>JAREIS010000256.1:0-600000 GCA_030060385.1 Muscicapa striata striata
GCGGGTCCACATGCGGCAGCGCTGGCCTATGGGCTTCCTCTGAGGCGTGATTGACAAGGCTACTGCCCAATGGCCGTGAGAGCTGTGCGGGTGGGGCGGGAGAATGCGCGGTGATTGACAGCTGGGTAACCATGGCAACGGGGGTGAAGGGAAGAGCCGCAGTAGGCTCGGCTGGGCCGGGCCGCGCGGGGGGTGCTCATTTGAATATGATTTGCATATGCAGATGGCGATGCATATAGACGTGGGGTGGGTCTGCCACCACCCGCCATGGCGGGCCTGGACGGACCTTAAAACCATCCTATTCTACCCCCTGCCATGGGCAGAGACACTCTCCACTAGCCCAGGATGTTCCAAGCCCCATCCAACCTGGCCTTGGACACTTCCAGGGATCCAGGGGCAGCCACCGCTTCTCTGGGCACCCTGTGCCAGGGCCTCAGCATCCTCACAAGGAAGAATTTATTCCTAGGATCTTAAATGCCTCAGCTCTCCTTTACATCGCAACATAATTCTTGTGTGGATACATCCCTGTTCTTTGAACCCTGATCCCGCATTTATCAGCAACCACAGCAGGAAACCCCCAGATGGCAGAAAAATTGAGGCAATCAGGAAGAGGGGTGTAAGCAACAACCAACAGGATGAAAATTCGAAAGGAAAACACAGACTCCCAGACTACAGGATGCCCTAACAGCTCCCGTTGTAACGGGATGGAGATTCCCATGTGGAATGTTGATTGTTGTCTGGCACACCCAGAGCACACAAAGCACATCGCGGTGACCCTGGGTGCTCCTCACCTGCCCCGGGCTAATCCTAGCTCACCACAATCCTCAGGCATTAATTCGATACCTGAAGGATCAGCGACCAACATTCCACAAAGGGGTGATAATTTCCATGAAGATTTGCTGAATTCTGGTTGCTGGAGTGAAAACGGGACAAAGCGATCGGTCAAATTTAGTTGGTGTATTTTAATATCCTGTTGGGTGAATGGATAAATGGGGTTGGCAGTGACAGGAGAAAAAACAGATGAGCTCTCTGAACACAAATCATCTCCTTCAGAGCAGCATTGCTTTCATTTGGGTAAAAAAGGAACTCGCTGAGCTCTTGAGTATTTTCAACCCCTGCTGTGTTTGGCACACCTGGGCTGTAACAGCTGGAGTGGGAAAGCAGAAAGGGAAGCTCGTGGGTATCTCAGTTGTTGGGACAGAGCAGAGCCCTTGGGAGCATGGAGAGGGCACAGGAAAGGGCTGTTCCCTCCCAAAAGCTTCCTGTTTGTCCCCAAAAGGCACATGGGGGGGTGAGTGGTGGTTTAGGGATGTTGGTGCCTCTGTTCTGCAGGTCAGAGCTGCTCAGGGCACAAGAGAAACCTGGGGAGCAGCCACCTCCAGAGCCAAACTCAGAGTGGCTAAGGTGGCCCAGCATGGAAAAGGTGCCCCTTTTCTGGGCAGGATCCCAGGATAGAATTCAACCAGAAAACCTGGATAATGAATAAAGCAGTATCCTGGCCTTGGTGGGTGCCAAGCTCAGCACACATCTGTACAGTATCCACCTGGTTACATCCAGTCCCAAGGGTCCTTTCTTTCCAGCCACAGCTCCATCCTGATTTGTGCAGCTCAGCTTTGCTGCCTCAGGAACCACCTTCCCTGTTTTCACCCTGGGCATCCTACCACCAACAGGAAGACCGGCCATGGTGGGCACCCTCTGGACCAGGTCCTGTGCTTGTTCCAAAATGAGATCTGGGAGCTGTTCTTGAACCCTGTCACCTCTGCCTGGCACTGATGGCCTCAGTCTCTCAGTGTCACTTCAGAGCATTTTCTCCAGCCACAGCGTCATCAGCCTCCTGCTCTTCATCCCACAAATCACAAGTCAAGTGTGAAGCTTCAAACCGATTTATTATAGTTAGTAAAAGGCTTTTTAGCCTGTTAGTAAAAGCTGTGCAGGGACACAGCTCCCTCCTGCACCATCTCCTGCCACTGAGGCTTTAAAGTGCTACGTAACAACTGTGAAAAGCCCAGCACTTCACAGCAGCAATCTGAACATGTGCTTTCCCCAGTCTGAGGTGGTGACAAACCAGCTGTTTCACAAGAGAAATGTGACATGAAAAGGCAAAGCATACAAGCTGTTGCTTAAATCTATGGAAAAAATGGGAAGAATTTCACTGGCAAAGCATCAGAGAAGAGAGCCTTGGTATGGATGCGGCTGGTTAGGGATCTCATGGATCTCCCCTGAATTACACAAAGTGTGGAGAAGACAAATCCCTTTCAGTCCCTCCCCTTAGGGAGTGGTAACCATTTTATCTTCAAAGGGAAGAGCAGCCCTCACATTCCCTCTCCTGGCAGAGGGGGCCCAGGATGTTTAAAGGACTGTCCCTCCCTCCTCCAGCACCAGGCACTGAGCAAGGAATGAACACCTTGAGCTCTTCTGGAAAGCAGCCCTGACACACCAAAATCAACACCTCCCTCTTGCATATATTGGTTGTCCTTAGTTTATGGAGGCACTTCTTGGATTTTTGGGCAGAAGGAAAGTACTGGGAGGGAGGAGCAGCCATTCAGGGCTCATGGACCTTTCCCAGCACACATCAGGCTCTGGGTGTGATGGCTGCACTTTGCAGCCAGGCCCAGGGGGCTGAGCTCCCTCCTGCTCCCTGCCAGCAGAAAGAGCAGATTTTGGGAAGCTGTGCTGATGGCAGGAATTCAGGATGAATGTTACACAGGGGGTGAGGGAAGTGATCCTACTCCTCTGCTCTCCTCAGGTGAGACCCCACCTGCAGTGCTGTGTCCACCTCTGCAGCCCCAACATAAGGATGTGAAGCTGCTGGACTGAGTCCAGAGGAGGCCACAGAGAAACTCTGAGGGCTGGAGCTCCTCTGGGAGAGCTGGGGCTGCTCACCTGGAGAAGACTGAAGAGACCTTCCAGCAGCCTCCAGCACCTAAATGGGCTCCAAGAGAGCTGGAGAGGGACTCTGGACAAGGACCTGGAGTGACAGCACAAAGGGGAATGGCTTCCCCCTGTCAGAGGGCAGGGATGGCTGCCCCATCCACGGTAGAGTTCAAGGCCTAGTTGAATGAAGCTTGGAGCAACCTAACTACTCCAGGCTGTTGCTTCTTCACTGCTTTGCTGTATTCTACAATCCCAGAATGGTTTGGGTTGGAGGGGCCATTAACGAGCATCTCATCCCAGCCCTCTGCCATGGACAGGGACACCTTCCACAAGACCAGTTTGTTCCAAGCCCTTCAGACACTGGAAGGTGCTACAAGGTCTCCCCAGAGCATCACAGACTCTGCTATGGTCTCCCTGCAGTGCAGTTGATCCTGTTTGTGTCCCAGCCTAGGCAGAAGGCTCCTATGCCCCTATCCCATAGCAACAGGTACCAGGAAAGGCAAGAACTCCATCTACCCTTTCAACCAAGCTCCAAAAATCCAGCCTAAAAATCAAAGACACCCAATAACCTTTTGTGGGACCAAGTCTGCTTAAAGTTGGCATTGCCTGAAACATTCCTCTTAAATCAGAAACCCCTTTCCCTGCCTGGAGGGGGTGAAATGAGATTGATCCTTGGTAACAGCTCTTTCCTGACCCTCATGTTTATCCCCAGGGTCAGTAGTGCATGAAGCAATTCCAGAAAGAGCAGCAGTGCCAGAGACACCAAGTAAGGCAAACTGAACCTGAGACATCCGGTGGAGGCTGCTGCACCCACTCTTGGACACATTTTCAAGCCAAGATGAGCAGAGCCAAGAAAATCAGCTCCACTGTTACAGGATATCTGCACAACCTCTCCTGGCTGCACTGCACAAAAGGACCTGGAGGTCACCCTTTGGATCATCAGTATATGTTTCCCTGAGGCCTCCTGAGACCAAACAAGGAAAACATGGAGAATCACCATGAATGCTTTCCTTTTTGACTCAAAGGATCATTTTGGAGCGAGATCCTCTTCTCCAGGAGTGTAAAAAGTGAAGGCTACAGCAAAGCAGATGGTTGGGAAATGGGAAGGAACAGACCCAAACCCAACAGCATCGTGTACCAAGGCCTCTTCCAGCAGAACCTTCCAGAAAAAGATTTAACAACACCCCTATTGCCCCCCACTACTCTTCAGGCTTCAAATGCATTGGCCAAAATCCTGTTGCCAGAGGAATCCCCCTGGCTGCGTCACTGTTCTGCCACCCCATCCCTACTTCCGCAGCCGAGCGTACACCATGAATGCCACGGCAGAAATGAGGCCGACAGCTGGAAGGATGTACAGCAGGGACAGGCCATTGCTGTCCCCCTTGGGGACTCTGGCCCCAGGTGAGCTGGTGGCAGCATCACGGCCACTGCCAGAGCTGCAATTCACGGAGCTCCCGAGGGCACCGACCCCGTCGCTGCCGGCTCCGGGCTGGATGCTGGGCTGATGATCCACACAGACCTCGTGGGTGCCCAGGGAGGGGCTGTCCCAGCTCGGAGCAGGACAGGAGTCTCTGCTTGCTCCAGATGCCTCCTTTGCTCTGGGGAATGCTCCTCCTGAGCTCAGGCTATCCCTGCTCACCAGGATGGGGTCGCTGCTGAGGCCAAGGCTACTGGAGTTGCTGGGCTCCTGAGAGCCTGCGGATCTGCCAGACACCTCTGGGCTGCCCCGAGGCGTGGACACGAGGACACCCGGCTTGCTGAGCTCCTCTTCCCGCTCCTCATCACTGTGAGAGGCCCAGATGCTGGTGGCAGAGCTCACCCGGGAAGCCGATCTCCCAGCCATGCCTTCGGAGCCTCCTACCACAGCTGTGCCCAGGACAGGGTTTGCCAAGGCTGGGAGCACCTTTGGGAGACAAGGACAGGGGCTGGGTGTCAAGGGGAGCACCCAATGGCCTGGTCTTGGACACACAGGTCACACACAAACCCACTTCAACACAGTCCCCACATCTGCCACTAGCAAGGCTGGGTCACAGGTAGCAGTGAGAGAGGCAAGGAAGGAGGCAGGCAGTGAGGAGAGCAGTGGAAAACAGCAGCTGGGAGCAGGAGACTGGCTGGAAAGGTAAGGAGGGGAAATAAGGAGTCAAAGCCCAAAAGAGTTTGGCTCCCTTCTCCCATGCTCCATCACACAGCGTGTGGATATCAAGGTGAACACCAGTTTGGGGGAAAAAAATCCCTGAATAATCTCATCACCATCTCACAGTGTGACAGTGCAACAGAAAAACCAGGGGGAGTGCAGAAGGACATGAAGGAAATGCAAGATGCAAGAGGAAAGGTCACCTACTTTCTCCTTTGCTGGCACAGAGGGGGTGTTGCTGGCTGTATTCCCAATGGGCAGCTTCTTCTCTTGCATCAGAGACTTCACAGAGGTGTCACGGGATGGGAAAGTGTCTCTGGGCACAGGAGCAGCACCCAGGGCAGCTGTTTCCATTGAAGAATCTGTCAGGGAAAAATCAAACATGCTGTGTTAACCAGGAGACCTAAAAGGTGAAATTTGCTCTTCCTCAAGGAAGCTGTGGCAGGACAGTCCCCAAGCTGGGGGGGGTGACATAGGTAACAGGAGCTGTAGTACCCAAGCTTTCCCTGCAGCTGCAGGTAACTCATGCAGGGTGGGCTGCAGGGCTGGGGAGCACCAAGGGAAACACAGGCTTTTAAGGCTCCTGAAACTCCATGTCCTCCCTGCCAGGAGGGCTGACCCCACATGGCAGAGGGGAAAGGGCTGGGAATTGAGTGTCTCTTTTCCCACCCCAAGACCCTGGAGTGGAAGACAGGCTTTTAACCTGATCCTATGATGCCCACAGGAGAAGAATGTAGGAGATGCTAAAATTCCCCCACATGCAAGATACAAACATGTCTGCAAACCAGGGGAAGGGGACAAGTTTAAAATGCAGATGAATTAAATGATCATTGTGGGTTCCTTCCAAACTAAATATTCTATTCTGTTCTATTTCTATTTCTATTTCTATTCTATTTCTATTCCGTTCCATCCTATCCTATCCTATCCTATCCTATCCTATCCTATCCTATCCTATCCTATCCTATCCTATCCTATCCTATCCTATCCTATCCTATCCTATCCTATCCTATCCTATCCTATCCTATCCTATCCTATCCCATCCTATCCCAACAATTCCCCCAGCACTGCCAAGGCCACCACTGACCCATGTCCCCAAGTGCCACATTCTAATGACTTCTAAATCCCTCCAGGGATGGTGACCACCACTGGCCTCGACAGCTTTTCCCAGAGCTTGACAATCTCTTCCAAAAGGAAATTTTCCCAACTATCCAATCTAAACCTTCCATGACACGATTTTCTGTTCATCCTGTTGCTTGTTACCTGGAAGCAGAGCCAAATCCTCACCTTTTCCACCCTCCTGTCAGGGAGTTGTAGAGCAAGAAGGTCTCCCCTGAACTTCATTTTCTCCAGACTGAGCTCTCCCAGCTTCCTGAGCTGCTCCTCATCAGACTTATGCTCTAGAGCCCTCCCTTCTCTGGACACGCTCCAGCATCCCAGTTTCTTTCTTGCAGTGAGGGACTCTCAGCAGCACCTCCTGCTCCCTAGTGCCTACCTGGTTCTGCTAGGAGGGAAACTCACCTCCACTCCCTGGGTGCTCTCGCAGCATCCCAGCCTGCTTCTTCTCTGCATCAAACTGCTCCTGTATGAGGAGGGGGCTGCGCACATCCACGAAGCTGCCTGTGGGCTCACCACGCCCAGAGCTTGGCACAGGCTGCTTTTTTGGCACTGAGTTTGGGGGCTGCTGTCCCACACCCTGAGCAGCCCCCTCCAGCCTTGGCAGGGACTCTGTGGAGATATCCGAGTTCTCTTCGGGCTCATTCCTGAGCTGCCCGGGGCTGTGAGTGGCGCCTGCATCCCTGGGTGGAGCAGACCTGCCCAGGGCCAGGCCCGGCGTGCCGCGGTGCAGGTGGTTGGCATTCCCAAAAAACCCATTGTCCACACACACTGGCCGGCGGCTCAGCCAGTCCCTGTGCTCTGGGGACACAGCTGATGGCACGGCCACCCCTGCTGTCCCCGCTGCCCCGGCGGGGTGGGAGAGACTCCCCTCTCTGCTGTGCCCACCACTCACTCCGCCGTGGATCTTGCTCTCAGGTGGAATTGGCCGGGGACTCTCTTGCTCCGGGAGTTTTTTGGGGAGCTGGAAGGAAATGACTTGTGTTAAATCACTGGGATGAGAGGGTCTGGCACCACGGGGGTGTCCTAAACCCTGAGCAGTGACCCCCACAAGGCTGGTTATGAAGGGGGTCTCTCCTTGGGACCCACGCAAGGGTCGGGGACTCAGTCTCGGGAGAGAAGCCTGGACTGGCAAAGCAGAGCCTGCACTGTCCCCGTGGAGGGAGACAGGAGAGGGAGCAGTTCCAGGGCCATGTATAAGCTGCAAGTTACCAGATGCAGCAGAGATCAGCAGCAGGCAGCTGCTTGGGGTGGTCCTAAAGGAGTCTGGCCCTACTGCAGGCTCCCCAATCCAAAGCAACCTTTGTGTCCCCATCCAACACGTGCCCTGCTCACCGATTCCTGCACTGGAACTCTGGCCTCCAGATCCATGCTCGTGGTGGTGGCAGCACTGGGCTGGTCACCAATGGGCAGCTCTCGGCGTGGCTGTCCAGAAAACGGGGCAGGATTTGGCCCCTGGGATGGTGTCTGGGCACTGGTGGAGGAGGCAGAGGGACAGGCATCACTGGGAAGGGAGGAGGCAGCAGCAGGAGCTGAGGAACCTGAAAGAGACAATCGGATCATTGTGGGAAAAACTGAGGAAGCAGAGGATAAGTGTGGGGCCGAGGCAGCCCTGTGTGTGTCCCTGCTCTGTCCCTACATCATCCCTTTGTTCATCCTTCCATCTTCCCTCAGGTGAGAACCCCAGCCCACCACCAACCCAAGCACCTTCAAACACGTTACCCTAGTGAAAGACATCCCTGGGAAGCTGAAGCAAGGACAGAGACGACTTCATGTCCCCACCTCCAGCACCCACAGAACACACCCAGGGAGGATGAGGCTACATACGAGGTCGAGGTTGCCAAGTGTCATAGATTTCCTGCAGCTCATCAGCCAAGTGCCCCGCGTTGTTCTGGTGCAGTGCCTGGATGAGATCCTGCACCCAGCCCCTCCGGCACCTCAGGTGCTGATAAAACCTAAACACAGCTGCCTGGTTGCCCCGTGTCTCCTCCCGGGCGAGGAGTTCATCCTAGGAAAAACACACAGGGAGTCTCTAAGAGAGGGTCTGGCTTAGAGGAAAGACAGCTCTATGTTGCCATTGGGGAAGGAGCCTGGCAAAGCTCAGCAAAATAGGGAATTACTCTGTCAGAATCGACCAGGCACGTCAGGGAATCGGCCAGCGATGCCACTCGGATAGTGCTGAACTTCTTGAGGTTTCTCGTAATATGGGTGTACACTTTGTCTTCAGCCAAACCCATCCTGGCTCAGCACCTGCACAGAGACAGACTCAGGGTGAGCAGAGCTGCTGGTGAAGCTCAGGCTGTCTCTAGAAGCTCGACTGTTCCATAGGCACCCGTGCCCCGGCACAGACACTGCCATGAGATAGGGGAAATCCCAGGCGGAAAACGTGCACAGAGAAGACGTTTGGGTTAAAGTTCAAGACTCAGCTTCCCTTCCACAAACCTCGTTTCTTTCTATCATCGCCCACCCCGTGTTTATTCCCACTCGGATTGTTTGGATTCAGCTGGCGGGTTGGGGACCGGCCTGGCGGCAGGGTCACGACAGCCGACAGGGAAGAACAGGCGACAGGGCCAAGACAAGCGCCAGGGGCCACGGCTGGAATGGCGCATAAGCAATGGAAAAAAACAAAGCGGAAGGCACAGGGCTCATTCCCACAGGGAATGGCTGCCCGCAGGCCGCGACGTGGATCTGCGCGCCCTCACGGCGGGCCCCCCCCCGCCCTCAGCGCGACCTTCAGCCCCCGGGGAAGCTCCGGGAAGTTCTCCGCTCGCAGATGCCCCCGGCAGAGCGGCCGGGGGTGCGGCCGGGGCTGTGGCGGCCGCGGAGGGCGGTGCGGCCGCGGTGCCCCCTCCCCGCTGCCCTCACGGCCCCTCAGGGCCCCTCACCTGCGCCCGCCGCCGCCGCGCGCCCGGCACCGCTATGGCTCCGCCCCCTCGTGTCGCGACCGCCGCCGATTGGCTGTGGCGCACGCCTGTCACGATGATTGACAGAGGGACAGGGGGCGTGTCCTGTTCCTGGTCCCTCAGGACAGCGGGGACCAGAGGATCCCGGAGCGGGGACATGGAGATCCTGGAGTGGGGACATGGAGATCCCGGGACACGGAGATCCCAGAGCGGGGACACGGAGATCCCGGGGCACGGGGATCGCGGAGCGGGGACACGGGGATCCCGGGACACGGGGATCCCGGAGCGGGGAGATGGGGATCCCTCAGGACAGCGGGGACATGGGGAGCCCGGAGCGGGGACACGGGGATCGCGGAGCGGGGACGTGGAGCTCCTGAAGTGGGGACGCGAGGATCCTGGAATGGGGGCATTGGGATCCTGGAGCACGTCTGCGGATGTGAGGGGACAGGAGCATCTCATCAATCCATTTAAATATCTCCAAAGGGGCGGGGGGAGGGGCTCACAGGATGGTGCCAGACTCTTTCCAGTGGTGCTCAGCGACAGGGCAAGGACTAGCGGCTGTAAACTAAAACACAAGAAGTTTCACCTCAGCATTCTTTTATGTTGAGAGTGGCAGAGCACTGGGACAGCTGCCCAGGGAGGCCATGGAGTCTTGCTCTCTGGAGACATCCCAAACCCACCTGGACACATTCCTGTGTCACCTGCTGCAGGTGACACTGCCGTGGCCGGGGGTTGGACTGGATGATCTCCAGACGTCCCTTCGAACCTCAGTGTTCTGTGATTCTGGGAGCTGGGCCTGCTCAGCCTTGAGAACAGACATCTGAGAGGGGACCTCATTAATGTGTGTCAATATCTAAAGGGGGTGTGCCAAGAGGATGGACCGGGCTCTGCTCTGTGCCCAGCAATGGGACAGAGGCAAAAGGCAGAAAATGATGGACGTTCCACCTGGACATGAGGAATATACTCCTTCATGTGAGCACTGGCACAGTTTGTCCAGAAAAGCTGCGGCTGTCTCATCCCTGGAAGTGTCCAGGGCCACAGGTGATGGGGCTTGGAGCAACCTGGGATAGTGGAAAGTTGTCCCTGACCATGACAGGGAGCAGAACGAGACGGTCTTTAAGGTCCCTTCAAACCCAAACCATTCTGTGATTATAATTAATTGAAGCCAGCTTTTCTCATTCTAAATTATAAAAGGGGATCGTATTTCTGGGTTGTTTCTAATTAAGATGAGATCTTTGTGGTGATCAAAACTTACCTCATGAAAAAAAAAAAAAAGCCATTCAGTTGCGCCCATAATTTCTGTTCACAGAATCACAGAAACATAGAATCACAGAATCATAGAGTCACAGAATCACAGAATCATAAAATTACAGAATCACAGAATCATAGAATCACAGAATCATAGAATTGTAGAATCTTAAAGGTTTGGAAGGGACTTTAAAAAGATCATCCCAAGATGCTCTGTCAGGGACAACCCCTATTAGAGCAGTTTGCTCAAGGCTTTATACAACCTGGCTTTGAAAATTTCCAGCGTTGGGGCATCCACAGCTTCCCTGGGCAACCTGTTCCTGTTCTCATTATTGCCAGAGCAAAAGATTTTCTTCTAATATCCAACATAAATTCCCCCTCTTTCAACTTGTACACCTTGCCCTGTCTCGTCAGCTCCTTCCTAAGAGTCCCTCTCCGCCTTTCCTGTATTATCCCACCAAAACTTTTTATTTTTAATTAATTTCCTACTCCGGAATTTCGCGAAGCGGGATTGGGGGGGGAGGCTCAGTGCCGCCTCCGCGCCACCAGGGGGCAGCACCGCCACGCGCAGGGGCCCCTCTGGCCACGCCCCCGGGACACGCCCTGGGCACGCCCCGGCCACGCCCCGGGCCGGAGCCGCACGATGGCGGCGGCAGCGGGCGGGCGGCGGCGGCGGCGCCGCTGAGCGCCGGCAGAGCCCCGAGGGGCGGCGGGGGCTTCCGCACCCCTTCCCCTTCCCTCATATCCCCCTCCCCTTTTCCCCCCGACCCCCCTCCCCGCGCCCTCCCCCCGCTGCGCCGTCCATGGTTACGGGCGGCCGCCGCGGCCTCGCAGCGGAGCCGTTTGGGCGGGAGCCGGTGAGGGAGCAGCGGCCGCAGGTGAGCGGGGACGGGGGCGCAGGTGACCCTCGGGGAGAGGCACGGGGGTGTTACGGTTCTGCGGGCGTGATGGAAGCGGCCGGGGGCGCGACCCACGCGTGTCCGTGGAGTTGGGTCACCCCCACGCTGTGCGCGCTGAACTCGGGGTTTGGTATTTGTATATTTGTGGGTGTATTTGGTAGCGTTAATGGTGATTTCTAAAAGTGATCGCGGGCTGCGGCTCTTGGATTTGCTCCCTTGGAGCCGGTCCAGAGGAGGCCACCAAGTTGATGGGAGGGATGCAGCACCTCTGCTGCGAGGAGAGGCTGGGAGAATTGGGATTGTCCAGCCTGGAGAAGAGCAGGATCCGGGGAGACCTAATGGGGACTCTCAGTACTTATGGGGAGCCTGCAGGAAAAACAGAGAGAGACTTTTTACAAGGACCTGGGGTGGTAGGATAAGAGGGAATGGCCTCACACTGAAAGAGTGCGGTTAGATTAGATATTAGGAAGAAATTCTTCCCTGTGAGGGTGGAGAGGCCCTGGCACAGGTCTCCAGAGAAGCTGTGGCTGCCCCTGTATCCCTGTAGGTGTTGAATGCCAGGTTGGATGGGGCTCTGAGCAGCCTGGGCTAGTGGAAGGTGTCCCTGCCCATGGCAGGGGAAGGAGCAAGACAGGCTTTAAGGTCCCTTCCAACCCAAACCATTCCATGATTTTGTGGACCCACGGGGTTGGACACGGAGGTCAAGCTGGGGACACCCCTCCAAGACCCAGGAAACAGCTGCAGGGCAGGGCCACCATGGCCACGATGTCCTGTCACCACCAGCACCGCCCTGCTGCAGGATGGCCGGGCTCCCTGGGCACCTGCACTCTGCACCCTGGGGCTTCTGGTCAGCGAGGAACCCTCCTGACCACGGTCTCACCACGCCCCCCTTGGCAGATCCAGGCTGTGCTGGTGGCCAAAGGCTTCTTTTGGCACCGATATTCCAGCCTGGGGGCTTGTGGCCTGGCTGCTCCCTGTGCCATCCCTCCGGGAGATGCTCCAGGCTGGACAAGGAAGGGACTCCCTCTTTGCTGTGGGGTCCGAGGGTTCTGTCCATTTTCAGTGGCTCTTTCCTCTCCTCGAAGGGTGTGTCCCCTCCTCACATCCCAAACGGGAATCCCAAATGGGAATGTCCGTGCTGCCCCTCTCCAAGCTCTCCCACGCTCGGGTAGCTGCATCCTCCCTCCTCGGCCAGCGCTTGCTTGTTTCTGATCTTGGATGTCATCGAGGGTGGAAAATGTGACAGGAAGGAAGGGAGGCTTTTTTTCCCTCTTGCTAAATATGGACTGACATTAAAAATCCAAATACTGTCGTGAAAGGAATCCCAACCTCTGTTTGCCGAGGGAGAGAAAACGATGTTTTCTGGCTTTTCGGTTCCAGCTGGGAAGTTTCGCAAGGAGTGGTGGAGTCCTTGCCGGGAGCCTCAGGAATTTACTGAGCTTGTTCACAGGACGCTCTCCGCAGCGTCTTACGCTAAAAAAAAAATTAGTCATCCCTTCTGTGCCTGCCCGTGGCTGGGGGGAGCTTGCTGGGAGCATTGCAGGATGCTTGGAAATATTTAAGGATTTTTTCCTCCTGTACAAGAAGTTCTAGAAACGACAGGAAATAAAACTGCGGCCCCAACAGGAGTTTTTCATCTTTATTTTAATTCCTGTTGCTGCAGCGGGCAGTGGCAGGGAGGGGAAGGATGTGCTCGGGGGGGCTGCAGCCAGGTCTGCAGGGAGGGTTTGTCTGTCTGTGTCAAGCATGAGATGCAAACTCATGCTGTTATTCCCAGAGAGGTTGGGAAACAGGCTTGGTGTGGAGCTCTGGGAGGAGGAATGGGATCACAGGGATGGTGATGGCACTGCCAGCTCCCTGATGGCTTCTGCTGTGGCCGGGGGGAAGAGCTAGGATGCTTTTTGGGGTACAGCTCCCCTAGGACCTGGGGGTGCTGGGGAGACACAGACTTGGTGTTTGTGCTGGGCAGAACGTGGGCACTGCCACCTTCCCATTCCACATGTTTTTTCCATCCCTGCTGAAAAGCTTTCTGGGGCCGTGCCTACAGGAAGCTCCAGGGCTTTGCCTGATCTTTATTAAAACAGTTGGTTAAAGCAACTGGTTGGTTACAGTTGGCTGAAGGTGGTGGAGTCATCATTCCTGGAGATGTCCAAGGAACAACTGAACGTGGCACTTGGTGCTCTTCTCTGGGAACTGGTCACAGGTTGGACTTGTGAGGTGATGTCTTGGAGGTCTTTTCCAACCTGAATGGCTCTGGAATTCTGTGAAAGCACCTGGGAGGTGCTGGAATAGATATTTCCCATTTCCAGGGCACTGGTGCTGCTGTGTTGTGTTCCCAGACTAAGGAGACACAGCCCTGCCTTCCTGAAACATCCCTCACAAATAACTGTATCTCTGTGCTGCTCAGTGATACTGGGCCACATCCAACACCAACATCCTCCTGGACCAGTGCTTTGAATTCCCTCTCTCCCTGCCTCCTCCTGCTGCCAGCCTACCTCTGTTCTGCTCCAGCCCTCTGTGTTTCCAGCAGCCTGCTGGATCCCAGTCCAGTGGGCAGGGCACACGTTGTGTGAGCTCTGCTGTGCTGGGCTGAGCTAGTGTCACTGTCATGGTCTGTGTGATGCCTCAGACACTGGGGAGTGTGGGGTGGGGTATTTTGTGTTGAGCAGGCACCTGTGGTGCTTCCATAGGGTCAGGATGGCACCAGCTGCTGCCTGGTCCTCCCTCCTGCTGCGACACGAGCAGGAGCTCAGTCATCTCTGGCAGCTGCTCTCTGGGCTCATTCATAAATCGCATTTTCCTCTGGAAATAAAACAAATCCCCGTGCTTTCCTCTCACAGTGGAAGTCATTTGAAGGCGACCAGGTCTGTAAATGTCCCCAAAGCCTTGGGACAGGAAGAGACACTTGAGCAGAGAGGTAGGAAATGTCCGCATTTAGAGCAGTGGCTGATTCATCTCCTGCCCTTAACTCTTTCCCCCCTGATTTTAGAGGGATCCAGCTGGTTTGTTTCAAGGCTCTGAGGCCAAGGAGGCTCTGGCTGAATCACAGAATACTGCTGGGTTTATACATGGTGTTTATGTGGTTTGGGGTGGAACAGGAACGGGGTGTGCGGTTATCCGAATTGGATAACCCGAACGTCGGCACTCACATTAGGGAGGATTAATATTTAATATATAGGGTATGAACCATTGTGCTTAATCACTATCTGAAGGGCTTAGGAAGAGATTTAGCGATAAGCAAGTGATTCCTGAGCTGTCCAGAATGATTTCTTGCATCTTCCTGTGGAGCAGCTGGTCCTGGATATTGCTAGAGGCTGGTGTGATCCTGTTCTTCCTGATGTCTCCAGGTTTTGTAACTGGGTAGAGTGGCTTGGATCACGAGTGTTCACTTCTCATTAAACTCACAAATACTCTGGAAACCCTTTTTTCTCTGATGCAGCTCACATGGCTGGACTGTCAGCTCTGCTACCTGTCAGCACTTGAAACTTCTGTGTGTGGCCAAAGCTCGTGGGAAATATATCGTGGGATCTGTGGACATTGTCACTGTCACACAGATCTGCCCAGGCACTAGTGCAGAGGCAGCTCATTCATTCTGTTGTCTGTCTGACCTCTTTAGGAGGCTTTTCATGTCATCTCTAGGCTCCCACCATGGTCCTGGAACTGCCCGTGAGAGTGGTGCTGCTTTCCACAGCTGCTCCATTTTGCCTCACATGGGTTTGCTCTGCAGCATGAGGTGTTTTGTAGTACAGCAAGGTGGGGGCTGCCCCTCTGGGAAGGGGATTGCTTTGTTAGTGCAGGGAGGAGGTGATGCTGGGGAGTGCTGTGCAGCAAGGACTTAGTGTGACTCCAGAAGGAGCAATAAAAATTATCTGAGGGCTGGTGCCAGGCTGGGAGAGCTGGGGGTGCTCACCTGGAGAAGAGAAGCTCCAGGGAGAGCTCAGAGCCCCTTCCACAGCCTGAAGGAGCTCCTGGAGAGCTGGAGAGGGACTGGGGACAAGAGATGGAGGGACAGGACACAGGGAATGGCTTCCACTGCCAGAGAGCAGGGTCAGATGGGATATTTGAAAGAAATTTTTGCCTGTGAGGACGGTGAGGCCTTGGAATGGATTTCCCAGAGAAGCTGTGGCTGCCCCTGGATCCCTGGAAATGTCCAAGGCCAGGCTGGACAAGGCTTGGAGCAGCCTGGGCCAGTGGAAGGTGTCCCTGCCCATGGCTGGGGGTTGGAACTGGATGCTCTTTCAGCTCCCTTCCAACCCAAACCATGCCAGGGCATTCAAATAATGCATCTCCACAGCCACATGTCCTGCAGGTTTCAGGGCTGTGTCTCCATGGAGGGAAACCCTCTTTCAGGCTGCAGGAGGGGGTGTGCCTGCACCTCCCTGCCCCAAATTAGGACTCTCCTGGCTGAAAGCATCAGCCACAGCTCTCAAACCCACCGTGCTGTGGTTGTTCCTGTGGTACCTCTGTGTTTATGGCAGCTGCAGTTTGGATGGTGGCAGTCAAAACACCTGAGTGTGGGTTGGGTTTTGGCATATTGGTCATGCAGAAAATCCTGGTGTCTACTGTAACAGGTATGAAGGCTGGAAATCTTTATAAAATTGGGACAGCTTTTTTATTCCCCAAAGGACCTGTGGAAGAATTGGAGAATCAGGGAATGGTTTGGGTTGGAAGGGACCTTAAAGCTCATCAACCCCCTGCCATGGGCAGGGACACCTCTCAGTAGCCCAGGTTGCTCCAAGCCCTGTCCAACCTGGCCTTGAGAATGCTCCTTTTGTTCTGTGTGCAAACAGATCATTGCTTAGGCAGCAGCGACTCTATTCCAGGATAATTTGTTGTCCTAATTCCTTCCTGTTGAAGCAACTCCATTTTGCATGGAATAATTAGCACTAATTTGGGCCTGAGATGGAAAACAAGAGTTCTCTGACTTCAGAGGAGCTCTGCCTTTCCCGCGTGAGTCAGGTCATGCTGTGCCATCCCTCCTCTGAAGCAAAATTAAAACCTGTCCATGAGACCAAACATTCCAGGGTGGTAGGAGGGAGCAGGAGGTGGAGGTCTCACCAATTTTAAGCCTTCTGCTCTTGAGGGAGCTGAGGACAAGTGTGGTGAGGGGGGAACGGAGCAGCACCTCCTTCCTTCTTGGCTGACACTGAGGAACAAATAAACAGAAATGTTCTCACTGTGCTGATGTGAAAAGCTGCTCCTGAGCCAGCCTGGCCTGTTGGTGGATTCCTGGCGCCCCAGCCAAGTACTTGAGACCTTTTTATTGCCATAACGAGCACTTCCTCATCCTGCCCTGCAGTCTGACTCCATCCACGGCTATTTTCTGGTCCTTCCAGGAAGACATCCCTGCTCTGCCTTCCTTTCTGTAGGGAAGGGAGACCAGCCAAATCCTTTCCCTGCCCCAAATCCCTGCATGTCTGAAGAAGGGGAGGTGCAGGTATCCCTTTGGTTTACTCAGGAAGCCTGAGATGAATTCCAGTGTGAAGCTGTTGCAGGCAGGATCTCCCCTGCCTGTCTCCCAGCTGCCTTTCTTCATTCTGGTGGGTTCAGTGTTTGCTGATGGGGTTGTGAGCACTGAGGCCATGAACATCACCTCAGGATGAGTCCTGGAGGCAGTAGAAATGGGAGATATCCAGCCTGGAAATCCCAGCTGGCAGAAAACTGACTTTCATTGGTTTGATGACCACCAGACACCTTGGCTGGTTGATGCTGCTTAGACAGAGACTTTTAAGACCTGGATTCATAACTTGAGGGTCCAAGACACTTCTTGGCACTCCAAACTCCATCAGTAAAGGTGTTTTACAGGCTCAGTGTGGAGGTGCTGCAGCAGCATACGTGTCTGAAAAACAGGGTTTGGCCTGTTGGAGCTTGTAGGTTTTGTGTATCCAAGTTAAGTAATAGGTGACAGGGAGGCTGGATCCAGGTATGAGCAGTGAATCAATCAGCACTGGCTTGCTCTGGAGTTGAACCAGCCCCCCTGGGCTGACTGTCCTCCCATATCACGTCTGATGTTTCGAAATAATCTCTGGTTGTTCTGATGATCCAAACCCCAGGGGTTTAGCTGGCTTTGGGCTCCACCCCATCAGTGGTGACCTTGCTCCTGGGCTGAGGAGAGCAGCAATTCCTGGTGTGACTGCTGAGGGCAGGGTGTCTCCCTGGGTCTGTGCTCACATGCTATTCCCCAGGGAGCTGGGGATCATCTGCCCAAAAGAGAACTTGTTGAGGTTCTCCCCAAAACTGACACCAAACCATCCTCACTTGCCCTCTGGGAATGCTGATAATGGAATCACAGAACTACAGGAAGGTTTGTTTGGAAGGGGCCTTGAAGATCATCTCATTCCACCCCCTGCCATGGGCAGGGAAAACTTCTACTAGCCCAGGTTGTTCCAAGCCCTGTCCAACCTTAGACACTTCCAGGGATCCAGGGGCAGCCACAGCTTCTCTGGGCATCTGTGCCAGGGTCTCACCACCCTCACAGGGAAGAATTTCTTCCTAATGTCTAATCTAAACCTACTCTCTTTCAGTATGAAGCCAGTCTCTCTTCATCTTTCCTACAGGCTCCCTTCAGGTCCTGGAAGGCCCCAGTTAAGTCATCCCAAAGCCTTCTCTTCTCCAGGCTGAGCAATCCCAATTCTCTCTCTTTCCTTATAGCAGAGCTGCTCCATCCATCTGATCATCCTGGTGGCCTCCTCTGGATTCATTCCAAGAGGCCTCAGTGGTGAACTTGCCAATTAAGCAGCAGATGCTCCTGGAATCCCTGGGATTGTGTGGGCTCCATCCCTGCTTTCCACCTGTATTTTTAGAGGTAGTGTGTCAGTTCCTCCTCTAGGGATTTCAAACACTTCAGTCACAACCTCAGGGCTGATAGTGCTGATTTGTGTTAGTAAATGCCATCGTGGTCCATGTCAGAGAGGCTTCTGCAGCCAGGAAATCTGCTCTGGCCCCAGTGTGATTGCAGCCAGCTCAAAGTACTGCTTGCTTCCAGTCAGGCATCTCTTACTCCATCCCCAAAAAACTCTGCTACACCCAGTGCAGACCCAGCCCTGGACCAGGGACAGCAGAAACAGAGCTGGAGGAAGAAATGACCAACCAAGGAACCAAGGCAGAGAAATAGGTGGCAAAAAAGCCAGGAAGGAACTCAGGTCTGGCTGCTCAGCCAGACCAGAAGCAAAAGGGACGGATCTCCCAATTTTGATGCTGCTAGAGCTTTCTAGAAGGCTGGAACCCTCAAATAAGTAAATCTCACTGAGTAAGAGGAGAAATATGAAGAACAGGATTTGCTTTTTTGTATGTGTGTGGGTTTCTTTTTAAAAAAAGCATTTTAGTGGTTTATAAAGATTCCAGCAGCGCTCTGGGAAAGCACAGCCTCCCATTCCAGGCACCATGTTCAGCACAGGAATATCCTGGCTCTCAACCTGCAGCTCTGGAGGTACCATAAATTTTTCTGGTGATAGTGTGTGGCAGGCCAGCATGCAAAACTTTTCCTGCTGTTTTACAATTTGAATCATGTTTTTATCACGCCAGCAGATAATCATCTCACTCGTGTTCCAGAAGCAAAGCTCTTGTGGATGTGTTTAAGAAGCCTGGAAATAAATATATTCACATGTGTTTGCCAGTGTTGTTGAACACATGGTGTGTCTCAGAGCCTCTGGATTTCACTCTCTTGCAAACTGGCCACTCTTGAAGGCTCAGAAGTATGACTTTAGTCCAAATGCTGCAGTTTCACACCCCCTCCATAGCAGACACTAATGCCATCCCCTAAATGATGAATTAGAGATGAACAGAGATGAGTTAGAAATGAATAATAAATTGGAAAGCATGGATAATCCTCAAGATTTTCTCTTGAGGAGACTTTAAACCTATTTGGCTACAGGCAAATAGATGTTTTTAATCCCAGTTGCTGTGTAGAATTTGCATCCTCATTCTGGTGGCAGGGTGGGAATGCTGGATGGGATCTTTGGGTGATTTGGTGGCAGCAGCTTGTCTTTAGATACTGAGACTGGGATTAGAGAGGTTCAGTTATTTTCTAATCTTATCTAGGGGTGTGCTTGCAACGCTTTCCATGAAGAAATTTTCCCTCACATCCAATCTAACCCTCCCCTGGTGCAACTTAAGGCCATTTCCTTCTGTCCTGTCTCTTTTTCCTTGGGAGCAGAGTCTGACCCTCACCTAGCTCCAACCTTCTGTCAGGAACTTGTATTCAGCCAACTCATTTATCATCTTCCTATACCTGTCTTGGCTTTCAGTGGTTGTGTGGGAGTTATTTTTTGACTCCAGCAGGTGCTTGGAGGTGAAATCTGTGGTTCAGCTGTTTGTGTTGCAGCAGTGCTTGAACTGGGGCTGTGCTTCAGCTCTGTCTGGGCAGGTCTGGCCTCTCAGAATCCAACATCCAAATGAATAAAAAGATGAATAATAAAACAGGGAAAGGCTAGCTCAGAGAGAAAAGCAGCTTTGGAAGGGTTAAGGTGAATCTCTGCTCTCCTGAAAGGCAAATAAAAGGTACAATCATGGTTTCTCATCTCTCTCATCCCCTCCTCAGCCGAGGCTCCAGAAAGGATGACAAACCTGGTGGCTGCCTGAGCATTTTCCACCTGGGGTCCATCAGCATTTGGGATGGTTTGAAGGGTCCCCAAGTGTCTTCATCCCTTTTTGTGGCTGTTGTGAGTGTCCCTGTGGGAATTTATGTCCCTCAGCCAGGGCTGCCGGGGAACTCTTGGTGATTCATGTGCAAAACCAGTGCTGTTCCACAAAGGTGACACATCTGATCCACCAGGAGAGGCTGTGGAGGCACCTGAGTATCTGATATTGCTTCTTGTCTCCAGGTTTTATCCATGGCATAATGAAGGATTTACTCCTCACTTTCCTTAAAACGTTTTAGAGCAACTTCTGTGCCTGTGCAGAGGTATTTTCCTTTTTTCCAGGATATTCTGTGGGGGTTGTTCAAGTTTATGTAACTTCCCATATGTTGCCCTCTTCTTGTAGAAACTTGAGGATAAATTGTGAAATGCAGGGAGCTGCTTTAAAAGGATCCATCCTCAGCTGGAGCTCATCCTGTTTGTGGCCAGAAAAGGGGAACCTGGGAGCCCTCTGTCCCTGTTTGCTGCCTGGCACAGCTGAGCCAGCAGCGTGGGATGGAGCAGCTGATGCTGCCCCGTGTCCCAAGGCTGGGATGCTGCTGCAGGATGAGCTGTGGGGAGCTGGCAGCAGGCTCCAGAACAGGCACGTGCTCTGAGGGTGGTGGTTTCTCCATGGAGGGGCTGCAGCCCCAGCATCATTCCTCTGTTCTCTTTCTCAAAGCTGCTGCATTCCTGCAGGCCCAGCAGAGAGGGTGTTTCAGGTGAGGCTTTAAGTCAGTGATTTTTGAACCATTTTGCTGGGCTTGGTATTGCCATGTGCATCTTGGAGTCATGGAATTGTTTGGGTTGGAAAAGCCTTCTAAGATCATTGAGTCCAGCCATTCCCCCAGCACTTCCAAGGCCACACTGACCCATGTCCCCAAATACCACCTCCATGTGGCTTTTAAATCCCCCTAGGGATGGGGACTCCAACACTGCCCTGGGCAGCCTGTTCCAATGCCTGAGTGCCCTTTCCATGAGGAAATGTTCCCAAATATCCAATCTAAACCTCCCCTGCCCAGCCTGAGGCCATTCCCTCTCCTCCTGTCCCTGTCCCTGTTCCCAGAGCCCGACCCCGCCCGGCTGTCCCCTCCTGTCAGGGAGTTGTGCAGAGCCACAACAGCCCCCCTGATCCCCCTTTTCTCCAGGCTGAGCCCCTTTCCAGCTCCCTCAGCCCCTCCTGGTGCTCCAGACCCTTCCCCAGCTCCATTGCCCATATCAAGGGGGTCTGAGGGTGCTCAGTGTCTTGCAGATCCACATTTGCTGGCTCCTGTACAAGCTCTGCAGCTGGTAGGAGATTCCTGACTCTTGTTCTCTGCTAACTTGAGCACAGCCCTTCACTCATCACCCAGGTCATTTCTGCTTTGCATTTTTGAAAATGGTTCAGTCCCAAGTGCAAGAGGAATTGTAGGCAGGATGCTGGCAGAGCTTGGAGCCTGCCTTCCACTGGGGAATTACTCCATGTGTAATTAGGGTCTCCAAAATCATCCCTTTCCATTCCCTCTCCAACCCCTCTGGAGCAAAGCCAGGAAGCCCAGCCATGGAACAAACCCTCTTTTGAACTTCAAGGCTGGGAAACTGAATTTGTGCTCTGACAATTGCACTTGTTTGACTGGTGGACAGAGAACGAGGAGCTCTGTGCACAAGTGGATGGGAGAGGTGGGAAGTCCTGAGGGGAAAAAGTGCTTCAGGGATGAGCCACACCAGGTCTGATGATAACTGGCTGGAAGGTTCAGCCAGAGCTCCTGGACAGCCCGGCAGCCTCAGCAGTGCCGGGAAAACTGAGCTCCTCCACATCCAAACCCAGGAACTGACCTGACCTATTCAGGGGGTTTCTGAAGTTACTGCAAGATCATGAGAGTCTTTATAGGAAGCCAGGAACTTTGCAGTTGCTCAATACTCACTCAGCTGCTTTGGCATGGGTAATTTGGAATGGTTTTATTTTTGTAGGATGGATTCAGAGTTCCCAGCGTGGGATCTTTGGAGATGAGTGTGTTTAGCTGCTGTGGAAAGAGGTCCTTGCAAGGTGGGGCCTGGCTTGGTGACTGTGGCTTCACTGGAGGTGACCTGGCAGCAGCCTCTGGGCAGCACAGCAGAATAGAACAGCAGCCTTGTAGTTTAATCAGTTTAAACTGTCTCTGCTGCACAAAACAAGTTCCTGCCTTTTGCTGCCCAGAGTTTCACAGAATCATTGAATCATGGAATGGTTTGGGTTGGAAAGGGACTCTAAACACCATCTGATTCCATCCCTGCCATGGGCAGGGACACCTTCCACTATCCCAAGTTGCTCCAGCTTGGCTTTGGACACTTCAGGGATCCAGGGGCAGCCACAGTTTCTCTTGTGTTTGCAGGGTGCAAATCTCACCGGCCACAATTTGGCTCAGTTTTGGAGAGAATCTTTAAAATTGTGTTTTGAAGCTTTTAAGGATTCATCCTCTTAGGGAACTCATGATGCTGTGTGTGTGCAAGGGGATTTAATTTTGGGTTGTTCAGTGCCCCACAGGCCAGGAGAAGTGGCATTGACTTCCTGAAGCCCTGAAATTCTACCCAGCTAAGCCACAGAAGGTATTCCTGCCCAGCTGAGATCACTGCTTTGTATTTGATACTGAATTCTCCCTCCCCTGCTGCTTCATTAAGGCAGTGGAGTTGCAGAAATGTCAGTAATTAACTAATGAAGGACACGGGTGGTAGTGCAGGAACAGCTTCCACAGGTGCACAGCTGTTACTCCAGGGTTTTCAATCAGCATGGAAAGGTCATCTCTGCCACGCTCATCATGGCTCTGACTGCTCCCATCCTACATCCAACACTTTCTGTGCCACTTCAGCTGTTCCCAGCCCCTAGGATGATTCTGACAGTGCATTCCATGGCCCCCCTCCAAAATGGGACTTCAGGCAAGCTCCCAAATCCTGAGCCAGGTGTAGGAACAGGATTGTCATTTCCACTTTTTTTTCCATTTTGCCTGTTACAGAAATTGTTGCCGATCTCTTCAAGCATTCCTTGAGCTTTGTCTTCACTGGCAGGACTGGGATGTTAGCACAGGACATTTCCAACAGGATTGTTTTGCTGTGGAGGTGACAAATGGCAGCTCAGCTCCTTTGGGATGCTGTGGCCACTTCCCAAGGGAGCACCTGGAATGCAGAGCTCAGGCCTCTGTGTCTCTCCCTGTCCACACTGAAATCCTTATTTAAGGTCCTGCAGGTTCTGCTCTGGGGAGATTCAGAGTTCAGCCACTGGATTCATGAATTTTGGTGGGTGTTTTTGAGAACCAGTCCTTTGAGAACCCTTGGGAGGCTGTGTTGCCTCTGACAGGTGCTGGGGCACAAACCCACCTTTGGACTCGGGCTACCAAATTCCATCCATGGGCCAGCTCTGAGATAACAGTGGCTTTTGCCAAAGACAGGATGCTATTTTGTGTCCTTCCTGTGAGAAGCTCTTGCAGTGACCCTCTTGTGGCTCTTCAGCCAGTTCTGAAGCATCTCTGGCTACCCCAACTTCCCTGTGGTCACTTAATGTGTGGTTCCAAATGATCCTGTCAAACTGTGGTGTTGGATGTTATGTTAGAATAAATGTTTCTCATTGCTGATGGTTTTACTTCATATATATTTTAGAAGCTGGGCCCTGATTTTACTTTGAAACAGTCAAAACGTTGAATAAAACACTCCAAAGCTTTCAAAGCATTTGAACTGCATTCTCCCTTCAGACATCCTAAGTCATTTCCATCCTAGATCTGACCCCAGATATTTGCTCTGAGCTATGCCCAGGTTGCAGAGCTCCTTGGATTTACCTCCAGACAGAAACAAGAGGCCTGGGGAACCTTGGGAATGATGGTTTGGGGGAGAGGAACTGAAAATGAATGTGGTGGTTAAATCTGTTCTTGCTAATAAGAGCCACTTGAATTTATTTTTGGGTGCAATTTTGGTCCATCCTATTCTGGAGCTAAATTCATGACTTGCTTTTTGGATTGTCTCCTCCTTCCCTCTTGGCCTCCAGCTGCCAGACCCTCCCTTCTCCCCCCGTGCCCCAGCACACAGAACTGCAGCATCCTGAGCTCCAGCACTGCAGATGTGCCAGATGGAGACACTGAGCTCGTGCAGGTCTCAATTTTGGAAGCAACAAAAAAGTGATGACTTGAGAAAAACTTTCTGTTTGTCCTGAATTTTGTTAGAGCCCAGCAGTGTTGGACAGGCACCTAGGAAGCTTTGTGCCAGAGAGCTGCCAAGTGTTGCTGCTGTTCAGGGCATGGTTTGGGTTGGAAAGACCTTAAAGACCATTTATTCCACTAGTCCAGGTTGCTCCAAGCCCCATCCAACCTGGCCTTAAAGCCACAATCATCCTCTGCTTTTGGAAACCTGTCCCCTGAATGGTCGTTGTAGACAAAATCACACTTACACCTAACACTTGCCCACTTAATTCTCACATCTGTTATTTTTCTTTCCTCTGGGTAGGGTTGTTTCTCAGCAGCTTTGAGCACAAAGATGACTATGTGAATTGTTTCCTGGCTTCAGAGTTGAAACTCTTTAATATTCCTGTCTTCTGTGAGCTTTCTTCCATGAACTTTCCTTCACTCTCCACCCTCCTCCCATTTATCAAAGCCTGCCTTGCTCACAGATTTGGTGCCTGATGGGGACTGGGGTTATTCCCATTGTGTCACACCAGGCTGCCTGCTGTCCCCAGGGAAAAGGGGATCATGTGAAATAAAAGGAGGAGTCCGTGCTTCATGCCTGTTGAGAAATGCTGGCTTTGGAAATGCCCTAAGCCTGAAGTCTCTTGCTTGGAGAGCAGGTTTGATGTGCCTGATGATGCTGGCCACTTGCTCCAAAAGGGATTTATTCCCTCAGAAATGGGGCTCATTCAGCCCACTTTAGGTAATGGGCAGCTGAGGAAGCAACACTTTAATATTTTCCTAGAATAAAACATCCTGCAGGACTTCCATATTTAATAATAAGCTGTGAAACCTTGTGATCTTTGATTTCAGGTGCTTTGAGCTGAGCTCAGTGGTTTAGTCACAGAATCATGGAATGGTTTGGGTGGAAGGGACCTTTAAAGATCATCCCATTCCAACCCCGTGCCATGAGCAGGGACACCTTCCACTATCCCAGTTTGGTCCAAGCCCCATTCAGCCTGGCCTTGGACACTTCCAGGGATGGACAGGCTGGACAAACCTGTGCCAGTGCCTCACCACCCTCACAGGGAATAATTTCTCCCTAATATCCAATCCAAACCTATTCTTTTTCAGTCCTGTCCTCCAACCTTCCTTTCACCTTAAGTGTCAGCTGTGCCTCTTTCACCATTAACATCTGCATTTAATATTCTTACTTCCTGCTTAATAATTGGGGAGTTCAAGCCCTATCTTGCCCAGATTGAGTTCTGTGGGGTCCTGGTTCAGCAGCACTGGCCCCTCCATCAGTCCCTGGCTGAGCAGGGAGCGCCGGTGCCCAAAGGAAATGAAGGTGTGAGGAGCTGGTGAGTTGTTTGATGGCAGGGGTGAGCTGATGTAAGGTGGAGCTGGTGTTGCTTTGGAGAGTTTATTTTTCTGTTCCCTCCTTTCTGCACGTGTTGGACCATGTCTGATGGTGAGTAAGGCAGCTCAGCTTGCTTGCCTTGGCACAGCACCCTGTCCTGGCCAGTGTTTTGGCAGGCTGGCAAACGAGCTGAGCCACTGTGGCTGACACAGAGCCTGGCACGGGTGACTCTAGGAGAGCTTGGGGTGGGAGGTGAGGAAAAGGAAGCTTTGACCTGGTGGCAGTGGCACGTGTGATCATCCACCACAGAATTCCCAGCTCCGTTTGGTGCCCTGCGTGCCTGACTGCTGCCTCTGGTTAGGCTGAAATGGAAATGTGAGAACCAGATGTGACCTGCCAACACCGTCTTGTTCAGCACCCTATCTCCAGATGTTTCTAGCTTGTAGTGCTAATTTCCACTTGCAGTTATGCAAGAGCCAAATCCAAGATGCTTGCTGCCTTTAAAAGAGGAGTCCAACTGACCTTAAATGTTGCTCAATCCCACATCTCTTGCATCCAGGTAGGACAAGCCTGTCAATCTCCAGACTGTCCCTTCTATCTCAAAATCATCTTGCATTGATTTTTTTATTCATTATCTGGGTAAGAAGATTGAAAAGCAAGAAGAATTGGATTTTTGCCCAGAAAATTTTGTACTTTGCAAGGGCATTTAATCACATCCTTTTTTGAAGGCTGTAAGAACAGCTTTCTCCAAAGGATGCTTTTCCCATGGGACTGCACATGGTTTTCTGAAATTTCACCAGCACGTGACCACAGGGCACGGAAGGACTCACAGGAGTGTTCCTAACTCCCTTTGAAAGGCAAGCTGTTCTTTCAGCCTCTTGCAGAATCACTCTGACAGGAGACACTGCAATCAGGCTGCAGAGGTAATTGCATTTGTAATGTGAAAGACAGAACAGGGTCTACAATTCTCATCCTCAGCAGGCTCTGTGGGGACTCAAAGTAGTCCAAAAAAAAAAAAAAAAATCCCAAACCAACAGACCCAACCATCACTTCTGACATTTGTATTTGGTCTGGGCAAAACATTAGGAAACAACATACTCAAGGGGACAAGATGATCTCATACAGCTGACTTTAGAGCAACATGCTCCCGTGGAAACTTGTTTCCGTGCCTATTCCAGAGCACTGGCTGCTGCCCGGATCTCCCCTGCCCCCCCCGGCCCAGCTCAGCTTAGTCAGCAAGTTCCAGTTCAACTTCTGCCTTTTATTTTGTGCCTGTACCTGAGTTAGCTTCATTCCTCAGTAACCAGCTCTTTGTCAGAGGAAAGGCTTCCAGGATGCTGCCAGCAACTCATTGTCCATTTCCTGAGGAGAACTGCATGCTTTTAAATAGTTTGCCTGAAATCTTGACTGTTCCAGTGCAGCTAAGGTTTCCTGTGTTGGTTGGCTTTGCTGGGATGAAGTTCCAGCCACCCACATGCACTGTCTGCATTTAGTTGTGAGTCTGGAGAACAAATCTCTCCCGTAGGGTTTCGCCATCGCCGCGTTGTTGTTCCTCTGACATTGCCATGTGAACATCCTCCATGTGGCAACTGATTTACAAGCAGTAGCTCCCTACTGTTTATTGCTGTTGGATTTTGAGGGGTGTGGAGACAGGAGCTGGGCTGGAGCAAGCTACAGGGGTTGGATGTAGCAGTGTTGAAGGAAGTCACATTTGGAGCCTGGTGGCTTGGGCGAGAGATTCTTCTGCCATGGCACCTCCTCCCTGTCCTTCCTCAAGTGCAGCTCAGACCTTTATGATGTTCACAGCTCCTGAGGAGGAAGGATCTTGGCATCCCAGATGGAGATGAGCTTGTTTGCATCCAAGTTCCTCATGATTTTCCTCTGGTAAAGCCTTGGCATTCCCCGTTTGGCTGGCTGGAATGCCAGGCTGGTTTTTTTCTTCTCTGTCATCAGAGATCTGGTATGGACTTCCCCAACAGAATGTTGCTCATTCAGTCCCATTTTTTCAAAAAGAATAGAACAGATTATCTTTTCAGGGCCTGACTCTTGCTGGTTTTTCGGGAGCAGGTGCCAGCAGCTGGTGTGGCCATGAATGAAGTGATACAGGAGAAGCTTATCCAGAACTGACTGTAACTTCCTCTCTGCCTCTGAAGGATTTATCCTCCCTGCAAGGTTTCCATTTTCATTAAATCCAGCCATAGCAATGAGGCCTGAAAAAAACATGAACTCCCACCTCCAGCAGACTGGCTGGTGTTGGTGTTGTTTGGGTTTATAACTGGGGAGAATGAGTCAGCCTGTCCTCAGAAAGCACCAGGACTATCAGCACCACTTGACCACCAGTTTCCTCTTGCTCCCTTTTGTTTTTCTCTTTTTCCTTTTGTTGAAGCTTTTAGGGCCTGGGTGCACATTTATGAAAGTATCTGGATGTTTCCACTACTGGGACTCTATGGTGTGTGTCTTCTCTGCTTATTTTTTTTAAAGGAGGACCAGAAAGATGCAGAGATCAGAGATCTGAACCTCAGCTTCTAGAATCATAACTCTAGCTGCTGGCCTTAGGGAGCTGTCAGGTCCTTGAATAAATCTTTATAAATCTGCATTTACACTGTAAAAATTCACACAACTTGATTGTAGAGTTGCTTAAAGAAGAACAGAATAAAAAGCATATTAACTGTTTTGGGGTAAAGCTTTAATATGGTAGGTTAGGTCACAGAGGATTGAAAACTATGAAATTATGGCAAGCTCGTACCAAACTCTTGTGTTTGTCTCTGAGATATGGCCTTGGTGACCCAGACCATGCTTTGCATCTGAGCACTCATATTTTTTATTGTTCATCCCTTTTTCCTAAAGAAACAACACAGGGATGTGCAGGAAAGCCAGAGCAGAGCATGTGTGCTGGGGTGCTGAATCTTTGTCTTGTCAGCATGTGGGAATATCTGCATGGAAGGCTTTGGTGCTTTTGGGGATGGGAACCATCCTGACTGAAGCTGGAGCAGATGGGACACACAGCCTGAACCAGCCTGTCTCGTTTATGCTTTATTAATTAGACATGTTATCAGAGTCATCTGTGTTTTCTTTCCTTTTCTCCTTTCCAAACCAGTTCTGCTGCTTCGCTGCCCACAGAGGCTTGATGAGGAGCTCAGTTTGAATCCCTGAGAGCTGCATGGCAGCACTTGTTCATTGTGGTCTGTGTTAGCACCATAAAAACTTTGGGGAGAGGACTCAGAGGAGTTGTGTGAGCTCTGGGGATCAGAATTTTGGGAGTTGATGGTGCTGTTAGCACATCTTCCCCTTTGTACTGTCAGTGTTTGTAAGAATTTCCACCACATGTGTTAATCACAGAATGGTTTGAGTTGGAAGGGACCTTAAAAATCAATTTGTTCCAAACCCTGTCCTATGCAGGGACACCTTCCACTATCCCATGTTGCTCCAAGCCTCATCCAGCCTGGCCTTGGACACTTCCAGGGATCCAGGGGCAGCCACAGCAAATCTGGGCAAGCTGTGCTGCTGCTTTCTGTAGGATGATAAAAAACTGACACAGATCAGGAAGGTGACTGGATGAACTCATGGAAGGAAAGTAGGAAGATCCCTGGGTATTCACAGCCCATGCTGAAGACTGGGAAGTGTTCTGAGGAGAAAGTGGTGCAGACTGGTGTGGATCTGACCTTGCTTCCTAGGCCTGCTGCTGATTGCTGTTGGAGCTATTGAATTAAGCAGATCTCAGATGGGGTCTGTAGTGCCCACTGGGACAGTGTCAGGCTGCCCCTGTGCACACTCAGTTTTAAGATTTTACTGAAAGGGAGAAAAGCCTTTTCACGTTCTGGGGTGGGAGCCAGGAGCAGGGATTTTCTCAGATTTCCCTTTGAATCTTTATCTCCCAGCAGGTTAACATCTGAATCCTCAATGTCAGTGCCCTTTGTCTGTATGTAAGGGTGAAGTGGGTCATAAAACCCTTTGAGTGAACCCCTTATAGTCTCAAGCTGCTCCAGTGGAGGTTCAGGTCAGTCATTAGGAGGAAATTCTTCATAGAAAAGGTGATAATACACTGGGCTGGGCTGCTTAGGGAGCAGATGGAGTCCCCATCCCTGGAGGTGCCTGAGGGAAGACTGGATGTGGCACTCAATGCTCTGGTCTGGTTGACAGGGAGGTGATGAGTCACAGATTGGACTCAATTATCCTGGAGGTCCTTTAGAACCTGGGTGATGAAGTGTGTGAGGTGGGAGATGGTGAAACAGGAGCTGGTCTCAGTGATCCCTGGTAGGTCCCTTTGAGCTCAGGACATTCTGTGCTTGTCTGAAACCCCATAAAGCCAACCTAAGCATCCTTTCTGACACCTGGATCTGTTTTATAGCCACCATTTGGCGAGATGAAGGGAAGATCTGTGGATTTGCTTTGTCTGATGCCCTTGCAGGGAAAATTCCCCCTTGCTGAAGGAGCAGCAGGATCATCCCTGCACACACAGTGGGGAAATGACTTTTAGTGATGAGTGGCTTGGATACTGCCCAGATCCCTTCTCTTGCAGCAGGACGAGATGATGACCATGTCCAGGCTCTTCCCTGGCACACACACACAGAATATGTTATCCTTGAAGCCCTTTTCCCAGGCGTGGCATGCCTTTGTGCAGGCACAGCGTCTGCCCTGCTAATGGGATGCTGGTGTGTTCCATCAGCGAGTTAATTGGGTCCCTGGCTGCTGGGATATTTCCTGCTGCTGCATCCTCTTCCCAGAGCTCCACCTCCACCTGGGGAACTTCCCTGCTGCTGAAGATGTGATGCTGAGCTCTGCACTGTGCCCGGAGCCAGTGGAGGTTAAATCCCAGATAAAGCTTTGGGATTGCTCACAGCCTGGGGGGAGCTTGCTGGGGGGATTTTAATTGCATTCTGTTTATCGAGCTGGCTGTAAACACAGCAGGAGGCTGCTGCTCTTCCAGAGCCTGGGAGCCAAAGGTGTATCGATCCCAGGGAGCTGTGGGACACAGGTATGTGCTGGTGGAGATCTCAGCTGGGTTGTTTCCAACTGGGGATGAAATTTCTCTGTGTCCTGCGCTTCCTCCTCAAGCTGTAACAATTTTATAACCCAACTTTGTCAGCGGATTCCTCCCCAAAGCAAGAAGTGCTGTTGCTAGGAGTGGGGTGGGGGGATAAAAAAACCTCAGGAATACTCATCTTTAGAGGTCCAACACTGCAGATAACATTGAGTCACTGCTGAAAGCCTCAAAGCAAAACAGATGTTCAGTTTCTAGTGACTAAGTAAGTATTAAAGGTACCAGATGAGCAAAGTTTTAACTGAGGTATTTAATTTGTGGTTGGCAGCTGAGACAAAGCATGAGCAAACAAGGTGCAATGCAGAAATGGTCTCTCTCCTGTCTTACACATGCCAGTGTGTTTTCATAAAACCTTCTTTGTTCCATTTTTTCCCATTTTTAAAATGTGTCTTTCCGGCTTGACTCATTCTCTCTGTAGTTGTAACCTTTAGTTCTGGGTGGGAAGGCAATTATTCTGTGAGACATGAGACCAGTGGCAGGGTGAGTGGGCTCTTGTTGCTCTCTCTGTCATCTGGTTGTTTGACAGGTCACTTCTCCAGGAGGAGTTTGTGTCTCTGAAGTTGGGGATAATTACATGTGTGTTCTCAAAAATAAGGGAACTGGACTTAATGGTGCATCTGCTCAGCTTGACTTTTGAATTCATGAATGAGTAGAAAACTTGGAATGTGGCTGTCATGCAGCTGTTAGCCTTCGAGCAAGAGACAATTTCTGATGACTATATTCTTAAAAAAAAACAAAATAGGATGAGGACTGTGATCCCAGGATTCTGGGCTTGTTGGGCAGCCAGCACTGGGAGCTTCTTGAGCTTCTGCTGGAGGAGGAGTTGGGTTCCCATTGCTTTGATCCCTGGTGGGAAACCTGCAGCACTGTCTGGCTGTGTGGAACAGAGGTGCTGAATCCCTCCTTGCCACTCAAACCTGAGCAGGTGATAACAAAAAAGGGAAGGAATTGTGTCCTGGTCCCTCTTCTCAGCATCGTGTGCAGCAGGAGTGCTTGTGGATTCCTCAGCTCCAGTGAATACTTAATGTAAAACACATGAAAACCCTGAGAAAAGAGGGCCCTGATCAGAGCTTCCCTCCTTGGTAAGTCCATAAATCAGCTCTTTCTGTACTTTCTGAGGAATGACTCTCATTTTGGCTGCTCAGCACCACAGGAAGGACAGAATAGACTTTGGGCTGCTCTCCCTGGGGTGTGGGAAGTGGATTTGTTCTGCTAAGCCCACATGGGAGCTGAAGCCAAGGCTCCATCCCGCCAGTCCTTCAGGATTTAGGGTTTTTTTGGCAAGGTTCTAGATGGTTTCTATTAAGAAAAAGGCTTTTTGGATCTCTTCTGAGGGTGCCTCCCTTTGGAGGCTTTCTCAGGAGCCCATGTGCTGAGCACTTAATCTTCCACCCCACTTAAGGGAAGAGGGGCAGACACCAAACCCTGTTGGCACCTTATTTCACTTAATGCTAGCATTTAATTGTTCTTCCTTCTGCTTTTAAGATAGTCTCTGCCAAAATCAAGAAGCTAAAAATTAAAGTAATTATTGTGGTGATGGAAGCAATCAAAGAGGCCACCAGGCTCCTGGTCTGTGTGCTGGGGAGGAAGGAGCAGACTGGGATTGAGCTCATCTCCTGGGACATGCTGAGCTCCAAGAGTTAATTTTGTTCCTGACTTCTCTGTCCATGAGTAATCCATTTGTGCTGGGAGGAAATGGCAAGTTCTTGCAGCGAGGACAGGCTTCACTGCTGGAGAAAATGATGCCTATTTATCATATGATGCTCTCTGTGCCTTTTTTTATTTGTCCTTCATCTGAACTAAGCTGTTTGGTGATGAGCTTCCCTGTCTGACAGCAGATTTTGTAGAAGCCTACAAGTGTTTTTCTTACCTGCATTTGCTGTTTCCCTGCAATTCCTCACACAGCCCCAGGACAGGAGGGACATGGACAGAGTGGGGAGAGCACCAGGGAACAGGTTTGGGGTGAGGGGGTGGCTGAGCACGGGCACAGGGAAGTTGTGGGGTCTCCATCTTTGGGAAAATTCAGCATTTATCTGTCTGCAGTCATGGGCAGCTGGCTCTGTGTGACCCTGCTGAGCAGGGAGCTGGACCAGACAATCTCCAGAAGTTTCCTCTCCCCTCCAGCACTCTGTGATTGTGAGCTGAAGGTCCTCAGGAGATGCAGGGCTGGGCTGAGCCCTCTGCAGGGGTGTGACTTGTGCACAAATGCAGCTGCATTTGGCATTGAACAGCACTGTGTGATCACATCTCCTTTGCTGTAAGAATGTAAAATGGCTTAATAATTCTTCCCCTGCTGTTTTGGATTAATTTCTATCTTTATGCTGTGTGTTTTCTTTGCTTGTTTCCTCCTTTCACCTTCCCAGCTGTCTCCTCAGAGAAACTTCCGTGACTCTTATTGTTCTGCTTGTTTTCATTCTCCTTCTTGGGTAAATGGTTTTTTTTGGGTTTTTTTTTTTTTAAGTGTGGTTTCCTAAAGCTCTGCAAAATGCTCCTTCTCTGCTGTATTTTAAAGTATTAGTTGCAAACAAAAGGGCAAGGAGCCTTAATTCAGGTGCATGTCTTCCTTTATCTGCTTTTCTTTTAAAAAGTGACTAAAGCCACTGATAAATAATGCTAATTTTTGCTGCCATCTGTGAATGCAGGACCAAGCTGTTTCAGAGCAGCATTTTTAGTGCTTTATCTGTTTGGAGGGGGGAAGGAAAAAGGCTCTCTGCTTTAGCAGCAATAACCTATCTCCCACAAGTTGTAGTCTGTGCTCCCATCTACCACTAAAACCCAAAGCCAACAAAGATTCGTGCAGAGACAGGAAACCTTTTGGGTGTAATTGCTGGGAGGTCTTTGCTTTCAGGATTTTTGGGTTCACCCAGCAAGGCAGCCGAGCAGGGCTGCGGTTCACTGGGGTGGATTTATGATGAGCTCTCACTGGGCTTTAATTGGACGGTTTTGGCAGCTCTGGGAGTTTCCAACACCCTCTGCAAGAGTCTCCTGGCCAGGCTGAGTGAAAATGTCCCAGGGAGGGAGGGAGGGAGGGAAGGGGCTGGTGCTGGAGGCACAGCTGAGCCACGCCCTGATGACAGCCTTGCCTCCAGGCTCCTTTATTTTGGCCTGGAGCCTTAGTTTACATAATCCTGCCCTGATCCCTCCTCTTCTGCATGGATCAGCCTTAGAAGACCCTCCAGTCTGACCAGATCAAACTGGGAGGCAGGTCTCTCCCATCATCTGAGCCAGGGAGTGCTGGTGACAGTGGAATCAGGTGGCTTTGGCTGTATCAGACCTCACCAGTGCCAGGGGCTTGATTTTGGGGTTTCTTTGAAGGCTGAAAAAAGAAATCAAACCTTGAAGAGGGTCTGGAGAACTATGGAACAGGTCTGGCTGCTGGAGCCTGTGGATGGAGTAGGTGCAGTCCCACATGGGGGAGGTCTCACCTGCAGAGTCCTTTGGCTTTTTCTCGTGTGTTTGTCTCTGGCTTGTCTGAGTCTCCCAAACCAGAACTGGACTGTGATCTAGAACCAGTTTCCCAAACCAGAACTGTGATTCAGGATCAGTTTCCCAAACCAGAACTGGCCTGTGGTTTAGGATCAGTTTCCGGAACTGGAATTGGACTTTGGTTTAGGATCAGTTTCCCAAACCAGAACTGGACTGTGGTTTAGGCTCAATTTCTCAAACCAGAATTGGAGTGTGATTTAGATCCAGTTTCCCAAACCAGAATTGGGCTGAGATTTAGGATCAGGTCTTTAGGGAAAGCTTGTCACAGCGATGTGTAATAGCATAATAAAACCCTAACTGCTCCACTTTAGTGTGTCAAATGACTCATTTACAGTGTCATCTGGGAGAGATGAGGCTCTATGAGATAAGTAAGACTTGCATGGAGAGGGGGAATATTGAGTAATGGACCCACAGCTATAATTGGAGGAGGAATAGATCTTCCATTTCAGATCTGAGGAAGTGGTTTATCTGCCCAGTCTGTAAGTGAATGATTCTTCTCTCAACTTCCTCCACATATTCCCCACTTCCTCTGTGTAATATTCCTGTTATTTATAACTGCTGCATTGAATCCTAGGCAGATGCTGCCTGCATTTCTGTATTATATAGAAGTTGAGGTCCAACAGGTTGGTGGATAGTCCTGACCTTCTGGAGCAAAAAAACCCCAACATTTATGTCTCTGTAACTAACCTCCTTTTCTCTATATTTATCATGTTTGAATATAGAGCAGCCCTGTCCATCTCTTCCCATCCCACAGGAAGCCAGAGAAGTGGCAGACAGACATACAAAGGATTATTATATTTGATCAGGCTTGGAAATGGGCTGGAGATAAAGCCCTTGGTGTTTACTGGACCATTAAACATTTATTATCATCTCTCCAGCATGCTGGTGGTGCTGTAAGTAACAGCTGTGACAAAAGAGTGGGGTCAGCAGTTGCCTTTTGCACTGATGTTTGTAAATGCAGAAGCTGGTCCTGTGATTTTTAAGAACTTGGTTGGGGGGAGCATCTGCCCAGACAACCTGGAGAAAAGGAGCAGATGAGCCAGCAGGCCAGAGCTCCTCTTTATCACAGGGAAATGCTGAAATCTTAGGAAGTGGGAGAATTTAAACAATGAAAAAAAGATTAAAGCCAGAGTTTTGAGTTAATTTATCCCTGCCCTTCCTAACAAAAATACTTAATGCACTTGGATCGGAACAGCTTTTGGATCTGGATTTAATTAGGTGGAAGGAAGGTTCAGGTCTCTCTCCCCCAGCTCAGCCATGCTCCATGAGGCATTTCCATCATCAGATTTTTGTTTCCCTTTCTCCCCCTGCCCAGGTTTTTGCAGGGAGAGGAGAAGCATGGCTGCAGGGCTGGGACTGGGCTCACGGGGCCTGAGCTGCAGCACCTGGTTGGATGATGGGGCTTTTGAAAAGGGGAATATGAAGGGATTACAGTATTGCTGGGGGGCCACAGCCCAGTGATTCCTACTGCAGGCAATCCCTCTGAAGTCAATGAGATTGGAAAGCGTGGAAATCAGTATGGAATTTGGCATTTTCATGGAAAAGTGTGGGGGGATATTTGTTTTACTTGCATATAAATTACTTCTAATAAGGCTCCATAGGCACGACTGATCCTTCTCATCACAGTTGTTGCTTCTTCCAGTCCCAGAGTCACTCTCGCTGCCCTCTCATTTTTAAATAATTTTGCACAAAAATCCTCCTGTGTGGGAATTCTCTGTGGTTGTGGAGCATTGCTGGGGATGACTCAGGCAGGAGCGAGCCCTCGTGCACTCAGGAACTGTGGTGTGAACAGAGAAAGGAGACAGGCTTGTTTTCACACTCCCTCATCTTGTGTCTCTGCCATGTTTCTGTTCCACCATTCAGATGTCATCAGGCTGAGGGATAATTAGAGGGAGCCTGTTGTGCTGCAGAGCCGGATTGGGAATGCACATTGCCGTGAGCAGCCTGGGTTATTTGTTATTTGGGGAATGCAAAGCAATGGAGTGGGAGTCCAGGGAGCACCACCAGGGAGGAGATGCTCTGCTGCTCCTTCCCTGTGCCTGCAGAAAGCATCTCCTTCCTCCAACCTAAAATAAATCCATGGGAACACAGAATGGTTTGGGTTGGAAGGGACCTTCAAGAGACCATTTAGATCCAAGATGAGTGGCAGGGACACCTTCCACTAAACCAGGTTGATCCAATCCCCATCCAGCCTGGCCTTGGACCCTTCCAGGGATGTTGGATGGGAGGATATTGTTTTTTCAATGGTGCTCTCTAGCCTGGAAGTCTCCATCACCTACATCCAGATGTTTAAGGGATTCCTGGAAGCTGCTGCTGGAGCTCTCAGGCATTGGTTCTGCTGCTGCCTTTGCTGTGGTGGGTGGTTTGGGTGCTCATTCTGTGTGAGGCTTTAACAGCCTAATAAAGCATTAGAACAAAGAGCATCAGCTTTGCTCTTGCTCCACTGAGGAGGGTGTTGAATTTTGCCAGCTGTTCCTACGGTACAGGTGGTTTCAACTGTTTTAGACTCACCTCACCTTAAAAAATGCACCTTGCCTGTTTGTGCTTTGCACAGCACGTGGGAGATGTGGCCAACTTGAAAATGAGATCCAAAACTGGAGGAGTCCTACAGAAAGTACTTGAGGAGCCAGCCATGCACAACTGAATAACTGAGGAGAGAACCAGGTCCTGTGAAGCTGGTTGCCAAGGGAATAATTCACTTGTCTCTCCTCCAGCCTGATGGGATATTGTTTTCTTCTCCTCCTTTCCAACATACCCACAGCTCCAGAGGAGCCACTCTCACTCCTGCAGATGCTTTAACTGATACATTCCTAATTCTACCTTGGGGCTGTTTTTATGAGCAGGGGAGCCTTTGAAGGCACCTTCCCCCTGTTCCAGGCCTTCAGAAAGGTTTGTGCTGTCCAGAGGTTTGTTCTCTCTTCCCACTGGTGCTGGCTGGCTGATGAGTACCTGGCTCCTGCCCACAAACCTTCACTTTCTTCTCCAAAAATAAGAGTATTTTAAAGGCAGCAGTCTTGATTTGGATGTAAAATCATGCAGGAAAGGAGATCTTTCCAGCTTCAGGCCAAGTGATGTGCTTTGGTGTCCTCTCTGCAAAACAGAACAATTTAAGACTCATTTTCTTGTTGTTCATTAGCTGCTGGTGTATTAACAGACTGTGTGAACTTGGGTTATTCCTGAAATATGAGCTGTGCCCTTCAGTCTTCTCCTTGACCATCTCCACACCTTCTGCAAACCTGTTTTCCTCCATCTGAGTTTGGAATACTTGGATAAACTTATTTTATATGGAGACTCCATTAGTGGCTGGGACAATCCCAGTCATCCCCAACAGAACCTGAGCATTTGGGGCAGGAAAAGGCTGTTTGTTTATTGTGGGGCTGATCAGTGTGAAAGGATTCACTCATCTGGGCACAAGCCACTCACTGGGTGTTCCTCTCTTCCAGGGTGCATTGAGAATAATCATCAGCCTTAACAAGGATTGACTGAGTGCTCCTCATCCTCCTGGTTTGGTATTGATTGGAAAAAGCTTTGGCTGTCACGTTGGGGAGGCACAGAGGTGAATGAACGTCCCTTTCAAGGTACAGTAGAGGCATGGATGAGGTGTTTGGGGCTGGTGTAGCCTTTGGAGGTTCCAGGGTGTATAATTTCCTCATGGATTCACATCCCTCAATCCTACACAGAGAAATCTGCACTCCATCATTCCCTTGTTCAATCCCAATGAGCACAGTCCTCTTAGACTGGAGGTGTTGGCTTTGTTTTGGTGCAAAGTTGGATAAATCCAGTGTTTTCATTTACTTTAAAGAATCTTTAATTTTTGAAACTTTTGGGTTGTATCATGAGTAGAGCTTGGGCATCAATATTTGCACTATTTTCAAGAGAATTTTTCTTTAGTTTCTTGTCTAGACAAACCAGTATTAGACTAAAGTATATTGAATTAGTATTAGACTGAAATATATTCTTACCTTGGTGCAGATGGGCATGGAATTCTTGCATGGGTGATTCATAAAGGAGGGGGAAAGAAAGCTCAGAGTCCTTTTGAGGAAAGGAAACTGTGGAGTAAGAAGGAAGGTTCCAGAGTAAGAAGTGTTCCTCAGGACATTGGTGAATTAAAACCCAGCATCCATCAGGGAGTTTGTGGGAAGTTTTCTGGTTGAAATCCTTCCCGTGGTCTGACCTGTGGAAAAGATTAAGGAATGCTTTTAAAAATGAAAAATAAAAACCCTACTGTAAGATTTCTTGTTGGGTGTTTGGAAGGACTCGTTCCAGCCCAGGTGGATTCAGTGCTGGTGGAGTAGCAAAGGGAGATGTGCCTGTGAAACCTGGGGATTTGTACAAACAAGGTCTTTTCCTAAAGCATTTCTTGTTGCTGTGGCTTTCATGGGTTCACCCTGTCTGGAGAAGTAGTTTGTATTTGTGGTTTGATGTTTCCTTAAAGCCTCCACACAGGGTCCTGCTGACACTGCCTGCTTCACAAACATTTATGGTTTCCTATAAAAATTCTTTGAACTCATTGCAAATCTGATTTGATACCTCAATGCCAAACTGAAGCCAATCCTAACTTTTAGGGTTGACTAAATCCTTCCCTTGGAATCTGTGTGATATTTAGCAGTGAGTTTCAGATCTGTTTGTGTGTGTTCCTCTGTGTCCTTCACTGAATTTCATGCTGTGTTTTGCTACCTGTATTTTTAAGTTGGGTTGTTTTGGTTTTTTCCCCTCACTTTTTGATTTGGAGAAGACTCTTGTTAAGGTCAACAGCTGAATGAATCCCAGTAATTAGGATTGTCCTGTGCAGGGCCAGGAGTTGGACTTGGATGATCTTTGTGGGTCCCTTCCAACTCAGGGTATTCTATGATTATAATTCACTGAGAAGTGGCCAGCTGCCCTAGGAGGAAGGCTTTGTCTTTGGTGCCTGCTTTCTCCATAGCTGATCCCAGAAAAGGATTAAATTCAATGAGACTGAAGTCTCAGAAGTAATTAAAGTATGATGCTCAGCATAAACATTAATAGACAGAACTCCATTTATTTCTAAATTTTTTCTAGTATAAAAAAAAGATTTTTTTAGAGAAACAAGAGCTTGGATGGGGCTATCAGGGCTGAGCTGTTGGAATTCAGTGGCCAGCTGGATCCTGAAGCTGCTGGGACTGGCAGGATGTGCCTGGAGCCATGTGAAAAGAGTGGCCATGGGCTGATCTCTGTGGCCACTGCTCTGACTGGCCAGGTGAAATGGTCACAACAAAATTGCTTGTGTGGGAGTGCTTTGTCTTGCATGATGAGGCCCCATGTGGATGTGACTCTAATAGTCCTTCTGCACATTCCTTTTAAAATTTGGATTAAAACAGCAGCTTCTTCTTCAGAGTCCTTTTGGAATAAGACAGCAAAGTCCACACTGAGGTCATGGGACTTGTGGGATTCAGAGATGGAGTGTCAGAGGTGTCCATCATACCCAGAGCTCTTGACTCCTGTGGCCTCTGGGCAGACATTTTGAGCTGAGGGTATTTTCTCTTTCTAAAACAGGGGTTATGTAACAGCTGATGGGAGCTGGAAGGGCTTGTGCACCCATTTCTGCTTGTGTTTCATTATCCATCACTTCCTGATTGGTGTCACAGGGCCAGAGTATTGAGATTCAGATTATGTGGGGGAAAAGTGAGGCATGAAGCCTGCACAGAGCTGCCCACTCAGATTTCTGGGCTTTGTTTGCACGGGTCACATTCACTTGTCACAAGTTACTGTCTTCTTTTTGTCAGCTGTTTCAGCAATGTCACACATTTATTCCAGCTTAGGCATGGATAGCAGTAGTAGTGCTGGCAGAGCAGGGAGCCTGTGTTTGCAGAGCACAGGTGAGGAGATTTCTGAATTTACATCTGAAATGTTGATTTTTATCCTAAAAGCTTCTTCTTGTGTGACTGGAAACCTTGGGATCCTGCACATCCCAGCTCTGGTGGCACCTCTGAGTACAGGTCATGGTGGTCTCAAATCAAAATTGGCTTAAAATGCTTTTCTGGAGGAGGGTGGGAGGTAGGAACAGACCCACTACCAAACAGGTGCTGTCTGTCCAGAGGGTGTGAGTGGGAATTGTAGAATATTTGGTTGGAAAGGTTCTTTAAAGACCATCTCATCTCACTCCTACCATGGGCAGGGACACCTTCCACCATCCCAGGGTGCTCCCAGCCCCTTCCAACCTGGCCTTGGGCACTTCCAGGGATCCAGGGGCAGCCACAGCTTCTCCAGGCACCCTGTGCCAGGGCCTCAGCATCCTCATAGTCAAGAAATTCTTTCTAAAATCTGGGTTCAGCCAGTTTTTTCCATCATAACTATTTTCATGATCCCAGCAGGTTTACAGGAAGGGTAGGGGAGAAACGTTCCTGATGCCTTCCAAAAACCCAAATATTCCAAAACCCAGGATGGGAATGTGGGCAGGATCATCTCCTCCAGGTCCTTGGACCACCAGCCCTGCCTTAGGCTCACAGAAATAGTTTTGTTTAGGAAAATCAAAAGCCTTGTTCAGAAATGCTGGGGTTTCTTTGGAAGTTCAGCTTTCAAAATGCACAGAGGAGCCACCCCTGCTCCCAGCAGCGGGTCGGAAGCTGAGTTTTTTGGGATTGCTGCCAAGAAACATTTCTTGGAAGCCCTTCTGTGTGTGAACAGCAGGACAGGAGGTCTGGGTTTGAACTCTGGATGGTAAAACCAGGGAGGTTTTGGCAGGGCTTGGCCTTTCTCCTTGGGGTGTACGGGCAAACCCCTGCCTGGGCTGGCTCAGAAACTTCCATCTGACTTTGTAGCAATGCTGAATTTTCCACTAACTACAAAAGTTTTTCAGATTGAAACAGCTCTCTAATTTTTTGGATGGTTTACTCCAACCCATTGCTTATACCCAATCTGTATTTTTGAATGAAACAAGTGCTGAACCTTCCCTGCAGGAGCAAGAATTTTCATAGAATCATGAAATGGCTTGAATTGCAAGGGACCTCAGAGACCATCTGCTTCCAATACAGGGACATCCTCCACTAGACCAGGTTGCTCCAAACCCCATCCATCCTGGGGATTCCCTGAAACCATCCCTTGATTTTATGATTCTTTGAAAATTATGAAGCTGTAGCCTGGAGTATCAATTATGCCTTAACACAGGTCAAACTTTCCCCTTTTTTCTCTCTAGAGGTTCCTCATTGCTCTCTCTGAATCCCTTCTTCTACTTTTGGGGGGGGGGACTATAAAATTTATGTGGAGAAGGAAGGAAAATCTCTTTCTTACTGCAAGGGCCAGGTCAGCATCTTTTTTTAAAAATCCCTGTGAGAGCAATTTGTCAGAAAACCTTGTGGGAAGCACAGAGCTGGAGCCTAGTGGAGCCAAGCTGAGCTTGAACACTCCCTTGATTTGAGCTCCTGTCACCAGCAGGAACAGAAATCTTTTTATCAGTGACTTTAGAGGATAAGAAGGAGAATTTCCCAAAGGATGGGCTTCTTCCCTCAGTTTCATTCTCCAAGGAGGCCCTGAGAAAAGCAGATCCACTGGGAAGTTGGGAGCTCCAGACAAGTAGGTGCATGCACTGCTGTGCATTCTCACCTGTAGGTACACACAGAGCTTTCCCAAATTGCCCAGAACCTGAGAAAATGGAGATAAAATCAAACAGGCAATTGCAGTTAATTACACTTCCAAGGCAACTGGAGATTGGTTGGAATCCTGTGGGATTTCTGAGGCCTCCCAGTGCAATTTCAGGTGCAGTGTGGGCAGGAAGGTTTGGTGCCTGTGGTTGGAGGTGTCAGAGTTGTGACTGTCACCTCTGGCTGCATCACAGCTATCACCACCAAAACACAGGTATTGTCTCTTGGCAAATTCTTCATAGAAATGTTGAGTTTCAATTAAAAAAAAAAATAATTAAAAAGCATTTTCTGCATGACTGAACTTTGTTATTCTTTTTCCACTTACATGCTTTCCCATTTCTTCCCAACCTCACCAAAACCTGGCTTGAATTTTGTGTTTTAGGTGATGGGAAAAAGCCACATTCCAAAAAATCTTGGATTTGGTTTATAGAGGAATTGGGATGTGACCAGAGAAGTGCCAGATGTGGGATGTTCAGGGGGTTGCAGGTGAGCTGGTGTGGAGTAACAGGTGTTGGAATCCATTGTGACAGTTTAATGTCTTATTTTCTATGATGTGAGCTTGGAAAATTAAAGGAAGAGCCTAACTTTGAACTCCAGAAGAACCAAACTCTTGAGAGATTTAGCAGTGGGAGTCACAAAATATATAAAGCTTGCTGTGCCCTTCTGTTCCTGTGGGAATTTAGGTCAAAAAATGCTCTGCTAACTTAAATTTTGCTTGACCCAACCTTTGGGTTTGCAAACACATTGTAAGCATGTCCCAACAAACTCATTATTACCAGAAATTGCAGTTTTTTGGGAGGTCCATGTAAGTATTTATTCAGACCCAGACTTCACCAGTAGCAGAAACACATGATGTTTTTAAAAAGATTACACAGACTTGTTTTTATTCCCTTAAGATGGCAAATCTTTCTTCAAAGAATCATGAATTAAACAAGACAGTGCCTCACAGCGGGTATTAAGGAAAAAATAATAATTAAAAAAAAAAAAAAAGCCTTTGGAATGGTCTTTCCCTCTGGCATCTTCACTCAGGTTCTGCAGTCAGTAATTCACAGGAGGTTTTGTGGGGAGGTGAGATGCAGGAGTTGATATGACTTCCCCAAGGGTGAGAACTTTGAGAGCTGGGACCTGAGCATTAATCTCTCTTAATTCCAGCTCAGCACTTTGCTGTGAGATCATTGCTTTGTGTGATTAATCTGTGCAATGCCTCCAAAGCCTCTAAAACCATAATGCTGCACATCTATCCAGGAATGTTGCTGCCAGTTGGAGTATTTGGGAGTCTCTTGCCATCCCTGACACCTTTTTGCTTCAATTTTGAATGCAGGGAAGCATTCCCTGGGCTTGGTTGGTCTTACTCTGTTCTAATCATCGGGGCTGATTTAGTCTTCTTTGAGGAATAATTTCAAAAGGGACAAAGAGTTCTCAGTGCAAAAGTCAGCTGAAATTCATTTGATAAGTACAAGTACCACGGCAGACATGACAGCATCATTCATAGTTTTCTTGCAATGATGAGTAACATGCTGTGTTCTTAAAAATCATTTCCTAAAGACAGGAGAGAGCAGCAACAGGACCTAGCTGTGTCTGTCCCCTTCATCTCAAATAACCTTCAAAACCTCTGAGCATTTCCAGCCATGTTCGAGAAACTTCAAAATCTTCAAATCTTCAAAATTCTCTGAAAACTGAGTAGCAGTGGGGGGGGGGGGTTTGAGTGGAGAGACCTTGAGGCTTTTGATGCAAATTCTGCAATGTCAATTCACTTCTTAGGTAATCCATGTCTGATTTTTAGGATGTTGCCAACTCCTCAGTTGAGGTCATGGTATTACCAAAGAGTGTGATGCTGGGCAGTCACTTCTTCCTTCTGCTGATTTAACCCCAGTTTTATGTAGGATGACTTCATCCCCTTCTCTCAGAGGCACGTGCTGCCTCTTTCACATTAACAGATTTACCAGCAGCACCTCACACATCTCAGACTCTCTGTGAATCCCTTCAGAGCCCCGGGAGTATCTGATGCATCACGTTGCAAAGTGTGAAATTGAAGATTCAGCCCCACTTTGATGCTTTGGCTCTGTGAGCAGCAGAACTAATGTGGCTCAGCATACTAATGAGGGAGGGATTTATTGCTCAGGGTCTGGCTGGTGTTGAGCTTCACCCTTGAAAAATTCCTGGGAGGATGCTCTTGCTTTTGGGATGGACCTTGTGGAGTCCTTGGCAACCAACTGGCAGGGGAAAAGCCCAGCTTTGAAGGAAATATCCCCCAAATTAAATCCTCTAAGTAGTTTATAAAAAACACTTAGGAAGGAAGGAAGGAAGGAGAAGGGATTGAAGTGGGAATCATTGCTTTTCATGGAGAAAAAGTGAGGATAAAACCAAGGAGAGACGTAAGCCCACAGGTCACCACAAATGAAATTAAGATGCCAAAAGCTTTCAGCATCACTGGGAACATCAAAAATGTTGTTTTCATTTTGGAGAAACCCTTCTCCAGCACTGTTTATTTGAGTTGCTGACATCTGTTCATTTTAATTGGAAAGGAACCAAAATGAGTGAAAGTGTTGCTTTTAACCTTGCTGGGCTTGGTAGAAAAGCACTTAGAACTAAAAGCTGGTGGTAGTGGTGGCACCTGGAAATACTGACTGGAGAAGGCTTCATTGAGATAAAACCTCTCCATGAATACAGGACTTCAAAATTCTGTGTGTTTGTCAGGTGCCATGTCCTTTGGGGTTTGAGAGGAATCCTTTACACTCCTCAGATTTGTCATCTGGGCAGCTTAAATTATCTAGAAAGGGGTGGGGAATTAGTTGGGGGAGTTTTGCTTGCAAGGATGGTTTCCACCAGGAGGGGAGAATGCCATGGACTGACTGCTTGGGCACCAGGGTGTGTGGTGGTTTCTGGGAATTTGAGAGATTCAAACCTCTGAATTATGTGTAACATAATAGCTGAGTTAATGAAAAATCACAGAATCATTTGGGTTGGAAAAGATCTCAGATCATTGAGTGCAACCTGTGACCCATTCCCACCTTGGACATCCCCAGGGATGGGGACTCCAAACCTCTCTGGGCAGCCACCTACAATGCTTAACAACTATTTCCATGAAGAAATTCCTTAAAATGAGATGGTCTCCTGAATATCTGTCCTCTTGACTCTGCTGGAGGGCCTCCAATAGCCAGGATGATTTTGGTTTAGCAATGAAATGTGCATCAAAAATTGCAAACATGAAAGAAGGCAATTATTTGCTTGCCTTCTCTACATCCAGCTTTTATATCCCTGGGATGATCTTGATTTATTTCCACCAAGAAAATGAAATTCTTTCTGAACCACTCAGTCCAGAGCTCAGAGCAGCACCTTGACATTGTTGCATGGTGAACCTAAAGAGTTTTAAGAGCCTGATTGGAAATTCCAGCAAACCAGGAGTGTTGGCAACCAACTTCCAACTCCAAATCCTGCAGGAGCACAATGCACTACAATTATAGCATTTTTCCCAGGTCAGGAAGCCAGGCCAGGCACGGCTGTATTCCTGTGTGTGATATTTCTGACACACAATGTTATCTTGGGGATTGTTACTGGGCTTTTATGTGGCTCAGGGAGGGTGGGGCGGAGGTTAATTGGTCATGTTAATGGTTTTCATGTTCCTAATTTAGGCTCTCAGTGCTGTCCTTAGGTTGCAGAGTGAGTTATGAGAATTATTTATTCTATTGTGGTGCTGTCACATCTGTGGTGTGGGGAGGTGGCTCCAGCTACAGCCCAGATCACTAAAACAGCTCATTCAGTCAAGTTTTGGGGTTTTCTCCTGCTTACACCATGTTAGAATCTGAGAATCCCAATGGATGGACTTGCTGTGAAACCAGAGCTGTCTGTACAGACCTACACCCAGGAACCACTCACTGTGTATTTGTTCAAACCCATCTCTGGCAAAATGTCTTTAATTCACCCAAAAAGTGTCTCTTTGGCCATGTGTCCTGGAAATGCAGTGGAAACTAGTGCAGAGTTCATGGCTTTGTGGTTACAGAGCTTTTTTCCTTCATAGAATTATAGAATTATATAATTGTTTGGGTTGGAAAATGCCTTTAAGATCATTGAATCCAACCCTTAACCAGCACTGCCAAGGCCACCACTGACCCATGTCCCCAAGTGCCACATCCACATGGCTTTTAAATCCCCCCAAGAGTGGTCAATCCAGTACTGCCCTGGGCAGCTGTACCATGGCTGAACAACCCTTTCCATGGAGAAATTTTCCCTCATATCCAATTTAAACCTCCCCTGGTGCAACTTGAGGTCATTTCCTCTTGTCCTCAAAATATAAAAAAGCCCCAGGAATTAAAACCCCAAACCACTGCAACACCCAAACCCTCAACTTGTTTTGTTTAGTGACCATTTCTAAAATACTTCTGCTCACCAAAGCTATGGAAATGGGCACCTAATGCATTGCTTGAGGGGTACAGCTCAATGAAAAATGAAAAAAGATTGGCTTTTGGTTTTTATTCTTCAGTGTCTGGTGAGAGCAGAAGAATCAGCGAGGAAGTTAAAATTTTGGGGTCTTCAACTTCCTAATGGCTCAAAATGCAGCTTTTTGCATGAATTTAAAGTTAATTAATGTTCACTTTAAATGTTCCAGGCCAAGTAGGACAGGGCTTGGAGCAACCTTGGGTAGTGGATGGTGTCCCTACCCATGGAAGGGTCTGGGACCAGATGATCTTTAAGGTCCCTTCCTACCCAAACCACTCTGTGATTCACAAAAGATGTTAAATGCTGTCTCTTTTTCTAGAAGTTGAAATGTCACAGCTATCACAGGGTGTTTGCAGAGGAAACCCACACCACCATTCTGCCAGGGATCAAACTTCCTTTTTATTTATGATGTGCTCCTCTCACAAATAAAAAGCTTATTTGCTAAAGACCATTTGCTTTTCTCCAGCCAGACTGACCAGGCTGCAGTCAGGAAGCACCAGAGGGATGGCTTCATTTTATAAAAATATAAAAAAAAAAAACTTCTGAGAGAGCTCTTCATGTCATACTTCCTCTATTCAGGGCTCCAAGTCTTTCACAAAACTGAGCAGAATCCCATGGGGCTGCAGCCATCCCAGGGTGGTGGATTGAATGACATAAGTATCTTTTTCTGGTCTGATTTGGGACTGTAGCTTTAATTTATTGCCTCCTCTGTAAACCACAGATATGTTTGTTATTTGCAATTACATGGCAAAAAAAAAAAAAAAAAAAAAAAAAAGAGCTTTATTTGGATTTTTAAGTCATTCTTGTTCTTTGCAGTGGCATTTGTTGCAGTGAAATCCTTTTATGAGGCTTGTGGGGAGAGTTGGGTTGAAACAGCTTTTCAAAGGGACATGTGACAGGCAGCAGCTCAAGGAAGGGATAGATTGGATATCAGGAAAATTCCTTCATGGAAAGGGTGGTCCAGCCCTGGGGATCTAAAAGCCCTGTGGATGTGACACTGCTGGGGGAACAGTGGACTCAGTGACCTCAGAGGGCTTTTCCAGTATTAATGGTTCTCTGATTCTCAGCATAAAAATGAATTTTTATCCTTTCGTGGGGCCAGGGTAGTGCAGCATTCACCCAAGTCAATTGTACATGGAATATTTGGAATATTCTTTTTTTTTTTTTAGAAACCCTCCTACCTGAAATTTAAATGTTAACAGAAGCTGAACTTCAGTTTCTCTTTCAAAAAAATTGTCCCCATGATGGGCACCTCATGGTCTGATGTTTATGGTCACCATATTCACATACCTTGAGTCAGCAACCTCCTCCTTGTCCCTTAACACAACTTTTAAATATTCATGCTGAAACTTCCCATGTGTGTAATAGTTTCTCTGTTTGCTTGACTGAATCTGGAAATTTTGCATTTTTAGAGCAGGGAGAAACTTGTGGGTCAGATCCAGGGATTAGTAATAAAATATTTTGGAAAAAAAAAATTAGCTTTCATGTTGGTTTCAAATCCATCAATCCCTTAAAAAAGCAGAAAGAGAGGATGCCCAGAGAAGCTGTGGCTGCCCCTGGATCCCTGGAATTGTCCAAGACCAGGGTGGACAAGGCTTGGAGCCACCTGGGCTAGTGGAAGGTGTCCCTGCCATGGCAGGGGATGGAGCTGAGTGAGCTTTAAGGTCCTTCCAACCCAAAACATTCTGTGATTTTCATAGGATTCTGTTCTTATGGACACAGTTACCACCCACACTGCTCAGCAGTGCTGATTTTGGGAGGCTCTGCTGTCTGGATTCCAGTCTGTTGTGAAAAGGCATCTTATCCACAATGTGGTGGAGTTGTAGGCCCAGTGCATGGAGCAGCCAGGCGTGAAAAAAATCAGATTGCTGATAAATATTTAACTATATTTTTAAAAACGTTGCCCAGTAATTGCTTTCCTATCATTACCTTCTGCCTGCATGAAAATAACATATGCCAGCATGAACCCCAGTGGCAATGGGGAAGGATTGAGTGGGAGAAAATGAGGTTATCTCTTGATCAGTATTTTATCAGCTCAATAATAATATTTTGATTAGGAGAAGTAGTGCACTGTCCCTCAAAGAGGCACAGGCTTCTTGTGATTGCTGTGTCACCAGAGTTGTTTGAGGAGGGTTGAATCCCACATGGCTTAAAAACACCAAACCACTAAGACCAAAGGATCATCTTTTAACAACTCTGTCATCTGCTTTAAATCCTTTTAATTTCTCCAGCCTGAGTGCCTGGAAGGAAACTGGAGCTCTTCCCTAAGTGGTGTTGCTGCCTCTGGCTTGCTCTGGACACTTTTGATGTAGGAGAGGAGAATTTGTGAGCAGGGGCAAATCAAAAGGATTTGAGTTCAGGGATTATCAGCACCCGAGGTCAGGGTGATCTCAGAACCTCAGGCACGGCTGCTCCTGTTTGCATTTGTCCTGGGCATGAGGTGGCTCCAGAGTCACAGAATGCCTTGGATAGGAAAGAACCTTTAAAACCCATCCAGTTCCAACCCCCTGTCAAGATCAGGAGCACCTTCCACTCACCCAGGTTACTCCAACATCAGCCAAACTGCCCTTGGGCACTGCCAGGGATGCAGGGGCAGCCACAGCAAATCTGGGCACCCTGTGCCAGGGGTTCCACACCCTCCCAGCCAGAATTCCTTCCCAATATCCAACCTACATCTCCCCTTTTCCAGTTAAAAGCCGTTCCCTGTGTCCTGTCCCTCCATCTTTTGTCCCCAGTCCCTCTCCAGCTCTCCAGGAGCCCCTTTAGGCTCTGCAAGGGGCTCTGAGCTCTCCCTGGAGCTTCTCTTCTCCAGGTGAGCACCCCCAGCTCTCCCAGCCTGGCTCCAGCCCTGGAGCATCTCCTGGACTCCTCTGGAGCTGCTTTAACACATCTATGCCTTTCTTCTGCTGGGGAGCCCAGAAAATGCCATTGATCAGTGCCCTGGCACAACCCTGCAATTCCTGGCACTGGGATCTGGCTGGAATTCCAGAGCTCAGCACAGGCTCCCTTTCCTCACGCTGCTGGGCAGTGAGGAATAACCCAGCTGCATCCCAGGAGTTCTGCAGGTGCAGAAGGTGGGCAGTGGGAGCTGTGGGGTGCAGGTACCTCCCTGCCCTTCCCTGAGCACACTCCCCACTCCCTGCCTGCTTAGATCACTCCCTTCTGGTGTTGAGAGCCTGTGTCTCCATCTCTCCATCCCTTGGCTCAGCAGCCAGCAGTACCTGATGGATATATGGCACTGTGCCACCAGCCTCACCAGTGACCTCAGCAAAGCCCCTCTCCCTGCTCCTGCTGCTGAAAATCCAGGATAAAAGCAGTATATTATAAAAAGGAAGGTCTGAAGGTGATGCTGGCACGTAGCTCTCTTTGTTGTAGGTGTCTGTACTCCCAATATCCTTCTCATCCTCAGAAATCTAAAGGCTCTGTTCAGCAAAGGACTGCAGGGCACAGGGCTCGTGGCAGTGTGCAGTTAATCACCAGGCTACATCCAAAGGAAAAGAGAAACCCTTTGCTCATAAAAAAGGTGGAAAAGGGATCAAATTTTTTGCATAAATCAAGAGATCTTTGCAGCAGCACGGTGCCATAAAATTCATGGGGACCTCAAAGATAAGGGGAACAGGAGTGCTGAGCACCATAAGGTTGTATTTTAAAAACCCCACAGTTCATCTCTTTTTTTTGGATGTTAGAGCAAATTGTGTGGGCAGAAGCAGTGGTAGAGTCTCTGCACTTGTATCAGGGAAGCTGCTGATGGGTTTCACCAAATATTTTCATGGTGAATTGAGATTGTGGAGGAGATAAATGATAGAGCTCTCCAAAACGCCTGGAGGTTCCTTGTGAAGGGTGGCAAACTGGATTTCTGGGCTTTGAGGGAGCAGCCATGGGGGAGTTATCAGAAAGACAAAGAGATAAATCCAGGATTACTGCCAGGATGTTTGCTGATTGTAAATTTATCCATGAGATGTGCGACAGCCGCTGGAGAAACCATGAATGCCCATGAAAATATCCACAAATCAGTTACAAAAAAACCCAAATCCTCAGTGCTTAAAACAAGTTCTGCAGGGAGAAGAGGTGGAGATGCCAAAACTGGGAGGAGCTTTGATAGCCAGCGTTGAAAAGCTGTTTCCTGAGTGGGAGGCTGGAAGGATGGATCCTGTAGGTTGGAGAGCCACGGGAACTCTGCCTTTCCTATTGCCATTCCCTTTTTTGCTGGGCCATATTTATTATTTCACATGGGTTATAACTTCCTCGTTGGCACACAGGGATGTGGGAGGGGGAAGGAAGTGACACTTTCTTTGCAGGACTTTGGGAAGAGCTGCAGAGCAAAGGTTGGCTCTCAGAGCTCGCTGCAAATTCCTGCAGGTACCTCGGGTGAAGTAACCTGAAACCTGGCATTTGGGGTGTGGCAGAGGAAGATTGCAACCTGTCCAGTTTTGCCTTGGAACATAATACACCGTGGAAAAAAAAAACTTTTTTTTTTAATGCTTTTTTTGTCTTTTAGGCTTTTAGTGGCTCGATGGTTTTGGGGTGCTCTGCAGCCAAAGGTGGCTGGGCTTTGTTTGCCTCCAGAGCCCTGTTTCCCTTCACACAGCCACAATAAGGCAGGAAATGGGTTTCTTGTCCAGCCAGCCTGGTTTTCTCGACAGCAAAAGCTCCCTGGGTCCTGCTGGGAAGCTCTCCAGCTCTGCACACCCCCACGCTTCTCTGTGCAGCATCCAGCCCAAGCTCAGCCTCACCTGGCTCTGCACAGTGCTCCTTGGAGTCTTTCTACCTTTTACCTCAAAAAAAAAAAAACCAAAAAACAAAACACCCAAGCAGCTTTGCCTGTTCCTTTTTATGTCATTGTACAAAATGTGGCTGTCACACCCACCGGCTTCCTTTTAGGTTTTACCCAGCTCTGGGCTCTGGGTGCCTTGAATAAAGGGATTTATGCCTGGACATGGCAGTGGCAGGCTTTTCTCCTGGCATGACCAGACTCTCAATGTGACATTCAGAGCTGTAAAACACTCCCTGACAATAGCTTGTGTTGTTCAAAGAGCAGCATAAATAATCGAGGGGTTTTTTTGGTTTGGTTTTTTTTCTGTGAGAAGAATAACATCTCTCCAGGCTGGCTGGGGAGGCGAAGGGCAGGCACTGTTGGAATGTGGAGGGGAAACTCAGGAAGAAGTGATATGGAAAAGGGGGGCTTGAGGTTGTTTTCTAGAAGGTTTTTAACATCATGGCATTGGGCTATCTTTTAAACAAGGTGTTGGTGCCTCTGCTCCTTTTTCCACACGTTTTTATACAGAATAAAATCATTCAATGATCCAGGTTTCTGTGTGTTTGCAGGGACCTTGTGGCTCTGCACAATTCCCTGACAGGAGGGGGCAGCCAGGGGGGGGTCAGGCTTTGCTGCCAGGGAACAGGGTCAGGATGAAAGAGCCTCAAATTGTGCCAGAGGAGGTTTAGATTGGATATTTCTTCATGGAAAGGGGTGTCCAGCCCTGGCACAGCTGCCCAGGGCACTGCTGGAGTCCCCATCCCTGGGGGGATTTAAAAGCTGTGTGGATGTAGTATTTGGGGACATGGATCAGTGGTGGCCTTGGCAGTGCTGGGGGAACTCAGTGGTCTTGGAAGACTTTTCCAACCTTTTTGATTCTGTGATTGTACCCAGGGCTTTATCCATTTTGAAAACCTTCAGGGATGGAAATTGCCCAGCTTGACTGACCTCATGGTGGAAAAGCTTCTCCCTGCACCTTGAACAACTTGCTTCATCTTCTGCCCATCACCTCCTGTCCTCCCACCCTGGGAGAGCCAGGCTCTCCCTTCTCCCCCATGTCCTTGGAGATGCTGCTCCAAGTCCCCTTCCTCACCTGGTGCTGGTAGCTAAATATGCCCAAAGACAAAAAGAGACAAATATTTGTGCTTGTGCACCTACCACATACCTCAAATTAAACTCAGAGAAGGAAATTTTTTTAAGAAGTTACCAAAAAGATGCATTAGCAATTCAGTGACATTTCTTCCTGGTTCATTAGTCCATGTATCTGGTGACTTGCCTCTTCTGAAACTTTCATAGAAAGATATTTATGTTTTTATTTTGCTTCAGTCTTTACATTCCTTGCTGTCAGTACCTGAGATGACGTGATCCCAGCATTATTTTGTCAATCAGGCATCTTAGGTGCTGTGACCTGAATACAGGGCAGAGAACTGCTGCTTTAATCCTATTTATTATGATTTTTATCTTCTTTCTTATAATTTTTTTTAATCAAGAATTTCACCACCAAACCAGCTTCTTTTTTGTTGATTTCTCCAATACTGTGCAAATAAAGCACTGAATAAATGTATTTTCTATCATGAACATGCAGAGAGAAAAGCTTTTGTGGACCCTTTAGACAAAACCTCATCCCAACCTCATCTATTAAAATTATATATTTGTAAAAAAAAAAAAACAACTTACTTAAATAAGCTTATTTTCTTTAAAAAATATGTTTTTAAAATGAGCATAAACTAGGAGGGAAAAAGAAAACCAAGCCCATGCAGTAGTTGTGGCTATGCCCAGAGTCTGCCCAGCACGTGCCATGGGTATGAATGAGCTCTGGCAGTTTTGTCTCAGGGCTGGATTAAGCACAGTTGCTACTGGAAACTGCAGAGCCCAGCTCAGGGAGGCTGCTCCTCTCCAAAACAGAGTCCCTGCCCATGGCAGGGGGTTGGAACTGGAGGGTCTTTGAGGTCCTTTGCTCCCCAAACTGTTCTGTGATGCTGTGAAAGCAGCACTGAGGTACTGGGGTGATGAGGACATGCCCCATGCAGCATCACTAAATGTCACTTAATGCATTCTGACCTCCAGCAGCAGCCAGGGGAGGCTTTTCCTTCTGGGGTTTGCTTTGAGCTGCAGTGTCCTTACCTTCATTTCTTTAGAAAAGGTCTCTTTTCAGGACTCAAACCCCACAGAGTCTGGGTTTCTGCAGGTGTCAGTCCCGGAGCAGCAACAGTGCCTTGGTTTTGAGATGTAAAACAAAAGCTTTTGTGCAGCATGGCTGGTGTGTGCTGCTTTCTGCTGTCAGAAGGGAAAGCTGAGCCTTGTGCTCAGCCTGTTCCTCCCCTGGCCTTCCTGCCAGTCCATTGAGCTGGCCCCTGTCAATCAGCAGAGCTTTCAGAATGTGTGGGATAAAGCTCCAAAATCTGTCTGTGTCAGCTCTGGGTTTGGGGGTGTGCAGAGCTGCCCATGTGCAGTCAGTTTTGCACAGTCACTTTTGGACTCAGTAATCCTTCTGGGTCCCTTCCAACTCAGGACATTCTGTGGTTCTAATCTGGGATCTCTGATCTGTAGCAGAACTTGATAATTTTCTTATCCACAGCCCCTGGATCCTGTTCATTTCTTTCTAGACTCAGTCTAATAAAGCCAGCTTTAATGTGCAGCCTCGCTCTGTGGAGAAGGGACAGGGTGGTGTGTCACCCCCTCCAGAACCACTGGGAGCTCCATGGATGGTCTCTGCACAGGAGATGTGGCATTTTAGTAAACTTTTAGTCCCTTTTAGTACTTAAAGGGACTTAAAGAGGGAGGGTGGCTTTTTATACAGGCAGATAGTGGTAGGACAAAGTGGGAGATTATTTTAAAATAGGAGAGATTTAGATTAGATTTTCAATGGAAATTCTCTACTGTGAGGCCCTGGCACAGCTATCCAGAGATGGTGTGGCTGCTCCATCCTTGGGAATGTCCAAGGCCAGGCTGGATGAGGCTTGGAGCAGCCTGGGATAGTGGAAGGTGTCCCTGCCCATGGCAGGGTTTTGGAATGAAAGATCTTTCAGGTGCCTTCCATCCCAAACCATTCCATGATTCCCAACTCCTTTTGCTGCAGGGAGATCTCCCTTCCCCATGCTGACCTGCCCTTTGCAGGCTGAGAAAAGCACAGTCAGGTTTTATTTCACCCTGGCAGCATATTTTAAAACCAGGCTGACAGAGCAGTGGACCTGAGAAAAGAAAAGATGTCGAGGCAGTGTGGTGATTATTGGGAGTGTTAGAGCAGCATGGGGAATGCAAGGATGCAGAAATTATAAGAATCCTATTGGGTTGGGTTGGGATCACAAAAACTACTTGATTTTAGGGTTTTTTTAATGTATTTGCTCATATTTTTTTGTCATTGACTGCTGTGCTGGAGTGAAACCCCTCCTGCCCTTGCCTTGGGAGGTGCTGCTGCTGCCAGTAGCTCTCAAGGCAGTTTTACCACCAGGACCAGCCTGTCCTCCTCTCTGTTACCAGAGAAATCCTCAGCCCTGGCAGAGCAATGACCTCCAGTTTGTGCTTATATACCTGGAATTCTCCCTGGAGCTGTGTTGGGCAACAGGGAGCGTGATTCCACATGTGTTTGATGTAAGCCAGAGAGGATTTTGGGTGTTGTGTTGGAGAATCAAAGCCCTATTTGGGGGAACCTGCAGTCTGACTATCCAGTTGGACAAGCTCAACTTTCCCTGCAATTTAAATAGACTCTGCCAGAATGTTAATTGTGCCAGGCTCCAGAGCTACCTTTTAACTCCTTAGGAGCATGTAGGGTTTCCAAGCCACCCTCAGTCTCCTTTTAAAGTGGAAAGCAACAGCTTTGGGTGTCTGTGCCCATCACCCACTCATTCCCCTGGAAAGCTTTTATGGCTGCAGTATGTTACTTGGGATAATCCAGGATGTTTCTGCACTGCTCAAGAGGGTCCTTTCCTCCCCATCTTCTTCCCCATTGTGTGGAAGTGGGGATTTCCCTCAAAGCACAGTTTTTACCTTTATTCATCCCAGAAATTCCTCCTCTTTGAGGCTGTTTGATACCCATCTTGGCACTTCAGTTCTGTTTACTTGTTCTCAGTTTATGGCACTTTCCTAACTAAATTCAACCAGAATAAACAGCATCCAGAGAGAGAAATTGCAGTTTATTGTGAGTATCAACAACACTGGAGAAACAGATGTTCAGATCAGGGCCAAACTCGCTCAAAAATCATTATCTCATTTATTAGATGGCAAAAAAGAGCTTCAGGTGTCAGAGATAGAGAAGGGATCATCTCCAGTTTGGTTTGTTGTGGTGTTGTGGGAGCACAGGTGCTCCTAGTCCCAGCTGGAGCTGTGGCAAAACCTGTCCCCTGGAAATGCTGGAAGCTTTGCTGTTGATTTACATGAATGCAGAGTGCAACCCTGCCTGCAGATTGTTATTATTTTACCATCTGTAAAAGTTTCTGCTGCAAAACTTTCCTTGGAATAGAGAAGGTTTAGGATAGTAAGGAAAACAGGCTTAAATTAGGGCAAAACCATTTGGGTTTGTTCTTGCTGCAGGGCAATAATGGGAAAAGAAAAAGAAAATTAACCTCCTTTTTCCCAGGATGCTGCCTTACCTGGATTGTGTACCTTCCCTAAAAGGTGGCAGATGGATTTCTTTGTTTTTCTTCAGGCTTGTGAAGCATCCAGGATTTTTGGAGCTGTGTACCTCCAGAGTTAGATTTAGATGTCTCCTTGTAGGCTGGCATATTCCAGCTGCTGCTGCACACTCAGGATCTTCTGATGCCATCCTGGGCTCTGTGGCAGCTGGGAGGGTCTTTAAGGTCCCTTTCAACCCAAACCATTCTGGGATTCTGTGATCCTGTGTTGTTTGGGGTCTGAGTACTTGCCACCTTCACTGTTAATTATTTTTTATTTTTTAATTTAGGTAATTAATCATCTCAAGTCCTAGTAGCTAAGGAGTATCTGTGTGGAAAGGCAGAGTCCTGGCTGGACACTTGGCTTTCACTTGAGGGAAGGACTTGAGCAAATTTGAACCAAAAATATGTGGGTTTAAATTTAATTTAAAAAAAAAAAAAAAAAAACCAAAACAAACCCAACTTTTTAAAAGCAGCATTTTGTATTTTAAACAAAGAATATGCTATGAGCAGAGCTATGGGCAGACTTCCAGAGAAGCAAAAAACTTATTTTATTGTTGTCATTATTGGTGATACAAAAGTGAAACCCCCAAAGGGAAGGGAGACCTGAGGCTGCAGGAGATCACTGTGATGGATTAAAGGGAAGCTCCACAGCTGCACACAACACCTGCCACCACAGCCCAGTCAGAGCTTTCCCACCCATGAGGAGGTCTCATCCATGACTTTTGGCTCCACTTTCCATCTCCAGTATGTCCAAAGGTTACAGAATTCCCATGGTGGGACTCTGTGCAGAGTTGGAAGGATCTCACTGCTGGTGTGATGAGTCCTGCTGTCCACTGTATTCCCCCAAAACAAACATCAAAACCTCTGCAAGGGAAAAAATCAAGTCCTGGATCTTTTGCTGGTTTTGGGAATCTGGGTGGAGTGGACCTGGAGGGGGCTGCAGCTCCAGGAATTTGTCCTTTGTATTGTCACAACACCCTTAATGCTTCCAGACCTGATGCACACGAGGGTTTGTGCCACAATTCTCCTGATCCTCATGTCTGCCAAGTCCCCAGTGGTGTCTGTGGGGCAGGGGATTGGCAAAACTCTGAATTTCATCCAGCCTAAAAGCTACAGCACAGCAAACATGGTGCAAAGTGCTGAGCAATCCACAGCAGAGAACAGCCTGGTTCTGCAGTGTGTCCATCCCTTCCCTCTCTGGAGTTACCACAGGGACACCCCTGGCCTGTGTGGGGGGAGTTGTGTCCAGATTTGGGTTGGATGAGAGGGAAAATTCCTTCACAGAAAAGGTTTTCCATTTTCACTTCCCCTGGTGGAATCCCCATCCCTGGAACAATTTAAAAGCCCTGTGGCACTTGTGGGTTGGTGGTGGCCTTGCAATGATGGGGGAATGGTTGAATTTGAAGTTCTTAGAGGCCTTTTCCAACCTAAATAATTCTATGATTCTAGAACATTGAGTGGGTTTATTCACAGACTTTACTTTGACAGTGAATTTAGAGCCTGATGGTCAGGCCTGGAGATGAAGCTCTTCCATGAACACACTGAAGTGATGCAGTGACAGTGGCAGAAGTGAAACCCATTTTCCTTTGGTCTCTGCTGCTCTGTTTTTTTTTTTTGGGGGTTTGTTTGTTTGTTTTGGTTTTTTTTTTGGGGGGGTTTTTTTTTTTTTTTTTTTTTTTTTTTGCTTGTTTAGCTTTGTTAAAAGCCTTACTCTGCACTGTTGTCATCTGCTGAGGGTTTGTTTGAGGTTCAGCTGGAGCAGGATGGGGTTGAGGTGTCACAGGGCGTGTAGGTGTGTAATGGGGTGTCCTGATCAGCACTGATAACAGATCTGGGTTATCTGTCTTTTTCACCAAAAGGGGTTCTGAGGAACCCAAGTGTCAGTGACAGGCAGAAAGGAGCTGTTGCTTTTTGAGCTGCTGTAACTCTGATCTTGTGTCCCAAAGGAGAGAGGCACAATATCCTGGCTGCAACATTATATTTATATCCACAGCTCACAAATCCATCTTTGGGAGGAATGAAGAATATCCTGTTGCTGTCCAGTGCTATAACTTGCTGGAGCTTGATCCTTGGGTTGCTTCCTGAAGGGTCCCTCCCTGTCCCTGTCTCAAAACCACCACTTGACTCCTGCATCATGTGGATCTGCCTTGAAACCAGACCCTGCTTGCTTTCAAGTGGATAAATCTCTGCCTGGGGCTTGGCAGGCTGTGGGCTGGGGTCTGGTGGAATGATGGGCAGGAAAACCCAGCTGAAACCTCTCCTGGCAGGAACAAGGGTGTTTCCATCACAGAGATTGGCACTGGTGAGCAGAGCAGGGAGTGGCAATACAGGTGGGATGTGGGTTAGGGACAGCCCATGTCATGTTGGTCAGACATGGAGATCCTTGAGTTGGACATTTGGCAAGCAAAAAGCATGATGGGGTATGGGATTTATTTCCCAAAACTTTTAGGGAAGCCAAAATCAAAGAATCCTGGAATGGTTTGGGTTAGAAGGACTTTGAAGATCATCTCATTCCAACACCCTGCCATGAGCAGGGACACCTCCCACTATCCCAGAGTGCTCCAAGCCCTGTCCAGCCTGGCCTTGGACACTTCCAGGGCTCCAGGGGCAGCCACAGCTTCTCTGGGCACCCTGTTCCACTGCATTCATTCACTCCCAAAATGTCCAGGATACAGCACAGCCCCTTGCAAACTCTTGGTGTGCATCCCACCTGCTCTTTTGATGGAGTGGGTCAGATTAAGACACCTTCCCAAAAATAAAACCAGCCCTGAGCCAGCATCAAAAGCTGCCCTTGAAGCATTTAGTGAGGTTCTGCCCTGTGGCCAGTCATGTCCCCAGTGTCCAAAACCTCATGTCCATCCTCCCTTTGCTGCTCCCAGCAAACCCAGGCTGTGCAGAGCACGGCTGGTGGTGCCAGTGGGTTTTTTCCCCCTTTCATACGTTTGTTTATGCATTAAGGAAGTCAAAAGAGGAAGAGGAATAGAAAGGTTGCAAATGTTTTGCTTAGAAATGAGACCTCAGTGACTGGGCTGCACGTTGCCCTGTGTGGGACACGTTGGGCAGCTCTGGTGTCCCCGGTGAGAGCTCAGGAGGACCAAGGTGCCCTCCCAAGGTGTGCTCAGGTAAGGTCACAGCTTGTTTGTGTGTCTGCTTGCATCCCTATGGCCCAGAGTTCCTGTGGAAGCAGGCTGGGAGAGCTGGGGTTGTAAAGGAGTGAAGGCTCAGGGGAGATCTTCCAGCACCTTCCAGTGCCTGAAGAGGCTCCAGGAGAGCTGGAGAGGGATTTTGGGCAAGGGATGGAGGGACAGGACAGGGGGAGTGATCTTTACACTGACAGAGAGTAGGTTTAGACTGGATATTGGGGAAAAGTACTTTACTGTGAGGGCACTGAGGCCCTGGCACAGGGTACCCAGAGAAGCTGTGGCCACCCCTGGATCCCTGGGAGTGCCCAAGGCCAGGTAGGGCAGGGCTCAGAGCAACCTGGGACAGTGGGAGGTGTCCCTGCCTGTGGCAAAAGGTGGAACTTGATGATCTTTAAGGTTCATTCCAACCCAAACCATTCCCTGATTCTGTATGCCAGTGTTTGACTGTCAGATCTTTACTAATGAAAGCCTCTCACGTGCAGTTGTGCATCCACTGGCTTCCCAGAATGTGGCTCTTAAAGTCAGTGGCCACCTCTGCATCCCAGGATTTCTTTTCTTCCCAGCTGTATCACTTCAATTTGTAAAGGATGCCTCTTTTCAAACAGCTTTGCCCTGTCTCTTTGCACATTCCAATCTAAAAACCAAGATCTAAATGTTACAGGTACCAGGAGATGGTGGGGTGCTCCTGCTCCAGGATCAGGAGCAGACCTAACTGCAGCTTGGAAAACACCAGGGAACAGTTCCTGGTGCACACAGAGAGGGCTAGGGAAGGGAAGCAGAGAGGTTTGCCAAGGGAAATGGTCCTGTTCCACACAGAGTGTTTTCTTTGGGTGTTTGTTCCCCAGCCCTGGGCCGGGATGCAGAGCTGGCTTTGGGAGGCTGAGCCCGCCGGGTTTATCTCGGGGTGTGGCACTGCTGCAGGCTCTTATCAGGTGTGTCCTGGTGAGCAAAACCTTGCAAACAAAAGCCTTTCACCTCCATTTGTGCACAATTCCTGCACTTGGCCAGGGGCTGATGTCTGCACGGGATGGGATTGGTTCACAATTAATGTCTGCAAGAAAACCGATGGGTTTTTTGGTCTTTAATATATAGATATTTTTGGGGATGGAAATCCTTGGGTGGATTGGTACAGATGAATGAGGTTAGAAACACCAGTGAGAACAGATGGAATTAGATTAGAATTATAGAATATTAGAATTACACAGTCATTAAGGTTGGAAAAGACTTTTAAGATCAGCTCTGGAAGGAGTTGCCATGGTTTAGAAGCGTAGGAAAGCTTTTCCCCCTGAAAACCGCCGGCTTGTTCAGCTGTCAGCACAGAGCCGGATGCTTTCCTTGCTCCCAGCTGCTCCTTTAGCTCTGACAGGCTGTTTGCTGGGATGAAAGGAGAGACATCAACAGGCAAAACTGCAAGAGCTGCCACGTTTGTTGCTGTCACACCTGCGTGGTGCCACTGCCAGCATGGCAAACAGGCAGGTAGAGTAAATAATGCTGGGTTTTATTTTTTTTTTTTTTTAGTTCTTTTCTAAAAGAAGGGAGATAACAACTGGATGCTGTCCCATTTTCAGGCTAGGAATTGTTTGCCAGACTTGAATTACAGGAATTGCTGTGGTGAGGCAGAGCAGCTCCATTAAGTGGGAGCTGGCAGGGGCTGGGGGAGGCTCCGCACGCCGGGGCCCCTCGTTGTGCTCCCGTCAGGAGCGATTAAAGGAGCTGTTTGTGATGGAAACAAAACCAAATTGGGCTGATGCTTTAAGGGGAAATAAAACAGGGAAGAATAACTTTATTGAGCTTGTTTATTAAATCTTGCTGTGTTCCCTTCTGAGCAGCAGAAACTGTTGGAGCTGTCGGTGCAGCCAGCTCGTGTTTTGTCTTTCCCTTTTCTGAACTGATTTGGTGTGGAGAGGCTTTGGACAAAACCTTTTCATATCCTTTTGGCTTAGTTGCAATCCTAAACTGATCTGCTGGTGACAGACTATAACTAATTATCACCAAAGAGTGCAGAGAAGAGATTTTAAAGCTGTTGTTTTGATAAGATGGTGGGTGTTCAGAGGGGCTTGGGAATTTTTGGGTGTTAAGATGCTGATGTTGGCCCATGCCAGTATCCATATTCCATCACAGGGAGGGAGAGATGAGTTTGCTTTCACTGCTAAACTACTTAGAGAAGGTTCTGCTTAAAGATGGTGGGAAAGCCACCATCCAGCCACTCATGCTCAAGGGGAGAAGCAGAAGAGCAGAAGGGAGCTGGCTGCAGATTTTTTCCCTTTCTATCTCACTAATTCCTTTGGCCCTGCAGCTGAAACAGCTCTGTTCTGCTCCCTGCTCCTGCTGGTTGTGGAGCATCTCCCAGTTCCCACGTGCCCCTGCCCTTTTAGTGTTTCATCCTTCCACCTTTATTGAAGACATCCCATTCCCACCCCTGCCATGGGCAGGGACACCTTCCACTAGCCCAGGCTGCTCCAAGCCCTGTCCAGCCTGGCCTTGGACACTTCCAGGGATCCAGGGGCAGCCACAGCTTCTGTCTTCTGTTCCAGGTTGCCCCTGGGCTGGTTTGGTGTTTCACACCCTTATTCTGTGAGCATTGATGATTTTTTGGTGCTGTACAGAGCGTATTATGTTTGCTCTCACCTGTGGCGCAGTGAGTGTTACCAGATGGTTTGCTCAAAGTTGATTTTTTTCTTTTAACACTTCTAGTAGTAGTAGCTTAGTGCTTGCTGCTCTTCTACTCTATGTTTTTTAGCCAGGCAAAGTGCCAGCACGTCTGTTGGAGGAAAAACTCCTGGCTGGATCCTGGAGAATAAACTAAGCTCCAGCTTCCTCTGAAGGGAGAGAATTCAAGTCCCACAGGGAGGATTTTTCAAATGGTCCTATTTGGTAAAATGACCAGTTTTGGAAGGAAAACTGGATGACTTTGGAAGCATCTCCATAAGGAGGCGGGAGATGTGGTGCAACACCAGCCCCTGGAGCTGGAGCTGAGCATCACCAGCAGCAGCAGAGTCTGGACAGGGACACCAACACAGCCCTACAGGCTGCAGGGTACCTTTGGGACAGCTAAGAAATCCATGGTTTGGTAAAAGCCCCTGAAGATCTTAATAAAAATCTCTTGATAGTTACCTACTCCAGGTAGACCTACCTATGATTTAATGATTTAACTGAGTCTCTGCTGTGATTCTTGGGTGTCCTGTGCAGGGCCAGGAGCTGGACTCAGTGATCCTTTTGGGTTGCCCCAGCTCTGGATATTCTACAATTCCAGAAGGAGAAGCAGTCACTTTGCAGTTTATTTGTTCTCCCCTTATCTTTGCTCACTCAATTGGAAGGATTGAGGGTTGTTTTGTTATTTTAGGACAGGGATCATCACCAGGTTACTCTTGTGATGCCATTCCTACCTCTGTTGCAATTCAGGTGGAATTGGAAGAGGTACAGTGGAGTGGCTCTGTTTTTTGTGAGGATGACTCATTTCTTCACATAAATTTGATAGAGCAAAGTGCAGGGGATTTGGATCTCCTGCTCTTTATTTGGTTTACACACACCTCAAGGGATTGTTTTCCTAGCAGCCCCTTTCTGCAGCCACCTATAACTCAACCTGCTTTGTGCATCAGGGGGAGCTTAGGATGTGATTTTTAGGAGCAGAAACCAGCATTCCAGAGGAATCAGATCACAGCAGCTCTCCTCACCCCTTCTCCTCAGTTATTTAGGCTTGGTTTGGGTCACTTGGGGCTGTGCCTGCCCCAGGGATCCCAGAGGAGCTCCAGCCTTTTCAGAGGCAGCAGCTCCCTCGCAGCGCTGTCCCAGAGGACTGTGGCAGATTGCAAACACTCTCAGCACAATCATACCAGCCCAATTAGCATAATGATGCTGCCTGATTTATGCACAAATTGCCCTAATTTATGTGTGTCGATACATATGATTAAAGCACAGGTGGAACAGGGTTTGGTCTCACCCAGCCAATGAAGCACAAAGCTGCATCCATCCCAAAATGTGTGAAAGCTCCAGAATTCCTTCTTTCTATTGCTAAAATATGGAGGTTTGTGTTGTTTTGCTCTGGCAGCATGAATGGGGTGCAGGCCAGAGCTAAACTCGTGGCAGGAGGTAAGAGAATAAAGGATTCCTGGGCTGAGATTTGCATGGATTAAAGGCAGCTTTCATTTGCCTTGATACACTTGGGTTTCAGGTGGATTAACAGGCGGCAGGATTTGGGGCTGTCTAGCCAACTAATACCTGCCTTCCTTTATTTTAATTATTTTAATAATGGATGGAGGACTCTGGAACTGTGGGCCACCTTTGCCAGCCCCTGATCTTGAGCATTTGTGTGTGTAATGTTTTATGCCATTAATATTCCAGATTAACAGAACTGCTGTTGTCATCTGAATTCCCAGAGCACTTTCTCAGCAGGGTTCTTTCAAAAAAACCCTCTCAGACTGTAACCTTGTACTCCTCATTTTAATAAAAGAATAGGCGAATTTTTTCCATAGAATCACAAACTGGTTTGGGTTGGAAGGCACCTTAAAGATCCTCTTGTTCCAACTTAATCTGACATGGTCTCCATCACCTATGAAACTCTGTGATTTTCCTGCACTTAGCACCATCCAAAGCTGTGTTTGGAATCTGTCAGCCTTGTGAATGAAGGAATAAATTGACCACGAAAATATTGACAGCACATTTGCTTATGCCAACTTCCTGACTCTGTCCCATAAAATCTATTGCTTTGTTGAAATGCACGGAGCTGACCATCACTCCCATCCTAAATCCAAAACACTGTACCAGCTACTGGGAAGAAAATTAACTCTATGCCAAAAATTAACTGTCTCCCAGCCAAAACCAGGACAAGCTGGTCACAGCACCAGGCCTGTCTGAGTTTGAGAAGTTTTTGGGCAATGCTCTCAAGCACAGGGTGGGTGTTGGGGTGTTCTGCACAGAGCTAGGAGCTGGACTCAGTGATTCTGGTGAATGCTCCATGATCCTAACCATCCTGGAAGAGACTTGACACTGAGTCCAGTGGTCTCTTTCATAACTGGAATCTCTTTCTGAAGCAGCTTTGTGGAGCAGCATTGTCAGAAATACCTAGATCAGGTCAGTGTTCGATTCCCCAATGCTGCCAGGCTTAGAAAACTGAATTTTTGTGGTAGAGAAGGGAAACCTGGTCTGTCTTCCTTACCATTGGTGTGCTGTAGCAGCAGGTTAAATTGCTTTCACCCAAATAAGTACAAATGGTATACAAATACTAAATATGAATTATTATGGTATTCCTGAGGTCAGTGGGTTGCAGGGACAGCTTTCCACGCTCAGCTGATGGCACCAGATCCTCCGGATGCAGCTTTTTGGGAGGATTATCTGGCAAGAGGATTACACTGCTGACACTGGGGCACAGTGGGCTGGGGAGGAGGCAGAGGTGTGGGAAGGATCGTGTGGGGCTGCAGGAGCTGAATTTGGGACACTCAGCTCTGTGCCACACTTGCACACACGCTTCCTCTCTGCTCAGAAACTGATTTCTGGGGCCAGTGAGTAATTTCTAAGAACAGCTGTGGCTGTAAGACACTCCTGTGAGCGTGTACAACATGAGCTGTTTGTGCTCTGACATACCCTGGTGCCTGTGCTGTGCTCTGTACCTGTCACAGGAGTGAGGGCTGTGAGTCACTGCAAGTCACACATCCCCAATTCCCCTCTGCTCCATTTGCAGCCATGTGAAGGCACAGCCAGCTCTACACCCCACTCACACACGTGCCATTGACATTTAGAAGCTCTCCTGTGTTCATTGTGCCTTTGCAGTTGCTGGTTTTTGTTGTCTCCCAGTGTACACTCATGAGCCTCGCTCCAGGCTTTGGAAAAATTCAGTTTCATTGCTGATTCCCTTTGAACTCTCAGATGGTGCTGGCAGCAGGGGAGATGGAGAAAAGGAGGCTTTGGGGGGACCTTCCAGTGCCTAGGGAGGCTGAAACAGAGCTGGAGGGGGACTTTGGACAAGAGCATGGAGTGATGGGACGAGGGGAAGTGAGCTTAAATTGCAGGAGAGTAGATTTAGATGGGATATTAGGGAGAAATTCTTGGCTTTGAGGGTGATGAAGCCTTGGCACAGATTATCCAGAAAGATTGTGGACTTCTATCCCTGGAAATGTCCAAGGCCAGGTTGGACAGGTTTGGAGCAACCTGAGGTACCCTGCCCATGGCAGCAACACTGGACTTGATCATCTCCAGAGGTCCCTTCCAGCCCAAACCATTCCATAAGTCTGTGATTCTCCTGCACTTAGCACCATCCAAAGCTGTGTTTGGAATCTCCCTTGTGAATGAAGGAATAAATTGACCATGAAAATATTGACAGCACATTTGCTTACACCAACTTCCTGACTCGGTCCCATAAAATGTATTGCTTTGTTAAAATGCACGGAGCTGACCAAAGGATGGCAGGGACTCAGCCCTGCTGCACAGGGAGGAGAGAACAGGCTGGAGGCTGGACTGAATTCTTGTAGCCCTCAGACCCCTCTGCCCCAGGACAGCAGCGTTCCTGGGAGGTGTTGGATCATAAAGAAGAAAATGCAAAGGGTATGTGGCACATCTGGGGTCACTCATTTAGAGCCAGAGACAAGATAAAGCAGATACCTCTGCTGTTCTGCAGTTCCCTTAAAAAAAGAAGTATCAGGAAAATAACCCAGCTCTCCTTCTTGGCAGATCCAATGTCTTTTAATCTGCTTTGTCTCACAGCTTCTCTGACAATGGAACCTGCTGGTGGTCTGCTCAGGGTAAGCAGCACTCCTGGCAGACTGCAGAGCAGACCTGATCTCCAGGTCTCGTTGCTTTGAAGCTCCTGGTTCTATCACACTCGACTAAATCAGATTTTTTCTTGTGTGTGGAGGTAGAAAATCAGCCCCGTGCGCCCATCTGATTGCAGTGCTGAGACTTGTCTAATTGAGCAAGTGCTCCAGTCAACACTTGAGCAGGATGAAAAACAATGAGGAGATCACCCAGGGATTATGTCTGAGCTCCACAGAGCAGATGGCTGGGTCACATCCTGCCCAAGGCTGGGCAGGAGACATGTTGATAGGAGGGAAAAAAATATTAATTTGGTTTAAATGTATTCAACTCGAAATGTAGAAGTGCCTCAGGTCTCTAATTCTGTACTTCATAGCAGCAGCCCCAGATGATGGGATTAGTTGGGGGTTTGCTCTGCAGATTCCTGCAAGCAGCCCTGCTGCTGCCTCAAAGCTGATGTGGGTAAAAAATATTTTGGGAAGGGGAACTGAGATGCAGGGAGTGGAGATAACTTGGCTGGTCATGTAAAACTGGGGAACAGCCAGGAACAGTGGGGACATGGCAAGTGAACCTTGAGCCTCTGTGGTGTGGCTGTGCTGATGGAGCCAGGAATTCAAACCCGAGCAGGGAGTGGTTTGTGTAAGAGTGTGAGAGCATCACAAACACCCCTGCAGCTCTCCAGACTGTGCCTTGTAGGGTCACACTTGATCCTACAGCCAAAGTCTGTATCCAGAGAGGTTTGGGCCTGGGGAAGTTGCTGGTGGCTGTCCCACAGGTATGTGGCCACCAGAAATCCTGGTGACCTCCATGTGGCTTTCTGTCCCCTTCCCTTGGGCTGGGAGTAAATAAACACACAGAACTGCTTTTCCCCATGCTCAAACTACTTCTGTCTGGGGAAATACACCCTCAGAGGAGCTCAAAGTGTTTGTGGTGCCCTCACTGCAGTAGAAATTGCCTATTTCCTCTAGCTCTGGACCCTTCTAAACTTTATTTACAGCAGTGCATGTATCAGGCCAAGCTGGCAATATCAGAGTCCCTTCATCTGTAACTCCTGCTGCTGCCCTGTAATTCCCTCCTGCCACCTCTTCCCAAAAGCACTTTTAACCCTGGAAACTGCCAATTTTGCTTTCTGTATTTAAAAGTTATTTTCATTTTTTCAAATGTGTTTGTAGCTTGAGCAATAACGAAAATCTGCACTTTGCATCTGGTAAAATGAAGTAGAATTGCCTTGTTAGCAGTAGTAAAAAAAGTAAAAAAGCTGTTTCCCTAAAATGTTGCTATATTTTAACTCTTTGGTTCTTTTGTTTTGTTTGTTTGTTTGTTTCCAGGGGGCAGCACTGGAAGAACCTTTATGGGCTCCTGATGACGTGCAGGTGGACGATTGACCGATGATAATTAAGGTAGGAAGAGGTTCTGTTCATTTTGGCATCTTCTCATTTGTCCTGTCCTTGAAATAAAATCATCCTGGCCAGTGGCCCAACAGTCATGGCTCTATTTTGGGGTTCAGTACACAACAGTGGCACTATGGCCAAGCAGTAACTTGTGCTAAAGTGTCCCTTTAAACACAGAGGGAAGGGAAATCTTATTTAAGAACTACCTGGGAATGTAACTAAGTGGAAAAAATCTGACTTCCTCTCCCAAAGGATAATAAGGTCTCTGTTGGTACAGAGTTGGAAGGGACATGACTCTTATTTGAGAGCACTCAGCACAGGGATTTTTTTGTTCTGCTGAAACCCAGTGGTTGGGTTGGAATTCAGGTTCTAACTTGCCATCTCAAAAAAAAAAAAAAAAAAAAAACAAAAAAAAAAACCAAGAAAAAAGCTCAAACTAAAAATATATTTTATTCTTTTATTTTCATCATCTTGAGCTTCTGTGGAAGCTGATCTATCTCCAAATGTGGCAAGAGAGTGCTCAGTTCTTGATTGATGAAACAGAGGAAAATCCCTAATTTAAAAGCAGTGAACTGTTATACAAACTTGGAGGAGAAAATATAAATGTGAGCATAGTTAAATGGATTTATAAGTAGTTTTTGTGCTGCTTTAATACCTGGATTCTTGCCTTGCTGGGTTGTTTTTGCCATGGTGGTTGTGCTTGGAGGCTTCATCAGGAGGGATGAGATGGTCACTGCTGGGCTCTGCCTCCCTTTCTGAAGCAAAGAGGGTCTTCACCCCTTTAGGAGTCACCACAGAGACTCCCAAATATCTACTGTGAGGCTTTGCTTCCTTTCACAATTTGGGTTTTCACTTCTGGATAACAGGTTCAGTTAATGGCTGGTTGGTTTTTGGTGTCAGCAGAGAGTTGTTGGAAGGAGAGGGGGAAATTCAAGCTGCAACAAGAGCAAATTCTTTGAACAGGGGTTTACCATTCTCCAGTGTATTTGTACTTTTTGTTTGGCTTGTGATAAGATGCACTGCTGTGGAATTTGCTTGGAGCAGGGATTTGCATGAATTATTGTTTTTTGCAACGTGCACATCTGTGCAAACCCTCTGCCCGTGCTCCGCCTTAGCCGAGCACCCCTTCGGAGAAGGATTTGTGTGCAGTGGTCAGCAAAAGCCAAGTGCTTGGGGGAAGGAAGGCTGCAGTGATAAAAACAAAGTGCTGAAATAAGGGGAAAACTCCTTCAGGGCTGTGCAGCAGCGTGGGGATTTGTGTGTTTATTCTGCACTCTGACTTCTCATCCCAGCACGGTTCTGTAAAAGCAACATCCTCCTGTAAGGGAAAACTCAGAGCAGTTGTGCTTGGCCTTTGCAGGGCTCACTTTTGTATTTAGGAAGAGTAATGGCATCAGTCACAGCTGCTGATTGATAGAGTGTGGCCCAAAATTCTGTACAGCATGGGAGTAAGCAGTCCATGGGGATGGGCTCTTGATTCTACACTTGGAGCTTTTCATTTGAAGGGTTTCCCCCTTCTCCTAGAGAGATCTTTCTGTAAATCACTAATTAAGCAAATGAGCTGCAGTGACATCAGTCTGTCTCCAAAAGGAGCTGGTGTTTTGGAGAAACCTTCAAGCTGCAGACTCAAATTATCCAATATTTAAAATTATGGTGTCTCATAGCAATAGAAAGAGCGAGGAAGGAATTACTGGAATTTTGGGTGATTTCAGGTTTCACATACAAAATAATTTTTTTTGTTTAATTCTAAATTCTACATTGATGCTAAATCTGGTGTCCTGACTAAATTTGACTGAATCTGATGGCATTAAAAAAATTTGCTTATAATTCTCTTACTTCCTTTTTGTAGAAAATAGAAAAGGTTAACACAAATATATTGGGATGTTCATCTACTATACTTTGTGTAATGTATTTATTATCTGAAAAATTGGCTTTGATGGATAAAACTGGGAGAATTTCTGCCCCCAGAGCATCAGGGGCAGGTGTGAGCTATGGGACAGGTGGTCCCACCATTTGTGAGGTCCTGGGTTGGGAAGAGCACCGGTATGTGTTGAAAGCAATCAGAGCAAGGTGCTCAGCGTGATGGAAATGTGGCATTGTGTGGGGCTGTATTTCAGTGTGCAAAACACTGCCAGAGCTGCTCAGAAACCTTTTGGGTGTGGAGGGGACAGTCCCATGCCACCACTGGTACCCAGCGCCATATTTTTGAGAGGGGGAGCACTAAAACCACAGATCCTGTTTCAACAAAGCCCATCCAAAGCCATCCACAAGCTCTGCACCATCCATATCCTCCTGCAGCTGTGTTGCCAGCAGTTTTTGGGAGGTGGGAGCCACGCTGACGTGCCCTGTGGGTTTGCAGAAGAGCTTGACACGTGTGGTTTCCTCCCCCGGTTCCAGCAGCGCCCGTCACCGAGCTGTTGTTTTCGGTGCTACCCACAATAACTGAAATGTCTTTCCTGCAAGATAAGTCAGTAATTGTGGTTGGCTCCTTCCTCTGGTGTTTGTTCAAGCAGTAACTTGAAACTTTATTTATCCCTGGGGTGCTGCTGCTGCTCCCCTACAGGGGTTCCCTCCAGCGCTGGCTGTCCACGGTCCCACAGCCTCTCCTCCAAAAAGTGCCACAGCTTCATCTTCTCCCCAAGCACGTGCAGTTGTGACCAAACTTCCTGAGATGAGACAGGAGGTGGTGGCTCAGGAGTCATCCCAACCCTGCACTGCTTCATCCTGGTGGATTCTGCCTTGATTGGCCAAGGTATAAAGTGATTTTTCCCCCACTCAGATTTGCAGTTTCAGTCAAAGCCACCCCCAACTACAGTGCTTCTGAACCTTTTAAAGATTGCTCTCACATTTTGGGACTTGCTGATGTGCAGGCTCATCCTTGGTGTACGTTTTGGAAACACAGAATTCACCCAGAGACCAGAAATTACGAGTGGTGCTTCTAAATCCCACTGGAACTTCTCCCCACCTCTTTCCTGTGAAGCTTCAAATCTCTAATATTTCTAAATTTGATAGCGCCGAGGTGAGCTGACCTGGCCTGCTGCATCCTAAAAATTACCCTGGCATTTGCAGGGACTGCTGCACAGAGTGCAAACCATCATTCCCAGCAGCACTGGTGGTTGGAGCTGAGCATGGAATGGGGACAGGAAAGAGAAAACTCCTTGCAGAAACCACACCAGGCAGCATGTCAGGACCTGCAGCCCCTACCTGGAGCTGCTGGGTATAAATAAACACATCCACCCTCCACCTTATTTCTGACAATTGCCTCCCTGAGGAGTAATTTATTTTTTTTTCCCAGTAGCTTGTTCTGCAAGCAGGTTTCCTCTTGCAGGTGATTAGGAAAACCTCATTTTTATGTTAATTAGGCATAACTATCAGTGCACAGACATCAACTGCTCTCACATCTTTCTGAGACGTGCGATTTTTATTGAAATTCAGTCCTGAAAAACTGATACCAGCAGCTGATGTACCTGTTGCCTAAACAGATGGTAAACTGCACCAAAAGGGTGGCTGCCTCAAAAATACGTTGCCAGGGTGCAGTAACCACAGGTTCAGCTTTCAGGAGGGCTGCAGCTGCAGTCAGTTTAGGTCTGTAGTGGTGTTTGTTTGCTAAGTTTAAGGGCTTCCCCAGCAACTTGTCTCCACTGAGATCAAGCCATGCTAAATGAGTTAATTGCAGCTAAGCACAGCTACTGCTGACACTGGTGGGCCTGCACCTATAGGAGCAAATCTTCTTCATGTTGATGTCTCCAAACACATCCCTGCTTTGGTGATTTTTGGTCCAGCGGGAGGTTGAGTTAATCCACATTTTCAATGAAACAGATCCTTCATTTTGGGCAGATTGGCTGCCCCATCCCTGAAGTGCTCAAGGTTGGATGGGCTTTGGAGCAACCTGGTTTAGTGGGAGGTGTCTCTGCTCATGGCAGCAGCATGGAATTAAATTGTCTTTAAGATCCCTTCCAACAGAAAAGAAGAGGGAATTCAATCAGTTGTGCTTTGGGTTTGTTGGTAAAACACAAGTGCAGCTGCTTTGGTGACATTTTTTCACAATACCAAGCAGAGGACATTGGAGATGGAGGGACCAGAGGAAACCAAAAATCCACAAAATTCTGGAATTGCACCCAGCAGTGGCACAATTGCAATTGCACTGTCTTGCCCCAAAAACCATGTGCTATAAAGCACATCCAGGTTCCAAGAACACATTTGCCCAGCCAGACACAGGTCAGCAGTGGGATTAGCCAGGTCACTGCTTATTAACACCATTAACTTCTCCTATCTCCTTGTCCAGAACTCAGTTCTCGTCATATTATTTAAGGATTTTGTAATCCAAATCCTTGAGGTTTCTTGCTGAAAGCTAAAACAAATATATCCATCTTATCAGGCCTTTCCAAGAGCAAAGCCTGGAAATCCCCTGTCAGGCTGGCACCGTCACCGGTGTTTTCCTCCCTCTGCACCAGCCACTTATTCTTTCATATTGCTGTACAGATCTTCCCTGCATTAGGCAATGATTAAGAAGAAAGAATGGAAAATTACACAGGAATTTGGCAAGGGACATGTGGACCCCTCAGAGCCCCAGCTGGTGGTTGGATGGATTTGTGATGCATTAAACACGTGGATGATCTCCTTGTGGTGCAGAACCACCAGTGCTTGGTCAGGGACCTGTTCCCTTTTCACACAGAGTCATTCTGAGGGCAGGCACATACTTGGGTTGGGGATTTTTGTATGTGGATGTCCACAGGGAAATAAGGCAGGCTGGAAAAATTAATTGTTTTGTGTGTTTCCAAGGGCTGTGATCCTTTCCCTGTGGTGGGTGCATTTTATGGGAAGTGATACCTGGCAGCAGGTAAACGGCTGCAGGTGGGGAGAAGCCAGACAAGCTTTTGATGCATAAATCCTCCAGTTCTGACACAAAATGTGAAATTTGTCTTAACAAACTCCTCCAATTGCTCTGAGCTTTGTTGAAATATAACAACACTTGGGGTGAGAGAGGGTACAGTTGGTACCTGTGGAGCCAAGGGATGAGCTCGCTGGGGAAGGAGGTAAATTATTGCTTGGGGAATCTGGAAGGGTGATCTGGAGGAGGAGGAGGACAGCTTTAGAGAGAAACTAGATTTTGGTTGACCATTGCTGAGGGAATTTAATTCCCAAACTCGATTTTTAATGCATTTTACAGGTGTCCATCCATATGCAAGACATTTTCCCTTCCTCTCCTGTTCTCTCTTACCCAGGTGCTTCTGCCCAGTGTGTAAGTTGTAGTGCAGAAAGTGGGTGGTGTACCAGGTAAAATGTACAATATTCAGGGAAGGAAATACTGTAATCCATAGTTTTGCTGCTGCAGAGAGCATTTGTGGGATGGGGGCTGTGTCTGAGCTGCTTGGCTGGGTCTTGCTTCCATTTGATGTGGTTTGTGTGCCTTGGTGAGCAATTCTCCCTTTGCAGAGCTGGAGGGAGGGGAGAAGCTCTTTAAAGTGAAACACTTCAAATATAGATGGAGTTTATACTGCAATAAAGCTGTGTTTTACCTCTTCATGCTCTTTTTCCTCCGTGGAAGATGCCCAGCTTGGCTGCACCTCACTCAGCAGATTATTGGCAACCTCAGGTCTTACCTTGGGCTGAGCTTTGAGGAAGCACAAGGTCAAACTGCTCTTGCTGTAGAGGAAGTTTGTAACTTCAAAATTCAACTAGACTTGGTCCTTAATTTAAAAAAATCCTCAAAAAACTAAAAAGCAAGCAAACAAAAAATATTAGTATGGGCTGCTTCCAGTCTTGTACAAGGAGGGGAGAAATCATAGAATCACAGAACCATAAAATGTTCTGGGTTGCAAGAGACCTTAAAGACCATTTAATCCAAGCCCCTGCCGTGTGCAGGGACACCTTCCACGAGACCAACTTGCTAAATCAACAAGATCATGGGAAAAAGATCATGATTTTGCAAAAAATCTTTGTATTTGAGACAAAATAGTTTTGAGGATGAAATGTTTCTGTTTCTCCCCAAAATGAGTGGATGTTACAGCATTTAAATTGACATCTGAGCTTCTGAGGAACAGGAGGGACTGAGCAGCCAGGTCTCTGCAGCTGCATGCCACTTGGGTTCAGTTATTTAAGGTTCCTCTTTGCAGAGAAAACTTGTGGGGAGCTGAGAGCTCTGCAGGAGGGGGAAATGGTGCAAGGGCTTAAGCAGCAGAAAGGTGGTGGAGTAATGTGGAAGCTGAGTTGGGTTTTCCAGGAGAGAAGTTGGTCAGGATTCAGGATGTGTTGGTGTTTTAATCCATGTAGGGAGACTCAGCTGTGTGGGTGTGATGGGAGTTCAGCAGGCACGTGCTGGGATGTTTGGGATGTTCAGTGTTTCCCTGCCTTCATCCCAAAGATGAACTCAGAATTACAGGTGGTGACCAAGAACAGTGTGAAGGGTCTGGAGCAAAAATTAAATGATTTGGAAGGGCTGGAGCACTGCCCTTCAACACCCACCTTGTGCTGCTGCTCCAGCTCCTCCCAGAGGCTCAGCTTGGCTGTCCTGGAGCTCAGACACACCTTGGGCAGGATGGAGATTTGTTTGCTCAAATGATGGAGCACAGGAAATGAATTTTCTGCTCCTCAGCTGCCACTGTGGTCCACCCAGCTCAGGTGCCATGAGCAGCATTGAAACCACCCCTGAATATTTCACCAGGGATGCTCACAGGTGTCCACAGCATGAAAACAGATTGGGAAGCCCAGTATGGCACTGGTTTTGAGCTGCTTGATCAATGGAAAGTCAGATGTGCTGGAGGATGCTTCCCAGCTACTGTTCTGCTTTGGAGGTGAATCTGTTAAAAGTCCTTTTCCCAAGCAGCCAGAGGATTGATCAAAACCTATTTAATATCTACTTCTCTATTTTTATGTGCTTGCAATCCTGAAATGACCCATTTGGGAAGATGTTTTAGTGAGATGTTGGCTGGCAACCCAGCTCTGCATTAACTGCTTTAAAACATCCACTCCCCACTTCAGTTTTATTTGCCCTTAAATAAAAAAAAAAAGATAATATCTGCTAGACAGCAGCTTGTTCATCCCTCAGGCAGGTGTTCAGGAGTTTTCATTGTTTTTAAAGTGGCTGTTTCTGGGCTTTTGGAAGGGCTGTCAGCTTGCTGAAGTCCATGATTAATTTGTAAGAGGTGCTTAATTGGAAATGCTGGTTAAGTGATGGGATGCAGATGACCAGCAGGATGCTCAGCCTCACATTTGGTCCCCACTCTGTGCTCTGGGCATCTCTGCTTTGTAATCTCATGGGGGTTTGAGCCTGAGCAGGGGAGGAAATCCTTCCTCAGTGCTTCATGTCTTGCTTGTAATGAAATGACTTTATTTCCTTATGCAGTAATCATAATTTTAATAAATTTTGCCTGTCACAAAAGGAAAGAAATGTCCTGAACTGATTTGCTTCTTCTCTTTACAGTGAGGCAGATTTTTCCTTTTCAAAGGAAAATACCTTTTAAAACATTTGCTCTTCCTTTCAGCTTGAATGATTTCATCCACACTCTGATTTTTATTAACAAAGGCTCACAGCAAGATGAGTTTCAGCCCTTTCAGCTGTTGATTTATCCCAGTCTTTATTCTTGGGAGCAAAAATATGGAAAAATTATCTCTTACACAATTTTTAACATACATTTTCAGAGTTTCATACCACAGGGCGTTGTGGGCTTTTTTTCCCCAGTGATGCTTTAACATCTGAATTTGGTACAGTTTGCTGCTTTTGAAGCATTTGGTGACTTTTGCTTTGTGCTTGATCCAGTTTTGATGTGAATTGTCCCAACTTCTGTTTTGGGGGAGGAGCAAAATGTTTTTTTTCTCACCAGCCTACATGGCATTTAATCCATCTGGAGCACATAGCTGCTGTAATACAGAAACCACACTTTTTTTTTTTTCCCTTTTTCTTTTTTTTTTTTTTTTTCTTTCACAAATTCTTCCCTGTGTGACTTCAGTAGTTAAAGCTGGTTCAGTCTCCTGCCCCAGGACTGCCATGCTGGAAGCTGAAATCTGTTTATGTTTAAAGATGCTGCTTCTATTTTGGTAGGAAAATGCATCATCAAGAAGTCTTCCTTCCCACTAGCTGCACACTCAGCCTGGAATAAGCTTTCCAAGGGCACATCCTAATTAAATAACCCATGAAAAAAACACCCCTGATAGTGGGATCAAGCTGCATGTTTCCCAAAAGGAATAAGTCAAAGTCTTGTAGTAGGGCACAGTGGAGGTTGGTGACTGATGAGATGGTGTTAGGAGAAAGTTGTTGGCTAAACAAAGTCCTGATGTGTTACAGGATAGGAATTTTTATATGGGATGCTGTACCTCATCAGCAAAAAAATAGCAGGGATATGGGATATAGCAGCCCTGAAAGTTTTGGAGATGGTGGTGGATGAAAGGCTGGACATGGCCTGGATGTTCCCTGGGCTGATCCCACATTGTGGGCAGCAGGGAAGGGGGGATTCAGTGCCTGAAGAGGCTTCAAGAGAGCTGGAGAGGGACTTTGGACAAAGGATGGAGTGACAGACCAATGGGGAATGGCTTCCACTGCCAGAGTGCAGGGTTAGGTGGGATTTTGGGAAGAAATCCTTCCCTGTGAGGGTGGGCAGGCCCTGGCACAGGGTGCCCAGAGAAGCTGTGGCTGCCCCTGGATCCCTGGAAGTGTCTAAAGCCAGGCTGGATGGGGCTTGGAGCAGCCTGGGGCAGTGGAAGGTGTCCCTGGCCATGGCAGGGGTTGGTCTTTAGCATCCTTTCCAGCCCAAACCACTCCATGATTCTGGTTCCAGGATGATATTTTCATTCAGTTCAGCTAGGCTGGGATGCAGTGAGGGCCATGAAGAGTGGCAGGGTGGTTAATTAACCCACAGGACACACGCAGGGAGGGTCTGGACACAGCCATTCCATGTAGGAACATGGGATGCACACAGGAGCAGGAAGGGTTGTGCTCTTGAACCAACCTTCAGAAGTTAACAGTGTGGTGAAGAATGAAGGAATTCCTCCCCTAAAAATGGATGCAGTTGCATAGAGGATGTGTGCAGGGACTGAAGAAACTGCCCTCCAGTTTCATCAGTGCCATTGCCTTCCTCACGTGCATCAAGCTGAGTCAAGTGGGAAGGACACAACACTGGGGAAGGGGTTGGGTGTCCCTTTCTGGAAGCCACCAGCTGCTGATCCTGCTGTTCCTATCTCACATCACACCCCCCCCCATCCTGACCAGTATTCCTAGAGGGATTTACAGAGCCCCTGAAGTGATTGAAGTATTTGAATATCCCAGTATTTATCTGCAATTAAGGTCTTGGAAAAACATTGTGAAACAGGAGCCGTCATTCGAGTCCTGCTTCCCTTTGTGTCCAACTGGCAAATGCTGCCTTTGATCCTCTCTCATCCCCATGGATTGCAGCCATCTCCTTTCTTCTTTGCATGAAGGACCCACAGCAGCATCTGGGACTGTGCAAGGGCCCCAAACAAGCAGCAGCCAGGCTCATGTCTCCAATTTTCAGGCTCACCAGCGCCTTTTGTGAGATGGTACCAGCTTTGGTACTTCAAAGAAAGGTGTCAGAAATGCAAAAACGAGCAATTAAGGATTAATCTGCTTGTGGGGATGGGTATCTGCCTCCCCCTCCTGATTGCAGTGTAAATTAGTGGTTGACTTGAGCCCTGTAGTGGAGCTATTTATACCTCGAAGGTTTGAATTATAGCTGGATAGATTATATCATCCCTTTGTTTAATCCTTTTTCCTTTCTTCTGTCGGGCTTTTGACCTCAGTGATTTTCAAAGCAGTCAGATTCGCTTCCTACGGTTTTCTTGTGATGGTATTTGTATCCAGGAAAGGGGAGGAGAATTTAGATGGCTTTTTCTGTACTATTTTCTCTTGCTCTCCCTTACTCATTTCCTTATTCAACAGCCTAGTCCTTTTTTTTTTTTTTTTTTTCCTTTTTAACCTTTTCAGGCATTTTCATTCCACAACTGTCATTGCCCTTCTAAGGCTTTTTATTTTCTAGGGCTTCATAACAGCAGAGGAAAGGGGCAGCCTGGTGAATATTCCATTTTATAGGCTTGAACTCTTCCCAAAAAAGCTTTGGAGTGAAGATCTCCTGCCATGCACCTGCCTGCTGGTCAGACCTACAGCTCTCCTTCATTTCCCCCCCACCCAAGGACCGAGCAGTGGGAGGGAGGGTGTTGTTGCTCTTGGATTTATTGGCTGTGATTTTGCAAATAAATGCTTTATAATCACTTCCTTGCTGCTCCTTGCAGCCAAGAAAGGGAGACATGCAGCCAGGGAAGGGCAGATTCCCTCCCTGAGCTCCAGCTTTCCCTGTGGATATGCACTTCCTATTTCCAAAACTGCTTTCTTTTAGACCTCTTAAAAGTGATAGAGAGTTAAATTTATATTTACAGCTCTGTAAAAGATGTGTTTTAAAAACACCCCAAAGCTGGCCCTGGCTCAGAGGCTGCAGTGGTTCCTGGCTCTTTGCTCTGTTGCTGCAGTTTGGATTTTCCCGTATTTCCCATCCAGGAGAAGCTGTCAGAAAAATAAAGGCACAGGAGATGTGAATATTTTTAAATATCAGAACATGCTGTACAAGGGTGGGAATTAAACTTTGCTGCTGAAGCAAGCACAGAGCTCCTCTGCAGTGTGAGCTTCCCTCACATTTTCCTCATTAGGTTTTCCTACCTGGGGCAGCCCTCCCACATAAAAAATTCCCATTGGCCTTCAGTGTGGCAAGGATTTACACACATGGTTGAATGTTTTGGAATCAGAGGGAATGAAGATCTCCAGCAAAACTCCTGACAGGAGTTTATCATTTTAAAAAGTGATGCTGGGCTGGGCACCTGTGGGATGGGAACAGCCTTTAATGACTTGTAATTCCCCATCCCTGGAAGTGTTCAAGGCCAGGTTGGATGGGGCTTGGAGTACCTGGGCAGTGAAAGGTGTCCCTGTCCCAGAGAGAAAATCTTGAAGTAGCAGCAGGCTCTTGGATCCAGTGGGGCATTATTTGCTGTAGGGATGATCAAGCCCAAAATAACCATTTTTTATAATAAATTAGAATAGCTTTCACCATCAACATGAGTATAAAATCCTTTGGGGAAATAGGATGATGGTTGGAGTAGAGTTTTCCCATCTGTGCTTTTTTAGGGACATTTTCAGTCGAAGCCATTGCATTTTTGACACCCTCCAGCCTGGTGGATATTTTGGGCTTTGTTTGTCTCTTGCAGCTCTTCCAAGTTTTGTGAACAAGCATTATTTCTTTGGAGCAGCGTTGGAGCCCTTAGTCCTTTTTTCTCCAGTTGCTGCCCCTAATTTGGGCACATCTCAGCTTTTCTCTCTGGTATTTCTGGGAAGTGGAAGCTGTTTCCTGATGCAGAAAACCCAAGTGTTGGATAAACTCAGATCCTGCATCTGGAATGAAGTTGAGAATATTCATCAGGCAACACCAGTATCATAACCTTCATTTTCAGACACTCAGGGAGTGTTGGAAGCAATTAAGGCCAATCAGATGGGAAGGGTCCCTCTCCTCTCTCCCCTTATCCCACCCTTTCTGACTCTTTTCTCTGCCTTCTTTCCCTCCTCCCTAGAAAAGAAGGGAAAGAAAAGCAAAGTAACTTGAATGGATAGAGGGGAGGTGTAATTATGAGCAGTGGGACCAATTTAAAAAGGAAGATTTCAGAGAGACTCAGACTTCCTTTGACATGTTGAGGGGTTTTGGTAGAGGATAAAAGGAAAATAAACTAATTTATTCCTAAATTGTAATTCCTTTTTGGTATTAATCTGTTTCATTAGTGTAGTTCACAAATGCACACAGGCAGTAGGGGAGAGAGGGGGGCAGCAAATTGAAATGAAGATATTTTCAAAAGGAAAGTCTTGCTAGGAAAGGCTTCCTGCAGGGAGAAATCACATCCCAGGAGAAGAGCTTTGGATTTTTGTGAGACTGGATAGAACAATTTGGGGAATTTCTTGCAGGGAGCAGTTTTTGCTGGTGGTGGGCAGGACCAGATGAGTTAATTGATCCCTTCCCTGGCCAGTCCATGTGGTTTTCATTTCCTCCTGCTGAGAGCTGGGGAAGGACACTGGGCTGGGGAGGTGGTGGATCCATCCCTGCTTGCAGGGTTGCTGTTGTCCTGGGCTGTGATTCTGCTACTCTGAAATATATTCCATTTTAAAAGATTATTTTTATCCCCTGCTGTGGCTCTTTCTAGGCTTAAGAGGGTGAAACCATCTTTGCAGGGGTTGCTCTTCACCTTCCCTGGAGCTGCAGCTGAGGCATCTCCCAAAACTGCCTGATGTCCATGGGTGGCAGCTCTGGAGCTTGTGAGCTGAAAATGGTTCCACTGGAGATCTGAACAGCTTTTTCTTGGCTTTCACCCACAAAAAAAAATCCTGTTTCCTATTTGCTCTATGGGACAGAGCTCTGAGAATGGGGAAGAAATTGAGGCAGAATGTATCATCACAGGATCACAGAATGGGCCTTAAAGCTCAGCAGGGACACCTCCATTAGCCCAGGATGCTCCAAGCCCCATCCAACCTGGCCTTGGACATTTCCAGAGATCCAGGGGCAGCCACAGCTCCTCTGGGCACCCTCTAGCTGGCCATGAACTTTTTATTTCCCCTCTCTTTTCCCCTGGTGGTCGTGCAGGTTGGTAATGAGAAAACCTTGTGAAGCAGGTTGGGATTTGAGCCAGTTAAATGATAATTTAAACATTAAATTATGTGGCTGCTGGCTGTTGGTGTGACATGGGTGAATTGTGGCTTAATGGTCATGAGTGCTTTGCCACCAGATTATATCTGCCAAAGGTGAGTGCTGTGCCTGTTGATGGGAAGAAAAGCAGGGATCTGTGATTTGGTGTGGATTTCCAAGGAGGGATGGGCACATCTGAGAATCATTTCTTACCTAGGAAGGATGGTTGTGATGGAGGAAACAGCTGTAGGAGGTGGGAGGAGAGAAAAGGTGAGCAAATGGACTGTGTGTAGCATTTAGGAAGGAGATGGATTTGGTTTGGTTTAGTGCTGAATGTGAATTCATGGGACAGAGAGAGCTGGGGCAGGGAGGATGAGGATTATGGAGCATTGGATAAAGGAGCAACTTGTGTGGTGCATTTAAAACTCCATGGTGATGTTTGTTCTGGAGACATGGAGCTGCCTGGTTTTGAGGCCATGGGGACTGCAGTGCCCATCTTTATTTGGTTCTGTACTTCAGGGCTCATCTTTTCTGATTTCATGGGCAGGAACTGAGCCTCAGCTCTCTGTCCTCTCCTAAGGAAAAGCCTGTGGAGATGTCTGGATCTGTGCTCAGAGCACATTCAGACCTTACACAAGTGCAAGGTCAGGTTTCTGAAGGTCTGGTTTACCCTCAGAAGAAGAGATGGCTTTTCAAAGGAAAAGTCCATCCTCCTTGGCATTGACTTTATCCCCCTGACAACTCCTAATTCCTTCTGAATTCTCCCCATGGTCAGAATGTTGGATGCTGCATAATCTCCAATCCCCTGCTGCTTCTGCATCCCTCCTCTCAGCAGTGATTTGTAAATATTATTTTCCCCCCAGTATTTTAAAGGACATTTTCATCCCCTGGCAGAAGGAGGAGGATATTTCTGGCACTGCTGTTGTATCAATTTTGCTCCTTGTTTAAGATTAATATTAAAAATAATAACAGCACCAAAGCAAACACAATTTTGGTGTTTTCCTCTTAATTTACCCATTCACTTAAAGTCCTGGAACTGCAGCTTTGCTACCACTCGAGACCCAAAATGCAAATTTCACTGAAGATCACATGGAAATCAACTGATCCATTTTCTGTGTGATGAGCAGAAGTGCATAAAGAGAAAGCTATACTAGAATTTAAACCTTGGCAGAAAATAGGGAAGAACTGTGGGCTGCTGTCATGTTGATGGTTTGGGCAAGGCAGTTTTGATTTTGGTGTGTTGTTTCTATTTAGTTAATTCTTAGCAGCATAGTGGCAATTTTAGAAAAGTTATTTCAGTCAGCAGCGAAACTGCAACACAATAAATATAGATTTGTTCCCTTGATAACAGTTTTGATCAAGGTTTCCTTTTATCCTGCAGTTTTTAAATAATTGGCCTGCTTGCTCTTGGCTTTTATTGTACTGGGGATATTATAAACTCAGATTGTTTTGTAAACCTCTAATTTTAGACACATCTTGGTGCTTATTGTTCCCTTCATCCCCTTTTTTTAATACTATGGCCCAACCTCTGCAGAGGGGCGGAAATCATCTGCATCCTGAGACTTTCATGTCTAGACTGGATGAAGGGCACAAAAACACAACCAGAGCAATCCCCCCAGCAAGACTTTTATATAAAAACCCTTCTCCAAACCTCACAGCTAATTCCCTTCGCCATAACACCGGGCAAAAATAAGTGGATGAAAATCCTGAAAGCAGCTTTATGGAGTGAGTGTGTGAAATCAGGAGCAGCTTTCCAAACCAGTAGCTGTGTATAAAAGCCAGCACAGGCATCAGGGATACAATTGAGTTGCTAAGGCAGAGTTTTCCAATCGTGCCCCGTCGAGCCCCGCATCGTCTCATTATTCCGCTCCAGCGTCAGCCAACAATGGGGGGAAGATAAAAGCCTGGCAGTTTGCTTAGAGGGGGTCAATCCATCCCAGCCCTTTGTAGGGCAGTGTCATTTTAGGCTTTTTACAGGGCGGATCACGCTGAAATCCTCGCTGCTGCACTTCCGTAAATAGGTCAGGAGGAGACTCGCCGTCGGGAGAGCGAGGCCAGGATCACACCTTGCTTAGAGGGAATTACGTTTTCTCAATGGAAATGAGATGGTTTTGTCCTTTTTCACCCGGTTTGTAAAGGAAAAAAAATTTAAAAATGGGTTAGTTGGGCAACGGCTGGCGCCGGCGGCGTTTGGGTGTGCTGCATTTGGGATGGAGAGCTCAAGGATTAATGCTTTCTGCAGCAGCAGCAAGGAGTGGTGGGGTTTTTTTTCCCCTCAGCAGGAGCTTTGGAAATGATATATAACAGGTGTTTCACCTTTGTGAACCTTATTCTGATGTACTGGACTTGTCTGGCAGAGATTATAAAGCAGTCCTGGGGCTGTTTATCAGCGCCAGCGCTTCTGGGTGACCTTGCATCTCATCTTGGGAAGCAGCTTAATCCCTGTAACATCCCAAAAGAAGGATCTCAGGGGTTTTATTGCTTCTGTATTTTGCAATCCTGAGACAAACTGCTGGTGTTGGGCATGGTCAAGGGTTTGGCCACAGTGGCAAAAGACTTGGGAAAATGGGGTGAAGTTCTTAATTATCCTCTCCTCACTGACAAGCTATTAATTACTCAGGGAGGAAACAGGAGGACTCTGGAAGGCAATCAAGTGCCAAGGTAAATACAGCCCAGCCCTGCCTTTAACCAATTTCACGAGGAGGAGTCCTTGAAAAGAGCTGGGATAACATGGCCCAAGGTGAATAGCAGGCTTTGAATGTCCATGGGCAGGTGATACAGATCCCTGAGAGGCTTTCTCTCTCCCTCAGTATGGGAACAAGCAGCAGGCTGGGATCTGTGCTCCCAGAACTGCTAAGAGCACTTAGGATCAGAGCACTGCAAAAGATCCATTAAAAAAAAAAAAATCCACTTCTTTCTGCCTTAACATAGATTTTGCTCTCAAACCACACCAGAGATAGATGGATGTGTGGGGAGACTGAGGAGTTGTATGGAAACCTTTAGTTATTCTTCCACCCAAACCACAGATGTGCTGGTAGGCATGGAATTAGCCAAATGTTGGAGATGCTTCTCATTTTGCTGGGGAAAAGGAAGGAGAAAGGCCACTTCTGTTAATCCATTCTGTGGGAATGCCAGGGCTTGGTTCAGCAGGGAACTAGGACCTTGTTTTGTTTTCTTCATTTCCCAATAGAGCTTCTTCCATCTAATGCAACCAAAGGACTGCCAGGGTAAGACTTGAAATCAAATTTTCCTCCCAGTAAAACCTGAGATTGTTTGAGGATGACCCAGAGCAGTGACACTCAGGAGAAGCAGAAGCTCCCCTTTCATGCAGTCACTCAATATTTTCATCAGCCCAAACACAGGTGATTTTCTTTCTCCTTTGCTGCTCAGCATCCTGGATGCTGCCACTCAGGTTTCATGGCCAGAGGCTGCAGCACAAAGGAACAACCCCTCACTTTGCTCAGCCCTCCTCTCCTCACTGTCACCTCTCCAGTTCCTGCCCTTTGCCATCAGCCTCTCACCCAGGAGCTGCTATGATCCTGCTTTCCTCTGTAAAAAGGGTGGAAAGAGCCCCAGAGCTGGGCTGGGAGAGGGGTGGTGGGTGCACAGTGAGACACACAAAAAGCTGATGCTGTCATGCTGAAACAACATCTGGCTCCCTGATGTCCAGAAGCTTCTGTGCAGTGAGGAAGGATGGAGGAGATGGCAAAGATTTGGGACACCTCACTGTCCTTGGCTGCCCAGCTTCCAGGCTGGCTCCCTGGCAGGTGAGCAGATCCTTCCAGGTGTGATTTGGGAATATTTTGCTCCAGGGACCTGCTCAGTGTGAACAGGAGGCACCAGACTTCCCTCCTCCCACCCCAGGTTACTGCAGGGTTTGTGCAGTTCCATGTCCCTGAGTGCTCCTGTGCTTTGTGGCTCATGGTTTTTACCTGCCAGGCTGTTAAACCCCCAGTTTTGGTGTTCCACATCCCAGCTCTTGTAATATCTCAGGTCTTTTGAAATGGGAAAGGAGCAAAAGTCCCACACAAAAATGCTTCCTCACACATGAGGATCTTGTGGGACACAGGGAAAAGCCTGGAGTGGTGCTGGGCAGATTTAGATGGATATTGGGAATATGAGGGAGGTGCAGGGAGAGAACAAAAATGCTGAGGCACGAGGTGATGCTGGTGGTGGGACACTGGTGCCCCTCTGATGGGGGACCAGACCAGAAGCACAGACCATGTTCCCCACAGCTGCCCAGGAATCAAAGCCAGCTGTCAGCACAGAAATATTGAACTCTGGTGTTCAGGTGAGGGTGGGGATGGCTGTCAGCAGGGACCAAAGGCTGCCCCAGCAGTGGGGGCTGATGGAGAGCTGGGAGGGTGGAAAAGTGGAGCTCTTGGAGATTTATGGAGCCCCTGAAGCCAAACTGGAGTGGTCCTGTCATTGCTTCCAGTGAGTGCCCTGCAAGAGCAGAGTGGTGCACACACCCCTGGGGTAAACCAGCATCCTTCCCCAGTTCATACTGGGCTACCCAGCTGGTCCCCAAACCCCAGATCCCAAGTAAGGTGCTGCCCTGAAGCAGTGAGGCAGGAGGGGAAGGTGCCAGCTGCAGGCTGTGTTTCTGGCAGCTCCTCTCTGACTTAACAGGAAAAGACTGACCACAGAAAATGTGCAATATTGTTTTTCTCCACATTTTCCTGAAATCTGTTGAACTGCTTTGCCCATGGAGGGAGGAGGGATTGTGTGGAGGATGGGGGGGAAGAAATAATGGTGGCTCTGTTCAATGGAACTCCCCTAACAGACAGTTGGGGTTGTTGTTTTCCCCCTCCAAACACATAGATCTGATCTGAAAATCCCAGGCTTAAAAGCACAGATGTTTATTCTGACACACAAACGTGGCATCATTCCAGCAAGTGGAACAGCTGGAAAGTTCCTGGTGAGTTCTGAGAAGCTGATCTGGGATGAGAGGAGTTAAAGCTGCTCAGCAACAGCTGCATCCTTCAACCAAATCACCTGAAACTTCCCTTCCCTTCCCTTCCCTTCCCTTCCCTTCCCTTCCCTTCCCTTCCCTTCCCTTCCTTCCTTCCCTTCCCTTCCCTTCCCTTCCCCTTCCCTTCCCTTCCCTTCCCTTCCCTTCCCTTCCCTTCCCTTCCCTTCCCCTTCCCCTTCCTGAAACTTCCCTTGAAACTTCCTGAAACTTCCCTGAAACCCTGAAACTTCCCTTGAAACTTCCCCCTGAAACTTCCTGAAACTTCCCTGAAACTTCCCTGAAACTTCCCTGAAACTTCCCTGAAACTTCCTGAAACTTCCCTGAAACTTCCCTGAAACTTCCCTTCCCTGAAACTTCCCTTCCTGAAACTTCCTGAAACTTCCCTGAAACTTCCCTTCCCTGAAACTTCCCTGAAACTTCCCTTCCCTCCAGGTCTTTTCCTTTGTACCAAAGCAGCTTTCAGAGATGTGTTACAGCTTCTCCTGTCCCTCAAAGTGTGCTCTTTGAGAGCCAGGGGGACAAAAACCAGCCCATGGCAGTGCCACCAGGCTGGATACTGTGAGGTGGTTTTGGGGATCTTATCTCTGTCCCCAAACAGGTCAGGGGGAAGATGGTGTTGGATTGATTCTGTCTCTACATTAGTGTCACAGCCAGAGATGTGTTGGGGTGTGAGTTGGGATGGGTGGCCATTCATTTCAGACTCATGAATTTTAATTCCAGTCCACACCAGCAAGGATTAAAAGTCACCCCACTGCTGATGTTCCTCCCTTGACTCTTAATAACTGTCTCAGCATCTCAGCCATGAATAACAGGTTCCTCCAGGTGGTTTAGGAGTATCCCACACCTGAAATGCCCTCCTGTTGCCAGGAAAGGCCTCCAGGACACAGCAAGGGTTGCTCTGCTTTTCCCTGTGCTCTCCCTTTCCAGTCTTTTCCAAAATCTGCATTAGAGGCTGAGCTGTGCCTGTCATCTTCTCTGCTTTGGGGCTGGTGGGGGCTCAGAATTCCACTCAGGAATCCTTTGTCTTCATTGCTATCCTCTGCAAAGTGGTGGTGGAGACACAGGGCTTTCCTTCAGCCAAGTTAATCCCTTTCTTGCACTGCTCATGGGATAATTCATTAGCTGAGGATGAAGGTGGCACCATGTTTTCCAAAGGCTCAGGTCTGCCTTTCCTACAGGTGGGAGGTGGGGAGCAGTCAGCATCCAAATATATAATTGTACAAGCATTTGTACATTGGAGCATCAGGGATGCACAGAGGATATAAAGAGATCCCATAGCATCTGGTAAAGTTGGGTTTTAAAAGCAGGCAAATCACACCCAGAACCCATGGGATGCCTGTAAAGCTGTGGGGGAGAGGAGTAGAGGAAAGTACTCCACAGAGGAGTAGAGGCTGGTTGGTTCATATTTAAGTTAAATCACTTCAGGAAATCACATCTAGATCTCTGAAATTATATGGAGATGGTTCCTTTGAGAACAGTGCTCTAACATGAGGGTGTTATTAAGGTAGAAATAGAATCATAGACTCATTTAGGTTGAAAAACACCCCTCAGATCATTGAGTCCAACCATTAACCCAGCACTGCTGTGTCCAAAAATTACCCTGTAATGAACTGACTGCTCATAACATCCCTATTGCTCTATGTATTAGACCTTGTCCCTTTTCCACCTGTAGGATTTTGGTTTTTAGCCTTTTGCACTTCCTAAAATGACATCTCATTTTCTCCCCCCTCATTGGAACATCCCTGCACTAGGTTATGGAGGGGTTGCAGAAGGTCTTTCCCCAGTGCTCTACAAGCACAGGATGGCTTGGGGAACAACATCACCCATTTAGGATGAACCAATCCCATAGATAATCATCCAGGAATGTGTCTGCTTTGGGACAGGGCACAGCTTGGAGATGGATGCCTGTCACTGAAGGATGGGGCTGGGTTTGCTTTGGGCTAAGGGCAGCAAGGAGGATTTGAGCCAGGATGGCCTCAGGGTGCATGGTGTGGAGTCAGTAGTGATGGCACCAAGCAGAGGGGTGCAGGTGAGGCACTTGGGGACAGGATGCCATGCTGAGGGACCTTGGCAGGCTGGGCAGGAGGGGCCTTGTGATCCTCATGGGGTTAAACAAGGCCAGGTGTAAGGTCTGTGCCTGGGCTGGGGCATTCCCAGAAGCAGAACACACTGGATCCATTGGTGAATGGATTGAGAGCAGCACTGCCCAGAAGGATTTGGGGATGCTGGTGGGTGAAAAATGAGCCAGCTCACAGCCCAGAAATAGAATTGTACCCTGGGCTGTCCATAGAAGGGGTGGCCAGCAGGTGAAGGGAAGATTCTGATCTCTACTCTGCTCTCAGGATGCTTCACCTCCAGTGCTGTCTGCAGCTCTGGGATCCCCAACAGCAGGAGGATGTGGAGGGGCTGCAGAGAATCCACAGGAGTCCAGGAGATGCTCCAGGGCTGGAGCCAGGCTGGGAGAGCTGGGGGTGCTCACCTGGAGAAGGCTCCAGGGAGAGCTCAGAGCCCCTTCCAGAGCCTAAAGGGGCTCCAGGAGAGCTGGAGAGGGACTGGGGACAAGGGATGGAGGGACAGGACACAGGGAATGACTTCCACTGCCAGAGGGCAGGGCTGGATGGGATATTGGGAAGGAATTGTTCCCTGGGAGGGTGCTGAGCCCTGGCACAGGGTGCCCAGAGAAGCTGTGGCTGCCCCATATCTGGAAGTGTTAAAAACCAGATTGGAGCAGCTTGGTCTAGTGGAAGGTGTCCCTGTCCATGTCAGGGAGGTGAAATGAATGGTCTCTGAGGTCCCTCCTAGCCCAAACCATGCCATGAGTCTGCAAAAACGAGATGGGTTTGTCAGGCTGAGCCCTCGTGCCTCCAAACGCCGTCCTGGGCTGGAGCAACAGACGTGGTGTTGTGTCCCTGCAGGCACAGAAAGCCTCTGTTTGTGGGAGCTCCTGTACCATTTCATGCCTGGTTTGGGGGTCTCTTATTTAACAGCAGCACTGAGGAGCCTTCTGTGTATTATGTTCCTGTGCAGGGCGTGATGGGAATGGGTGTTTTTGTAGGAAAGCTGCTTTTCAAAGCCTTTTGAAAGGAACAGCAAGGACTTTCAAGGATGGGGATGTCTCGGGTGCTGTCGTCTTCATTGCTGTTGGAATGATTTAACCTGAGTGGAGGGCTCTGTCCTTCTGGATGGGATTGAAATGAATAGAATTCAGCATAATTTTGTTTGGCTTAGGTGCCTAATGCAGAGGGATTTGAGCTCTGTCATAGCCTTTTAATGTTTATTTTCATATAGCTAAAATCTAAGTGACAAATGGTAATGTTTCATGGCTGTTCAGGGAGACCTTATTTATTGGGAGAAAAGCAAAATGGGTCATAAAAAATTATTTCCAGCATTAGCTTGACTCTCTTGACTCTGTTGTCTCTTTCATATGCATCCAGACTCTACTGTCATCAAGGAAACTTGAAATTCCCTCTTTGTATTTTGTTTTGCACGTGAAATGGCCAGAATTCATCTCTTCACCACTGTCTACATGTGTCCAAAAATATTTGTGGTCCCAGTGCAAATACAATCTCCAAACACTTGAGAGGAGCTGCTCCTTCCAGCAGCTGTGGTGCCCCTGAGCACAGCAGCTCTGCCAGGCTTTTGAGCAGGTTTTCAGCACAGAATTGTCTCACCAAAGGATGGGAGCATCTGTATTTTCTGATTTGCTGTGATGGGTGTTTTACTGGTACATGGCAGGATGGAATAATTAAACTGGTAATTTGCTGGCTTTCATGAAACGGCCTCAGGAACTTGTTCTCTTTTCTGGCACTGAGCTGCAGGTGACAGGACAAGGGGGAATGGCTGCAAACCTACAAAGGGCAGGGCTGGATATTGAGAAAAAATTCTTAACCTGTGAGGTGGGGAGGCCCTGGCACAGAGTGCCCAGAGAAGCTGTGGCTGCCCCTGGACCCCTGGCAGTGTCCAAGGCCAGGCTGGACAGGGCTTGGGACAGCCTGGGATGGTGGGAGGTGTCCCTGCCATGGCAGGGGATGGCACTGGATGGTCTCTAAGGTCTCTTCCAACCCAACCCATTCCATGATTCTGTGATTTTGTTCTTGGAGATGATGGGGTGCATCCACCTTCACTTCAGGGAGGGACCTCAGGCTTCTCCTGCAGCTCCATCTAGAGGGGAGGAAGATGGGCTGGCCATGGGCTGGTGGCCTCTGTGGACCACCATGGCTGTGCTATCCCCTCACCCAAAATCCCAGCCTGCAGCACCTTCCCAGGGCTCTTAGCTGTGCTTTCCCCTTGGGGTCACTCTTGACCCCAGAGCCAGGTTGCTGCTGGAAACCCTTGTGTTTATTGGGGAGCACACCACAGCCAGACCCAGTTTCTTGCCCAGCCTCTGCTGGGGAAGAACATTTCTCTACCAAACCCCAAAAGCAGAAGGAGGTGCTGCTCCCTTGGCTGAGGATGTGGGAAGCACACCCAGCTGCTCTGTGGTTGCTTTTGGGGTGAATTTCACGAGAGAAAATCGTTGTGGTTTGGGCCGGGGCTTTCCTGGAGAGGAGGAGCTCTGATCTGCACTGTGGCTGTGTGGGCCAACATCTCCATGGACCTCTGAGCTTGTTCCTCCAACTTCCCAACCACAAGCTTTGCTTTTATGTGATACTGTTATTTTAAATGCCATGCTGAAGGGAAGAACACAGCAGTGCTGAATGTCAGGTTACTTTCCCTATCCAAATCCTAATTCTCCCTTTTTTTTTTTTTTTTTTTTTTTTAAATATATAAGGGTGCTCTGGAATTCCCAGCTACCCAGCTGTGCCCAAAAGAAGGCTGGTTCAGACCTTAGCAACAGGGTATTTTTGTTCAGATTGTATTTGTTCTCCTGTGAGAGCCATTGTTCTGTCCCATGCCTTGACCGCTCCAAAGGCTGCAGATAAAAGCCCTGGCTGACAATAATACAGTTGAGTTCAGCCTTTTGTTGGGGAGATGAAAATAGAGGATGAATTGTGAATAACATGGGAGGGCTAAAAGTCAGTCGTCCCAGGATGTTGGTTAATCACTTCAAAGATAAGAAGCTGCATTTTAATTATATATTTTTCAGAACTACTGAGCATTAGGTTTTGTGTTGGTATCAGCAGGGGTTTGTACCCACCATGGTGTTTAGGACTAGTTCTTCCAATCTTGAGTCAGCAGGAAATATGTTTATTGCACTGATACTGGGTTTATGGTAGGTTTATAGCAAAATCTATATACAATTTGGAGTAGCTATATTATATTAGGCTTATAATAGGTTTATAGATATATAAATCTCAGAAACATAGAATCACAGGATGGTTTGGGTTAGAGGGAAGCTTAAAAATCATCCAGTTCCACCCCCTTGCCATGGGCAGGGACACCTTCCACTACCCCAGGTTACTCCAACCCCAGCCAAACTGGCTTTGACACTTCCAGGGATCCAGGGGCAGCCACAGCTTCTCTGGGCACCCTGTGCCAGGGCTCAGTGTCCTCCCAGGGAACAATTCCTTCCCAATATCCCATCCAGCCCTGCCCTCTGGCAGTGGGAAGCCATTCCCTGTGTCCTGTCCCTCCATCCCTTGTCCCCAGTCCCTCTCCAGCTCTCCTGGAGCCCCTTTAGGCTCTGGAAGGGGCTCTGAGCTCTCCTGGAGCCTTCTCCTCTCCAGGTGAGCACCCCCAGTTCTCCCAGCCTGGCTCCAGTCCATCTCCTGGACTCCTCTGGATTTGCTCCAGCCCCTCCACATCCTCCTGCTGTTGGGGATCCCAGAGCTGGACCCAGTACTGGAGGCAGAATCCCCTCACTTGATCTTCTGGTCACACCCATAAATACATTTTTACATGATGTGTTTATAGCAGCAGAAATGATAGAAGGTGCCCAGCTTGGTTTGGCTCTGTGACCTGTGCCTACAGCAGCACTTGGCTTTAAATAAGGGCATGGGAGATGGAATGGTGAACAAAAGGCAGATTAGAAAAAATAATAGAAAACAGATGAAAAAATGGAAAGATAAAGGTGGAAATAGAGCCACTGGAGACAAGCAGAGTATGATCCTTTTTCAGGAGCATGTTCTGATGAGAAGTATTTGGGAGACTGACCTGCTCAAAACACTGATAGTGTGAATGATAACAGGGATCACCCCTAAACTTTGCAGGCTTGGAAATCCTTTCCTTGCTGAGGGTATTTTGGTGGCACTCTGGGCAGCAGCTCCTGTTTGCTGGGATATTTATGTTCCAAGGGCACTTCCTGCTCCCATCAGCTTCCAGCAAAGTTCCTCATCCCTCCTGGCAGATCCTCCCTCCCCAGCTGCCCTCACCTGCCATCCATGTAATTGGCAATAATTTCCCTAAATGCTCACAAAAGCAGATGTTCTCTCTGTGGTCACATCCAGCCAGCTTATTCTGCACTGGATACATGAGCACACAGCATTAAAGGACTAATTCCTGTAAATAAGCCTATTAAAAGGTTGGAAATAATGCCTCCAACTAAACCATCAAATGCAGCTGAATCCCACTGGTTGTATTAATTCATTATCTGCAATGTGCCAATCCCAGTCTGCCCAGGACTGGGTGCCCTGGTGCTTGGCCAGTTGCTTGTATGTGGTGGTTGGTGGGTGTCTTGTATTGTTTCCAGCTAATAAATCCCATTTATAGGTAATTAACACTCCATCTAACACTTCCTCAGTATTGCTGATGAGTGGGAGAAGAAATTGCTTCTTGCAGTTGTGAGTGGGGGACTCTGTGCTCTCAAGGCTTTGCTGGAGAAAAAAATTAATCTCACTTACTTTCCTGCCTCAAAACAGGGAATAAAAAGGTGGGTCCTCAGTTGTTCTTCAAGTTTATTGTTTATTACAATGAGAGTAATAAAACACTGGCAGAGGTTGGCCAGAGAAGCTGTGGCTGCCCCATCCCTGGAAATGCTCAGGGCCAGGTTGGACAGGACCTTCAAGACCATCCCATGGGCAGGGACACTTTCTACTAGCCCAGGTTTCTCCAAGCCCTGTTCTACCTGGTCTTGGACACTTCCAGGGTAGAAAGCTCTTCAAAACTCTCTAAAATCCATGAACTTACTTTTCCCTGATCCCACATGTTCAGCACCATTTCATCCACTCACTAGATTGTTCATCTGAGAAAATGGAAAAATCACAGCGTTTTGATGAGCTGACTTTTTCAGGCAGCATCTCTCTGGGCTTGCAGCTCCAGAAATACCTGTCAGGCAATTTTCCCTTCACCTGGAAACACACTCCAATGTCTTATTTGTGGATTGTGCTGAAAAACAGTTGTGTCTGGCAGCACAACTGCTCCAGTCAGACTTTTCAGCTTGAAGCCTTCAGCAGAAGACGTGCCTCACAATGCTTTTGGCACTCACAGAAGTCAGGGAGGAAAAGGCTTCAAAATCCAGTTCCCCTCGTTTGCAAACCTTGTCTATAAACCCTCGCAGCCACTGGTGAAATCATGATTTTTGGTTTATCTGGAAAACAGAGGAACACAATTAATGAGATACAGGGGATGCTGTCACCATTTGTACCTCATCTCCAACCCTTTTTTTTCCCCCCAGTCTAATACATGCAAATATATGTAAAGAGTAAAGACTGTTCCACCGAGTCTTGCACGTTTGTTCAAAGAGGAGGAAAACAAGTCGATCTTACAGGAAATTTACAGGCTGAATTTTTAAGACCTGTCTGCAAAAAAGAAGACCCCAAAAAAAAGCAGCTATTGGCCACGGGTGCTGACCGAGGTGATTCTTCCTGGCGTCTGTTTTCCCTGCGCTCGCAGCCATAATGTCATTAATATGGAGCTTTTGGAGAGCTGGAGTATATCCTAATTAGCAGCCTCTGATTTTTTTTTTTTTTTTTTTTTTGCTTAGTTTCATAATCAGTGATCTCGGCTACACCACAAGTGTTACTGTGGCAACAGGGCTGAAGGGAGCAGCGGTGCAGAATTAGCGCAGGTGAGAGCGGTGGCTGCACGGCTCCGCAGCGCTCCGTTAGCCCGGGGGCTGCTCCGTGGGACGGGCTGGCTGCTCTGCTCCCCGCACCTACAGGTGGCCCAGGTGGATTTCAGGGTAAGCACCAGCACGGAGATTAGAGCTGCATGACCCCACGCATGCGTTTTCATGGGGGCCCAGCCTCTGGAATGAGATTTTCAGGCTGTCATGCGAGCGATCCCCCTCCGACACCTTTGTTTTAAGCAGGATGCTCCGAGCCCTCACTGCCTGAATGCTCCTGGCTCAATCTTGGCATCCCAGTCCTGAGCCCAAATATCGTGCTTTTATTATTTTTATTATTATTATTATTAATTTTTTTGTGTGGTTTTTTTTTTTTTTTAAGCCTCATTTCTCCTCCCCACGCACCGTTCTCTCCGAAAGGCATTTTGCTAGGTGGGGATGTTGTCATGCTGAATAATGGCCATCCTTCATCCTGACTCCTCCATCAGCAGCAACCGGTCCTTTTCACAGCTGAATGTTCCCTTTGTACACGCCTGGGACTTAGGAGGGGGACACCCTAGAACGGGATATTTGAGGAAATACGTTCCTGTGTGCCTTGATTTTCTTTTTTTTGTTTGGATTATTAATTAATGGTTTTGAATAACGAGTTGAGCCAGCTTCTCCCGTGCCTCTCCCGGTGCTGTGTTGCGGCTGCAGCGCTGATCCCGTGGGGAAATCACACAGGAGCGTGGTCTTGTATGAGCCAGGGGTTTTTACAAGCTCTGGGGGCGTTTCTTTGGCAGATCTGTGTTAATCATCCTAGAGGAGGTCTCACCTCCCTCTCCCCCTGGCAGCACAGCTCCTGCTTTCCCCCCATCCCTCACCTTCATCCCAGCATCTTTCTCCTGGTCAAAGCTTGGACTTGGTTCTTCACCATCCTCCTCCCTGCCCTGACAGCTCCCTCAGGCTCAGCTCTCTGCTCTCCTCCTCAAAACTTCTTCTCTTGGCTCTCACCTCGATGTCCTTTAGGAAACCCTCTCCATCTGGTTATTCTCCATTGCTACAGGCTCAGGAAGATTTTCATCCCCTCTATCTCTTCCATAATTTGTTCCCCAAGCCATCCCAGTTTAATTCTGCTGTAGCAACAGGAACAAATTCCCATGATCACACATCTGTGGTGCCAGGAGAAAAGAGTGGCTGAGGGGGAATTAAACCTGTCCTAATTATGAGAGTTATTAGGAAAATTATTATTAGGAAAATAATTTGTATTTGTAGTTCTTCCCCTCTGAGGCACCTGGGGCAGTTTCCAGGCAGTGGCTGTGGCAGGAATGCCCTTCCATGGCCAAGGATCTTTGAGGGCTTTGGTCTTAGATGTGCCACAGATCTGCTCCTGGCATCATCCAGGGATGTAGCCTCATCCCCTGGCTTTCATTTCCATATTTTTAACATGAGACCATTAAGTCTGTGGGCTCTTTGCTAGTATTTGCTTGATTTTAAACATGCAGGGACAGATTTCTTTCCCAAAAGTAAGATATTACAGAAGAGTAAGCTCTGATGTGCCAATTACAGGGACTAGTTGTGGGGGTTGGAGCTGGATGATCCTTAGGGTGCCTTCCCACCCAGACCATTCTCTGTTCAGTGACTGGAGCCTACTGTCACCATTTCTGCATCTTTGTAGGAAGTTGAACTATTTCATGTCCCCAAAACACCCACATTTATTGTTTTTATCTGTTTGGTTTTGTTTTGGTTGTTTGTTTGTTTTTTTCCTGAAAACCTCAGCAGTTTGTTTTTCAGTTCCAGAAGTCCTTGGGCAATGCTGTCAGGCACATGTTGTAATTTTTGGGGTTGTCCTGTTCAGGATCAGGAGTTGGGCTTGGTGATCCTTGTGAATCCTTTCCAACATCCTGCACAGTGTAGGGATCTCCTGCTCAGTGCTGGGTGCTTTGTTGCTCCTCTGTGAGCTTCAATCCCAAGAGCTTTGCTTTGTGAACAGTTTGCAGGACAGGCAGTTACAGAATCAGTGATTGATTTTGGAAGGAACCTCTGGAAGTCATCTGATCCTGCTGCACCAGCTGAGCTGCCAGATCCGTTTGCACAGGACAGTGTCCAGACAAATTTTTAGTATTTCCAAGGAAGGAGAATCCACAACATCCCTGGGCAACCTGTGTCAGCACCTGGTGACCCCCAGACCCCAAAAGTGTTCCCTGGTGTTCAGAGGGACCCTCCTGTGCTCAGTGTGTGCCCGTGGCCCCTTGTCCTGTCCCTGGCCACCACTGCAAGAGCCTGGCTCTGTGCTCTCTGCACCCTCCCTGCAGGTGCTGATGGACAGGGATGAGACCCCAGAGCCTTCTCTTCTCCAGGCTGACCAGTGCCAGCTCTGCCAGCCTTTCCTCAGAGCAGAGCTGCTCCAGTGCCCTCCCTGGGCTCTCCCCACTCTGCCCATGTCCCTGCTGTCCTGGGGAGGCAGAACTGCACCCAGTGCTCCAGGTGTAGCATCCCCTCCCTGGAGCTGCTTGGGGATCCTCCTTCCAAGGGCTGGTGAGCACCTGGAACACCTTGGATCCTCTCCATCCCCCACCATGGCTTCACACACGCTGCTGCTGCCAGGTGGGCTTTGAGGGAGGATCACCATGGAGTGGGTTAACATCTCAATCAAGTTCATATCCACGGGAAAGACTGATCCTGCTTCAGACCAGCAGATTTTAACATTATCCTAGCAGTGACAGATATTTCTAAGTCCCCAGAAATTCAGGTGGGAATAGGGTTGGGTTCCCTCCTTGCACGGATCATGGTGATGCTCTTTGAAAGATGAGTGTGTGTTCACCTGTTGAACTGAAGGACATGAAAATGCTCCAAGAACTGGAGCCCCTCTGCTCTGGGGACAGGTGGGAAGAGCTGGGAGTGTTCACCTGGAGAAGAAGAGGCTCCAGGATGCCTTCAAAAACCTTCCAGTGCCAAAAGGAGCTCCAGGAGAGCTGGAGAGGGACTTTGAACAAGGGCCTGGAGTGATGGGACAGGGTGAAATGGCTTCACACTGCCAGGAAGCAGAATTAGGTGGAGAAATTCATTAATGTGAGGTTGTTAAAGACCTGGCACAGGTTACCCAGAGAAGCTGTGGCTGCCCCTGGATCCCTGGAAATGTCCAAGGCCAGGCTGTACAGGGCTTGGAGCACCCTGGGATAGTGGAAGGTGTCCCTGCCCATGGCAAGAGGTTGGAACTAGGTGGTTTTTAAGGTGCTTTCCAAACCATTCCATGAGCAAATCTTGAATTGTGGGAGGTTGAGCAGGTGAGGAAAGCCAAGCTCCAGGCCCTTCCCAGAGGCTCATCCTGCTTCTCCTGACCTGCTCCATACAGGGGCTGTCACTCGTGTGGAAGCTGCCTGGTTATTTTAAAGAAGGAAAAAAAAAAAAAGAAAACTAAATGGATTTTCAGAAAGGGTGAATGGCTGCTGTGATTCATCTTTTCTGGTGAAGAGTGGAACAACAGAGGGTGGGGGATAATGTTCAGTGTGACACATCAAAGGCCTTGCTTCAGCTTCAGAGACACATGCAAGGAATTAGTCACTGCATTTTAGTGCAACAAAACCCTTTTTCCTCCCTAAATTCAATTCTTCTCCCCCTGTGATGGCCAGCTCGCCACAGCCCTCAGCTGTTCCATGTGTGTTTTTGCATCCTTTGCATCTCATCGAGAGGTTTGGGGTTGTGATGAAGTTGCCCTGCTATCAGACAAACTCCTCTGCTGTGGATCACAGCTCCAGGGAGAGGCTGGAAATCCACAAACAGGATTTTAAAGGAGCAGGGAGGGGGAGAGGGAATGGCAGGTTTGTTTTCCAGGGTGGCTGAGCCATGCTGATGGCTTGCTGCCACCAAAAAGAATTAAAAAAATGACCTTTTTCCCCCTTTCTTTATGCTCGTGCTTGTTCTCGCCCGATGTGAGCTGCTTCAAAGAGCCAACCTTGCTCCCAGTTCTGCACCCTCTCCCCCTGCCAACAAATAAAAAGGAAAACTGAACATTATTTTCATTTTTCACTGCAGCTGGAGCCAGCACCAGGCAGTCTCAGTTGAGCCACTGCCTTTCAGCATCCTCCTGATGACAGCAGGGATTCCTGGGGTCCCAGCAAAGCTGGTTAGAATTCAGGTTGTGTCTCCTCAGTGCACACAGAAAAAGATTGCCTCATTTTCCAGGAATTAGGAATATGTCAGAGGTGGGGGTAAATCCTGCCTTTGATTGTGGCTGGCTGGATCCAGGCTGGATCTGGGCAGTTTCTGCAGCAATAAACTCTAATTCTTTGCATTCTGGAAGCACGGCAGGGTGATCCTGCAGCCTGACCCCCCTGCAGCACCAGCACAGGCATTTTCAAGCCACTTATTACTTTATAAAGAGATTATTTCCTTTATTTTTTTTTTCCCCCTCCAGCATCAATCATCTTGACAAGATCTGCTTCTTTTAAAACATACATCCTGCAGCTTAAAATCCAGCCTTTCCTACAAGGAAGATCCCAAGCAGTTTATGGAAGAATGCAGTGCACATACACTATATATATATCTGTATCTATATCTATCTATATATGATCTATATATCTATATACCTGTATACCTATATATATAGAGAAACCTAGATAATTGCCACTGGTGTGCTCATAAATATTATATATATATGTATTTTTGGTATCTATATCTATTTATCTATCTAGATATACATCTATATATCTATATTCCTCTGTATCTATATTTCTGTATATCTATATACAGATAGATAAACCTCGATAATTACCACTTGTATGCCTATAAATATTATATAGATATGTATTTTTGGTATATATATCTATATATATCTATATATAATCTATATTTCTATGTATCTATACAGAAATAGCTATATATCAATATTAATATCAATAATTGCCACTGGTGTGCCCATAAATACTATATATATGTATTTTTGGTATCTATATCTATCTATATCTAATCTATATATCTATATATAATCTATATATCTATATAGATAAGCCTTGATAATTGCCATTAGTGTGCCCATAATTAAATGTGCTCATAAATATATATATGTATTTTTGTATCTATATCATAGATAGATAGATAGATAGATAGATAGACCTCAATAATTGCCACTGATGTGCCCATAAATATTATATATATGTATTTTTGTATATATATCTATATATTTATTTATATCTATATCAATCTATATATCTATATAGATAAATCTCGATAATTGCCACTGATTTGCCCATAAATATTTTAAATATATATATGTAATTTTTGTATATATATCTATATCTAGATGTATCTACAGATATCAATGATACAGATATAGATATAGATATAGATACAGATATAGATTATAGATATAGATAGAGATATAGATATAAAAAATAGATATATCTCTAATATTTATGGGCACACCAGTGGCAATTACTGAGATTTCCAGGGCTGATCTTTGAACACAGAAGGTCTCAGACCCAGAGCATCCCAGCCCTGCTGAGCCCAGGGGCAGAGGCAGCTCCTGTGTGCTGGGCAGAGCCGGCCCTGACGTCAGGGTGTTTTTGTGCAGCGCTCGCAGGATGTTGCAGCCGGCCAAGAGCTGTGTTTATGTTGATAACATTACAAGTATTTCCTCTCAGTTTCCGAAAGCAGCAGGGAGGGAGCCCAGGGGGAAGGGAGACTCAGGTTTCTCCAGTTTTTTTGGGGTAGGACTCTGGAGGCCTTTCACGTTAAGGAGTTGGGAAGGACGAGCTGCTGGTGTTTATTGCTGCTGCTTTTGGGAGTAGGGAGTGTTTAAGAGCAGGGGTTGGGAATTGGGAGCTGGGCTGGCACAGCCCTCCCTCAGCACAGGGCTCTTTGCCTGCTCCCTGCTCCAGATCCGGTTTTAAGGTGATAAAGCAGCTGATTGCCAGTCACAGGACATCTCCAGGGATTTGGATTTTTGGGTAATGATGTGCACGGCAAGCTGGGATGCTCCCAGCATCCCATTCCTTCTGGCAGTCACAGTAATAAAGCCATAAAAACTCAGGTTCTGCATGGAAAGCAGAGCAAGGCTTGGGGAAATCCAGCATTATCTCCCCTTGCCAAGCCTTTCCTCCTCCTGCAATCCACTCATGGATCAATGGACTGATTAAATGTAGAATCCAGAGGGGTTTAGAGCTCCCTGCCTGCTGATGTAAATCCCAGAGCATTGGAGCTCTGCTGCCGGCTCAGCGAAGGAGGGACCCTCATCAGTGGCTGGGCTTGAGGAGCTTAAGGGTCTTTTCCATCCTAAACGATTCTGTGATCATCCCACCATCCCAAAAGGGCTTTGCAGCCAGTCCAGGAATCTCCTGTAGCTCTAAGCCATGTAGCAATCACAGTTTATGGAAATAAGCCCAAACTCTTTTATCCTTTGTGGGTTATTTCCTGATAATGGAGAGCAGAGAAGGGATTCATGGCTTTTCCTGCTTTCCTCCCACCCTCCTGCTTTAATACCAAGGGAAAGTGTGGTGAGGATGTGGGGATGCTCTGGCACAGCTTGCCCAGAACAGGAGCAGAAATGGGATGAGTGGGATCCCAGATGAATGGGGATCCTAAATGAATGGGATCCCAAATGAACAAATAGGGAATGAAATGTGAATAGGAACCCTAAATTAATGGGATACTAAATGAATGGGAATGCCAAATGCCAAATGAGTGGGGTCATGAATGAACAGAACTACAGATGAATGGGAATCCCAAATGATTGTGGATCCCAAGTGAATGGGATCCCAAATAAACAGAACTCAAAATGAATGGGGATCCCAAGTGAACAGGATCCCAAATGAAGGGGAGCTTTTGTTTTGGGGGAAGAGAAAGGAGCCATATCCACCTCTGTGAGTGATGTTTCTGTGCAAATATTCATAAAAACACAGCAAGTGGTCACTTTTTTCCTAGCAGTGCTTCCAGAAGAGCCGAGTCTTTCCCTTGCCAGTGTGTCCTTGCTGTGGCAGTGATGGGCTCCCAGTGAGAGAAGTGGTTGTGATGACAAGACCTTGGTGCTTTCATCAGCCCTTGTAAGATTTTCAGAGCATCTCCATGCCATCTTCTCCATTCTCTGGAGATTCAGTAGTGTGTGTTTAACTTCCTCCTGCTTTTGCACATGGGTCCCATCAGGATGAGCCCCTTTATTTCTGTGGGATTCCTCAGTGGGATGCTTGGACAATTCAAGTCATGCAGCAAGTTACAAAGATCATGGAATTTTGGAATGGCTTGGGTAGGAAGGGACATTAAAAACCATCCAGGTCCAACCCCTGCTATGGGCAGGGACACCTTCAACTATCCCAAGTTGCTCCAAGTTGTCCAGTCTGGCCTTGGACACTTCCAGGGATCTCTGGGCACTCTGTGCCAGGGTCTCCCCACCATCACAGAGAACAGTTTATTCCTTGTAAATACTGAATTGTCTTCCCAAAGCCAAGCCTCTGTAGACCAGGATCATCTCAGACTCTGGTAGGGTGCTGACCAGGCTGATTGGGGTGTGTTAATCACCATGAGTGGAACTTGTCATCAAACCATCAAACTACTGGTTGTGGGTTTTTCCCGACATCCCACCCTGGAGCACAGCCTGGGGGAGGCATTGCAGGACCAGTGCTGCTCTCACCAGTGACAGGAGGACTGAATAAGTTCAAATTCATGCAGACAGATATTTTAACTGGTGATGAAACCCTCTGGAATGCTGGCTGCTCACACCAGTGGGACCCTTGGAGAAAGCCCTGCCCTGCTTGCACAGCAGGGCTGGCCGTGGACGGAGCCTATGGGAAGCTCTTATCTCTGGAGCTTGGTTTCCTTCTGGTTCAGGGTTTGTCTGACCTTTTGGTCACTGAGTAAGGTCGATTTTTGCCAGGTTTTCTTTTGGAGGGGGAGGAAAACCATGTGAGTAGGTGGTGCTGGTGGGAGGATACTCCCAGGTGGGGCGGGAGGATCTTGTGTTGCTGATACCGTTTCCAGCGCGTGGATGACTTCAGTGTTGTCCTTCTGCCCAGAGTTTGGGATGGGTCTAGATGAAGCAGATTTAAATAAATAGAAGAAGCACAAACAACACAAGATCTATTAGAGGGGGAGGGAATAAAACCCATTCTTGGCAGTGCCTCAGGTTGACTTGGCAGCAAGATCTCACAGCTCTCTCCTGGGAGATCCTGGAGATGCAACTGGACACTGGACAAAAGCCTGAAGGATGGGAGTCGTGTGGCAGCTGCTGGCCCATGGCACAGAGCAGGGCTGTGTCCAAGCCCTCTCTGGGCTCAGAGCACAGGAGAGGTGTTGGCCCATCCTTGGAAGGCCCCGTGGCCACGTGCTGGTCTGGACTTGGCAGCTCTGGGCTCTGTCTTGGCCAGCACGATGACGTCTCACATCTCTGGGCCTCTGGATCTGTAGGTGTTTGGGAGGAGATAATGATACCCATTTCTCAAGAGCTTTCTGAGGTCTCCAGAGGAAAGAAATCACCATAAAAATCTTGTATTAGAAAGGGCTGGTGGAAGTGATTTTACTGATGTCATCGTCCTGTAATTCTGCTGGACATTTCCTGGGAAGCACGTACAGTATGGGCGTGCAGCCTGAGCTTGCAGATCTTCTTGGATTGTTTGTGAGTGTTTGTTCTGACCACATACACGGGGGATCCAGTGGGGTTTGAATGGAGCTGAGTGTTCTGCCCCTGCCCTGTTACATTTCAGGTGTCAGTGAGCCAGGGGGAGCTGACCTCTCCTTCATTCCTGCCTCCACTTCTGGGACATTTGGGATCAAGGCTCTTTGCTGTGGTGTTCACCTAAATTGCTTTTGAGTTTGCTCAGAGTACAGTCACTTGCAGATCATTATATAAACAATTTTTTAAAAATACTTTAAGACCAGATACTTGGTTTTAGTGCTCAGCTTGTTCTTCTCCTGCTCTCCCACAGTTCACCCATTCCCTGCTTCATCCATGGACACTTTTGCTGTTCCACCAGACTGGGATTTCTCCTTGTTCTTTTCCCTTGGGGTTGTATGAACTCACCCATAAATCCTTCCCATCCAGATGCCTGTGGGGACTCCAGCCACACTTCCACTCCTCCCTCTGAGCTGTACAAGATGCACAGCAACATCCACACCTTGGATTATTTGGGGATGATACTGCATGAAGCTTTAAATAAGTGTTCTGTGCTTTCCTCCCCAGGTCAACATGGATTTGTGGTTCTTTCTCCTTTTGCTTGGAAGTGGCCTGATAAGTGTAGGTGCTAACAACATTACAGCAGGTAAACTGTGCTCCTCATCTCTGTTTTATCCCATCTTTAGGATCAAAGGAGTGAGTGTGAATGTGCTCAGAGTCACATTCTTTCTGCCCTCCACGTAACTGTAACATAAAATGCTGGAAAGAGGGTGATGAGCTTCAGGTGCTCATAAATGGGACCCTCAGGTTTTTACCCCTGACTGATGTTGATCCTCACCTCCAGGGGCTCTGATGTTTGTTCCTCCTCATAAATAGCACCTAGCACCTGTTCAGGTTTATTTTTATGACATTTGTACCACCTGCTGTGCAGAGCATTCCTTGTCCTGCACTCAGGATTTGTTGGGTGTTTTATCCTTATAGTTACAAGTCACATGAATCTTCAGCATCTAAACCCCTCAGTACCACAGAAAAGAATCTCACAGAGGTTCCCCTGTGCTTTTCCTTTCTCAGAGCCATCCACAACAGTGCCCACCTCCCCCAGGAGCTCCCCCAAAGCTTCTACAGCAGGTCCTAATGATGGGACCACGCCCAACACAGACAGACTCAACATGAGCACTCCAGGGACTGTTCCTACTACAGCATCCAAACCTCCTCCAACCACAGCCACCAGGATCTCTCCCAATGCCACCACTGGCAGCCTCAACATCTCCTCCACCCTGGGGAGCACCGTGCCTGTGCCTGCAGCCCCATCCCTGCTCCCCAGCACGGCGCCCTCAGCTCCTCGCTCCACCGTCCCCAGCACGGAGGCTGACACTACAGAGAGGAATTTCAGCATGGTGGTGACAACACAGGAGACCTCTTCTGCTTCCCACAATGGTAGGAACCTCCTCCACCTCTTCTTCACCCTGCCTATGGGTTTGTGTCTTTGCTCTTCTTTTGTTCTGCTGAGCAAAATGGAGCAAAAAAACTTTAGGGCAAATTAACCGTGGTGATACAAAATAAAAGAACTCTCTGAACAGCCCAGATCAGAAGAGATTTATCTGACCAAAGGTTTGGGCCAAGATCATCTAGTGAAAGGTACCCACAGGTGCACTAGTGATCTTTACTTCCAACCCAATCTGTGATTTTCTCCTTATATTATCCATTTTCCCCATTCCTTGGACAACTTCAATCTTTGAAAGCTCCAGATGAGAGAGGGTTGTCTCTGTTGCCATCCTGATCTCATTCCCCTCTTGGCACATCAGGAAAGTGACCCCATAAAACATAGTTTGGCTACTCAGTCCAGGTTAAGGGTGAAAAATCAGGCAAAAAGAGGCTGAGGTGACCAGAAATGTTTGCTGAGCTGTGGCTCTTTAGCCATGGTTTGCTCATTGTATTGTTTGAGTTTGGGTACTGCATGTCTCCAGCTTGCAACAGGAAGATGGCAGTGCCTGCTAGACCTTGGGATTTAGTGGAAAAACAGGATTGGTAACTTGGTTGTGGAATAGAAAACCCTTAAACAAGATAATGGTGGAGTTAATGCAGGGAGGTGTCAAGTGCATATTCCTGAAGAGCCACTTTCCCAAGGGGTGCTGGCTGTTGGGTGTCTCTGCAGCTCAGGGAGATGTGTGTGCCCTCTTCCTCTGGGAATCTTTGGGAGCCACAGCCCATGAAGCTGCAGTGAAGTTGTCTTTGCTGCCAGCATTGGAAGGGATGTGGCTGGAGGAAGTTCACAACCCAGCTTTTGTAGTGTTCAGCCACTCCTGAGCTCATCCAGCTTCCTCCCCAACACAAATCCTTTTTTGCAGAGTGAAGGAGTCTGGCATAGTCTGAGACACACATAGGAGAAGTTTGGTGTAAATGTAGCCTACATATAGGAGAGATGGGGGCAAAAGCCTGAAGTGCTGCTGATATCTGGATTTTGTAATATGATGTCTGCTTGTGGGGGTGGCTAAATTTATCATTTTTGTGTCTCCACTGCCTTTATGATTTGGGTTCCCACTTTTGGTGAACTCCTTGATGTTAGCCCAGAGAACAAACAGTCAAACCTAATTCTTTCTTTATCTCAAGTAATTTATCAAGGAGCAAAATCAGTTTTAGGGCTGCCCTAGCCATTAGATTTAACAGGAAATGTTGGTGTTAGTCATGGAAGAATTAAGTGGTGCTGGAGAAGGGGACTGGGGCAGAAAGCCACACGTTGTATGGGCAGTTCCTCCTTGTCCAGTGCCACCAGGATTGTCCTCAGCCCTTTGCTGCAGCTCTTCACACACAGCTCAGGGCCAGCAGGAGAGCCAGGCTCTGCTTTCCCTGGCACAGCTTTGTTCCAGTGTCCTCTGGAGGAGACACCCAGCCCAGCAGGTCCAGACTTCCCTTGGATGCTCCTCACCCCATCCCTGAGCCCAGCTGCTCTTAATTGAACTCTTGGCTCAGCCACTCTTAAAATTATGCACCAGTGTTATCTCTTGATATTTAAGTGCTAATGAATTGCACCAGTGACTTGCTGGTTATGGGTTAAACAGTAAGTTGTGTTTATTGGTGTCAAAGCTTGGCTTCAGCTCCTTGTTCTGATGGTAAAAAACTAAGGATTTGTTCCTTTCTCCTTACTCAGAAATTCATTTTAACATCCTAGTTTTATAGCTAGTGTTTTAAAGGAAAGATTTACAGGCAGATGATGAGAGTTACTAAATTTGTTCCTGTCTTGGTCTTTGATCCTGCCTGACTTACTAAAATCCTTGTTCCTTTGTTGCTAAGAGACTTTTGTTTTCTTTTTCTGCAGGTAACTCTGACAGAAGAGGTAAGAATGTTATATTTCATTACTCTTTTAAAAACATTTCCAGAAGCATTCTGCTATTAGAGAGTTCTCCTTAGGACTTCCAAATGTGCTTTTATGAAGCCTCTCAAGCTCTTTAGAAAAGCTGGTGACACGCTGATATCTTAATTTCTGTTGAGCTTTCCTTTTTAGAACAAAACAATCCTGTTCCAATTTGTACATGTCCTGTTAGATACAAATTGTTCCTGCTCTGAGAATGTCAGCATGTCCCTGGAGCTGGATGACCAAAGTCTAACAAGCCATTCAGAAAATTTCCTTTTTTTTTTTTTTTTTTTTTTTTGCTGCTGAATTGTCTTTATTGACTGTGACTTATGAGAATTTGATCCAAACCCATCCTGCAGATGATGGGAATAATTATTGTTCTCCTTCATTCTCTTGGCAAGCAGTAACACCAATCCATTTCTTGTAAGAGAGCAGCACTTTAGGGCCATTTTTCCATCTCTCAGCTCTGAGAACTGGCATCTCTACCAGAATATTTGCAATTACTCATGGCTTTAGCACTCCAGGAGCAGGCAGAGCTGGGCTGGGCTGGCTCCCACCTGCAGGAATCAGCTGCCTCTGTGTGTTTTCATCCTGGTTCTGATGGGTGCTGCAGCTTTGCAGACTCTGCTCCTGGCTGTGCCTGGCAGCACACATTTAGCAGAGGGAATAAAAGGGATGCAGGTTTGAGGGAATTCATTTGAAATTGTGGCTAAGCCTCTGCAGAAATACTCAATGTAATTCCCTCAGATCTGGCCTGGCTTAGGCCTGATTTTGTGCTCTCTCTCTGCTGTTGTTCATCCCTGCTCCTGAGGGCAAAGAAAAAAAAATTGGAATCCATCTGACATCCTAACAAAATTTATGTTAATATTGCTAATATTAATATAAATATAGATAGGAAATCAGATGAAATGAGGGACTTTTTACAAGAGCTTAGAGGATGGGACTAGGGGAAATGGCTTCAAACTGGGAGTAGGTTTAGATTAGATATTGGGAATAAAGTCTTGACTTTGAGGGTGGTGAGACCCTGGCACAGGATGCCCAGAGATTTGTGGCAGCCCCATCCCTGGCAGTGCCCAAAGCCAGCTTGGATGGGACTTGGAGCAGCCTGGGATGGTGGAAGGTGTATGCTTTTGTAACACTTTATTAGTGGCTTTTTAAAATTTTCTTCTCCTTTTACTTAGAGTTGGGATTAAAATACAGAGGAGATGGATTTTTCATTTGGACTTGGTTGTTTATTAAATTTTATTTAAAGTACAGAGAGTTCTTCAGCACTTCTAGCTATTAAGCCAAAAATGAGAAAATGGAGATTAATTTAGTTAGTTACAAGGTCCTTTAAAGCTAAACAGTCCCATTAAAAGTTAATACTTACATTAATACATACTTAGACTTTTAACTTAATAACCAAACTCCTATGACTTGCAGTGCAGCACTAACTATCCAACCAAAAACTACTACTTGAAATCATGAGGAAGAAGGAAGAAGACAGAAAGAGACAATGCCTAAGAACCTCCATCTTGTCACATACTTATTATAATCTAAAATCTCCAAATTCTAAACTCTTCACCAGGTGACACACAGAGTTTTATTTAACTACACACCAGTGATTTTAACTCCATCACTCAAATTTGGAATCTTTCTCCAAGGCCTCAGGTCAAAAGCAGTGTGTTCTCCTGGGGGTCAGTGTCAGAAAGCAGAGAAAGTTCAAAACTTCCAGGAGGCAGAATTCCCAATAAATTCCCTTTGGGCTGTGGTAGGTGCTGCCACATTAGGGCAGGAGGTGAGAAGGACAAAACCAGAATAATTTAATTTTTCTGTTTGCCACGCTGGGTCATTGCCTTGAATTCATGTCACAAAAATCCTATGTTTTAATAGAAATAACATTCCCAGATCTCACATCACAAGGGAAAAACACAGAAATATAATCAGAGTGCCCTTGGGTAGCTCAGAGATGGACAAAATAATCCCCACCTAAGGAAATCTGGCTGAAATTGGTGAGACACATGGAGCAGGAAACTGCAGGGAAAAGGAAAAGGGAAAGGATTGTGCCCTGCAGCCCCTTGGGGCTGTGCAGACACAGTGTGGTGGCCCCCTTAGGTGGAGGGAGCTGGTAAAAAATGGAAATAAGCCCAGCTGGCATGGCTGGCATCCACATTTATCTGAACAAATGCCCTTCAGGGCTGTTCTCCTCCCTGCCTGGAGCTGCTTGGCTCCCACACCCATCTGGGTGATTTGCCAGCACCAACCACTGATTCACTGACCTTCAGCATAAGATAGAAATGGCTTATTTAAAAAAAAAAAATAATAAATTTGTTGTGGGTTGTGGAGGATGGGAATATTTCAGACTCATCTCTGTTTTTGCAAGGGAATTGTGAGGTACCTGCCCCTGAGGAGCTTCTGCAGGGGAGGTTGGGTCACACTTGGTGGCCTGGTGGTGTCTGACCTCTCCTGCTCCATAAACTCTGTATTTCCAGGGAGGAAAGAGTGGGACTAGATGGTCTTTGGAGATCACTTCCAACCCAAATTATTCTATAATTGCAGAATCATGGAATGGCTGGGTTGGAAAGGATCTTAAAGCTCATTCAGTGCCACCCCTGCCATGGACAGGGACACTTTCCACCATCCCAGGTTGCTATTGGTGGCTATGTTTTTTGTTCATTTGTTTATATTTAGAGTTAGGATTGAGGTACAAGAGACAGATTTTTGTGTTTGGACTTAGTTGTTTATTAATTTCTATTTATAGTATAGTGAGTTTTATAGCACTTTTAGCTAACAAGCTAAAAGTAAAAAAATGGAACTGTATTTTGCTCATTACAAGGTCTTTTAAGGCTTAACTAATTAATTAAAAGAATATTTCTATTATTTATACTTTTGATTAATGACTAAAAACTTGTGACTTGCAGTGTGGTGCTTTTTATTTAACTAAAAACTCCTACTAAAAATTAAGAAGGAGCAAGGAAGAAAAAGACAATGCTTAAGAATGTTTATTTTGTCCTATACTTATTACTATATTTTAAATTTTCAAATTTTAAACTTTATGTGATGACACATACTTTTATTCAAATTACACACTAGTGATTTTAATTTTATTACTTAAATTTGGAAGCCTTCTCTGAGGCTTCAAGTTAAAAGCAGTGTTCTTTTGAGGGTTAGTGTTAGAAAGCATTAATATACAAACCACCACAGTTCCTTATCATATTATACCAAATTCATGGGCCTGTTAGGAACTTCCCTTAAGTCTCAGATAGAAAATTTTGCTGACAGAGGAAATTCCTGCAGGTGGCTGCTGGACCATCAGGTGCACATTCAGTTATGCAGAAGAACCCCCAAAATAGCCCAGTCCCAACTTTCTCCATCACTGTTTTCATCTGCAAGGTCACAATTTCACAGTGACCAACTCTTGGAGAAGACTGAGGTGCTGTGGGTGGTGTTTCAGATTTTAATCTGACCTGGGAGTGTCTGAGGCACATAGTGCTCTCTCATCCTTTTGTGTTTTCACTGAAAAAAGTGCAACATCACTTAATACTATTTATTATTTATTATGTTTTTATTACAGAATTGTTCTTCAAGCAGAAATTGTAGAACTGTGCCCTGTTAAATGATGGCTCTGGATGTTTTCCAATGTCCATAACCACACCTCTCTCTTCCTCTTGCAGATGAGACTCCCATTATAGCTGTGATGGTGGCCCTGTCCTCCCTCCTAGTCATAGTATTTATTATTATTGTTCTGTACATGTTGAGGTAAGAGCTGCTTTCATGCTGGATTCCCTTGTTTGACAGAAACAATTCCTGAATGAACAGGAATGAGCCTTTTGTGCTTGTCTCCCAAGCTAAAGGCTGACACAGCTGGTGCTTTGAAAAGAAACCTGTAAGGACAATGAATGAAAATGATGTTTGGGGTTATTTGGTGAATGATGCTTATTCCTTTCTCTGCAAAGCTGCTCCTCATTTGGGGAATTCCTGTTCTGCCTCTCAAAATGTCACATTTAGCAGGGGAGATTGAGCTGAAGCCCTGTCAGTGTGGGAAAAAGCAGGTGAAGTTGCCTTGTGAGGCTGCAAATGATGAACTGAGTGATCCAGGGAGGCTGAGCACAGCCACAAAGCCCTTTCAGTGTTTTATTTATTCCTTGATTCCCATCTTGATAGCAAGCAGGATCCAACATCCAAACTCTGTTTTCATTACTAAACCTTACATGGTCCCTGTGCACCTTTCACTGTGAATGGCAGGAGCTTGTTAGGTAATGGGTAATTGGAATTACAATGGAGGAGTGTTAGGTGATGCTATAATTGGAATTAAAGCCTTCTTAGGCTTCTTAGTCCATTTTTTAGAATCCAAGCATCTCCCTTCTCAAAATCAAATATTCCCAGCTCCTGGAAGCATAACTAAGAATGTCTTTGTTCACCTGCAGGAAACATTTTAATTTACTCACCAGTTTGGTGATGAAGTAAGTCTTGGGGAAAAAAAAAAAGAAAGAAAAAACCCATTTCCTTAGCAGTGGAAAACTTCCCTCTGTCTCCTGGCTCCAGGCCTGCCCTCACAGCAGTGAACCTGAGGAGAGTTTTGCCTCAGGAGTTCAGCAGCAGCAGAGTTTGAGTCCTTCCCACCTGGCTTCCAGCCCTGAAAAAAAGGGTTTGTGTTCACTGCCCAGTGATTCAGCAAAACTCTGAATTTCAGGCAAAGGGATCAGGAGCAGCTGCTCCAAGTTAAAAGCACATTTGCTGCAGGACAGATCAACCTGGGCTTTCTGTGCTCTGCTGGATCAGCCCAGGGAGCAGGGACTCTGTAAGGAGCACCCTTAAAGCTTCTCCAGGTTTGCACCTCTGGGCTCCTGCAGCTGCTCCAGATGTGCTCAGCCAAAAGCTCTGCTCACAGGCAGGATCTTAGAGGTTCTGCACCCACCAGCTAACTCATGAAGCCATGAGAAAGTGTGGCATCTCTCATCTGGGAGGGGACCTGGCCTTGCTGCTGGATATTCCCTGACTTTTCCACCCCAATTCTCTTTGGCAGGTTCAAGAAATACAAGCAGGCAGGGAGCCACTCCAACTCCTTCCGTCTGTCCAACGGCCGGACAGACGACACAGGTGAGTCCCAGGGTCTCCCCCACCTCTTCTTTTTGTAGGCAGATATTTTTTCATTTCTATTTTGTTGTTGTTGTTGTTTCCTGATCTCCTTTGCTCCACGTTTTCCATTGGTTCTGGCAGACTTTGCTAGAATGAGGGTTTGTTTCCCAGCTTTCCTTCCACTGACTGAATGTTTGCCCTCAAGTGGTTGATATTAAAATGGGTGATCACTTCCAAAATCACTGCTCCCATTCCTCTTGAGTTTTCACAGTGTTTCTTTGACTCCAATGAGAACCTTTTTTGGGAAAACACATCTTTGGGGAGTAATTAAACATTCTTCTGCTTTTTCAGATTAGGATAGTCTCTGATTAAAACTCAGATCTTCACACTAACTGTGGACACCAAACTAACATTTCCAGGAGAATACACTTATTTTCATTATAAAAGCATTTTTGTACCTCCTAAACATGCACAGATGCAATTTTCAAGCCTTGTGTAATGTCTACATTTTTCTGCCCCTGAGCTGTGAGCCAGAGCTGATGCTGAGGGTCTGAAGTTGGGCACCATCCATGTGTAGGCACTGATTAAGACGTGAGGAGACCTCTTAAACTCAGTTCAGATGCTTTTTCAGCACTCCTTCCACATAAACCAAACCTTCTGAGAAGCACCAACTGGAATTCAGCACCTTTTTAATTTTTGTTGGCTGCTAAGACCTTCCCTGCCTATGTTACATCACTGTAAATGGAGGTGTGAGCCTCAGAAACCCTCAGCTGTGTTGGTGTCACCCTCCCAGGGCCTTTCTGGGCTTTGCTGAGCAGCACAAGCAGCAGCTGCCTTTGCTGTGCCCTCCTGGGATTGTGGCACAGTGGTGGTGCCAGACTTTGTGTGTGAGAGAGGGGGAAGTTGGGATTCAAGCAAGGTCTCCAACCCCAGTATTGGCTTGGTCCTCAGTGCCCTGTCCTGCCTCTGTGACAGTGTAGATCCCAGTGTTAATCATCATAGGATCACTGATTTTTGGGGTTGGAAGAGCCCTTTAAGGTCATCCAATCCAACCATTCCCCCAGCACTGCCAAGGCCACCACTGTCCCATGTCCCCAAGTGCCACATCCACACAGCTCTTGAATCCTTCAAGGGTTGGGGACTCCAGCACTGCTCTGGGCAGCTGTGCCAGGGCTGGACAGCCTTTTCCATGAAGAAATTTTCCCAAATATCCAATCTGAACCTCTCCTGAGGCTGTTCCCTCTCCTCCTGTCCCTGTTCCCAGAGCCCGACCCCCCCGAGTGTCCCATCCTGGCAGGGAGTTGTGCAGAGCCACAAGGTCCCCCTGATCCCCCTTTTCTCCAGGCTGAGCCCCTTTCCAGCTCCCTCAGCCCCTCCTGGTGCTCCAGAACCTTCCCCATGTCCACTCCCTTCTCTGGACATCCTCCAGCCCCTCAAATCTTTTTGTGAGAGACCCAGAAGTGCTCCCAGCACTGGAGGTGCCCCAGCATTGCCAGCACAGGGGACAGGCACTGCTCTGCCACCTCAGTGCTGCCACCAGCCAGGTGCCACTGTGCTCAGAGCAGCCTGGAACAAGACAATCACAGAATTCTTTGTGATCTCTGACATCCCCTCCAACCCAAACCATTCTGTGCAAACCCTGGGCGTGGGTGGGCAGTGCTGGGCAGTGCTGGGCTCAGGGGACAGCTGGTGGCCCCTGTGACCCCCTGTGACCCCCTGTGTCATTGCAGAGCCCCAGAGCATGCCCCTGCTCGCCCGCTCCCCCAGCACCAACCGCAAGTACCCCCCTCTGCCCGTGGACAAGCTGGAGGAGGAGATCAATCGCCGCATGGCCGACGACAACAAGCTCTTCCGAGAGGAGTTCAACGTGAGTGCCCTGCCCTGCCCTGCCCTGCCCTGCCCTGCCCTGCCCTGCCCTGCCCTGCCTCACAGCCCACACCCTGCACTTGGCTTGGGGCTTAGGGGCTGCTTCTCCAGGGCTGGCAGGGCTGATTCTGTCCCTGGATCTGTGGGAAGGTGGATAAGCTGTTTATACTCATGCTCACGGCAGAAAACAGAGGGTTTCTAGCAAGCAGCTTCTTCTGGCTTCAGGTTTAGGATCTGGTTCTCAAAGGGTTAAGCAGTGGCAGGGCTGATTCTGTCCCTGGATCTGTGGGGAGGGTGGATAAGTCGTTCACCCTCATGCTCATGGCAGAAAATAGAAGGTTTCTAGCAGATAACTCTTCACAGTTACGTTTTCCTGCGTTCAGGAATGATCCTGGATGTCTTGGGGTCTTCCAGAGCTCCCCTGCTCACTGGTTGCCTCCCAAGCTCTGCCTCCCACCTCCCACTCCTCATGGCTTTAAATCCACAAACAGCCAAAAAAAAAAAATCTTTGACAGAGAAACAGGAATGACCCCATTTTATTTCAGTGAGCTGCTAACCCTGAAACACAGTGATGGCAATGTATGGGACAAAGGCTGGCCTTCAGCTGTGAGAGGTTCAACTATTGTGCTTGTCCCACAAGCCCAGAGCATTTCTTCAGGGATGGCCACAACCTCTTGTTGACATTGCTGAGCTTTGCAGCTTGGGACAATAAATCTGATTTGCTTCATCAATACTGGAATGGAATGGAATGGAATGGAATGGAATGGAATGGAATGGAATGGAATGGAATGGAATGGAATGGAATGAGGGATAGAATAGAATAGAATAGAATAGAATAGAATAGAATAGAATAGAATAGAATAGAATAGAATAGAATAGAATAGAATAGAATAGAATTCATAAGGTTGGAAAAGCTCTCCAAAATTATTGGGTTCAACCATTCCCCCAGCACTGCCAAGGCCACCACCCCATGTCCCCAAATGCCACACCCACACTTTTTTTTTCACAATTCCAAGGATGGTGACTCCACCACTGCCCTGGGCAGCCAGTGCTGGAGCTTGACAACTCTTCCTGTGAAAGTATTTTGCTAAATATCCAATCTGAACCTCCCCTGGCCCAGCCTGAGGCCGTTCCCTCTCCTCCTGTCCCTGTCCCTGTTCCCAGAGCCCGACCCCCCCAGTGTCCCCTCCTGGCAGGGAGTTGTGCAGAACCACAAGGTCCCCCTGGTCCCCCTTTTCTCCAGGCTGAGCCCCTCAGCTGCTCCTCATCAAGCCTGGGCTCCCAGCCCTGGTCCAAGCCATGATTCGGCACCATGAGAACGAGGAGAAGACAAAAAAAAAGCCACTTGACTTTGTCCACCTGCTACAAAACTTGATCCCTTTCCTGGCTGTGCTGAAACCAAATAGGTGCAATGAATGCCCAGGGAGAGGGATTTTAGGGTTATAAATACCTGATTGCCCTGGACACTTCCTGCCATCCTGTCAGCTGGAGGAAGGGATGCTGGATACCTCCAGAACATTCTGTGCTGTACAAAGAGGATGTGGAATGACAGTGCTGGGGAAGCACCTCCTGTGCACAACAGGGAAACCCAGGCACAGTGTCCCCTGTCACCCCATACCCCCCACCAAAGGTCCCCTGGTGCTGCTCCTGCCATCACTGGGTGGGCTGGGGCAGTGGGGGCTTAATCAGGTCACAATTAGCAGCACTGTTAATGAGGGAATCTCACAGGAGCCTCCATGGTCAGGAATCAGGAATGAGCTGGTTGCTGCTGCTGCCAGGTGGGTTCAGAGCTGGAGGCTCTGCTGCCACCTCGTGTCCATGGATCAGGAGATTCCCGACATCTTCCCGAAGGGATTGGCTCCCTCTGGTCCAGCCCAGCTGTTTAAATGGTCACTGGGCTCGGTGGGGTGGAGGTGAGGGCTGTGGGTGCTGGGACAGGATGATTGGATGTGGCATTTGCCAGCACATTGTTCCTGCTGTGCCATGAAAACATCATGGAAAACCCTTTTTTTTTTTTTTTTTGGTCATTTCAGGCTCTCCCAGCGTGTCCCATACAGGCCACGTGTGAAGCTGCTTCCAAGGAGGAGAACAAGGAGAAGAACAGATATGTGAACATTTTGCCCTGTACGTGTCAGAGCTGTTAGATGGGGGAGGAAAAACTCAGGGGCTTCTGCCAGGACTCCCCATTCCTGGTTTTTGGGGTGGGCAAGGGCACAGTTTGAGGGTATTTCAGCTCCCAGGTGGGTGGCTGTGTCTGCTTTAGCTTCAGATACCTGGGAGGAGAAGCTCCTCAGCAGCCAGGCCATGGAGAGTGAAATGAATGGGAAATGCCAGAAGGGACAACTCTTGCCTGGTGGCATTAGGCAGTGGGCTGGCTTGGGGTGCCCTCAAATATGCACTGTGCAGAAGGAAAAGTACCTTGGACAAGATCTAGGATCTCTCTGGGTTTAAGCAAGAGGGATTTGGGGCCATAAAGGTGTTTTTGCAGCAGAGCCAGGAGCGTGGGCTTCACTCCTGGATTCTCACTGTGCCAGGTACCAGCAGAGTGGAGGGGCTTGTCTTTAATGCAGAGTTTTAATTTCCCTCCAGATGATCATTCCAGGGTTCACCTGACTCCTGTGGAAGGGGTCCCTGACTCCGACTACATCAACGCCTCCTTCATCAATGTGAGTTTTGGGATGGGAAGGGGAAATCCCCACCAGGAACAAAGCTGGTTTGGAAAGGGCTGGGGAACCACTTCTGCTGGAGCTGGGCATTTCTGATCAACAAACAGCTGATGAATCATGGCATCTTTGAGGGTGGAAAAGCCCTCTGAGACTCACAAGTCCAAGCATTCCCCCAGCACTGCCAGACCACCACTAAACCATGTCCCCAAGTGCCACATCCACATGGTTTTAAATCCTGGAAGAGTGTGGCCATTTGAGCATCAGTGATTCCCAGCTTGCAGGGCTGGATGTGGGAAGGAGATGAAAAAGAAATCAAGGAATGCAGCTAAAATGGAAGCAACACTGTCCTGCTCTTCCCCTGGGAGGAGATGGGTCCTTTGTGGTTGTCACCATGTGGCTCCAGTCAGCTGCAAGGGTCATGTGAGAGATGCAGGCACATGAAGCAAAGCAAGACTCAAAAGAGCTTTTTCCTTTTCTTCCCCAATAAATAAAATACACAGAATCAATCCCTGTGAGTTCTACAGCCCCTCTTCCAAGCATCAATGCTGATTTTCATGTGGTGCTCTGGCTGCAGGGTCTGACTCCAGTGGAGGGGCTGTCACCACTTCATTAGTGCCTTGTGCCAGCAAGTGGGGTCATTCCTGCTTTATGTGAGCATGGGGAGTGTTCCTGTGGGAAAACAGCCCTTTGCACAAGGATTTTCAATTATTTCAGCCCATCTTTGGGGTTGAATCTCCCCTCAGAGGCTGCAGCCCCTTCTCTGCACAAGGGAGAATGAGCAGCAGAGCAGATGGCAGCTCTGTTCCTGAAGCAGATGCATCTCATGACTCTTGTGTTAGAGAAATATTAATTTCTCTTCCTTTTTCTTCTTTTCTTTCAGGGGTACCAAGAGAAAAACAAGTTCATTGCTGCACAAGGTAAATTCTTAACTATTCCCATTGCTCTGTTGGGGGGCAGCTGGGCTGGGTCCCTGGAGCTGTGCCCCTCTACCCAGAGCACAGCATCTTGCAGATGGTCAAAAGGAGGCCTGGCTGCTCCACAGATTGTTTCCAAAATGATTTTCCCAGTCAAAGAGCAGTGCTGGATGTCTTGGTGGACAGAGAGAAGTCCTACCTGTGCAATCCCATTGCTGGAGGGTGTTGTGACCTCTGGAAATGCTGCCAGGGAGATTCTTAATAAATTCCCCAAATCACAGAATCATGGAATGGTTTGGGCTGGAAAGGACCTCCAAGCTCATCTCATTCCACCCCTTTGCCATGGACAGGGATACCTCCCCCTATCCCAGGTTGCTCCAAGCTCCCTTGAACACTGCCAGGGATGGGATAGAAACATCCCTGAAACCAGAATTCCCACTCACAGGGTGGGGATCATGTCAGCAGCAGGATGTTACCTGCCCATGGGAGTGTTTTGTGTTTCCTCTCTTGGCTTGCCAGTGGGTCAGGGCATTCCTGGCCAGTTTCCCTGGCTCTGGCTGGAGAAGGAGGCTGGATCAAGTCCGTCAGCACTTCCAGGCTCAGGTTAAGCTTTGGCTCTGCTGCTCTCTTGGCTCACCCTGAGCCTCAGGCTTGGCAAGGGAGTGTAGGCTCAGTTAACTTTGTGTCTGGCAGGCAGCAGGGAACTGTTCCTGTGCCACACTGAAATGGGATCCCATGGCCAAAACCCAAAATCCCAGGGCAGGACTTCTGCAGACTCTGGGACAGCCACAATTTCCTGGGTGACTTTGGGCAAGTCCATGCTCTGTTTGTCTGGTTTCCCCTTCTTGAGCTAAATATGGAATTCCTGACCATAACACAAACCCAGAAATTCCAGCTGATGTGTGATAGGATTATTCCTTGGATCAGGCATGCCCAGACAGCACAGCACCTCCTGTGACCTGTTGCCAAAAAACGTGTTGGGTGATCCATGACGTGTGACCTCCCACGCTGGGTATTGGCCCCAGATTGTGAGAGGGTGATCCCAAAGAGGATTTTTTGTTTTACCTTCCCCTCAGGACCAAAGGAAGAAACAGTGAACGATTTCTGGAGGATGATTTGGGAGCAAAACACAGCAACAATTGTCATGGTGACCAACCTGAAGGAGAGGAAAGAGGTCAGTGCCAGAAGGGTTCACAGGCTGGGATTTGACCCAAACTGTGCCAAATCCAGCACATCCTGTGCCTGTGGGCATATCCTGGAGCCATCCCCAGCCTTGTGAGGATGTCCAGAGCTCACTGCAGCTGTTTTCTCCCCCCACAGTGTAAATGTGCTCAGTACTGGCCGGATCAGGGCTGCTGGACCTACGGGAACATCCGAGTGTCTGTGGAGGATGTGACTGTGCTGGTGGATTACACCGTGCGCAAGTTCTGCATCCAGCAGGTGCCAGGGCTCACCTTTCCCTTCCTTTCCCTTCCCATCCCTTCCTTTCCCTTCCCTTCCCTTCCTTTCCCTTCCTTTCCCTTCCTTTCCCTTCCTTTCCCTTCCTTTCCCTTCCTTTCCCTTCCTTTCCCTTCCTTTCCCTTCCTTTCCCTTCCTTTCCCTTCCTTTCCCTTCCTTTCCCTTCCTTTCCCTTCCTTTCCCTTCCCTTCCCTGAAACTTCCCTTCCCTGAAACTTCCCTGAAACTTCCCTTCCCTGAAACTTCCTTCCTGAAACTTCCCTGAAACTTCCCTGAAACTTCCCTGAAACTTCCTGAAACTTCCTGAAACTTCCCTGAAACTTCCTGAAACTTCCTGAAACTTCCCTGAAACTTCCCTTCCTGAAACTTCCTGAAACTTCCCTTCCTGAAACTTCCCTGAAACTTCCCTTCCCTGAAACTTCCTGAAACTTCCTGAAACTTCCTGAAACTTCCCTGAAACTTCCTTCCCTGAAACTTCCCCTTCCTTCCCTGAAACTTCCCTTCCTGAAACTTCCTGAAACTTCCTTCCTGAAACTTCCTGAAACTTCCCTTCCTGAAACTTCCTGAAACTTCCCTGAAACTTCCCTTTATTTAAAGTACAGATAGTTTTGCAATACTTCTAGCTAAAAGCAGGAAAATGGGGGTGTGTCTAGTTAGTTACAAGGTCTTTTAAAGGCTAACTATTTAATTTAAAAAATAATATTTATATTATTTATACTTTGACCTAATAACTAAACACTTGTGATTTGCACTGCAGTACTATTTAATTTTAAAAACTACTTAAAACTAAGAAGAAGAAGAAGTAACAAGAAGAGACAACACCCAAGGACTTCTATTTTCTCTTATACTTACTAGTGTATTTTAACAACTTTAAATTTAAAACTCTTTACCATGTGAAATTACATACTTTTATTCAAACTACACACCAGTGATTCTGACCCTATCACTCAAATTTGGAAGCCTTCTCCAAGGCCTCAAATCAAAAGCAGTGTTTTTTTGAGGGTCAGTGTCAGAAAGCACAGAAAGTTCAAAACTCTCAAACTTCAGGGTTCCAGCATGGTCCCAGCATGGCTGTGCTGAGAGCAGGGAAGCTGAGGGATGCCATCCTGAAATTCCATCCTGCAGTGCTGCTGGTTCCTGCTCTCACCCACAGACACTTAATGGCTGAAAATAATCAGATTTATCCCCTCAGCTGAGACAGAATCCAGCACTGTATGTGTTGGGTTTGATTGCTTCCCCATCTGTCACCACATTTCCTTGCCCACCAAGGAGACTCTGGGTGTTTTAGTCACTCTGTTTGTTTTCCTGCTGCTCTCAGAGGCAGGCAGGGAAAAGTTGGTGCCTGCAAACCTGTCTGGACCCTGAGGGTGATCCCCCTGAGCCTCATCCTTCACTCCAATGGCCTGGATGTGTGTTTTCCTTCCCTGCCTTTAATCCATGGATGATCTGGGAAAGGATGGAGCAGCAGCTTCTGTTTGAGCTTGTTGAGGATGAAATGTGGCAGCTGCTGCCAAGCTGGATCCACAGGCAGGGACAGGCTGGCATCTCACACCCCTTGGATGTGGGATGTGCTGCTGGGTGGTTAAAATGTCATGTTTTCAGAGAGTGATCTGTCCCAGAGCCTGAGCCTGCCCTTCCAGCTGTGTATTCTGCTTCTTAAACCATCCAGCCCATGTTGGGTCTGCAGCTCCCTCTCTCTTAATTTTGGGGGAAGAAGGGAAACCTGAGTATTTCTCATGAACCTGAGTCCACCTTTCATTCCCCTGCAGGTGGGAGATGTCACAAACAAGAAGCCCCAGCGCCTGGTGACCCAGTTCCACTTCACCAGCTGGCCTGACTTTGGGGTGCCCTTCACCCCCATTGGGATGCTGAAATTCCTGAAGAAGGTGAAGACCTGCAATCCCCAGTATGCAGGAGCCATAGTGGTGCACTGCAGGTGAGTCCTGCTCATAGCCAACCTCTGCCTGTCCTGGGTCACCTGGAAAGCATCTCCTATTTAAAAGGAATTTATTCTTTTTTTCAGTCAGGACTTTTTCATTATCTTTATTTAATTTTCCTGTGTTAAATATCCTCATGGGAACATGCAAAAAATGCATGAATTGTAGGAAGTTCTTGGAATCAGTGATGTCAGGGTGTTAAAACTCATGTGGAGGACTCATTTGGGTTAGCTGGATGCTGAGTGAGCCCTGCTGAGCACTGGTGGCATCTCCCTTGGCTCTCCAGTGCCCTGGCATGAGAAGATAACATTTCTCTCTTTGGGAGAAGGCAGTGCTGAGCTGACAGGTTGCCTGGAGCAAGGGCCATGGAGATTGACCTCACCTGGAGGGGTTTCAGGCACAGCAGTAACCCTGGGGGAGCCACAGGGGCTTCCACATTGCAGTGAGGAGATGTGGAATGGTTATGACATTGATGGATCCATAACCTTGGATCATGGTTAATGGCAGAGATGGTCACATTTGCACCATCCCAGGTTCATTTTTCCTGCCTTCTTGGGAAGCTGCTGATTCCCAGAGTTTTGTCTTTCCTTAATGTCCATTGGTCTCATGGAAGACAATCTAGTCCAACCTTGTGCCATGGGCAGGGACACCTTCCACCAGCCCAGGGTGCTCCAAACCTGGCCTTGGACACTTCCAGGGATCCAGGGACAGCCTCAGCTTCTCTGAGCAGCCTGTGCCAGGGCCTCAGCACCTTCACAGGGAACAATTCCTTCCCAAGGTCCCACCTAACCCTGTCTTGTGGCAGGTTGAAGCCATTCTCTCTTGCCCCAGAGATGATGAGATTTAAGGAGAAGAAATATCCTGGGAAAGGTTTTAGTCACACATTTCCCCAAATGTGGAAGGAGAAAAAAAGACTCTCCTGCTCTGTGCTGGAGTGTGGCAATGTTATTCCTGTGCTCAAAAATTGATTTCACAGTTGGGATGAGGAATAACCAATGTAGAACCTGACTGGGAACTGGAGCTGGCCAGAAGATACAAACCCAGGGGTTGTTGTTCTTGGGAAAAAATGGTTTGGAAGGGACCTTCAAGATCATCCAGTCATGGCATCATCACGCCATGGGCAGGGACACCTTCCACCAGCCCAGGCTGCTCCAAGCCCTGTCCAGCCTGGCCTTGGACACTGCCAGGGATCCAGGGGCAGCCACAGCTCCTCTGGGCACCCTGTGCCAGGGCATCACCTCCCTCACAGAAATTCCTTCCCCATTTCCCCATGTCCCACGCCCCGTTGTGGTGCAGCGCCGGGGTGGGCCGCACGGGCACGTTCATCGTCATCGACGCCATGCTGGACATGATGCACACGGAGAGGAAGGTGGATGTGTACGGCTTCGTCAGCCGCATCCGCGCCCAGCGCTGCCAGATGGTGCAGACTGATGTGAGTCAGCCCCTGCCCTGCCCCTGCCCCTGCATTTCCCTCACCCACCCCCAGCCTGGGGAGGGCTGGCTCTCATCGCTCCTTTTGGGTGGTGCTGCATCACGGGGTCCTGCTCTTTTGAATGCCTTTGTAGAATCATTAAATCATTTAGGTCCTTAAGATCGAGTCCAGCCATTCTCCCAGCACTGACCCATGTTGCCACATCCATGTGGCTTTTAAATCCCTCCAGGGATGGGGTCTCACTCTGGGCAGCTTTCTCACCCTTTCCATGAAGAAATTTATCCAAAATCCCACCTGACCTTCTGCTGGTACAGCTTGGGACCATTCCCTCTCATCCTGCCCCTTGTGCCCCCCTGCCTCCCCTCTGCCTTCCCTCCTCTCAGGGAAGCCAGAAGGTCCCCCCTGAGGCTCCTTTTCTCCAGGCTTGGAGAACATTTTGTGTCACATCTGCTTTGCTTGGTGTGGTAAATAAAGTCCCAGTTCCCATTTAGTAGCAGGATGGTTGTCACTCACTTTTCTGGGCTCTCAGAGGGTGGGCATGGAACATGGCAGAAAAAAAGGAGCAGAGGGAAAAAAAAGCAAAATAATTTGTATGGCTAGAGAGGAGGTGTAGTTATGAGCAGTGGGACCAATTTAAACAGGAAGATTTCAGAGAGACTCAGAGTTCCTTTTGCCCCCCCAGATGCAGTATGTGTTCATATACCAAGCACTTCTGGAGCACTATCTGTACGGTGACACAGAGCTGGAGGTGACCTCGTTAGAGATCCACCTCCAGAAGATCTACAACAAAGTGCCAGGGACCAGCAGCAATGGGCTGGAGGAGGAGTTCAAGGTGGGTGTGGTGGATCTGCTGGGATGGAGCAGAGATCACCGTGTGTGGGTGGCTCTGGGTGGCTCTGAAACCCCCCCTCTGCTTTGTTCCTTGCCCTGCAGAAGCTCACTTCAATCAAAATCCAGAATGACAAGATGAGAACAGGCAATTTGCCAGCCAACATGAAGAAGAACAGGGTGCTTCAGATAATTCCATGTAAGGCTTGTTTGGCTGTGTGTCTGCTGGGTGTGGGGACAGGAATCAGGCTGGAGAGATGGGACAGAAAGGGACCTTGTGATGTTCAGCAAGGAAAAGGGCAAAGTCCTGCCCCTGGGGAGGCACAAGCCCAGTTTGTGCTGGGGTCACCCAGCTGGGTGGAAAAGCAGCTGGGCAGGAAAGGACCTGGGGGTCCTGACAAGATTCCAGCCTGAACCTGAACCAGCAAAGTGCCCTTGTGACAAAAGGGACAGTGATGGGCTGGGCTGTGTGAGACAAAACACTTCCAGCAGCTCCAGGGAAGGGATGCTACACTGGTGAGGCCACACCTGGAGCACTGGGTGCAGTTCTGCCTCCCCAGGACAGCAGGGACATGGGCAGAGTGGGGAGAGCCCAGGGAGGGCACTGGAGCAGCTCTGCTCTGAGGAAAGGCTGGCAGAGCTGGCACTGCTCAGCCTGGAGAAGAGAAGGCTCTGGGGTCTCATCCCTGTCCATCAGCACCTGCAGGGAGGGTGCAGAGAGCACAGAGCCAGGCTCTTGCAGTGGTGGCCAGGGACAGGACAAGGGGCCATGGGCACACACTGAGCACAGGAGGGTCCCTCTGAACACCAGGGAACACTTTTGGGGTCTGGGGGTCACCAGGTGCTGACACAGTTTGCCCAGGGATGTTGTGGAGTCTCCATGCCTGAAGATACTCAAACTTTGTCTGGGCACAAATGGGCAACCAACCCAACCCCTCTCTGCTGGTTTCTGCTGCCAAGAATTTCTGCCTCAAGGGGAAGGAAGTCCCAGTGCTGAGCAGATCCTTTTCCTGGAGAGCTCAGCACCCCCTTCTTCTGCCCCAGGGCATGGCAGAGGGTGGAGCTGACTGTCCCTGTCCCAGCCAGGTGCACTGTGCTCTCTTTCCCTTATCTCTGTCTGTCAGTTAGGGCATGCAGCTAAAGGCCATGCAGGTTATCCCAAATCTCAGCTGATTCTGTTCTGTTCCAGATGAGTTCAACCGAGTGATCATTCCAGTGAAGAGAGGGGAGGAGAACACAGACTATGTAAATGCTTCCTTCATTGATGTGAGTCTTCCCCAATCTTCTTTCCATCTTCTCCCAATGGAAACCACCTCATGCTGCTTCCTTTGGGAAGAATTTATCCCAAACACTCCTTTTGTGGGTTTTGTACAGGCCACTCCATGTGACTTTGTGTCACTGCTGGTTTCTTTCTCCAAGAGCCCCCCAGGTACATCCAGCTCCTTGTGGGAGAGGAGAGCTGGAGCCTGAGCAGAGCCTCCAAATCCTGGCCTCTCTTCTGCCCCTCTGGGCTCTGCTGATGGCTGTGGAGAAGGGATCCAGGTATCCATGGAAATCACACAGCACTGGCCATTTGGTCAGAAAACATCTACCACATTAGATTAGGGAGCAATACATGATCCCAAAGCCTTGGAGAGGAGCCAGGTCAATCCCATTACACCTGTCTGGGTGGTGGCAGGAGGAGAGGCAGGGAGGTTAAGTGCTGTCCTCACTCTGAGGAGGAGATAGGTGATTGCACATCCTTCTCTCCTGAGCAAGCCTGTTGACTCCAGTGAGACATTTTGGATGAGTATTGATCTCCAGGCAGTGATGCCAGTGCTGGCCAAGTGACAGACCCTGCTCTTTTCCAGCCCAATTTCTGCTTACATCTCCTAATGACACACAGCTTTTTTTTTTTTTTTTTTTTTTTTTTTTTTCCCAAAAAGGCAATCACTTGGTTTGCCCACTAAAACCAGTTTATTCCCAGTTCTAACATCCCTAATTAATGGCTCTCTGAAATCTCCTTTGCTGGGTCCCTGCTGTGGCTGCAGGAGCAGCCAGGAGCAGCTGCCTGGTTGTGCACCCAGATCAGAAAGCTTCCATGGCACATAAACAATTTGGGCTGAGGATTCAATTTCCTGCCTCTGCTGAACTTTGCTTAAATGACAAACTCCAAATGACGAAGCATCTGCAGTCACAGTCTGCAGGGAGGGCTCAGGGGAGTCAGAGGGGTTTGGAAACACAAACTCTTTGTGGCTGTGGAAGAGCCAGTGTCATCCAGCCTTCCTGCTGCTTTTCATAGATCATGGAATGATCTGGGTTGGAAGGGACCTTAAAGATCGAGTTCCATTTAGTTTTGCTTGCTTCTTCTAAAAATCCCCAATAAAAATCCTACCTGGAGTACTTGGAGCTAAGGCAGAGCTCTTCTCCAGCACTCAGAGCTTGCAGTATTGCTTAGGTGTGCTGGAAAGCCAAATGGATAAAGCCAGGTGTGTGATGGGGATATGATCTTCCCAAAATTGAGCTGAGCTTGCTAGGGCAGCCATGTAGGAGGTTGCTGCTGCTGCACTGAGCCCATTGCCACGTTGCAGGGTTATCGCCAGAAGGATTCCTACATCGCCAGCCAAGGGCCCCTGCAGCACACGATAGAGGACTTCTGGAGGATGATCTGGGAGTGGAAATCCTGCTCCATAGTCATGCTAACAGAGCTGGAGGAGAGAGGCCAGGTAAGCTCTGGGATCAGCTGCTCTAAACACCAGGGAAAGAAATCAATGAATGGCAGGAGTTTGGAATGGGACAACCCTTGAGGTCACCTCCAACCCAAACCAGTTGGTGATTCTGGGAGTTTGTGAAGCCTGTGGAATTGGGCAGCTGCCAGAGGATTCTTCTGTCCAAACCCATGGGAAAACCAGGGGTTCCTCACCCTGTGCCCTGCTGTGCTGCTCCCTCAGGAGAAGTGTGCCCAGTACTGGCCCTCCGACGGCTCCGTGTCCTACGGGGACATCACGGTGGAGCTGAAGAAGGAGGAGGAGTGTGAGAGCTACACAGTGAGGGACCTGCTGGTCACCAACACCAGGGTGAGACACCTGCCACCTGCCTGCTCCCTCTGGGGACCTCTGCCTGCTCCTGGGTTTCACTGCTGGTGTTCCTCAGCTCCATGAGCTGCCCATTGTCCCAAAGGGATTTTATCCCTGTATCCCTGCCCCCCCCCCCACCCCTGAGAGTCCCAGTCTTGCTGCTCAATCCTTGCCCATCCCCTCTGTTCTGCTGCCCTCAGCACCAAGCCTCCCCCCTGCTCCCCATTCCCCACTCTGTGCCCTGGCAATGCCATTCCTCCTAAAGGATTGTTCTCCCTGAGCCCCTGGGTTCCTTGGTGCAGATCTCCCACCAGCTGCCTGACCTCAAGCTGTGCTCTCCCCACAGGAAAACAAGAGCAGGCAGATCAGACAGTTCCACTTCCATGGCTGGCCAGAAGTTGGGATCCCCGGGGATGGGAAGGGGATGATCAACATCATTGCAGCAGTGCAGAAACAGCAGCAGCAGTCTGGCAACCACCCCATCACTGTGCACTGCAGGTAAAGCCCCTGAGGGGATCTGCTCCACCAGGAGATGCTCAGAACCCCAAAGCATGTCCTGGATCAATGGGGAGGGGCTGAGGCAGCACTGGCTCCTCCAGTTCTCCAGCACTTCCCATGTGGATCATGCCCCAGGAGGGGCAGACAGGGGTTTTCCCTCACCCCCTGGTTTCTCTTTGCAGTGCTGGAGCAGGAAGAACAGGCACCTTCTGTGCACTGAGCACTGTCCTGGAGAGGGTGAAGGCAGAGGCCATCCTGGATGTCTTTCAGACAGTCAAGAGTTTAAGACTACAGAGGCCACACATGGTGCAGACACTGGTAGGTGCCTCCTGCCCTGCCAGAACCTCAGCAAGGATGGTCTGGGAGCTCAGTGTTGAGCAAAAAACCTCTTTGATTCAAGGTTTTCACTCTCCATGAAAGAGGGAGTGAGGGAAGATGTGGGTTCATCATCCCTGGAAGTGTCCAGGGCCAGGTTGGAGAGGGCTTGGAGCACCCTGGGCTAGTGGAAGGTGTCCCTGCCCTTGGCAGGGGGTTGGAGCAAGGTCATCCTTAAGGTTACTTCCCACCCAAACCATTCTAGGATCCATGATTCTAAGGAGGTGGGGCAAGAGGTGTCTCCTCTTCCTCTTGTTAAGGCATCAAGTGCCTTTTAACCACAGACAGAAATTGTAGGAGCCTCCTTGGAGACCTCCTTAGCCACAGTCCATACATAAATGGGCTGAAACACCTGGAAAAGTGTCCTGGGGTCCTGTGGAACCCTGCACATTGGTGGGGTAGGAGCAGGTGGGGCTGGGTGAGCTCTTGCAAGAGGGTTTTAAAAGAAAAGTCTTTTGGGATCCAAACAGAACCTCAGAGAGGGAAGGGGAAAGCAGAGTTGTTTCTGTCCCAGCAAGGGTTTGGGGGTCACAGGGAGGTGGAAACTGCTCTGCACACCTGAGCAAGCATCAGGTGCTGTGCCAGGTGTGGATTTTCCTGGTCTGACCCTGTCATGTGCCACATCCCACAGGAACAGTACGAATTCTGCTACAAGGTGGTGCAGGAATACATCGACGCCTTCTCAGACTACGCCAACTTCAAGTGAAGAAAAACAGGAACAAAAAATCCACACCCACCCCTCCCAAAACAAATGACAGAAGAGTTGCCTTCTTTAATATTTTGTAATATTCTGTTTGTTAATATACCCCCCCAAACAAAAAAAAAAAAACTATGTGTATATATCTTAACTGTTTTAGAGGTTGGTACCATAAGCTTCATATTAGCTGGAGATTTTATATGTAGCAAAGTGTTAGTGCAGATACTGTTGGCTCCTTTTTTTCCAATGTTTTATTGGGGAATTAAATAGTGTGATGTTTGGATTAATATTGTCATACCATCTCTCTTCTGGAGAGTTGATACAGGCTGTTATTTTGTTTGTAAATCTTTTTTTTTTTTTTTTTTTTCTTGAGGGAGTAAAGCCTTTTAAAAAAAAAAAAAAAAAAGGAAAGAAAGATATCCTGGATCTCTCTCCCCCTCCAACCCCACCAGCACAAGCTTTTCCAAACCTGCAGGGAAATGGTTTCACATTTTTCTGCTGGTCAGCTCTTAAAAAAAAAAAAAATGAGGAAAAAAACCAAAAAACCTCATTCTGTGTGTGTGTTTATATATGAATGCCCTCATTTGTGTACCAAAAGCTAAAAACTTCCCCCTCAGGGTCAGGCCACCATGTGCTGCTGGTTTGAAAACTGTAATTGCCACACAGCAGCAGCCAGATGTTGGGATTTCAACCCCAAAAAAGCAAACCCCAGAAAAACAAAAGGGTTTTTGCTCCCTGAAGGAAAGGTCTGTGTGTTTGGAGCTGGATTTTAGAGCAGGGATTGGGGTTGGCCCTGTGGCCCTGAGCTGGTCACAGTGGCCCTGCCATCCCTGCTGGTGCTCTGTGCACCAGGGGAGCTCCATCCCCAGCTGCTGGAGGGGATGTCAGGTAATTTTTCCTGGCATCCTGAGAGATCACAGAATGAGGGAATGGTTTGGGGTGGAAGGGATCTCATAGAATATCCAATAGAATCCAGTGGAATATATCCATAGAATATCCCACCCCCTGCCATGGGCAGGGACACCTTCCACTATTCCAGGTTGCTCCAAGCCCTGTCCAACCTTGGACACTTCCAGGGATCCAGGGGCAGCCACAGCTTCTGTGCCAGGGCTCAGCACCCTCACAGAGAAGGATTTCTCCCAAATCCCTGCTCCAGGCCTGCTCTCTTTCAACAAGAATCCAAAGGGTCGAGAAATATCCTGAGGACCAGGGGTGCAGTGCTTGCATATTAGAAAAAGCAGGTTAATATGGTAGATTTTAATATTTTCTTTCTTCTAAAGGAGTGCCTGAGGAAACACTTTCCTTGTTCCTCTTGATCCTCCTGCAGTCAGGGGCACCATGCCCAGGTTAATGGGGGAGCTCCATCCCCACTGCAGGCACTGGGAGAACTGGTTTGGAGCACAGGCTTCACCCCAAGGATTTCTCAGGACTCTCCAAACAGTGATGGGGAACACAGGGTGGGTGGCAGGGCCCAGGAATATTGTCCAGGGATGTCCTAGACTCAGGATATGGGGTTGAAATCTAGGAAATTCTGGGTAAAAACCCCCCATGAGTCAGAGTATCCAAATTCTTCAGCTTTTTCCATCCAGGCAGGATTCACAGGGGGGTTCAGTGGAGGCACACAGGCAAGGGGACACCCCCAGCCACACAAAACACCCCCAAAAGTTGCTTTGCTGCTGCCATCATCCCCAATCCATCACCTCTGGTACCCCTCATGAGCCCCAACATCACTCCATTGCTAATAAGTTCCAACTCCTAAATTTGGGGGCTTTGGGCCAAGGCTGTCAGTCACACTCAGAAGTAAATGTGGTGACCCCAAAGAAATGAGGACCCTCCTTGAACAGGAGAGCTTCATTTGTCCCCACAGATGCTCCACCCAGGAACATGGACCACCCCAGCAGGTCCCTCCATCCCACTGCCCCATGGGTGCTGGCTGCTCCCTGGTGCTCTTCATGAGTTTTTCTCCCTTTTTTCATTCATTCCTGGGATCTCAGGGGGCTTGGGGAAATTTTGGGGTCTAGGGAGCTGCCTTGAGCTTTTGCCACAGGATCTGTCCTGCATCCAAGTGCAAATATCAGACAGATGAGCAGCTGCTGGAGATAATCCAGGGCCAGATCCTGCCTAAATCCCCTTCCTGAGCTGGGAGCTTCGGGCACCATGGCCATTGCCAGCATCCAGCACCAGTTTGGGGGTGACACATTTGAAATGGGGGGAGAAATGGGGAAATGGGGGCTGGGGTGGGGTAGGGAAACTGAGGCACGGAGAATTTGCTCCCCTCCTGTCAACAAGAGCATCCCTGGAGCTGCAGAGGAACCATCTGGATCCATCCCTTTGCCAGGAAATGGGGAAGGAGCTCGTGCTGGGGGGGTGATGGAGCCGCGCTGGGGTCAGCGTGGCAGAATCCCCAAAAAGGAATCCCCAAAACGGATCCAAAAAGGGATCCCCAAAAAGGGATCCCCAGAAAGGGTGCTGTCCTGCAGTGCCGGGGCATTTGGGGGGAAGGAGGCACTGGACACTGGCACGGGGAGGCTGATGCCATCAGCGAGGTCACGGTCCCCCCTGGGAACGGTGGCCAGGCCGACGTCACTGTCACCGAGCCCTTCAAATAGCGGCGCCTGCCCGGGCGGCACCGCTGCAGCGCGGCCACCACCGGCGCCACCGGCACCTGTCCCGGCCACCTCCGGCACTGCCACCGCCACCACCGGCACCTGTCCCGGCCACCTCCGGCACTGCCCGCACAGGTGAGGCTGCCCCGGCACGGCTCGGGCTGGGCTCGGGGGTGGAGGGTCCTGCCTGCCCCACATCAGACCCCACTGGGGGCGTGGGGTTGATCCATGCTGGATCCAAAACCCAGCAGCACCTCGGGGTGCTGAGCCCCTCTGGCTTCTCCAGCACCCAGGGATGCTCATCTCCTCTGGATCTGCAGCCCAAACTCATCCCAAAGAGATGCTGAGTCCAACATCTGCATCCCAAACCCACCCCAAATAGATACTGGGCCATGCCCTCCAGCATCTGCATCCCAAACCCACCCCAGCCCCACCCAGGGGTGCTCATCCCGTCTGGATCTGCACCCCAAACTCATCCCAAAGAGATGCTGGGTCCAGCATCTCTATCCCAAACCCACCCCAGCCCCACCCAGGGGTGCTCATCCCCTCTGGATCTGCACCCCCCACTCAACCCCCGGGGTTCTGCTGGACCCAAACCACCGCAGGCAGCACCCGCGGGTGCTCAGCCCTCCCGCAGCCCCCCGGGGGTGTCCCCGGAGCGGGTGCCGGTGGGACAGGGCCGCCTGTGTCCCCGCAGCCCCCCGGCCATGGCACCCCGCGGGTCGCTGCTGCTGCTGGCGCTGCTGCTGCTGAGCTGCGCGCTGCCCCGCGGCCACGGCCAGCACTGGTCCCACGGCTGGTACCCGGGGGGCAAACGGGACCTCCGCACCCCCGCAAACCTCCAGGTAGGGTCACCCCCCTCCAGCTCATTCCCTTCCGGGGTGAATCCCACCGCCCCAAAGGGTGATGCCCAGCCCGGCTGTGCCCCCTGCCCCAGGGTTTGTGTCCCCCAGGGGTAAAAGCCCCCTGCTCCTGGGGTTTCAATCCCTCTGGGTTATCCCCACCGAGTTACCCTGTCCCAAATTATCCTCTCTGGATTATACTCCCTCCCAATTACCCGTCCCGCAATTATCTCCCCGCCGAGTTCCTGGATTTATCCCAGTCCCAAATTAAACCCCACTCCGGTTTTATGACCCCCACGGGCTATTATCCCCCTTCCTGAATTTTCCGGATTTATCACCCCATGGGCTATAATCCCCCCAGGTTATCCCCCTCCCTGAATTATTCCCCCTCCAGATTATCCCCTTTCCCCGTGGTTATCTTCCCCACTTATTCACCTTCCTCCCCGAAATCCCCGCAGTTTATCCACCCTGGAATCCCCCACCCGCGGGGTGATCCCCCCATCCCGGGTGTTTTCCCCCTCCCGCAGATCCCGTCCCCTCTGGGGCGCTGCCGTCCCCTCCCGTGTCCCCCCCGGCGGGAGGAGCCGCTGCCGGTGAGCGGGATCGGGGTTGGGGGGTCCTGGGGGGGTCCCCGGGACCGGCCCTGACCGATCCCCCCGCCCCTCTCCAGCAGCGAGCCGCGCTGCGCCCCTGAGCGGAGCCAGCGAGCCCGGCGGGACCGAACCGGGACCGAACCGGGACCGAACCGGGACCGAACCGCGGGCAATAAAAGGGGCTGGGGGGGATTTGTGAGCAGTGATGGTGATGGGGGTAGCAGGGGTCCCGTGGGGACAGTGATGTCCCGTGGGTGGGATTCCTGTCCCGGGGGGGCTCTGTCTCTTGGGGGATGTCTGATGAGGGGGGATTGTGTCCCCTGGGGATGCCGTGTCCCGTGGGAGGTGTCCCGTTCCCTGGGACAGTGGTGGGGAACTCGTGTCCCGTGGAGTGGGGTGTGCGATTTGGAGGGGCTGTGCTGTGTCTTTTGGGGTGCCGTGTCTCGTGGGCGGCTGTTCCCTGGGGGGATTCCTTTTCCTTAGGGTTCCGTGTCCGTGGCGGTGTCCCTGTCCCTGTGTCCCTGTCCCATGGGGGTGTCACTTCCACCAAGGGATGTCTCTGCCCCAAGGATGTCCATGTCCCGTGGGGGTGTCCCTGCCCCGTGAGTGTCCCTGTGGGGGAGTCCCTGTCCCATGTAGGGTGTCAGTGCCCCACGGATGTCCCTGTCCCGAGTAGGGTGTCCGTGTCCCGTGGGGGTCCCTGTCCCTTGGGTGCCCTGGTGTTACACGGTAGTCTGTCCCGTGTAGTGTCCCTTTTCCAGGGGGCTGTCCCTGTCCCGTGTAGGGTGTCCCTGTCCCGTGTAGGGTATCCGTGTCCCATGGGGATGTCCCTGCCCCCGTGTCGGGTGTCCGTGTCCCATGGGGGTGTCCCTGTCCCGTGTCGGGTGTCCCTGCCCCACGGATGTCCGTGTCCCATGTATGGTGTCCCTGTCCCTGTCCCACGGCTGTCCCTGTCCCTGTCGCTGTCGCCCTCCCCTCCCGCCTCCATTTCCCATCAGGCCCCGCTCCCTCCTTCCCGTGGCGCCGCGCGCGGGCCCGGGCGGTGACGTCACTCCCCGCGCCGTGCCGTCACAGCCGCGCCGCCATGCTGCCGGCGCTGAGGCGCTGCCGCCCGGGTTCCGTCCCGCTGCCGGCGCTGGCGGCCGCGCTGGGGCCCGGCCCCTTCCCGGGGCTCTGTCCCGGCTGGTCCCCGCGGGCGGTGCCAGCGCGGGGCCGCAAGACCCGGCACGACCCTCCCGCCAAGTCCAAGGCGGCCCGGGTGAAGCTGCCGCCGCCCGTGGACCCCGAGGAGCTGCTGGTGGTGCAGGAGCGGTACCGGCAGCACCGGCTGGTGCTCAGCGCCCTCCGGTACCGGCACGGGCCGGGGGTGGGGAGGGGGTGTGGGGCAGCTCGGGGCTGGGCTGTGGCCATGGAGATGGAGTCTTTGGGGCTGGAGCTGTGGGACTGCTGTGAGGCAGAGAAAGGTGGGCTATGGGTTGGTCTGGGACTGGTGCTGGGGTGCAGAGGAGAGCTGGGAGTGGTTGTGGGTTTGGGTAAGGGCCTGGGGAGCGTTGAGGGGTACAGGGCAGGGGGCTGGGTGTGAGTTTTGGGGGCTGACTGGACTGGGTGCAGGATTGGCTGGAGGGCTGGGGTGTGCCTGTAGGGCTGTGGGGCAGGGGAAGGTTGGGGCTGGCTGTGGCTCTGGGTATGGAGTCGGAGGCTGGGTAAGGTGCTGAGGGCTGATGTGGAACAAGAGAGGGTTGGTGGCTGGGTGTGGGACTGGCTGTGGGGTGGGAGGCTGGATATGGGACTGAGGCAAGGCAGTGTCGGGCTTGGGGCTGCTGTGGGGCAGGGGAGGGTTGGGTCTGGGGGCTTTGTAACAGGAGCAGGCAGATCCTGGGATACTGGGGGGTAGGAAGGTGGTGGGTCTGATACTGATGTGTGGCAAAGGAGGGTCAGGGTGGTGGGACTGGGAGCTCTGTGGGACCGGGTGGTGGGACTGGGAGCTCTGTGGGACACGGTGGTGGGACTGGGAGCTCTGTGGGACACGGTGGTGGGACTGGGAGCTCTGTGGGACACGGTGGTGGGACTGGGAGCTCTGTGGGACGGGTGGTGGGGCCGGCTCTGCTATGGGGCAGTCTGGGGAGAACCCGCTGTGCTGGCAGCCCCGGGCAGGAGCCGAGTGCCCTCCCCTCCTCCTGGCAGGGCGGAGTTCAGGGCCGAGGTGCTGCAGAAGAAGCGGGAGGAGCGCCTGGCTGCCCAGGAGGTGGAGGAGCTGGAGGAGCACCGGCGCCTGATGGCCTGGAACGAGGAGGAGAACGCCCGGCAGAGGGCACGCAGGTGAGCACGGGGAGCCCTGCCCTGCCTCAGGGAGCCCTGCCCTGCCTGCCTCTGGCTGCACTGAGCTCTCCTAGAGCCTGGTCTGGTATGTACAGAGAAGCTTGGGCAGGGTCACTCTGGACTGGGTAAGGAACTGGTTCCTGGTGGGGAATGCTCACATCCAGTCACCAGTGGTGTCCCCAGGGATCAGCACTGTTTAATGTCTTTGTTGATGATCTGGATGAGGGGTTGAGTTCACCATCAGCAAATTTGCAGGTGACACCAAGCTGGGTGTGAGTGGATCTGCTGCAGGGCAGGAGGGCTCAGCAGAGGGACCTGCACAGGCTGGATGCAGGGGCTGAATTCAAGGATATGAGATTTAACAGGACCAAGTGCCAGGTCCTGCACTTTGGCCACAACTACCCCTGAAATGCTCCAGGCTGGGGAAAGAGTGGCAGGACAGAGGCCAGGCAGAAAGGGACCTGGGGGACAGCAGGCTGGGCATGAGCCAGCAGTGTGCCCTGGTGGCCAAGGAGGTCAGTGGCATCCTGGCCTGGATCAGGAATGGTGTGGCCAGCAGGAGCAGGGAAGGGATTCTTCCCCTGTGCTTGGCACTGGTGAGGCCACACCTCGAGTGCTGTGCCCAGTTCTGGGCCCCTCAGTTTAGGAAGGACATTGAGATCCTGGAGTGTGTCCACAGAAAAGCTGGGGAAGGGTCAGGAATACAAGTCCTGGTAGGAGCAGCTGGGGGGGAGCTCAGCCTGGGCAAAAGGAGGCTCCAGGGAGACCTTGTCACTCTCCACAACTCCCTGACAGGAGAGTGCAGCCAGGATGGGTCAGGATCTGCTCCTTGGGAGCAGAGGACAAGAGGACACAGCCTTCTCCACCTTAATTGATTCTGTGATTCTGGGAAATCCTGACCTTTTAAAATGAATCTGCCTGTGCAGCTGTCGTGGTTCCTGTGCCTTTTGCTGCTGAGGGCCAAGTCAAGGTGCTCTGGGCAGCCTGCTGCTCTCCTGGGGATGGAAGTGTCACCTCACCCATCAGATTTTCCTTTCTGTCTGGCAGAGAGGAGCGACTCAGGAAACAAGAGGAGGAGGAGAAGAGGAAGAAATTAGAGATTGCGGAGAAACAGGCCAGGAAAATGGAGGCTTTCGTGGAGGAGAAGGAGAAGGAGGTTCTCCAGCTGCAGGTAAGAGCAGCTGGTGCCTCCTGGGGAGCCAGGCTGCCAGAATTCCCTGCCAGGGAGCCATGTGGAAGCCGTGGGCTTGTTTCCCACAGATTTTTCAGTTGGCAGCTGGGAACACGAGCGTCGGCACCTTGCGGGGTGTTGACAGCGCGTGGACGGGAGAGAGCTGGAAGCCAGAGCTCTGGGAACAGGGTGGGGTAATCCTGAGGGGGATAATCCTTGTCCTTTGCTTCAGGAGGAAGCCAAAAACTTCATCACCCTTGAGAACCTGGAGGCACGGATCGAGGAGTGCCTGGACAACCCCCGGAACTACAACTTCGCCATCGACAAGGACGGGCGCATCGTCAAGCGCACGGTGCTGTCCTAGCAGCCCTGCCTGGGGCTCCCTGTGAGCACAGCCCCTCAGACAGCACAGAGCCTTCCTCTCAATGGGTAAATTCACCCCAGAAGTGGTGCAGAAAGGCCACAAGTCTGGCTCTGCTGCTTGCAAAGGGTTAACGCCCACGGGAAAGGGGTGAGGGGAAACTTGGAGGCTCCAGCAGCCTGGCTGCTGTTGCTGTGCCTGTGATCCCACCTCCCACGTGTTTGGATCCCTCCTGCCTTCTCACACAGCGTGTGGGGAGGAGCAGGAGGGTCCTGAGGCAGAGCCTGGCTCTGAGCTCCTCACTGTCAGCTACTCTGGATGCTTCCACAGGCAGACAAGGCTGAATGAATTTATAGGAAACACTGACCTTCCCTTTTTTGTTGTTGGGGGAAGGAATTAATTGTAATCCTGACTTCACACTTTAAATCCTCCTTTGCACATCCCTTGGTGTGGCTGAATAATAAAATGTGTCTGAATGATCCAGGGTTTCTGGTGTCTCCTTATTCCTCCCTTCAGGCTTAATTTATTCATCACCTGAAGCTGAAGGTGCAGATAAAATTGTGATGACTTTGGGTGTTCTGAGTTGTTGGGGTCTTGCAGGCTGTCAGCTTTGTCCTAAAACTTCTGGTTTTGGGCTGCCCAGCACTGAGCCTGGAGTTTGCTGTGGTTCAGCCTTGGTCTGCAGGTCCCTCTCCCTCCTTCCCTCCCTCCCTCACATCATTGAAATCCTCACTTTTTACCTCCACTTTTTCCTTAAAGTGTCTTTTTCTCTCCCTCCCAAGCCTCCACCTCAACCAGGCAAGCACACAAAACCCACAGACTTCTGCCTGGGTTGTTTTTCTGTCCAAGTTTTATTTCTAATTAAGCTCATCACTTCAGTGTGAGTCCCAGCCCGAGGCAGGGCTGGGACAGCGATGGATGTGGCTCCTGTGGATTCTCTCCCGGGTGGGCTACACAAACAGCAGCTCCTGGTCACAGGATGAGTCAGTGCTGCAGCCCTCTGAGGGGAGAGAGGGGGGAGCGTGGTGTGAAACCAGGCAGCACTGACCAGACCCCAGGGACCCCCAAAACGGGCCCCAGAGATCCCTGAAACAGCCCACAGAGATCTCTGAACCACACCCTGGAGATCCCCCAAAATGTGCCCCAGAGATCAGTGAAACAGCCCACAGGGACTCCCCAAACAAGCTCACAGAGATCTGGGAAACAACCCCCAGAAATCCCCCAAAACAGCCCCCAGAGGTCCCTGAAACAGCCTCTAGAAATCCCCAAAACATTCAGAAACCCTCTGAAACAGCCTCCAGGGACCCCCAAAACCAGCCCCCAGTTACCCCAAAAAAGCAGCCCCCAGAGATCCCTGAAACAGCTCCCAGAGATCCCCAAAACATTCAGAGACCCCCAAAACCAGCCCCCATAGATCCCTGAAACAGCCCTCAAGGTCTCCCCGAAACAGCCCCCAGAGATCCCCAAAACAGAGATCCCCTTGAATCAGCCCCCAGGGACTCACCTTCCTGATGTCCGTGTCCAGCGCCGCGCGTTTGCCCCCGATGGGGCAGTTCTGGATGTAGCAAGCGGAGGAGAGAGCCAGGAGCCCCAGGAGGCAGAGAGCCAGAGCCTTGCAGGACATTGTGGCAGGAGTTTTGGCTGCCCATCCCGACCCCTGGCCCTGTATTTATAGTCCTGGCTGCTACTTAGGAATTCTGGCACCGGCGTCACCCGTGTTCCTTAAAAACCACAAGGCATTGCTTCCCACAGCGGAGGGCTCGGCTAATAGCCCGAGGTCGAGGACGTGAGGTCAAGGACAAGGTGCTGGTTTTCTCCTCCGTGATGAGTCTGGCAGCAGAGGGAACGTGGGGAGGATGTGGATGGAGCTGGATGGACACATGGGGTTTGGGGATGGAGCTAGAGGAAGGTGTGGGGGTTCTGGATGGGGCTGGATGAAGGTGTGGGGGTTGTGGATGGGATTGATGGATGGATGGATGGATGGAGGGATGGATGGATGGATGGATGGATGGATGGATGGATGGATGATGGATGGAGGATGTGGACGGGGCTGGATGGACATTTGGGGATTGTGGATGGAGCTGGATGGATGTGTTTAGGTTGTGGATGGGGCTGGATGGATCTGTAGGGGTTGTGGATGGGGCTAGATGAAGGTGTGGGGATTTTGGATGGGGCTGGATGGATCTGTGGGGGTTGTGGATGGGGTTGGATAGACATTTGGGGGTTGTGGATGGAGTCTGAGGTTTGAGACTCCTCTCCCCAGCCACTCAGGGCTGCTGAGCTGTGGTGTGTCCCCTTGGGAGCCCCTCTGCCATGGAGAGGGTAGGGATGCAGGTGGGATGTGTCCCCCAGGAGCGGGGTGAGAGGAGCATGGCTTGCCTTGTCTTCAAGTCTCTTTGGGTGGGAGAAGCAATCCCATATCCCCTGGGCTCATCCATGGGATCTGGGGTGGGGAATGTTCCTGTTGTCCCTGGCCTTTGGGGGATGCTCAGCACGGGGCTCACCCCGCTCAGGGACAGCAGTGACACCCACCCCACCCCCACTCACGGTCACCCAACAGCTCCACAGCCACATGAGAACACCAAACCTCCTGGGCAAAGGCCTGAAATCCCAAATTTCCCCACTGCTTCTCCTTGGAGCTGCCCACAGGGGTCAGACCAGCACACAGAGCCGCCCCCCCTCCCCAGCAGCAGCGCTGAGGATGAGGCTGAAGGCTGATGCAACCACCCAAGGTCCTGCTCTCCCCGGCCCCTTGCCTTCCTTATCCCAATTAGGAGCTGCCCAGCTTGAATAAATTTCCCTGCTGAGGACAAAACTTGACGTCCACTGAGATCATTCCCCTGCTCTGGCTTAATTGAGAATTAGGCAGCCCAGAGCCGGAGAGCCGTGACCTCTTCCTGTCCCCCTGGCTTGCCTCGAAATCATCACTTAGCAGGGGCAGCACAGGGCAGGCAGGTCCCTGTCACCCACCCGGGGTCAGTGCCACTCCTCGGGGACAGGGCAGGCACTGGGGTCCGTGGGGATGGGTTGGGAACGGGGCTCAGCACCTGCTGTGTGCTGTCCCAGCTGCAGCACAGCGTGGAGGGAGGGAATTGTCACCCCAGAGCCCCTACGGCTGCTCCAGGTGCCCAGACCCCTGCAGGATGTGTCTCAATGGGGAAAAACCCAGCTATCAGCCCCTGGTGGTTTTGGGGAACTCGAGTTTTGCCTGATTTCGGGGTGTCGGTCAGATGGAGCATTCCCAGCTCAGCCACACATTCCCAGTGCTGCAGGAGTGTTGGGGGTTCACATCCTGCATCTCGGAAAAGTCAGAGCTGTGCTGAAAGCCCAACTCCCTCATCCCAGCTTGGAGTCCCCCACCCACGCGGGTGTCACCTCCCCCGTGATTTTGGGGTGATTTGGGGTCCCCCCTCCCCAGGGCTGGGATGGGATGCTGGCTGTGGGAAGCAGGTCCTGGATCAATCCTGCATCCCCCGCAGGAGGGGCAGGATGGATCCGCGGGTGCCAGGGAGCTCCACCTCCCTGGAGGTGCCACCTCCCTCAGGGACAGTATAAAGGACGAGCTGTCCCCTGTGCCGGGGCCAGCGCCAGCCCGGAGACACCTCGGAGCAGGGACCAACAGGGTGAGAGCCGGGACAGGGCTGGGATAACGGTACCCCCAATTTGGGGCCAAATTTTAGGGGGTGACAGTGGGATAATGGGGACTGATCCTCCCTATGGGTGTCCAGAGGGGATGGGAAGGACGAGACCAGCCCTGGAGGGGATCTTTGGAGCTGGGATCCCAAAGCACTCTGCTCCTGAGGGATTTGGGGTGCTTTTGCTTAGGATCTTTGGAGCTGGGATCCCAAAATTCTCTGCTCCTGAGAGATTTGGGGTGCTTTTGCTTAGAGTCTTTGGAGCTGGGATCCCAAACCTTTCCACTCCTGAGAGATTTGGGGTGCTTTTCCTTACTTTCTATCATTTTTAGTAGATGCTGTGCTGATTCCTGAAGGCAGCGAGGTCCCGAATCTGTCCCCAAGAGGAACAGGAGGGTGGCACATCCCAGCTGTCCCCAGGCTCCTGGGCTGGGGGTGCTGGGTGGGACTCCGCGGCCAAATCCCAAATTCCAGCTCTGCCCTGGCAGCCACAAGGACGGGACCAAACCCTGCACCCAGCCCAGCCAACCCACGCGCCCTCTGCGGGGATTTGGGGACAGAAGACCCCCCAAGCCCCCCACCCTGCAGCCCCCATCAGCCATCCCCAGCCCCGGGACGAGGCCAGCACAGTGCACGAGGGCTTTTATTGGGTCCGGTATGTACAGAGCCGAGCTGGGGGGGTCGGTCAGGCTTGGGGGGGCTCAGAGCAGGGGGTGCTTGCCCTGCTGCTGCTGTCGGTTTGCCAAGTGCATGAGCTTGAGGAGCAGATCTCCGGCCGAGCCATCCAGCACCGCCAGGCTCTGCTCGTCCGCCGCCTCCCGGGCGCCCTCGCTGCCCGGCTCCAGGCAGCCGCTGTCCGCCGAGCACGAATCTGCCGCGGAGGAAAAGGGGGGATGGACACCGGGAATTTGGGATTGTTTGGGGGCAGCCAGCACAGCTCCAGCTGCAGTTTTGTCTCTCCTGTTAAGCAGGGAGCAAGGCTGGATTTTCTGGCACGTGGTGGAGGCTGTGCTGGCCGGGAAAAGGCTCGTGGTGGGTCAGGAAGGAGATCCGAGCCCATTCTTCAGACTCGGAATGGTTTGGGTCGGAAGGGACAGCACAGACCATCTTTGAAGCTCCTGCTCAGGCACGGGCAGGCAGAGCCTCAGGCAGGGGAACAGAAGGCAGGACATGTGCAGGGACAGCTGAAGGTTCAGGGCTGCCCTGGCACCCCAAAGGGAGGAGTTTGGGAACGCAGGCACAGCTGGATGAGGGGCTGGCAGCAGCTGGGCTGGAACAGCCAGGGCTTGGCAGGATGGAATGTGCACAGCCAGTCCTGCTGGGATCCTGTCACACACACACACAGACAGACACACAGACAGATACAGACAGACACACAGACACAGACAGATACAGACAGACACACAGACACAGACACAGACACAGACACACACACACACACAGACACACACACACACACACACACACAGACACACACACAGACACACACACAGACACACACAGACACACAGACACACAGACAGACACACAGACACACACACACACAGACAGACACACAAACACTGCCTGGCCTGGGATGGTGCTGCTGTGACCTGCTCCTGCCAGGGCTGGATGTCACACTGGTTTTCAAGGAATCATGGAATGGTTTGGGTTGGAAGGGATCATAAAGCCCATCCCATTCCACCCCATGCCATGGGCAGGGACATCTTTCATTATCCCAGTCTGCTCCAAGCCCTGCCCAGCCTGGCCTTGGGCACTTCCAGGGATCCAGGGGCAGCCACAGCTGCTCTGGGCACCCTGTGCCAGGGCCTCAGCATCCTCTCAGTGACCAATTCCTTCCTTACAATCAGCCTGAATCCAACCCAAATTATCACTGAACAGCGCCAACACCACTTCCACTCCATGCCTCAGTTTCTCCTCCCCAAACCAAACCCCAGCCCCAGCTCAGTGCCCAGGGCGCTCCATCCCCTCATTTCCCCTCCCCAAACCGAACCCCAGCCCCAGCTCAGTGCCCGGAGCGCTCCATCCCCTCATTTCCCCTCCCCAAACCCAAACCCCAGCCCCAGCTGAGTGCCCGGAGCGCTCCATCCCCTCATTTCCCCTCCCCAAACCCAAACCCCAGCCCCAGCTCAGTGCCCGGGGCGCTCCATCCCCTCATTTCCCCTCCCCAAACCGAGCCCCAGCCCCAGCTCAGTGCCCGGGGCGCTCCATCCCCTCATTTCCCCTCCCCAAACCGAACCCCAGCCCCAGCTCAGTGCCAGGAGCGCTCCATCCCCTCATTTCCCCTCCCCAAACCGAACCCCAGCCCCAGCTCAGTGCCCGGAGCGCTCCATCCCCTCATTTCCCCTCCCCAAACCGAGCCCCAGCCCCAGCTGAGTGCCCGGGGCGCTCCATCCCCTCATTTCCCCTCCCCAAACCAAACCCCAGCCCCAGCTGAGTGCCCGGAGCGCTCCATCCCCTCATTTCCCCTCCCCAAACCGAGCCCCAGCCCCAGCTGAGTGCCCGGAGCGCTCCATCCCCTCATTTCCCCTCCCCAAAACCGAACCCCAGCCCCAGCTGGTGCCCGGGGCGCTCCGTGCCCGCGCTCCCGCCCCGTTACCGGCGGTGCAGCAGATGCCGCTGGCGGCGCAGCGGCCCCCGGAGCCGCAGGGTTCCCCTCCAGCCTGGCAGGGCGAGGGCAGCGCATCCTCCTCGGCGCAGCGCCGCGTCTCCGCCGTGCCCAGGTAGCAGCCCAGCTCCGGCCCGCAGCAGATGCCGGGCCCGAAGCAGCTCCCTCTGTTGCCGGGGCCGCAGGGCAGGCACTGCGGGAAGGAGCTGCCTCAGTGCCCGCGCCCCAAAAAATCTCCTCTTGCACCCCTTTGTGTTAGAAACGCCCCTAAGGCAACGCGCAGCAGCAGCGCCCTGCCCTGCACGCCAGTGCCACAGCCCAGCCCATGGGTTTTGGGGGGTTTTGTGCACCCGGGGTTCTCTCTCAGCCCTAGCCCCATCACTCCTCTCCAGGATCCCCTCCAGAGCTGCACCAGTCAAACCAGAAAGCAACATCCCCCTCTAAACCAGCATCCCACAAAGAGCATCCCTTCCTAAACCAGCATCCCACCAAAAGCATCCCAGAAAACAGTATCCCTCCCTAAACCAGCATCCCACAAAGCAGCATCCCTCCCCAAAGCAGCATCCCTCCCCAAACCAGCATCCCCCTAAATCAGCGTCCCACAAAGAGCATCCCTTCCTAAACCAGCATCCCTCCCCAAAGCAGCATCCCAGAAAACAGTATCCCTCCCTAAACCAGCATCCCACCAAAAGCATCCCTTCCTAAATCAGCATCCCACAGAGAGCATTGCCCCCTAAACCAGCATCCCACAAAGCAGTATCCCTTCCTAAATCAGCATCCCAGAAAGCTGCATCCCTCCTTAAACCAGCATCCCTTCCTAAACTGGCATCCCCCAAACCAGCATCCCGCAAAGCATCATTCCTCCCTAAACCAGCATCCCACCAAGAGCATCCCTCTCCTAAACCAGCATCCCCCTAAGCAGCATCCCTCCCCAAACCGAACCTTTCTGCCTGTAGAAAGCAGCTCCCCACCAGCCCCTCCTGGAGGTGCCATGCTGTCACCAAGGCTGGTGGCACCGACCTTGTGTCCCCTCTCTGGGTGTCCCCATGCCCTCCCTGTCCCCTCTCCCTGCGCTGTCCTGTCCTGCCCTGCTGCGGCCAAGCCTGAGCCTCTTCTCCAGGTGCCAGCAGCACTTTGGAGTGGTCCCACGGCGTGTCCCTCAGCCATCCCAAAAACCCCCTGTGCTCCGGGCAGCGCGGCACAGCCGTGTCGGGGAGCCCCTGCACCCCCCAGAGCCCCTCTGTCACCCTGATCTCCACACCGTGTCCCCAGCACCCATCCCCTTATCCCATCCCATTATCCCATCCCATTATCCCATCCCATGATCCCATTATCCCGTTATCCCATCCCGTCCATCCCAGCCCGTACCTGCCGCAGGGCTGTGTCGCCCAGAGCCCGCTTGCCGCCCCGGGGGCAGTTCTGGATGTAGCAGGCGGAGGAGAGGGCGAGGAGGCAGAGGAAGGAGAGGGGCAGCGAAGGCTCTGCCATGGTGCAGGGTGCCAGGGGAAGCTGCTCCAGCTGCGGCTGGCCCCGTGCTGAGAGAGCTGCTATTTATGCTGCCATCACCCCTTCCCAGGGGAGGAGGAGGAGGAGGAAGAAGAGGGATGGGTTGAGTTTTTTTGTTGTTTTTCCTTTTTTTTTTTTTTTTTTTTTTTTTTTTTTTCCAGATCGCATCCAAGCAAATCTGTAACTGAGATGATTCAGTGCAGCAGCAGCACTCAGGGCTGGTGAATCCCACCCTTGGCTGCTCCGAGGGGCACGGGCTGGCCCTGGGATGTGCTTGGGAAGGGGCACTGGGTGGGCTGGGGGTGGATTCAGGGAGAGGTGATCCTACAGAAGGGGCTGGTTTGGGGAGGGATGTGGGTTTGGGGACAGATGTTCACTCAGGAGATGTGGTTTTGGAAGGATGAAGATTTTGGGAAGGGTGCTGGTTTAGGGGGTGATGCTGGTTTGAGATGGATGTGGATTTTGGGAGAGATGCTGAATTTAGGGAGTGATTCTGGTTTGGGATGGATGTGGATTTTGGGAGAGATGCTGAATTTAGGGAGTGATTCTGGTTTGGGATGGATGTGGATTTTGGGAGAGATGCTGGTTTTGGAGGGATGCTGGTCTGGGAGCAATGCTTATTTTTTGGAGGGATAATGGTTTGCAAGGTGCTGCTTTAGAGAGGCTGTTTATTTGGAGGATTCTTGGAAGGATGCAGATTTTGGGAGAGATGCTGGTTTGGGAAGTGCTGTTTGTTTGGAGTGTGCTGGTCCAGGAAGGATGCTGCTTTGGGGATGCTGATTTGGGGAGGAATGCAGGTTTGGGGAGGGATGCTGATTTGTGGGATGCTGGTTTGGGGAGGATGCTGGTTTGGGGGATGCTGTTTTAGGAAGAGATACTGGTTTAGGGAGGGATGCTGATTTGTGGGATGCTGACTTGGGGAGGGATGCTGTTTTGTGGGATGCTGGTTTGGGGGAAGATGCTGCTTTGTGGGATGTTGGTTTAGGGGAAGATGCTGCTTTGTGGGATGCTGGTTTGACTGATGCAGCTCTGGAAGGGGATGCTGGGGGGCAGTGAATGGGTTAGGGCTGGGAGAGAACCCCGGGTGCACAAAAACCCCCCAAAACCCAGGGGCTGGGCTGTGGCACTGGGGTGCAGGGCAGGGAATCCCCAAAGTGATCCATGGGTGCCACCCACAGCTCTCCTGCCTCTTCCCCCTCTTCTCCAACAAAGACCAGCAGGAGAGGGGGATGCCAAAAGAAAAGGGAGCTTTGGGGTTGGCACCAGCACACTCGTGTCACCCATGGGCTGTCAAAAACATCTGTACAGGAAAAACACCACCAGGAACCCCCTGCCCCATCCAGCCAGGAATATTCCTGCTGTTCCCAGATCCCTTTTCCAGCTACACCAAGGCAGCCTCAGCAATGTGGAATTATTATGTAGAGAGGAATCCGGTGCCTGTGAGTATCCCCCCTCTCCTTCTCCCCCCAAAAATGCTGGGACTGGCTCACAGTGACCAGGAGGGTTTTTTTGGGGGGGCTGGACAATGTGGGGGTGCTTCCAGCTGTGGTCCTGCTTCTGGATTTGGTTTTATCCTTTGCTCATCTTCACATAAAGTGAGGAATTGAGGGAGAGAACCATAAAAATCAGCCTGGACATCACTTGAGGTGACAGAACATGTTTTCCCCTGCCCCTCATTAGTGTCCCTCATTTTCTCCTCCTTTTCTGCTGGAGCCCCGGTTGGAGTGAGGGGGATGGTGGTACCCTGGTGGGGAGGGGTCTGCCCTGCTCCAGCATCCCAACGTGATGGGACCAAGGTGATCCCACTGCAATCCTCCCTGGAAAATCATTGGAGTGCTTGGAAAAGCTCCACGGGAATCAGGGAGCAATGCTGGAGGGGGCTGAACCCCAGAGCATCGCTTTGCCCCCCCAGGGGAAACTGAGGCACAGTGCTGGGGGGTCCCAGCTCCTGCCCTGTGATTTTGGGGCATGGATGGAGCCGGGGGTGACACTGCGGGGCTTTGGGGTGACATGAGAGCGATTTCCTCCTCTCAGGGGGTGTGAAGGAGGCCACAGCCCCTGACTCAGCCCTCCCCGGGACCGAGGGAGCGGCGAGTTCCCAAAATTGCCCCGTGACGCCGGATCACCCACGTGGGGCAGCCGTGGGGATTTAATGACCGATGTCACCAGCAGCAGCCTCGTTTCCCCATCCAAACCCATCCCTTCACAGCGGGAGCCCAAAGCCACTTACGTTGCAGGGCTGAGGAGGACGCAAAAGCCCTCGGCTGGGAAAACTTTTCTTTAAAAGAACCCCAAATGTCAGCTCTAAATTGGGTGTTAGGCGCCCGTGCTCCGTCTCTTCATTACTGTATCGTAAAATTACATTAGCTGGGAACGAGCTGCATTCAAATGACTCTGTGTCTGGAATGATAACGCAGGAATATGAGATTAAAATGTAATTATGCTCTTTAAAGTCAAGGAAGGTTAATAAAATGTTTTTCCAAGTTGCAGAGGCTCCGCAGCCGCAAGGCAGAATCACTTACGGGAATCAAGGGGAGGATGAGGCGGGAACGGGGAGGGGAAAATGGGCAGAAAACACAAAAAGGGGGTTTTGGGGAGGGAAATGTCGGGGTCCCCTGGGGTGAGGCATGGGGCAGGTGATCCCAGGGGGGCAGGGCCAGCCCTGCTGGGCTGTGATGGTCCCAGGCACCCGGGGTACTGCTGGGCCCCCATCCCACATCCTGCCCCAGCTGAGGTTTTGGGGTACTCAGAGTCCCACCCCAAATCCTCCATCAGCAGCCCCAGGGTCCCTGCTTGGTGTCTGCAGCCCTGGGTTTGCTCTGCCATGTCCCTGCTCTCCCCTGGCTCTTCCCCAGAGGATGCCCCTTCCTCTGATCTCCCAACAACACTCCCGGGGTGTGGTGGGTACCAGGGCATTCATCCCAGCATTATCCATCCCAGCTCGCCTCTGGAATGAGGGAAATCCCAAAAGCCTGACCTGGGCTGGGAATGGGGCAGCACCCTCAAATCTGCCCCCTTGCTCAGCCAAAATATGGCCCCAGCTCTTGTAGACACCATCAAAAAGGGCTGGGGCTGCCTGAGGGGCTTGGCCATGGAGATCCTGCAATGTCTGAGGCTGGAAAAGCTCTCCAAGGTCATGGAGTCCAACCATTCCCCCAGCACTGCCAAGGCCACCACTAATCCATGTCCCCAAGTGCCACGTGGCTTTTAAATCCCTCCAGGGGTGGGGATTCCATCACTGCCAGCTGTGCCAGTGCCTGACCATCCTTTCCATGCAGAAATCTTCCTCCATATCGAACTGAACCTCCCCCTTCCCTCATTAGCAGGAGCTCTGTTAGCTCTGGAGCCCCCAGTGAGGTTTGTGAGAGCCCCTTGGGAACAGGAGGAGGGATGGAGGTGCTGGAGCTTGGCTCAGCACACACAGCTCCCAGTGCCAAAGTTCAGCCAGGATAAATGGGAGTGACAACATTCTACCAGCATAAATCAGAGATTTTGGAAAATGGGATGAATTTCACTGATTTGTGCATTTCCAGCCTTCCCTGTGGCTGCAGGGGGATGCAGCAGGGAAGGAGAAATTCTTGAAGATGTCACATGGAGAGGGTCAGGCTGGCAAGGGAGAGCTCCCTGCTCCTGCCTGGGAGCTCTAATGTTCCTCAAATGCATCTGTCACTGTCACCACGGCCCCGTGGCTGAAGGGTGGTGGGGAGGGGGATCCTGCACCTCCTCCCCTCACAGCACACACAGAGCTGCTCCTCTGCTTCCCTGACAGCTGGAAAACAGCTTTGATGCCTCTTTAAAGGCAGCACAGCCAACACCAAGATGGGCTGGGGCACTGCTCTGATCATTGCCGTGGCCAAACCCATCCTGCTGGGAGGTCACTGACCAACAGGGGATGGATTTGTCCAAAAAATGCTTGAAGGACAGCATTAGAGGAAATTGCTCAGGCTGCAATAATTGCATTCCCCAGCTCCCAGGGAGAAGACAGGCTTGGAGCTGGGAATAAATGTGCTGGTGGCATCCATATGGGAGCTGAAGAGGGATTGCTGTGGGAGCCATGGGAATTCCTGGCTCTGTGTCACCCTTGGGGTGCAGAAGGGGTCCCTGCTGCCCAGAGGGGTTCCAGTGCCCTGGGATCAGGGGTCTCACACCAGCTGGGGCAGGTGGTCCTTCCCTGAGCTCCAGGATGTGGGTGCAGAGGGAAACTCATCCCTGGATCCCCTGTAAGAGGGGACAGAGGGTTAAGGAGGAGAAATTGGGGGATGAAGGCTCTGAGAACCTGCTGTAAGGTGGAGATGAGCCCTGCTCTGAGCAGGGAGGGGCACCTGATGTCCCAACAGCACCCCTTCCTTCCAATCCCTGCTCCCTGTGGCTCCTGCCCCTCCCTGCAGAACAAAGGGAACCTGCAGATAACTTGGGAGATGGTTCCCACCTGCCCCCTGGCAGGACACCACAAGGAATTCTGAGCACTGGAGAAGCTTGTCAGAATCTGTGGCTTTGGAAGCACCCAGCTCTGAGGATCCAGAGGCACCATCCATCCTCCCCCCTTCCCTTGGGGAGGTGTGAGAGCTGAATCACTGCAAGCACGACACCACACTGCAATGGAGTGCCTTTACTGCCTCTGAATCGTGGGGTTTTTAGGAATTTTGTGCCTATTTGCTAAGTGTTTATTATTTTAAGATGTGTGATTTTCTATTTTTGCAGGGAATGGAGACAGGCTGTAACTCCTGCTGACGCAGGCAGGGAGCAGGATCAGTGTGGGGCCAGCACAAAGCTGTGTTCCAGTGGTTGAGCAGCTCCTGCCCGTGCCAGAACATTGCTCAGGTGCCTTCTGAGAGCAAATAAAAGTGTGAGCAAGGTGAGCTGAGTCAGCTGGAGGCTCGTTATGGCCCAGAACATCAATTCAGTGGCACCAGCAGGGGGTTCTAGAGGTGACAAACCCTTTGAAGTCACAGCTGCTCTCTGAAGCCCCCGTGGGTGCAGCTGTCTGAGTCTCAATCCTGTGGTGCACGAGGCTGCTGCCACAACCCCTCTGAACCCCTGGTCTGCAGCTCCTTTGTGCTGGTGTGGCTTTTCCCAGCCCTTTTATTTCCTCCTCTGCCAAGAGATTCACTCCAGGACATCATTAAACCCCAGGATGAGAGCAATTAGGAGCCAGGGAGAGAGAACCTGACTTTAAACATTTTATTAAGGCTTAAATGTCTATCAGCCAGCCAGGAGCTGGGCTGGTCACACGACATAAACCGAGAGGGTGGGATGGGATGGCTTTTCTACAAGAGTCTGATGAGCAGGGTGAGATCACTGCCAGCCCCTCACCTCAAGCACGGCCTCTCACTGATTCCAGGATGAGACAGGCCCCAGCTGGGAGGGGAGGGCGAGGTGGGGAAGGGGAGGAAGTCAGAGGGGGCTTTGTGTGTGTGTGTGTTGTCACTCACAAGGGCTTTACCTGCTCCACAGCCAGGTGGCTGCTGGTCAAACGTGGCTGAACTGGCAGGGGAAGCTGAGCTGCTCCAAAAGGCACCTGTGCTAAACCTCTGAGCAGTCCTGGAGACCAGTCCTGGATAAATACATATTCCTTGATAAAGAAGCTATGGCTTTTGTCATCCTCAGGCTCTGGCACTGCGCTCTAACCCCCTCCCCCTGCTCTGAGAGCACAACACCGAGTCCTCTCCGCTCTGCGGCTCTCCCGGGGCGGATCCGTGCGGACACGGGGCACAGCAGCAGCTCCTTCTGCTCCTGCTGGCAGCCCTGGGGCTCAGAAGTGAACCCTCCTGACATCCTGGGTGGCTGCCAGCCTCTTGCAGCTCCCGCAGGGGACGGGGGACGCCGGGGCGCGCTGGCGCTCGGCCAGGCAGGGCCGGCACAGCAGGTGCCCGCAGGGGAGCTGGTACACGGGCTCTGCCTTGAAGTAGCAGGAGAAGGATTTGCCACAGGAAGCACATCCCTGGGTCTGGCTGCTCCTGCCGTGCTCTGCAAATCCAGAATCACACAATCAGCAGGTTGGAAACAACTGCAGAGATCATTGAGTCCACCACCGTGCCCAGTTGGTGATTCCATCACCTCCCTGGGCAGCCCCTTCCAATGTCTGATCCCTCCTCATGTCCAGCCTAAACCCCCCCTGGTACTGAGAGTATAAAACAAGTGGATTAGGCAGGGAGTGTGACAAGTGCAGGCTGGGCCACCTCTTCTGTGACTCAGGACTGTGCCCATTTCCTGCCATGACCACAAGGAAAGGGAATGGCCCAGCTGCCAGGGCAGGGCGTGCTCAGAAAGGGATGGATCACATCAGCACTTGCACTGTCAGGTTTTTAATTGAGGACAGATGACTGTAAAAAAGGGCTTTTCACTTTTACTGAGAGTAAATCATCCTCCCTCTCGCCCTTCCCAGCGGGTGGGAAGCGGCGATTCCCAGGAGGAAGAGCTGAGGGGTCACTTTGCATTCCTGTCACACACCACCCATCGAGGGCTGCTCACCTCTCAAACTGCAGCAATTTTAGAGGGGACAGGAAAAAGCTGAAGAGCTGAATGTCACTGTGAAACAGCAAAAGCTGTTTGGGGAGGGGGAGAGAGGGAAAAACAGACAGGGACAGACTGACACAGCCCTGGGTCACCCTGAAGCTCCTGCTCAGGCACGGGCAGGCAGAGCCTCAGGCAGGGGAACAGAAGGCAGGACATGTGCAGGGACAGCTGAAGGTTCAGGGCTGCCCTGGCACCCCAAAGGGAGGAGTTTGGGAACGCAGGCACAGCTGGATGAGGGGCTGGCAGCAGCTGGGCTGGAACAGCCAGGGCTTGGCAGGATGGAATGTGCACAGCCAGTCCTGCTGGGATCCTGTCACACACACAGACAGAGACAGACAGACAGACACACAGACAGACAGACACACACAGACACACAGACACACATGCACAGACACACAGACAGACAGACACACACAGACACACACACAGACACACACAGACAGACACACACACAGAGACACACAGACAGACACACACACAGACAGACACACACACAGACAGACACACACACAGACACAGACAGACAGACACACACAGACACACACACAGACAGACACACACACAGACACACACAGACACACACAGACACACACACACACAGACACTGCCTGGCCTGGTATGATGCTGCTGTGACCTGCTCCTGCCAAGGGCTGGATGTCACACGGGATTTCAAGGAATCATGGAATGGTTTGGGTTGGAAGGGATCATAAAGCCCATCCCATTCCACCCCCTGGATGGGCAGGGACATCTTTCATTATCCCAGGTTGCTCCAAGCCCTGCCCAGCCTGGCCTTGGGCTCCAGGGGCAGCCACAGCTTCTCTGGGTACCCTGTGCCAGTCTCACCACCCTCACAGGGAAGAATTCCCTCCCAATATCCAATCTCACCCTATTGTTCCAGCTTGCAAACATTCCCCCTTGTCCAGTCATTATCTATCTATTTCAAAAGTGACTCTCCCTGTTTTTTCCAAGGCCCTTTTCAGCACTGGGAGGCTGCAGCATTTTCTGGATTTACACCTCTCCTGCAGCATCTGCACACCAGACTCATTCTGCACCCACAGCTCCAGCTTGCTCCATGCAGCTCACAGGCAACATTGAACCACTCAGCCCCAACTGCAGGGCTCTGAGAACAGTCTGAACTAAGCTGGAGCAGGCTGAGCACTGTGTCCAAGCACAACACACCCCAAATCACCCCTGGGCAGCACAGACAGCCAAGAACACGGGAAAATCACAGGAGTGGTGCCACAGCCTGCTCTGACCCTGGGCATGGACAACATCCCACACATTTTGGGGGTCAAGGTCTAACCTGCCTCAGTGGGAACCAAACCTGCAAAAGTGCTGAGATAGAAGCAAGGATTGTGAAGTAAAGCTTGCTGGGAGACAATGTAATATTGTTATATGGAATATATAAATTCTGGGGTCTGAACAACACTCCTGTTAAGCCAGCCCCAGCCCCCAAAGGTGATCCAGAGGCACCTGCTGCTCACCAAGGACTGTGCCCACACTCCAGGAAGTGCTGCAGCCCCCCTCTCCTGGAGCCTGCTGCTGGCTCTTCATCAGCTTGGCTGTGAAGGAGGGCATGGAGCTGAGAGCTGAGGTCAGGGCAGAGTCCAGGCTCTCTGACAGCTTCTGCTCGTGGGACACCAGATCTGCAAAGGGAACACAGAGAGCAGGTCTGGAAAGGGAACACAGAGAGCAGGTCTGGAAAGAGAAATGGAGACCAGGTCTGTAAAGGGAAATAGAGAGCAGGTCTGCAAAGGGAAAATCAGAGACCAGGTGTGGAAAGGGAAAATCAGAGACTAGGTCTGTAAAGGGAAACACAGAGAGCAGGTCTGGAAAGAGAAACACAAACACTAGGTCTGCAAAGGGAAAATCAGAGACCAGGTCTGCAAAGGGAAACAGAGACCAGGTCTGCAAAGAAAAACAAAAAGACCAGGTCTGCAAAGGGAAACAGAGACCAGAACTCCAAAGACAAGAAAAAGGTGGAGAAGCAGATGCTGGGAAAAAGAATCTGTGATGCAAACACTGCCTTAGCTCTGAACCTTGCAGGATTTTAGGAGCCCTGCCACTTGTTTTGTTGAGAGGTGTCTTTTCCCCACTGAGGGGCTGGGATTTGGGCTGGAGTGCCTCGTCTCCTTTGGGTCCCAGAGGTGGGAAGCCCTATGGGTTACCACCATTCATGTGGTGTCTCAGGGCCAACTTACACAGGAGCAGAATCATTTAGGTTGGAAAAGTCTTCCAAGATCATTGAGTCCAACCCTTAACCCAGCACTGCCAAGGCCACCCCTAAACCATGTCCCCAAGTGCCACACCCACATGGCCTGTCAATACCTTCAGGGATGGGCAGCCTGTGCCCAGGGCTGGAGAACCCTTTCCATGAAGGAATTTTCCCTAATATCCACCCTAAACCTCTCCTGGCACACCCTGAGGCCATTTCCTCTTGTTCCCTGGGAACAGAGCCTGACCCCCACCTGGCTGCACCCTCCTTTCCTGGAGTTGTAGAAGCCTGCAGGGCTGAAAAAGGGCAAAAACTCCAAATATCCCAGGAAGCTGCTTTTCCCTGAAATCCCAGCACTCCCTCAGCCAGCTCCTGAGGATCCCAGCCCAGTGCTCCTAGCCTTGCCCCATGCAGCTCACAGAGAACATTTAAATCATTAATAAAATCTTGTTTTTCCCTCTCTGTCCCAGTTCTGAGCCACAGGGTGAGGGCTGGACCCTCCCTGCAGGGCTGCCCTGTGCAGCACCGACGGTGCTAATTAAGACAAAGCATTAAGAGAATGTTGTCTGCATCACTAATTCTGTTAAACCCATGTCCCAGAGGAAGAGCTCACAATTGGTGCTGCACATTTGCTTCAGCAATCAAGGCTGATGATGCAGTGAAGCACAAGCTCTGAGCACCCTGCTCTCATTTATGTGTGGACACGGCTGCCCCGGGAGCGTCAGGATGCACAGGGCAGCTCCTGCTCCTGTGGGGCTGGGGCACATCCTGCTGGGAGCTGTCACACACCTCCACTGCCAAAATAACCCAAGGTTCCTCCTAAAACTGGGAATGAGCTCTAGGATGAGGCATCAGGGCAGAAATGTGCACTCTGACTTCTCCCTACTTTTCCTGGTACCACCTGACATCAATTATTTTCAACCAAAGAATTTAAGATCAAACTGACACCTGAGTTTTGTCCTCAAAACGTTTTTGGGCAGACTGGGAGAAGGGTGAAGGCACTGACAGGTCCCAGCAGCTCTGGGTCACCTTCTGACATGTCACAGACCAGGACACTGGGCTCACCTGCCTAGAGAGCCAAGCATGAAATACCCACACACCTGGATTTACACCCTGTGTCCCCAGGTGCCACTTCCACACAGCTTCCAGGTCCCTCCAGGGATGGGAACTCCACCACTGCTCTGGGCAGCTGTGCCAGAGCTGGAGAGCCCTTTCTGTGAAAGAACTGTTCCCAATATCCAACCTAACCCTCCCCTGGTGCAACCCTTGTTCCCTCTGCTCCCTGGGAGCAGAGCCCAACCCCTCCTGGCTCCACCCTCCTCTGTGGGAGCTGCTCACAACAAGGTCCCACCTGAGCCTCCTTTTCTCCAGATTTGCAGGACATTTTGCATTCCCAGCAGTGCCACATCACTGAGAAAAGGATGGATGAAGGGAAACCAGCACCCATTGCCTTGTCTAATTTAGCTTCTACCAGGTTTCCTGCTTTAACCACCTGCAATTTCTGTGCAAGTCTCTCCCAGGCTGAGCTGTCCCTCCTCCCTGCAATTCCCTTGCTGTGGTTTGTTCTGTGTCCCATTCCTGCTCTTCTTCCCACCTCCCTCCTCACAATGAGCCAGGGCTCCCTGTGCCATCATCACTGCACCACCAGGCATTTCTTTTCCTGTTTTTGCAGGACACAATAAATCCACCTGGATAAAGAAACCCCAAACCAGGATGGTGAGAAAAATATTGTCTCCACATGGAAGGAAGTGAAAGGAAATCCAAACTAAAAGGGGAAGAGGGTGACCTGAGCAAACAAGGGCTGTGAAACACTGAACAGGGAACATGGGAGGTGGGTGAAATGACATCCATCAACAGCTGAACAGCCTGGAGACTTTCTAGAGGTGTGATGGGAACTTGCACTGGATTTGTCCTGATTTGAAACCCCAGCCTGGGGCTGTCCCAACACTCAGGGAACAGAGGTGACCTGGGGAGCCACGATACCTGTGGAACAGTCCATCTGGATCAAGTGGGAGTCACTGTCAGTTCTCATTTTTTTAGCACTGTTCTCTGAGGTAGCCGTGACAAGTAAGTTTGTAGCAGAAAAATAGGGCGGCTGCAGGGAGCCCTGATCCATGCAGTCCATTTTCCTTTTCAGAGAAGACAGGGTGATGGAGGAGGGCACCGGGCTCTCTGAGACCTGAGCCCTGCCCAGCAGGTTGGTGCCAGGGATGCTGTGCTGCAGCAGGAAGTGGTCTATCCTGGCCTTGAGGGTGGGGTGAGGTAGGGGCTGTGAGTGCTGGCTGAAAGCCACGCCCGTGAAGGGGTCGCTGGGGACCCGGCCCCAGGACGCCTCGCTCCGGTTGCATTTCTCCAGCGTGCTCTGGTCAATCACCTTCCCAGAGGGCAGCAGCATGGGTAAAGTCATGATCTCCAGAGTGATGGGGTCCAGGAATTCTTCAGGGATGTCCTGGACGACATCCACCAGCTTGTGCAGGGTCTGCTGCTCACTGGTGCCGAAGGGGACGCAGTCGCTCTCCATGGGCGTCCAGAGCTCCGGCTTGAGGCTGCTGACATCCTGTGCCAGGAACTGCGAGGCCACCTGGAAAACGCCCTCGATCACCTCCTGGGGGCAGGACTTGGCAGGCTGTCCCCACACCTCCAGCCTCTTGATGCTGGGCAGGCCCCCCCCGGCCACGTGGGTGATGCAGATTTTCAGGTGGGACACGTTGCTGAGCGAGGCCGGCCCTTTGTTCCACAGGTCTTGGGACACCGAGCCGGGGTAGGAGAAGACATTTTCCATCTGATGGAAGGGAGGCCTCGGCTTGAAGCCTCTGTGGCCAAAAGTCACTTTGCTCTGATTTTTTAAGACAGCTTTGCCCACCAAGGTGAAGGTGTCCTTGTCTGACACGGGCTGCCCGGCCACACCTGAGCACTGCCCCTCGGGGCTCTGCCAAGAGGTTTTGTTGCATGAGGTAGAGGTGTAAACTTCCAGGCCAGAGAAGGTCTGGTAGCCCCCAGAGGAGATGTCCACGTTGATCCTGCAGATCTCCACGTTGAAGGGGAAGGAGATGGTGACGTGCACCGGCGGTTTGATGAAGTACTCGCTGCGGAAGCCGCGGTTCCTCCTGGCCAGGTCCTCGGAGATCAGGTTCTCCACCTCGTAGCCATCAGCAGAGATCTGTGTGCCAGCACAGAAATGGGCTCAGTGGGGAGCAAGGAAATACAAGGAAGCCAACAGCACAAGCACTTGCAGAGATTCTCAGCAGGACATCAAGCAGGAGGCAAGGCTGAGGTCTCTGGGCAGACCCACTCCCACCCTCCTCCAGCCACGTGGCTTCTGCACCCTCTGCCACCATGTGCAGACCTGACTTCACTGCTGGAAGAGTGGAAAATTAGGGATAATTCATGGTTTTGGCTGGGTCAGTGGATTAAGTCAAGGAGGAGAGGGTGGCTGGGAGCAGAGGATGAGTGTGGGGCAGGTGGGAGTCTCTTCTTTCAGTCTCCCTTTTCAGGTGGGAGTCTCCTGATTTCCTTTGTGCCTACTCATCCATGTGGAAATGCACTTGGAATCACAGTTACAGGGTGCCAGAGGAACTCTGGATGTCAACCAGCCTCTGGGAGTCACCCCACACATCCCTGAGGGAGATCCATCAGTCCAGGCTGGGTCTGATTTGGAACATCTCTGTTGCCACCCTCTGCTCTGCTCCTGGGCTGGTTCAACCCAATCCCTCCCAGGAAGCCCCAGGCCCTGAGAAATCTGCAGCACTTGCTGAATGGACAAATAAAAACAAGGAAAAATCTATTTATTCCATCTGTTTAATATGGTCTTGATCACAATAATCACACCAAACCCCTGCAGCATGGCTGGATCTCTCCACAAAAAATTCCAGCACAGCTGCTTTTGCAACACAGTATTTATAAAGCCAAGGCTGTCCTGGATTTTGGGATGAGCTGGTGTGGAAACTTGCAATTAAAAAACAGATTTGAATGAAAACTGAGTTTCTTAAAGAGATTCTGATGTGCTGAGTGAAACCAGAAATACTTGGAAAGAAACTTCAGCAAACATTATCAAGAGCTGTGTGTTCCAACAGGCAGAGGGAAAGCTGGAATATTGCAGGAAAAAACTTATACCTGGAAGCACATAATGCTATCTGGTTATGAGATCCTGCAAAATTAGGGCTTTCCCCTCCAATATTTAGTGTGTGCCACATCAGAGCAGTGATGCAGATTATCCTAGAGGAGCAGTGAGCAAACTCCCCCCCAGGACAATTCCACCTAATCCCTCCCACTCTCCAAAACCCCCCACAACACTATTTTACCTTGTTGCAGTGAATTCTTGGCTTGAACTGTGGGAGACACACGTTTATTACCATCTTGGCAGCTGGAGAGAGGTCACTTGCTGAGCATCAGAGTCAGCTTGGGAAAAAAAAATTAAAAATAAAGGAAGTGAATATCCATGAGCAGAGAAAGGATCTTGTGTTTTGGGTGAGTTACAGGCTTGGGAATTCCTAAAATGCAGTTTAGATCTGAGTCCAGGAGGTGAAGCTAATACAAACCCAAATGAATGTGGTGGAGAGATGAGATTGGGAGAAAAAAATCACATTAATATAAATTAGCAAAACTGTGGAGAAAAAGCAGAAAGGAAATGGCTATTTTAATTAAAACCACCTATAAACACAGCAGCAATTAGATCTGAATATCTGGCAAAAATGCAGGAGTTTTGTAGGTGTAGAAAAGCTCCAGCACAGCACAGGAGGCTGTCACAGTGAGTCAAGATTAACAACAAATATTAATAATTGGTGTTAAATAACTCCAAGGGAGCAGAGGGCACGGAATAGCTCCGAGGGAGATGGGATCTGAACAGCAAATTCTTCTGCCAGCATTCATCAAAGAAACTCAAGTGAACACACCTTCTTTCCCATTGAGAAAAAAAAAAAAAAAAAGACTGGAATTGGCTCTCTCAGATCCCTTTTAAGAATGAAATTATCTGTTAGGTGAGAGCTTTAACCTCATGTTAACCCCAGCTTTAAAATGTCACTGCCCTGGGCAGCCTTGCAAATCAGGGAGTCGCTGCCTCTTTCAAGAACAAGCAGCTCTTTAATGATTTTCCACTGATCTGTTGGTTCAGCCCAAATGAAATTTGCCTTCTGAGGGCACGTTGAAAAGGCAGAGTTAATGAGTTCCCTGTGCTGCATCTGCAAGGAGAAAGGTGGAATTCAAGGCACAGATGCCAGGGATAAAACCCAACCCAACACAGAATTCACACCTGCAGAGAGCTGAGCTTGGTTACAAAGCCTTGCATGGAGCAGGTGTGAACCTTACAAGAGAACAGCCAGGTGAGCAGCACTTCTACCCCAAAATTTGATCTGGCAGCCACCAGGAGCAATTCCTGCTCCTCAAGGAGCAGGACAAGCACACACCAACTCTCCTCCAACACTACTTTCCTGGCTTTCTGAGTCTGAGAGGTTTCCAGAACTGGGCTGACAGTGGGGAACTGTTCAAACTGGTCTGAATTTTGGACTCACATCTTGTATGAGACTGACAGTTCAAACAGTTCAGTTCAGGCTGTGCCTCAAAACTGCTCTTTTTGGCTTATTTTGAACCCAAAATGAATTTACCAAGTGGTAAATTCACTTGGCCCTCAGCACTGGTGTTATGGAAAGTGGCAAACCAACTCTCCTTGCCCCCTTCCTTGGGAAAACTCAAGATTTTCTTCCTGCTCTATCCCTCCTCTCTCTTTCCTGGGCTGAAGATTTCTCCAGCAACATGAGGAGCTCTGAATGGGTATTTAATAGGATTTTCTCCTACCTGTTTGTGACCCTGTGAGACTTAGGTTAAATTTTCCAGTTTCAATATCTCAGTAAGAAAATAGATTATTCTGCATTTCCAAGTCACTGCACTCCCTTCTGCTGAAAGACTCTGCTACAAATCTCATGGCAAAAGTTGAGTCACTGAGTTGCTTTTACCCATGGCTGGGCTTTTTTTCCTGTCTCTTCAGTGTGTGCCTTCTCTAAGGTGAACAAAGATCTTTGGACTGAGGCAGTGAAACACACCTGAAAAAAATCCTCAGTGATTTTGGACAAGGAATTTTAAACCAGACTGTCTGGAGTTTGTCACCACAACTCTTCCTGGTGTCCTATGTGGGATTACAGAGTTGCTGCCATAAAGAATGTGCATGGTGGACACCAAATGAAGTCTTTAGAGCAGGAAATTAATATCCTGAGGACAGAGCACCCCAAACCTCAGCCCCATTTAGTATCCATGTTCCATCCTAAAGGAGAAACCCAGGCTGTGCCTTCAGCCCCAGCCCCATGGGGATGGAACCACGAGCTCTGTGTGCTCCTGGCACCCAGCTCAGCCTCATGACTAAATATCCTCTGCTCCTGCTCTCACAGAGGCACCAAATCCAACCACTCTCATTCAGGGCGGAGAAAGAAACAATCACAGAGAAAAAATGAATCCTCAGTAGGTTTTATTTGTGGTGGAAGCATGTGAGGATCCAGGTACAAAAGGAGAGCACGGGAATTACAGATGCAGAAATGACCACACAGAGCAGCTGCCAAAAACTGAGCCACCACCCCGAGACCATTTTCCCCAGTACCCAGGCAGAGAGATGCACTGGGGAGGCTCTGGGCAAGGCCTTGCCCCCACTAGGCAGCCCTGGTGAGCAGCTGTGGGCAGAACAGTTTGTAGTGGAGGTAGCTGAGCTTCTCGGAGCGCGTGCGCCGGAGCAGAGGGAACCACTCCCAGAAGGGAATCTCCAGCACGGCGTAGCCCAGCAGCCGCAGCTGCCGCCGCTTCAGGCAGTGCAGCCCCAGCAGCCGCCTGGAGCCGTAGCAGAAGTGGTTCCTGTTGGACACCTGCAGTGCCAGCCTCACCTCCCGAGGCTGCCAGAGCCCTGCCTGAGGCTCAGCTTGGCATGTGGCACCTGCAGGAAGGGCTGCACCCAGTAACAGCGCTCCTGCTGCCTCTCTAGCTTCATTTCTCACTTCCCTGGGACTCTGGTTATGAGCCCTCCCTGTAGGAGCTGAGACATTAAATCATCTGTCAGACTAACTCCCATGTCTTTCAGCTTCTTGGCTGCCACAGGATCCTTGAAGTTGAAAGGGATGGGATGTCCATCCGGGGCCAAACGCACCTCCAGGTCGCTGGACCTGGTGTGGGGCAGGATCATGTGGTTCTTCACATACTCAGGGCCTCCCAACATGCTCTCCAGGAGGGATGTGGCTTCCACGATTTCAGGCCTGATGTAAATTTCCCGCTCTGCAAAGCTTGAAGCCATCTCAGTGAACTCCTGACAAAGCTGAGGTGGGAGGTGGCTGCCTTGGTAGGTTGGGCACTCGATTTCAACGCTCTTCCCAAGGGTGAACAGGTCCTTGTTGAGCTCATATTTGCTACCTCTGGTCTTCTCTACAAACTCCTCCCTCAAAGCAAAGTCTATCAGCTCCTCTGGGAAGCGTTTGACAAATGCCAGGCCAAGCAGAGCAGTAAGGAGATGCTCTGGAAACTTGTTAAACTCATGGAGTTTTACATGCAACTGCTTTATCAGGCTGGAGTAAAACTCCTCCTCGTTGGGAGGTTCATAGTCCAGGCACCCAAAGGACCACAGGAATTTGGCAGCATCCTTGCTCCGGCAGTAGGACACCTTGGAAGGCAACGAGGTGGCTACAGCAGCCAAAACATCCTCGTCAAAGAAGTGCAGGGATGAATAGGTGAGAGTGATGTGCATGATGCCCTGGATGTTTGTTGCAGGGATCCGAGCAGGAATCACCCTCCCGAGCTCCCTCATGAGGGGCACGTGGTCCATGCGGGTGTAGCGCAGCATCTTGAGCACGTTCACCAGGGCGTAGGTGCTCATGTCCTCCATCTGCAGGGACACCCTGTCTGCAATCCTCCTCATGACATGCTCAGAAATCCCACTGAGGGACTTGAAGAGCCCCAAGCAGATGGCACCCAGCTCCTCCAAGGTGAAGGCGTCCAAGTGCTTTAGGATCGTGCTCTCCACCTTCTGCGCCAAATCCGCGGGCGACCTCCGGCCTTCCCCGATGATGTAAAGGAGCTGCACAAACTGGGGCAGGGTGAGCTCCTTCCAGTGCAGGTTGGCATAGCTGAAGAGAATGCCCAGGTAGGAGGGCACGCTGCGCTCCAGGCAGCGCCAGCAATCCGCCACCAGCAGCAGCTGCTCCAGGCCCATGTCCCACGCCCGCCGGCAGAACTCGGCCTCGCACGCCTTGAGCAGGGGGTGGGAGGCTGGCACTGCCAAAGGGACACAAGCCTTTAAAATCTGGATGAGATCTGGGGTGCTGAACAGCCCGATGGCCGTGACAGCACGGTGACACAGGGCACTGAAGCTGGGGTCGGACAGCAGCGCCGCGCGTCGCTCCGCCGGCAAACGGCTCAGCCTGAGGAAATAATCCGGGAGAATCCCTGGGCTGGCCTCACCCCCCGCCACACTCTGTAAAATGGAGTCCCCCTCCTCTGCAGGGAGGGTCTGTGCTGGCTCAGCACTGTCACAGCTCAGAGATCTGTACTCAGGCCTCCCCTTCTGGAACATGCGCGGGTCCTCCTTGGAGTCGTGCATTTCCCGCTTTTCCCTCTCTGCTTCCTCCTTGTACAGCATGGCCAGGCTGGTCTGCTCCAGGAGCAGGCTGGGCTTGGGCTTCTGCTTGGGCAGGGCATTCCTGACAGGTGACAAAGCTCGGGAAGAGGCAGTGGGGAATGTCTGCGTGGTGCCAGGGCTGGTGAACGTGTCACCTGTGCTGCTGTGCTGCTGGGAGCCAGCCCTGCCTTTGGCATAGGCAGCTGGATTGTACAACACTCTGTAGTCCTGTGGCTTCAGCAGCTGGATTGTAGCCCTGGATTCAGTGCCAGCCTTGGCTGCTCCTGGCTTATCTCGCTTTTCCTTCTTGCTTTTGCTGCTTCCACGCTCGGCTGTGGTCGAAAACGTTGTCACCCTGCTCAGCCTGGGCAATCTTCGGCACATTAGCACTGTAGCCATGGATCTCAACTTACTGGGGCTCAGAGCTGCTTCCAGGTACTGAAAAAAGGGCAGATGGAGAGTGAGTGGCCCCCAGCCCACAGGCAGCATGTTTCAATCAATCCTTTACACCACCCAAAGGGAGGTGGCGCCGGTGCCTCCCCTGGCCAGGGCAGCTGGGTCCCTGCAAAGCCACTATGGAATGTCACCTCATGCAAAGGTGGCTCAGGGTGAGCACCCAGGTGACCTGGGGCTGGAGCAGAAGGCAGCCAGGCATGACTTGCTACTCAGCAGACACAAGAAACCTGGCACAGATTAGAAGAATTAAGAAAAAAAATCATAGTTTTTTTCATTTTTAAGAGACTCAAGCTGCTTTTCCTTCATTCTGAACAATGAAAACATGTTTTTTGCAGGAGAGCTGCAGCTTCAACAGGCTTTATGTGTGCAGACAGAGCATTCTGCTGCTTGGTCATCGTGGTCTGAATCACTGACCACCACCTGAGAAGTTGTCCAAATATCCACACTGCCCTTTGCAGCTGGAGACAGGATGTGGAACAAACTCTCCACAGAAGCAGTGCAGAGAGTGAAAACTGGCCCAGAACCTGCAGATGGAGGTTGGATGAATGAAGAAATGTGGCCAGAGCGAAGTGGGGGGAGAGCAGGGGAGAAGTAACACAAATCATTACATGCTACTACACCCCAGGCTGAGAACCAGGGAGGAAACAGAGCCTTAAGCTTCAGATTTGAGAGCACCTCAAAGAGTTTTAGGGTACAGGAGGCTTAAAAATGGCTGGTGCCTTCCTAACTCCTGCCTGAAGCAGCTACAGCTCAGAGGGTGAGGATGAGAAATCCGTAGGAGTCCAGCTGGGTGCTGCCAAACCAGCCCTGTTTACCATGATTCAGACAGTGATTAAAAAAATAAAGCACCAGGTCACATTGTTCTCTCAAATCCTTATCCCACCCAAATATCCATCCCACAGGTGTTATCCACTTCCTTAAAATGCCTCAGTACCACGGGGAGCTGGGCAATCAGGAAAGCCAAAGCCTGGCATTGCCACTGCAATGCACTTTAAAGAAATAAATCCTCCTGGCCACCCCTTGGAGCTCTGCTTGTATCCATGGCTTCCTGAGCAGGGATGGAGCAAGATGTGGGATCAGAGCAGGCAAACTCAGTTTTGCAGCAGCAAAATTGGCACTTTGGGGCAGAAAAGCAGGGTTTGGGGTGTGTGAGCAGGACAGTGGGATGGGGGCTCACATGCAGCTCTGGCTGAGCATAAACTGGATTTTTTTGGTGTATCAGGATTCCCACATCTCTCATGATCCAGGGACACCTTCCACCATCCCAGGTTGCTCCAAACCCTGTTCAACCTGGCCTTGGACACTTCCAGGGATGGGACATCCACTGCTTCTCTGGGAAAGCTGTTCCACTGAAGTAGATGAGGACATTTCATCCTCTGCTCCATGGACAGAGCCTGGAGGCAGCAAACACCAGCCAAAGAGGGAGGAGAAGCTGCTGGAGTAAAAACCACCCCAGCAGAGAAGTGAAAAAAACAACTGAACTGAGACCAAGAGGCTCTGGGAGGGCTGGGGGGAAGGAAAGGCAAACTGAAAAGTGGATTTGTGAGGAGAGCAAGGCAAAGAGGAGGGTTTTTAGGATGAGCAGTAAATATTGTGAGCTGCTCAAGAGCCCACTGGGCACCTTATCTGTACCTCCAAACACCCTGAGACAGTCCCAGGAGCAGATCAGGCTCTGTCCCACAGACCCCAGGCTGTTCCAAGGCCGTGACTGTCCAATCCCAGCACGAGAAGTCAAATTGTGCCAGGCAGGAGAGACTCTGCCCCTTCCTGCCTGTCTGGGGAGCAGGGAAAGGAAAAGCCTCCTCAGAAGCTGGACAGGAAAACCTGAGCCAAGAGCTGGATTTCAAAGCTCTCCTGCTCAGCTCCAAGGAATGTCTGATAAAATGATCATTCCTGGCTCTGCTGGCTGTGGTGTCCAGCCTGAAGCGGCCACAGGTGACAGATGCTGGAGACAGGGGACAGGGGACTGCACCTGCCTGGGGGAAGGAGAAATCCCTCCCAACATCTCCTCCAGCACCTTGCACAGCTTGGACTATTAGAGGGGCTGGATCAGGCTCCAAAATTCATCTTGAACAAGAGGAGGTTTATCCATGTGAGGCTTTACCCAGAGATTTCCTTGCCTGACTCGACTTTTGGGTATCTTTATCTATTTTTCTGCTAACAAAACCCAGGTTATTTATATAAACCAGCTCCTCTCTGCTGTGAAAGGTGATACTCCCCAGGAAATCCAGCACTGCTGCTCCCAGAACCCCTCCCAGCAATAAGAGCCCCACTTCAAAGTCAGGGAATCAAAGCCCTGGTGGAGGCTCCGAAGGCGAGCGCCGCGTGCTGCTAAGAATATCCTCCAGGGATTGACTGTGGAGCTGTGACACATTTGGGAATCCAGGCAGTGGAGAGATTGCTTCTCTCCTCCTTTGCTCCAAATCCAGCAAAAAAGAGAAGACCACGCACAGCAGAGTGAGGCTGGGATGGGACAAGACAGTTCCAAGCATCCTCAAGGGCAACGAGCTGCTCCAAGTGATTTTTCCATGATTTTGCCCACCCCCAGCCCCATTCTTTGTGATCTTTCCAGTTTCCAATCCCATTTTTCTTCCAACTCCACCCACACCTTCCCTGGATGTGCCTCTCTTCACCTTGAGCAATTGGCCTTCCTTCCTTCCTCCTCCCACTTCACATCCCAACACAGCCAAACTCCTTCCCACCTCTGGGCAGGTCTCTCCAGAATTTTCACTTCCAGCAGCTCCAAGGAGGAGCCAGGGAGCTGGGAATGCCTTTAGAGGAGCTGCTCAGGCATGGAAACACCTCTGTTTAAGGGTCACAGCTGGAAAAGAACATTCCCAAAAGGATGCCACCTACCTCAGGGGCTCCTGTGGAAGGGGATGTTGGTGCATCCCAAAATGCTGTCAGGGCTTTTGCTCCCTCTGGAACACTCAGAGGGGCTTTTGAAAGCCTCTCACCCTGTGCTTCCACTGACAGCCAAAGGGCAGAGGGAGCTTCCTCAGGATGTGTGAGGAATGATCAGGGTATGAAATGTTGGGGATAAAACAGCTCCTTTTGGCCAATGGCCTAAAGTGAACTCCTGTGCCTGGCTGGAGAGGAGAGTAACAGAAAAGAGATTTTATTCCCCAATATGTTATGATGTCAGAGTGCAGAATTGTCCCTTTTTGGTTTGTTTGTGATTTTTCCTTCTTTTTTGAAATCACAGAATGATTTAGGTGGGAAGGGATTTAAAGATCGTCCCATTCCACCCCCTGCCATGGGCAGGGACACCTTCCACTGTTCCTGGTTATTCCAAGCCCCATCCAGCCTGGCCTTGGACACTTTCAGGGATCCAGGGGCAGCCACAGCTTCTCTGGGCACCCTGTGCCAGGGCCCACCACCCTCCCAGGGAACAATTCCTTCCCAAAATCCCATCCATCCTTGCCCTCTGGCAGTGAAGCCATTCCCTGTGTCCTGTCCCTCCATCCCTTGTCCCCAGTCCCTCTCCAGCTCTCCTGGAGTCCCTTTAGGCTCTGGAAGGGGCTCTGAGCTCTCTCTGGAGCCTTCTCTTCTCCAGGTGAGCACCCCCAGCTCTCCCAGCCCGGCTCTCCTCACATCATTTCCCTGCAATTCCCTTCTCCCGGGGCTCCAGGGCAGCACCGGGGGAAGGGCTGGAAGTCTCAATTCCACTACTCACCCCAGTGGCTGCACCTACAGACACACAATACATAAATATAAATATACACACACAGACGTATATATACATATATACACATACATGTATATGGGGCAGTGCAGGGCGAGGGAGGCCCCGCCGGCTGAGGGGTGGCTCGGGCAGGGGGCAGAGGACGGGGATAGGGAAGAAGAAGGGGAAGTGGCTGAGAAGGAGAACGGGCACGGGAAGGGGCCGGGACTCACCGGGGCCGCTCCGGCGCCGCCGCCGCCTCCTCCTCCTGCCCCCGTCGCCTCCACCCGCCGCTTCCGGTCGCGCGCCGGTGACGCCACTTCCGGTTCCCAGCGCGCGCGCGGCCGGCGGGTGGCGCCAGTGGCGCGCGGCGCGCCCCCGTGACCACGTGACCAGAAATCACGTGACAGCGTAGAGTCACGTGGGGCCCGCCATGGCGCGCCCGGGTGTGATCATTGATAAAAGATTCGTGTTAATTGTGGAAGTTTTGGAGTTTGTATTGGGATAATTGATAAATGATTCGTGTTAATCATAGAAGTTTTGGAGTTTGTATAAACCAGAATACTTAAAATAAGAAAAGAACATGGACCTAGATAAAGGGAAATATATGATTATACCCACTCTGTTTAAATCCTCCTGTTATGAATATTGTGTATACCAGTTTGAAAAAGAAGAAAAAAAAGAGATTTCCCACAGTCTGAAAGGTTTTTTTGCAGAATCAGATTTCCTGCCTTTGTGTAATCAATCACAAACTATCTGCCAAAGATCAGGCTTCCCACTTCTCCTGTTTTTATCTACCAAGAGACCAGATGGTTACATGACCAATTGTCTGAAGAGCTGTCCTACAGAAATTTGGAAGTTTCTTTGACCACCACTGCTTACCTTGCAGAATTATGACAGAAAAAAAACCCAAAAACCAATTATTGATTACTACAAGGAAAACCATGCTATGAAAAGGGAGCTGCAAACCAGGTTTGGTGGAAGCGTGGAGTGGGCTGTGACCCCTCACGTTTTCCCCAGTTCTGCTTGCTCTGTCTATACAAAATAAACCAATCTAAATTTTGCTGAATATCGAGATTTTTGTTTCTCATTTATAACACAGGGATGTCCTTTTTGTGTCCCCAGAGAGGCAGTGACCCCATGGCTGGTGTGGTGGTTGGGTCAGGATGGGGAGGCTCGTGTCTGAGCTCACAGCCCTCACTGCAGCTGTCCCAAGAGAAGTCAAGGGGATTCAGCTCACTCTGCACCTGTGGAGCTCTGGCCTGAGCCCCTGCTCCAGCAGGGCCACCCACAGCCTGCTGGCCAGGGCTGTGTCCACACACATTTTGTGTGTGCTATTTCTAATAATCACGGCTCCACTGTTCCCCAAAATCTTCCTCCTGTCCACTGAAGGCTTTCAGCACTGGCAAACTATTTAAATATTGCCTTGAGCCTTGCTTAGCACTTGTGTTCCTTCCTGATGCTTCTACCAGGTTTATTTCTTGTCCACCTCTTCCTTCAAATCAGGCTTTTATCCCTTGGCAAGCCAGGAAATCCCATTTTCAGAGGCCACAGGGGTTTAGAGGAGAACCACGCTGGCTGGTGGCATCTCAGGCTTTAAACCTGAGGGAACTCATGGAATCCCTGAGTTACTTTGCCCTGGGAGGCACCACCTTTGTCACCAGAGGGCAGGAGACCTCTCTGACAAAGCTGCCATCGGGAAAAGTGCTGGAGTTGCTGGGTTTTTAAAGAAGAACAACGTTTATCTGCTGCTTTTAGTGACGCTGACAGAGTTGGATGGGATTCATTTGAGTAAAAACCTGCAGGAGGTTTTGGACGTGGTGTTTCCTCACTGGTTATGAGGGAAAGTTATAATTATGAGGATGGACCTCAGCCTGAGGGCTGCATCCAAATCCTCACCCTGAACATCTGGGATCCAGCATAAATTTGATGTATTTTGTGTGTTTTCCATTCCTTCAGCCATGTGAAAGACTTGCTGGGGAAATCAGGGAACCCCCAGAGGTGCTGCAGGGGAGGATGTGGCTTTTCCAAGCAAGGGCTTGGCATGGGAGGGAAAAATTGCTTTCCCACCACTGCAGCTGGATTGGAGCTTCATTCAGGGTGAAGCTTTCCCCCCAGTTCCCCATCCCAGCTGTGCATCCATCCCCCAAATCCCCCTGGTTCTCCCCCCTTCTCCCGCCTGTGACACAACCAAACAAGCCACACAGTCCTGTTTTTAAAACGGGGCCTTTCTCCATTTTATTTTGCCCAATAAAAATCCTTCACAGTCAGGTCGAGAGAGAAGAGTTGGAGATACGTATACATATAGATCTGCATGTCTATTTATATATATACATACCTCTGTACAGATATATTTATATTTTCACCGTAGAAAATGGCAAAGGCAGTAGCTCTTCACATCTGGATAACCCAGTGGGAACAGACAACAGACCAGCAGGGAATTGGGAAGTGTGGTGGAGTTTTAACAAGAACCTCTGAAACAGATACACCTTTGCTGTACAAAAATCCCAGAATGCTGTGTGTTACCTCTTTTTTTTTTCCTTTTTTAAAATTTTTTTTTGTTCATCCTCTTATCTTTAAACACACTTAACCAAAGTCAAGACAACGGTGTTTGGAAGTGACCAAGTGGACAGGAGAGACACCCGACTTTATGGAGTTCTTTTTTTAAATATTTTTGTTATTTTTTAAAGTATATATATATATATATATTTATATATATAATTTTTAATTTTTATTTTTAACTTTTTTTTTAGCTTTTTTTTAGGATTTTTTTTTTTTTTTTTTTTGCAAAGTCTCGTTTAAACGCAGCAACAGTCAACGCAGAGACAGAACAGTAACGGAGTCGAGTTCAGAACACTTCTGGTTTGAATTCACAGTCAGAGGAGAGAGAGAGAGAAAAAGAGAGAGAAAAAAAGAGAAAGAGAGAGACACTGAGGTGTCAGGAAACGAGAGGGAAGAAAGCACAAGGCTGGGATTGAATTTACACGGGGGGAGGTGGGGATGGGACGAGGGGCACGGCCGGGTGCCAGCAGAGCTCCTGTTATTGCTGGTGAAGTCACAGCAGCCTCACCCCCGTGGGGAGCTGGAATTTGGGGGGACAGCTCTGGATCTGCTGGAGAATGGCCGACTCAGTGACCTGCATGGGTTTGGGGTGAGGAGAGGCCAACCCAGCGTGGCTCCTGGGGCTCACAGCCATTTCCAGGTCCCAGAGAGTGCAAACGAAGCCACCCTGGGGAGCCTCGGGCTGGGCTGGCTCTGCAGGGACACGGCTGCCTGGGAAGGGACTGCATAGACACATCAGCTGGCTGTGCAGCTTTGGGGGTGCTGGAGCTCTCCCCGTGTGTGTTCTGCTCCTCTCACTCATGGCAAAGGCTCAGGGGGCTTCTCCTCCCAGCCTGGCTCAGTGTCCTGCTGGTTGTCACCGAGCTCACACACCCCAGGGGCTCCCACGTGGGGAAAACCCACTGTGACCCCAGTGGGATGGGCACCAGGAGGGGATGGGTGACACCTCTGGGTGTCCAGGCTGCTGCATGTGGGAAGCTTTGGGCTCTCTGGAGAAATGGGGCCACCAAGCCCAGACCACTGTGGTTATTTAGAGGCAGACTGGACCTTGCATCCCTTTCCAAAGGAGTTGAGGCCAGGACTGGAGCTGTGAAGGTGTTCATGGGGATGTTGGCTTGCCTGCAAGTGTCAGAGTTGGGAAGAGTCCCTTTTAAATCCCCCTGGAAAAACCTATTGCTTTGGGACAGAAAGCAGAGACTTCCTGCTGGAGAAAACAGATTTGTGAAAGAGCTGTGGAGACACAGCCTGGCCCCAGGCTGCAGACCTGACATGATCCCCACCACTGAGAGAACCAGGGAGGAGGATTATCCTGAAAATCCAGGAGCTCAGTGCTGACAGCAGTTGCACTACCAACATCTGCAAACAGCTGGATGTGATCCCAACCCCTTCATACACTGCAGGATCCTGTGTGCCCCTAAGGACCTCACAGACCCCTCAGCCCCCTGTTTTTTTCCAGAGCATGGAAGGACCAGGGAGCCCCAGAGCTGGGTGGTGACAGTGTGAATGGTCCCACAGGATTGCAGGCCATGGGAATGTCCTTCAGAAGGAAGCCAGGTTGTTCTTGGAGGTAAAGCAGGGCTGATGGAGAATGTCAGAGAGGTCAGTGTTCTGGACAGCTCCTGAGATCAGGGCTGGGATAACCCATTCCCAGTGGGGGCTGCAGCTCCAGCTTGTGCAGATGTACCTGGGAGAGCACTGGGAGGGGCACTGGCTGCTCCAGAGGCATTGGGATGATCTAAAAGGAGGCAGGAGAGCCTGGAGAGGTGGAGCAGAGGAGCAGCAGGGTACAGGCAACACATGAACAGATCTTTAGCAAGGGGTCTTGGTGAAAAGTAACTTAAAAAGGGGTTTCAAGGCTTAAACTGAAGGTTTGGTGAGTTAATGGTGAGTTGGGCTCTTTTCAATCCTGGGGATGGAGTGGAGAAGGCTGAGAATGGCTGGGGAGCAGAGCACAGTGAGAGGCATCTGCCCAAGGCCCAGACCCCCTGAACACCCACCTGCTGCAGCACAGATCTCCCACCAGCTCCTGCCAGGTCCAGGAGCCTTCATGGAGCAAAGGTGGGTGGAGATGCCTTCAGCAGCCCAAGCAGGAGAAATTAACACTCTGCCTTCACCTTGGAATTTGTTTCCTTGGTAAGGAGGGTGCTGAGGATGCCCTGGGGTGAGCTGTGGGGAGGACACCGAGGGGGCAGCCAGCAGGACCATCAGCTCTCAGGATGCTCGTTTTCCTGGGCAATTCCCACTGAGCCAGAACAACTGACTGGTGTCTGCTGCTAAGCTAGAGGAGACCTATTGCTCTGAAGATGAGAGGTGTGAAGTTGAAGACAGGGGGATGCATGGCTCGGTGTGCATCCTCTCTTCTCTTCAAGAAGAAAGGGAATGGCATCCATCCCAACTCCTAGGGCAGCCCCTGGTCCATATTGTCCACAGGAAATGTGTGGAGTTGATTGGTATGGCTGTAGAGGATACTGGTGTCACCAACTGGGGACGATCACCTCACCCAGGAACTCCTTTCTATCCTGTCCTGTCTCACACAGGAAAGGCCCTTATGGACCTGCAAACATTCCCAGGTGGGACACAGGGAAATCATGTCCCCTGCCAGCTGTCATTCCCCTTTTCCAGCCCACACCAGCCTCATCTCTGTGCAGGAGAGCCGGGGTGCAGCTCCAAGCGTGCAGCCCAGCGCTCTCCGGAGATCTTTGGTTGTGTTTTCGTGAGCTCACTGCCATGAGTGAGCTATAAAGTGCCACTGCAAGGGGCAGGAGGGGAGCAGGGTGGTCCTTTCCATGGGCAGAGCTCAGGGGGACACCTCTGGGAGCCACTGTCTGCGTGGAGTCTGGGTGTGACACCCGACAGGCAGAGGGGACTTCACCCTTAACCGACTGCAAACCTGGTTCAGGGTGACAGCAAGCATCAGAGCAGGACAGTGACACCAGGCTGAGCCAATCCCAAGGGGATTGCTTTCCTGGGAGGTGCTGAAGCCCAGGTTCCCACTGCAGCCAGGCACAGGTTGGGGTGCTGAGCACCCCCTGTGCAGAGCTCGCCAACAGAGAAGCCACAGAGCCTTCTTGTCTCCATTTAATCATCAACATACAGAGCTGGGCTCTTATTTACATCCAAGCACACTTCTCTCTGTACAACAGCTTGAGAACAACAATTCCATTCCTCTCTGGAGCGTGGAAACCTGGAGGTGAGTGAGCACCACCAGTGACAGCGGGACTGGGGCCACCAGCTGCCAGCAGACAGTGGCAGGAGCTAAGTGGGGCTGTGTGAGGCACAACAACGTGCCCTGCTTGTGGTGCTCACCCTGGGGGTGAGAGGGGAGTGCTGGAATCAGCCCAGCTGGGTTGCTGGGACAGTGGGAGCAGCCAGCCCTGGAATGGTGGTGGAGCAAAGCAGCCCTGCTCACAGCAGAGTAAAAGCTTCCCTGGCAGCTGGATAGCCTGCTTAGCCCACATCCTCATGGATGGGAGCCCCTGGAGCTGATCAGTGTCCTCTGTTTGCTGTGTGGATGTGCCTGGAGCATGACTGGGCTCTGTACATGGGGGACCTGTGATGCCAGAGCTGCTCCAGGACTGCCACCACTGGCCTGGCTACCCCAAAAATCTTGGGTCATATTGTCCAGCTGCATGTGTTGGGTGTCCCAGAGCATCTCTAATGCTTGTGGACCCCATGTGTGGGCAAATGAGCTGGGACCCTCATGGCCACAGCTTGTGGTGGTGGCCAGTGGCAAATTAGAGAAGATTTTGGGGGCAGGACTTGGGCAATGACACGAGAACCAGGACATGATGCTGAATTCCACTAGCTCCAAGGAGGAGACAGCTGGGGGATGATCAAACCCAAACTCTGGGTGGAGTTCCATGGGACAGAAACAATTCATCAGCACTGCCTGAGCCTCCAAGAGCCACTGCCAGCCTCCTTGGCCATTCCCAGGAAATGTCACCCAAATACCAGCCTGGCACCCCTTGGCTGTCCTAATCCAGGGCTAAAGACCCCAGAGCCTCAGTGAAGATTCTGATGAGAGATTTCACCAACTTGTGAAAGTGTAAAGATCTGGAAGGAGCCAGGTGAGCTCCCACCTGGGCACAAACAGCAGGAATCCAGGTGTCTCACCATCATTTTGCTCCATCTCTGCTGAGCAAAGGGCTGGCACAGGGGAGAGAACTTGATGGGGAGCAGCACATCCAGTCATGGGGAGGAATCCTGAGGCACAGGAATCCTTTGTGGCAGTTTGGCTTCCCAAACCATCTGTGTGTTCTGTCACTGTAGCCTGGGTGGGGGGTTTCTGCAGGACAGCCAGGTGTTTGGGGGATCCTGGGAGAATCCCAAGAGAGGGAAAACCAGCAGCAGTGTCTCAGTGGGTGTCTGCAAGGCTCTGTCACCCAGGGAATGTCCACAGTCGAGGTCTCTCAGAGCTGGAATGAAGCTCTGGATCGATGTGGTGCAGTGAAGAGGTGGAGGGAGTGGGCCTTTCCTCCTCCAAGGTGAACAACCTTCACAAAACAGACACCAAACACCTGCTCTGGGAGGGAGGACAAGGTGGGCTTGTCTGATGTGAAAAGAAATCTGAGATGGTGCTCAGAGACACCAGATCTCCAACCCTGACACTGTGGGATGTTTGAGTCTGTCTGGAAGGCCTGGAGTATGACATGGAGGAAGCTCTAGGATCTGCCTGGCCAGGTGCACGTGGGTGTCTCCCTGGGCATGGCAAAGTCTGCAGCTGTGTGGCACTGGCAGGCAGCTGCACTCCTTCCTGGCATGGGCTGACATCCAAGAGTGCTGGAGCATCTTCAGGATTTGCAGTAGGACTCTTCCCCACACCCATCAGGAGTCAGACCTGACCTAATCCCCCTCTTATGGCTGGTCCAGGGAAAGGGGCTTAGCCTGAGCTGCCCTGGTGTTTTCCATGAGTTGTCTTCCTCCAGCTCCAAAGACATGTGTAGAAATGGTGGGAAAAGACAGGAACTGTCAACTGTGATCTTGAAATGCCCTGGTCTTGTTGCATTTTTCCATTTTCAATGACTCCAGGGATCTCTGGCAGCTCCTGGCCAGTAGCACTGTCCAATGACTTGGGACTAACTGCAGTCTCCACCCTGCTCAGTCTGGAGCTCACCACAACATTTGTTCTCAAACTGAAGTCATGAACAGGCCAGCTTTGGGGAGACAGAACATGGAAATTGTGCAGCTTCAGGGCTTTTGTTTGGAAGGTCTTCAGCCCCTCAATGCCTCGAGGTTCTTCCTTGGTATGCACATGAAAAATAATCTGGCCAAACTCACCCTGGAGTCACCCAGACATTTCAAGACATCCCAGTGCTAATTCTAACTTTTCTCTTCTAGCTGCTCCCCAGGGCAAAGAGCCAAAATTCACGCTCCTATTGATCCTTTGGCTAGTGCAAACTCCCCTTTGCAACATTTTTCTTCTCTTTATTGTTACTCGTGGTAAAAAATTGTCCATGACAGGAAGAACTGAGCTCACTTTGCCCATGTTTTCAAGTGGAATGCCAGTTTTTGCTGCCTCAGTGACTGTGCACACAGGATTTGGTTTATTATTCTGCCAGGGCATAAGCACTTGCGTGATCTTAAGCATTTTCCCCTCTTATGACTTCTTGCAGGCTCAGAGCTAGTAGCTGAGTATTTTCTTGAGCTAGGCCTGGAGTTATTATCTCCACCACCCCTGGAGTGTGGGATGCCTGTGGGTGCTGTTTGGAAGGCAGTACTGAAGGCTGACTGTTGCAATCCAGCTGTGATGCTGCTGTGACCCAAGCAACTCCTGAGTGAGGCTTGAGTGCTGTTTTTAAGCAGACCCTGGACCAAGAGAGTGCACCAAGGTGTCACTCGTTTGGGGACAGGGTGGCACAGCTGCCCACTTTTGGGGCAGATTGCTAAAGATTCAGTTTGCATAAACATCCCATGGGTTTGGAGGCTTCCCCAAACCTTGATTCCAGTGACTTTGGGAAGTAAGAGGGCTGCTGGGAAGGGAAACCAGCTCAGATTTCCAGGCTTTTTTCCTGCTGTAACCAGCTGGGGTATAGAGTAAGAGTAAGGGGACCAAGGCAGAGGTGGGATGGTATTTCTGCTCCCGGGGTTGGTCACAACCTGGGAGAGGAGTGGAACTGCAGGAGGAAACCACAAGGAAGTGAAAACGCAGCATTTGTTAAGCTGTGCTGAGCCCCCAGAGAGGCTCCTGCTGGGACATCATTCCTTGTTGGCTTCTGTTACCAGGACAGGCTCATCCTGCTCCTCAGGGATGTCCTAACCTCTTGAAAGGCAAGAGGGAGTCGTCTGGTAGAGATATGTCTGGTTTCACTGAAATCAGTGGCCAAGCTTGCACTGACTTCACTAAGACCACTGTCTAGACAGGATACTTGATGCAGAACACTTGAGTTTGCTCATGATCCCGAGAGCTTTGCTCCATTAGCCAATGTGGCTAAAAACATCCTGGAAAAAAAAAACAAACCAAAAAAACCAACAAACCTGCCACTTTGAACTGTTTTGCTGCATGTAAATGCTTGGAAAACCAAAGAAACCGAACACAACCCTCCAAAACAACCAACCAAAGCAGGGTGAATTGTAGGAGAGGGGGTGGCAGCCTCTAGCAAAGTAACAGTCAGGGCAGATTACAAAAGAGCCAATTGACCCTCGCCAGCTGTACGAGGGAAAAACCCAGACGAGGTGTCGCATTATCGATAGAAAACCAACGCACACCCACAGTTGTTTTACCTACAGAGCACAGAGTGGAGAGTGAGGGTGGTGGAGCCTGGTGGGAGCGCGCTCACCCCGCTCCGACGGGAGCGCGCCATCCTTCGGAAGATCGCTGGCTTGAGCAGGTAGGACATGCACAGCAATAAAAAATCCCGTGGTGTCACCTGGGTCCCTGCTCAGATCTCGGTGGACTCTATTCGCTCGAGTCTGGAGGGAGTCCATGTCTTCTTCTCCTCGGTGTGCGGGGGGCTGGTGGCCTTGGTGTTCATCTCGTTGACCTTGTGCTCCAGGAGCTGGTTCTTCTGGTACATCTCCACGTAGTTCAGCTGCAGCTGCTTCTGGTACTTGATGACTTTCTCCTTCTCCTCCTGCCACGTGCGCCGCTCCTCCTCGAAGTCCATCACCTGCTGCTCGCGCTGCTGCCGCTCCAGCTTCAGCTCGCCCTGCAGCCGCTCCAGCTCGCGCCGCAGGCTGCTCACGCTGTCCTCGCTCTGCCGCTGCATCTTGGCCTCGTCGCTCTCGCAGGCCAGCGGGTCCCGCAGCTTCTCCCCGAGCTCCCCCCCGAAAGACCCCGCTGGGGGTCCCATGCTGGCGAGTGTCCTCTTCAGGCCGGACACCTCCAGCTCACAGTGGTTCAGTTTTTCCCTCAGCACCTGCACCTCGCTCATCTTCCTCTGCAGCTCGCCCTCGCAGATCTCCAGGTTGACGCTCTTGGAGCTGTAGGAGTCCTTCAGGGTGAGGATCTGCTCCTCTTTCTCCCGTAGGAAGTTCTTGCCTTCCTTGAGCTGCGACCGCAGTCCCACGATCTCGTTGAGCTTCTGGGAGACGTCGGCTTGGGAGTCCTTGAGCTGCTGCTTGAGCAGGGAGATCTCACCTGCCTTCTGGCACACCTGTGGGGAGAGCACTGGTGAGGCTGGTGGGTGGCAGCAAGGAGCTGCTTGTCCCCTGCACTGCCCGTGAAACGACCCTGCTTGGGGACTCGGCCTGCACCAGCACCCAGACCATGCCACACACATAGAGGCTGTCCTCACCTCTGTGTTTTTTTCCTGGCTCTCAGGGACCTGATGCAGTTCCCAGCTAGAGTTGCCCAAACAGCCAAGCCCAGTGCTGCAGTCCTGCTTTGCTCCTGCCTTCCTCTTACTCTCCCACCCACCGACCTGTGGGGCTCAATCCCAAACTTTCTGCTGAACATCTGCAAATGGCACATTTCAGAGCCTAATTAATCCCAGCTTCATTGACTTTCCATCAGGATTAGCAGAATAAGGTCTTCTTGATTCTAGAGCTATGTTTTGCCTCAGCACTCTTAGTAAATTTAAAGTTTCTAGCCTGTGCATGGAAGGATTAAAATTCTTCACATAATCAAGCTGAAAAAAAAAGGTATGTTAGCACTGGCTATACAAACAGACCTTGATAAAGTGTTCTAAAAATAGGAACAGTATGAAAAAGTTATGTAGGACTCAACAGAAGAACTAGAAAGAGGAATTTGTCTTCCAGCCTTTTGAGAGAGATAAACTTAACAACTGAAAACAGTGTGTTATGATGGAAAGCATGAGGTAGATGTGGCTATCAGTGTCATTCTTAGCTCAGTTGCTTTTATATCTTCAATTCTTTAAAAAACAAATATTTGAAAAGCAGTTTCAGGGTTTGCCAAATGCAACTGGTAAAAGAATTTAATTAAAATAGACTTAAGCCCATTTTTGGCTGGCACAAGCACCTGTGTGGAAAGACCTGCATTCCCTGAAACTGGATTTGAATGTCACGACTTGGAGTGACCAGACTGTGAAGTCAAATTATTAACCAGCACAGGAGGGTGTGCAAAAAAAGTTGTGCTTATTTTAGCTTAATTGAAATCAACAGGCCTGGTACTCAGACAAGTGAGGTGACAAGCCTGGAGGTCACCAAGCCATGGCTGTTATCTGTGGGCTCCACTTAGGGCATGTGGGAGGTACTTTGGGATGGAAGCCTCACTCAAGGTCTGTTATGACAACGCTCTTACCTCCCACTTGGTCTCTTCAATCTTCGGGAGAAACTCGGCCTGCTCCTTCTTGAAAGCCACAAATTTCTTCTCCAGCTCCTCTCGTTGCTGGAGGAGTTGTCCCATGTCGTCCTGGAGTTTTTTTTTCTCCTGCTGGAGCTTGAAGATTTGGAGCTGCAGAGCCTGCTGAGCCCGCTGCGCCTTTTTGGAGACCTGCTGCAACTTGTTGGCGTAGTTCTGCCTCAGGTCCTCCATTTCCCTCTCCCAAATCTTCTGCTTCTCCTCGAACACCTGGAAGATGGCCGCCTCGCTCTTGTCCAAGTTCCTCCGCATCTGCAGCACCTCCTGCTCCTTCTCCCACAGCCTGTCCTCCAGGTCCTGGATGATGTCGTCGGTGGAGGGCGAGTGGAAAGGCATCGTCTCGTTGAGATGGTTGAGCCTGCTGAAGGACGAGGTGCTCTTGCTGGAGGAGCGCCCGCTGTCTGAGGTAGATATCCCGTTGTATCCCACGATGTTCTTCTCCACGTAGGTGGTGCCGATGCGGTTGATGTGGCTGGTGGAGGCGCTCATGGGGCCCACGTGCTGGCTGTAGCCCGTGCCGTAGGTGGGCAGGCTGGTGAGCGAGTTTCGGCCCGAATCCGAGAGCCCCCCCCCTTGGTTCGTAGTCCTGTTAAGGCTGCTCTTGTCGAGCCCCCCCTTGGGTGCGGACGGGCTATTGCTGTTGGCGTGGTTCAAGCTCTTCCTGTTCTCTGCCATCCCGTTGCTCTGCGGCGGGCAGAGGTTCTGCATGGAATGGAAGTTTTTAGGAACTACTGGTTTAAAGGCTGAGGGTCTAACTAAGGGCTCATTGCTCTGCAAAAAGGAAAAAGGAGCATGAGTCAAACAGGGCAGGAGGCTCGGTGACAGCACACAAAAGAGACACGTCGGCGCAGGGTGGGGCTGGTGCAGCTTGGCCTTATCCCACCATCCTTATCCCACCATCCTTATCCCACCATCCTTATCCCACCATCCTTATCCCACCATCCTTATCCCACCATCCCTATCCACCATCCCATCCATCCACCATCCCACCATCCTTATCCCACCATCCCTATCCCACCATCCTTATCCCACCATCCTTATTCCACCATCCCTATCTCACCATCCCTATCCCACCATCCTTATCCCACCATCCCTATCCCACCATCCTTATCCCACCATCCCTATCTCACCATCCCTATCCCACCATCCTTATCCCACCATCCTTATCCCACCATCCTTATCCCACCATCCCTATCCCACCATCCCTATCCCACCATCCCTATCCCACCATCCCTATCCCACCATCCCTATCCCACCATCCCTATCCCACCATCCCTATCCCACCATCCCTATCCCACCATCCCTATCCCACCATCCCTATCCCACCATCCTTATCCCACCTCCTTACACCCTGCACCATCTGGGGTTGCACATGAGGGACCTGTGGTCACTCCAAGGGCAACACTTTGCCTTCCCTTCCCCCAGCTGGAAGGAAACCATCTTGGCTCACCCCAAACCTGCGTTATTTTTCCCTAGAATACTCCTTGGGTTCTCTTAGTGCTTTTCACAAGGAGGGCTGCCCCTTGCTTACCAGACCTGACCAAAATCACTCTAATTTTTGTTGATTATATTTCTAGCCTTGAGGTTGCATTGCCTTTTTTGCTGATCGAATTGAACCCATGGGTTAGCAGCTGTTTTGCCTCAGGATCATCACATCTCCCTCCTTTCCTCCTGTGCCTGTGGGGACCTTGTGTCCTGCTTGTCCTCAGACAGGAGCAGGTAGGAGCTGTGACAGCAGTGACACCAGGCAAGGAACATGCTGGAGCTGCTCTTAATTTGAAATTTGTGTTTTCTGTGGCATAAGCAATACAGACCACAGCTGTAAGGGATTTAGAAAGTATCTTAAAGCCTTGCACATTCCTCACCCCATCAATATACCATTAGAAACAAAATTTTCCTCAAAATGGGATTGAGTCTCCCCTACTCCAGGTTGGATTTTAGGTGAAAATTAAACTGGAGGAAGCAAAGGTATTTTGAAAATGCCATTTAGGAGAAACAGAACAAGCCCCACTGAACAGGTTGGAGACCAAGTGTGAGACTGAGATGGACTGCAGGGGCTGTTGGATTAACAACCCAGGAGAGAAGGCCACCAAATGCCACAGAAATAATACTGGACACAAATTATGGAAGTCACTGGAGCAGAGCAGCAGGCTACATAAAACACTGCTGGCTCTGGAGCTCTGTTCCTCCAGGCCTGGATTTTGCTCCCTGAAGCCCATATGAGCCATGAGGACTGGGCTGGGCTGGGAGATAATGTTTACAGGGGTAGTTCCTAAGCCTGTTCTCTCACAAGGGGCAAAGGATTGCGAACAGAAGCTCGTGGCTGCTTTCAGGCAACAGCTTTGGGTGGCAGTGGGTGGTTGGAAACTGCCTATAAAAGGCACAAAACACACAAAACAAGAGTTGGACTCAGGTGCTGGACCTGCTGAAACAGGAGCCAACTCCAGCTCCCTCCCCATCCTTCAGGGAGGTAGGCACATCATCTCAGGGAAGCTGGAACAGCCAATGACTTAAATACAGGCTTAAATGAGCTGTATGTGGAAGACTCGTGGTCATACTCTTGGGCTTCTCAAGAACTAACAAGCCCCCTTGAAAGCCATAAGAATTATATCATCTCTACATCAAAACATACAAAATAAAACCGAGGCCATCAAGACTGCACCGTTGCCCTCAAAACGTACAAAATAAAAACGAGACCATTGCACCATTGCCCTCAAAACGTACAAAATAAAAACGAGACCATCAAGACTGCACCATTGCCCTCAAAATTTACAAAATAAAAACAAGACCATTTCACTGTTGCCCTCAAAACGTACAAAATGAAAACGAGACCATTGCACTGTTGCCCTCAAAATATACAAAATAAAAACGAGACTATTGCACCGTTGCCCTCAAAACGTACAAAATAAAAAGGAGACTATTGCACCGTTGCCCTCAAAATTTACAAAATAAAAACAAGACCATTGCACCGTTGCCCTCAAAACGTACAAAATAAAAAGGAGACCATTGCACTGTTGCCCAAGGCCTCCAGCTCTGTGCATCCAGAGAGGCGCCACGGCCGCCCAGCTGCTCCAGGAGGCTCTCACCTGGTCTAGCTTGCCGGAGATCGGCAAAATCTTTGGTGGGTTACCGGGCTCGCGGTACTGGGGAGGCGGCGGCAGGTTCTTCTCGTTGTTGGCGGTCACGTTCCCGCAGATATCCATCTTCACCTTCTCGCTCTTGCGCAGGTCGCCGTTGATGTAGAGGGAGTTGGAGACTTTCTCCGACTTGTAGGTCTTCTCCTCGCCGGAGTAGCGGTTGGGGCCGTCCCGCGCCGAGTAGCCGTTGCGGGGCCCGTCGGGCTGGCGGCCGCCGCTCTGCGTGCGCGTGCCCACGCTCTTCATGGCGAACTCCTGCTCGTTGGCCACGCCGCTGCCCACGCTGCCCATGGCGCCCTTGGGGATGCTCTGGCAGTGGTGAGGGAAGCCGTGGAAGGTCTCCGGGCCGGGGTAGCTCGGGTCACTGAGGATGGGCAGCGTCTCTAGCGTGGCCATGGCAGCGTCGGGGTGAGGTGGAGGCACAGCTCAGGGGCACTGGGACAAGGAGGGGAAAGGGTTGTTAAAGAGATGCTGTGAGGTTCTTTGGACCTCCAGTGCTCTACAGGCACCAAACTCCTACTCTGGAGCTCTTAGGCTCCTACTTCGTCGAGTAATCTTCTAAATAAGCAAAGCAGCTAATAGTTAAAAATGTTTTTTCTTACAAAGCACATCAGTCTCAACAGGCAAGCAGACAGCAATGGCAAATGCTGTGGCAGTAGCAAAGCAAAAACCTGGCAAAGAGCAAGTGGCTAAAAGCACCAGCTCTCCCCAATACATACTCTTGTATAGGACTTTTCCAAGAAGCTAAGATGCAAACTCAGATCACCACTCCTTAACCTATTAGATCTCTAGTTTCTTAGCACAGCAGGTTATGTATAGAACTACACATACACTCTATCATGTTCTAAGAAATGTCAGCAATATTCTTACTGTATCTCTATTATGTCTAAGCACTGTATACAGCTGTGGGCCTGGAGCCTCTACTGAAGATATCACTGTGTTTGCAACCTTCACTAGAACACTCACTGCTACTCTGGCATTTGAAACCTTTCACTAAAAGCATTAGAACTCACCCTAAAACTACTGACTTACTTCTGCTTAACTGTCTACTTTGTGTGAGTGGCTTAATATACTTAAACTCATCCAAAGGCTTTAATTCAATACCTGCACTCTGATTTCTTTCTGAAGAATTCAGAGAGACCCCTGACTCACTGACTCCAACAAGATGCCTTTTTGTTTGCAGATTGAGGTCCTGTCCCAGTGATAGGGTTCTCCTCTTCTGTGGGATCCCCAGATCCCTTGGAGGAGCAGCATTCCCCAAATCCCACCCACTGTTATCAAAAAGAGCTCCTTATCTTTTCAATCCAAGAGTTGTGGTTCCCAGGGCAGTGAGTTGCATGGATTTTAGTAGGCACAGCTCTATGGCATCCCTGAGACACAACCATTTGCTGTGTCCAGCTTGAATTATTTCTGTCACGTTTCCCAGTTTGAACAAATTTGTGTTCCCATGGGGATGGAAGGTCTCCATCCCTGGTCCTGGTTCATACAAGTGCTGCCTCCTCACATCCCTTGGGAATGACACCACAGTGTTTAAACAACACAATTTCCATCACTTTCTTAGAATTGTTGCTCACCTGAACTCAAGCTTTTAGAAAGATGTTTTTGTGCAGGTGTCATCCTAAATTTTCTTTTATATCTTTATTCCCCTTCTTTGATTCTTAATTAGAGTGTGCCTTGGGTTGGCCAAAACTAGGCCATGGGACATGGATAACATGCAAATAATGGTTTCAAAAGTTGTCTTTCACTAGGGTTGCCCTGGGATCAATTATCCTTGGGACCAATTCTCACATGTCTAGATGCTCTTCATCAGCTTTTACACAACAGTGTAAAATCCTGTTCAAGGAACTAAAAGACCCTCAACAATTTCTGTTGTTGTTGTTGCCTTATTGAATAATGGAGAATTTGAGCCTGGACAAGCCAAAAATCTCATTACCTGAAGGAAGAGAGAAGGTGCATTGCAAATTTTGGGTGACTGAACCAAACCTGGAGGAGCAGGGTCAGTAGCCAATGACCAGTGGCCACTCAGCTGACCATTGTCCACCCAGCCCTACTGAGTTCACTGACTCAGCCCCATGGGCCAGAATGGATGCTTTTCTTTTCTCTCAGGCACCCTCAGTTCCAAGTTTCCCCATCCTGGCAGTGTGGGGACTAAAGCAGGACTTAAGGGCAGGTGCAGGTTCCCCTGTGGATGGGATAAAAATAGTGATGCCCTTTGAAAAAAGGTTCAGTGATGGCAGAGGTGAGGCAGAACCAGCAGGAAGAGGAGATGGAGAAAAATCCCCATTTCAGTGGGTTTTCCCTCTCCCTGGAGTAGGGATGTTCATCCAGCCCTCCCTGAGTAAAGCAGAACTGGGTTTATTTCCCTGGAGAGCAAGCTGAGGTCTGGAGCTCAGCTCCCATGTGCTGTCTCACAGGGACTTGCTATTTGCACTAATAATGGAATGGAAAAAGAATTAAAAAGGTTAAAGCAGGGTCTGTGCTGCTCAACTTTGCTTTTATTAAAGTGCATTTCTGGAGGCTTCTCGTCCCCCTTTTCCCAGCATCCTGCCCTGTGCAAAGTACAGCCCGAGTGGCAGGTGTGGCAACTGCTGTGCCAGAGGGAGAGGACACAGAGCTGCTGAGATGGGATTTAAGGTCCCTTCCAGCCCAACCCATTCTGGGATTTTATCATCAAAGAGCATTAAGTGAACACTGCTGAGGACACCCTCCAGTTTGCACCTCTGTCCCCAGCTGATGATCTCATGTCACTCCCTGATGAAAGTCTAAAGGCCAGGCAGTAAAGGAGGATCACATGAGCACGTGTGGGGATCCACAGCAGCCAAAACACGAGTGTTTATTGGTCACAGGTGATGATGAAACCTCTGCCAGCAGCAAGAAGTGGCAGGGTCTGGTCATGGATCCAGCATGTGACATTGGGACACGTGCTCTGAGCAGCTCTCAGAGACTCGTGACCCTGTCCCACCCTGAAGATACTTCCCAAGGAACATCAGCACTGACAGTCCATGAGTGCACCATGGCCAGGGGTTAATCCAGGTGCTTGCTGAGCCCCTGGAGCCTTGGCTGGGCTGTGCAGTGATGAGGAAGGATGGAGAACACCCACTGAAGCTGCACTCAACCAACAGTGCCTTTGGATTTTATGAGTCAAGGGAAGACTTTTTGTCCTCCTAATTTAGGAATAACCTGCTTTTCAGTGACTTTGGGAATCTTTATAGGCTGTGGCTTCTTTTTATGGGACACCAGGCACCACGGGAGGGATGTGCTGGAAGGTCTCAGCTCCAGACAAGGAAGTGGCATTGTCTCCTTGCAGCAAGCAAGGGAGAAATCCAGGTTACTTTTCCCTCACTGGGTAAATTTCACAGTGACATTTGCACATTTACATTGACTCTCTGAGGGCAGGATGAAGTCACTGGAAAGTTTGATCCTTCCAAAATGGAAAAAAAAAAAAAAAAAAAGGGCCAACACAACAACAAGCATTTTCTTTTAACTGGGAATCATCCAAGAAAATATTCTGAAAGAAACCTCCTTGTTCCTAGCTTATGTTTACTGCAAACCCGGGATCTGATCAACAGAGCATACAGACAAGTGTTACAAATATGTTATTAAGGAGATTCCAGAAGTGCCAACAGAGCCCTGACAGTACAGCTTTGTTTGCCAAAAAGGGCCATTTTAACCCGAGAACAACAAGCCCTGGGTTTGTATCTTCTGGCCAGCTCCAGTTCCCAGTCAGGTTCTACATTGCTTGTTCCTCATCCCAACTGTGAAATCAATTTTGAGCACAGGAATAACATTGCCACACTCCAGCACAGAGCAGGAGAGTCTTTTTTTCTCCTTCCAGGTTTGGGGGAATGTGTGACTAAAAACTTTCCCAGGATATTTCTTCTCCTTAAATCTCATCATCTCTGGGGCAAGAGGGAATGGCTTCAACCTGCCAGAGGGCAGGGATGGGTGGGATATTGGGAAGGAATTGTTCCCTGGGAGGGTGGCAGGCCCTGGCACAGGGTGCCCAGAGAAGCTGTGGCTGCCCCTGGATCCCTGGAAGTGTTTAATGCCAGGCTGGATGGGACTTGGAACAACCTGGGACAGTGGAAGCTGTCCCTGCCCATGGCAGGGGATGGAACTGGATGATCTTTAAGGTCCCTTCCAAACCAAACTATTCCATGATAACTACCACCCTCCCATGGGAACATGAACTAAAAGTGGGTGATTCCCAAGGGTGCTGAGCCTGTCCACGAGCACAGGGAGGCTGAGGGAAGCCAAGTGGTTTGTCTTTACCAGCATTTCATTCCCAATTCCAACCTTTAGAAGGAAAGAAGAGTCACCCTTGAGCATGGCTGGGTGAACTTCTCTGACCAGGGACACTGGGAATCCACACACTCACACTGCAGCATCTCCCCATCCCATTATCCCATCCCTGTGGCCTCTCAGCCTTTCCTGCAGCAGCCTCACCTCAGAGACAGCAATATTTTGGTGCCTGATGCAGAAAATCTGGGGTGAAATGTCCTTTTCCCCAGCTGTGACAGGCAAACTCTGCATGTCCACCTCTCACCAAGGTTTCCCACCGTGCCTGCAGCTCCAGCACACTCCTAGATGTTATTGTAAATACAGTAATTTGTAAAATAACCATGTCTTCTCTCTACCCAAACCATTCAGTGAATGCCTTCCAGTTAAAAAGAAGAAAAATTGCTCTGAGATAAGCAGCTGAATGGTTAACTAAAACTAAACGATGGAGGCCTGGCTCTGTTTGTGCCTGAGGAGGTTAATTGTTAACACTCTCCTAACAAAGGCATTCAGGAGACAGACATACCTCGGGCACTGTGCCACGGGGGGAGAAGGGAATCAATCATCAAAAATGGGCACAGAGAGCTCCAGCAAGGAGCCCCAGAGCCAGGCAGAGCCTTGGCACACACACCAGCATGGGCAGCAAAGGCAGCTGAAGGTCAAAAACTCCCCCCTTGCCAACTGGGGTAACAGGTGTGCCCCTGACCTTCATTAGTCAGGTTTGTTTGGGCTTTAACGAGTGAGCAATTACTGACACCATAAAGCCCTGTTGTTTTTATGGGGGTAGGGCCCACACCTGCCCTGTGTTTACAGCTCAGGTTGGCTCTGCCAGTTTGTGCAGTGCTGCCAAGGGGTTGGTTTGGCTGGAGGAGAAAAAATCAGCATGGCCTGGGGTGGTGGAACAGGTTGGAAAGGGTGGGAAAAGAATGGCTGTGGAAATTTCAGCTTTGTCCAGGAAGATATGTGGAGTGGGAAGGACAGGAAGGGGTTAGCAGTGAAAACACAGACCCTGCAGGGAGCAAAACCACCTGTGTCCAGTGAGGCATTGACAAGCCCTGGGGAAAAAACCACCACTGAAACCCAAGACTTGCAGTTGCACTTGTAGAATCATCGAATTACAAGATAATTCAGGTTGGAAAAATCCTCCAAAACCACAGAGTCCAACTGTCAAATCCACCATATGTCCCCAAGTGTCACATCCATGGCTTTTAAATCCCTCCAGGGATGGGATTCCACCACTGCCCTGGGCAGCTGTGCCAGGGCTGGACACTCTTTCCATGAAGAAATTTTTCATCAAGAATTTTTCCCTAATATCCAGTCTAAACCTCTCCTGTTTAGAGGCTGTTCCCTCTTGTCCTCCCAGTTTCAGGTGCAGGTTTCAGTCACATCCCTCTTCCTCTGCCTCACCTTTTCTTGTCCATCACCTCCTCCAAAAAGGCCACTCAGCTGCTGCTCTGCCTCCTGTGTGTCACAGCCATCCTTTCCCATTTCCTTATGGCCATGCAGGACCCAAACCTGGCTGAGAGCTGCTCCCCTGGGGTTGATTCAAGAGGCAGGGACACCACAGCTCCCCTCCCACCTGGCTCCAGTGCCCCAGCACCTCCTCTTCTCCTGCACCCTTCTCAAGTTGCTCAGTCTGAAGAGGGGAACAGAATGAGCTTTTCTTGTCTCTCACAGGCATTTTTTCCAGCCCTCAAGTAACTCTTGTGGCTCTTTTCTGCACCTCCTCCTACTCCTTCCCCCCATCCTGCCTTGGTGGCTGCCAGGTTTTCCTCCACCACTGGAATACAGCACGAACACACTTGAACCTGTCTGCAAAAACAGGCAGATCTCAACCACAAGCTTTTTCCACAACCAGAAGCCAAATGAAGTCAGAAGAACAACTCCTGCTCCTTCCCCAGGACACAGACCTCTCTAATCCCATTTTTCCCTGCACTGCAGATCTTTTTCTCCCCATTCAGAGCTAAAAAGCAAACTCAGGAATGCAGGTTGGAGGGTCAAGTAGTGGCAAATTCTCTCAGACACCTCTTGGGCTGTGGGGCTGCTGTGTATCTGCACATTTTCCATCCTTCTGTGCAAAGGATTTATGACTGGATTTACTTTTGAACACAGCCCTGAGTAACGTGCCCCTGGGGCACCCTGCTGGAGCAGAGGTTGGACTGGCACTGCCCAGCATGGGAGTCCTGCAAAGGAACATCCAGTCTGGGAATGTGGGGACCATCCTGTCCCTCTGTGACCCCCCCAATTTCCAGCTATGCCTGTCCCAGCACTGAGGGGTCTGCACAGGGACCTGCAGCATCCTCTGCATAACTGGGCCCAGTTCAGAGCCCTCAGCCCTCCCAGTACCAACCATTTCTGAGACAGGAGGATCACTCTTTGCTTTTCTCTCCTGAAAACGTGGCAGCATCAGGAGGGGGTGGCAGGATTAGGGGCAGGCAGGTCCCAGTTCTGGGGGCTGCCCTTCCTCGTGCTGCTGTGGGAAATAAAAGTGAGCTGGCTTAGAAACATTTCCTTCTCCTTTCCGCCTGCTAATGAGATAATTACAGCCTTTTGTATTCTGGGAAACTACTTTCTCATTATGGGGGCTGCATCAGCTATTTACATAATAAGCCTGAAACAAAGGAGATGAGATGAAAAGCCCCAGGCGGGCTCTTCGGGGGAGCTCTTGTTGAGCTGCCAGGGCACAGCCTGCAGGATGAGAGGTTCCTGCATCCCCAGAGCTCCTCTGGGCTGCACTCTGGGTGTCCCCAGCATGGGATGCTCCTCACTCCCAGCTCTGAGGGTCCCCAGGGTCCTCAGAACCAGCTCTTCCTTAATTTGGCAATTCCTGATGCCAGAGGGTTTGGGAGTGTGGCCATGAACCCAGAGCCTCATCAAGGGGATGTCAGTGCTTGTGGGGCTCACAGTGGCACCTGGGGACGAGTCTCACCACCAGAGGATGTTTGGTACCAAACTGGCCTGTCCCTTGTCCCATCTGCCATGTCCCAGTTTCCTCCAGATGTGGTCAAGGGACATTCTGGGTACCAAGCTGTCCCATCCCATATCCCATATCCCATATCTCTATCCCATATCCCATATCCCATATCCCATATCCCATATCCCATATCCCATATCCCATATCCCATATCCCATATCCCATATCCCATATCCCATATCCCATACCCCATATCCCATATCCCATACTCCATATCCATATCCCATATCCCATATCCATATCCCATATCCCATATCCCATACCCCATATCCCATATCCCATATCCCATATCCATATCCCATATCCCATATCCCATATCCCATATCCCATACCCCATATCCATATCCATATCATATCCATATCCCATATCCCATATCCCATATCCATATCCATACCCCATATCCATATCCCATACCCCATACCCCGTACCCCATATCCATATCCCATATCCCATATCCCATATCCCATATCCCATATCCCATATCCCATATCCCATACCCCATATCCCATATCCCATACCCCATATCCCATATCCCATATCCATATCCCATATTTCATATCCCATATCCCATATCCATATCCCATATCCCATATCCCAGTTCTTTGTTTCACTTTCTGACCAAAATGGGTACCAACCTGTCCTGGCCCATTTCCCTGTTCCCCTATTAGCCAAGGGATGCATTGGTTACAAACCTGTCCCATTCCCATTTCCATTCCCATTTCCCATTCCCATTTCCATTGTTTCCCATTCCCATTCCCATTTCCCATTCCATTTCCATTCCCATTTCCCATTCCCCATTCCCATTCCCATTCCCATTCCCATTCCCATTTTCCATTCCCATTCCCCATTCCCATTTCCCACTCCCCTATTCCCATTTCCCATTTCCCCATCCCCCCAGCTGGCCAGTGTGTACCAACCTGTCCCACCCCCTGTCCCAGTTCCCTGCCCCCACGGCTGGCCAGGGGGACACTGGGTACCAAACTGCCCCATCCCACATTGCCAGTGCCCTGTCCCCCAGCTGCCCAAGGAACTCTCTGTGTCCCAAACTGTCCCTGCCAGCCTCCCTTCCCCAATAAAGGCCCCATTGTTCTCCCCACAAAGCCTGAGCAGTGCAGCCTGCCCCACCTTCCCTGGCCAATCCTCCTGCTCTGATATCAGTTTTCCTGCCTCACTTGGTCGCTGTGTTTAAGGGACACAGTCCACTGCCACCCTGTCCCCATCCCTCAGGACGTGGCAGGAGGGGAATCGTGGCAAACCACAGCCACAATCTGCACTGTGGAGCACTTGGCCTTGGCTCTGTGCCCTCCTGCTTGTCCCTCCTTCCCTCTCAGCTCCCTGAGGGTGTTCCTGGAATGGTCACCCTGCCACAGCTTCCTGGAAAACTTGTACTGACAGTAAAATAATCAGTAAATCAATCTGGGTATGGCTATTGCTCATTCTGAACAAGCTGCTCCACCTGTCCCAAGCCCACCTCCTCCATCCCAGCTCCTCATCTCTGGGTGTTCCCAGTTTTAATCCACAGGATTTTCTGGATCCAAAAAAGCAGGCAGAGTGGAATTAAAAGTCAAGCACCTTGCAGGCCACACCAGTCTTGAGCTGTTCCAGTAAGGGAAGAAATCAAAATTATTCTGGAGGCTGCAGCAAGGTGGGTAAAGCCCCAGAGAAACCTCAGCAGGTGACGTGGAGGTGTGACAAGGTACATTTGTACAGTCCCAGGGAGGATTTTTTGTCTCATCCTTGGAGGTTTTCAAGCCCTGAATGGACCAGGCAGGCCTGGAGAGCTCCAGGGCTCCTTTCCATCAGCAATTATCCTGCTGTGGAGTTTTTTGTAAGCCACACTGGATATCCACCAACATTCCCCTGGCCAAAGTCCTCATCCTCAGGGTTTTTTTTTCCCTTTTCCCCATCTGCTCTCAGAGTCCTGGGTGTGGATCCAGGCTGGCATCCTCAGGATGCACCTGAGGGCAGATGGGAAGGATTTTCCTTCTCTGTCCCCATCATCCCCAGGGGCAGCAGGACAGGATGGTTCCAAGCTCAGCCCAAACTGCCATCCCAAATCCTGTGTGTCCATCAGGAAGGGCTCATCCATGGCTCATCTGTCACCCTTGTGACTGCCCCCAGGAGATGCTCAGGGCCAGCTGTGTCACTGTCCCCAAGGAGGTCCCCATGGCCTCTGCCCAGGAAAGCACCAGCTGTGGTGGCACAGGGAAAACTCCCTGGATTCCCCCAGTGCAGGGAAAGGGCAGTTTGATGGAGCAGCCCCAGTGCTGCCTGTGGCCCTGATGGTCTGGGGTGTCCCATGCCATGGGCTGGACTGCTTGGGGTCATCCCTGCCTCAGTTTCCCCTTGTTAAGGAGCTGCCAGTGGGATCCAGGGTGAGATTTCCCCACCCTGAACAATCCATTTCCATGCACCCCATCTCTGCTCTGGTGCAAACACAGCCCAGCAGGAACATCCCATCCCTAAAAAGCACCTGGAAAGGGTCCCACCAGCTCAGCCCTGCACTAACCCACTGAAAATCCTTTGGAAATGTGGCTGGAGAGAGCTGAGCCTGTGGGACTCCCCAGCACAGGGGATGTGGGGAAGCTCCTGGTCACCACTGGAAATGTCCCAGCACGGAGCTGCATCCCTTGCCTGGCTCCTCAGCACCTGCCTGAGCATCCTCACACACCCCACACCCCAAATCTCAGGGACCCCAATGTGATCTCCATCTCCATGGCCCCAAATGCCAGGAGGACACCCCCCCTCTTTGTCACCAGACCTCTCCCTGCACAACTTGAACCCCTGCCCTGGGTGGGATGTTTTGGAGGAAGGCTGATCCTGCCCTTTGGGGTGATCCAGCACCCCCAGAGTGATTCCAAGGAGCTGATCCTGTCCTTTGGGGTGATCCAGCACCCCCAGAGTGACCCCAAGGAGCTGATCCTGCCCTTTGGGGTGATCCATCACCCCCAGAGTGACCCCAAGGAGCTGATCCTGCCCTTTGGGGTGATCCATCACCCCCAGAGTGACCCCAAGGAGCTGATCCTGCCCTTTGGGGTGATCCAGCACCCCCAGAGTGACCCCAAGGAGCTGATCCTGCCCTTTGGGGTGAGCCAGCACCCCCAGAGTGACCCCAAGGAGCTGATCCTGCCCTTTGGGGTGATCCAGCACCCCCAGAGTGACCCCAAGGAGCTGATCCTGCCCTTTGGGGTGATCCATCACCCCAGAGTGACCCCAAGGAGCTGATCCTGCCCTTTGGGGTGATCCAGCACCCCAGAGTGACCCCAAGGAGCTGATCCTGCCCTTTGGGGTGAGCCAGCACCCCAGAGTGACCCCAAGGAGCTGATCCTGCCCTTTGGGGTGATCCAGCACCCCCAGAGTGACCCCAAGGAGCTGATCCTGCCCTTTGGGGTGATCCAGCACCCCCAGAGTGATTCCAAGGAGCTGATCCTGCCCTTTGGGGTGATCCAGCACCCCCAGAGTGATTCCAAGGAGCTGATCCTGTCCTTTGGGGTGATCCAGCACCCCCAGAGTGATTCCTTTGGGGTGATCCAGCACCCCCAGAGCTGATCCTGATCCCTTTGGGGTGATCCAGCACCCCCAGAGTGACCCCAAGGAGCTGATCCTGCCCCTTTGGGGTGATCCAGCACCCCAGAGTGACCCCAAGGAGCTGATCCTGTCCTTTGGGGTGATCCATCACCCCAGAGTGACCCCAAGGAGCTGATCCTGTCCTTTGGGGTGATCCAGCACCCCAGAGTGACCCCAGAGTGAGCTGATCCTGTCCTTTGGGGTGATCCAGCACCCCCAGAGTGACCCCAAGGAGCTGATCCTGCCCTTTGGGGTGATCCAGCAGCTGATCCCTTTGGGGTGATGCACCCCAGAGTGAGGAGCTGATCCTGCCCTTTGGGGTGATCCATCACCCCCAGAGTGACCCCAAGGAGCTGATCCTGCCCTTTGGGGTGATCCAGCACCCCCAGAGTGACTCCAAGGAGCTGATCCTGCCCTTTGGGGTGATCCAGCACCCCCAGAGTGACTCCAAGGAGCTGATCCTGCCCTTTGGGGTGATCCAGCACCCCCAAAGCAGTTCCAAGCCATCCCCACGAGCCCTGCCTGGCTCTGCCATCCCCAAATTTTTCCCAACCCTCTGTCCCCGCAGGAAGGACAATAAGGGCACTCGCCACCAGCTGCCACCGGCTGTGATTTATCATTAACTCGCCCCCAGGAATTTCTCGGGCTCGGAGCCAGCCCGGGAAGCGCTCGCTCCTCCCCGGACACCCCTTGGTGGCTCCGTGCCCTTGTCCCCACCGCGCTGCTAAACCCGAGCGATGCCCTAAAACCCGCTGGGGTGCAAGGAGGGGATCCAGGGGGTTTTAGAGGGGAAAATCGCAGCTTTCCCCACCCTGATCCACCCAGCTCCGCGCACCCCATCTCTGCTCCGAACCTCGCTGCGAGCGCAGCTCGGTGTCCCCCCCACCCCAAAAATAAAATAAAATTTAAAAATCACCTGCAAAAGGTCCCAGCAGCTCAGCCCTGCACTAATCCACCGAAAACTCTTCACTCCCCTGCCCGGCCCCAAACAAAGACACCCAGCGAGAAGGGGGAAGGAGAGGAGAGGAAAGATCCCAAAAAAAGCCGGGATTTACCTGGGCAGCCCAGGGGTGCATCCTGCAGCTCCCCATCCTCCGCCCAGCGCCAAATCCATTGTTTTCCTGCTCGGTGTCCCGGGAAAAAGTCCAAAATAATACCTGAGCAGAGCAACCTGCTGCTGGGCTGGGGCCAAGGGCTGCCCTTCGCTCGGTGGGATTGGCCACAGAGCCCGCAGGAGCTTTAACTCTTTGTGCCCAGCTCCGGCAGCGATTTTGGGAAGGGATGGCTTCGTTCTCCTCAAAGGGGAATTTGGGGTTGATGGTTTGTTTTAGCTTAAATGGGAATTTTGGAGTCAGACGCTGGGTTTTCCTGGAATAAAGATTTGGAGTTTGCTTTTTTCTGTTTTCACATGGGGATTTTGGGGTCTGGCGGTTTCTGCACAAAATAGGGATTTGGGGGTTTGCTCAAATAGGGGTTTGTGGGTTTGGAAGGTTTTGGGGTTTGCTGAAATAGGGGTTTGTGAATTTGGGGTTTTGCTCAAATAGGGATTTATGGATTTAGAAGGTTTTGGGGTTTGCTGAAATACGGATTTATGGATTTGGAAGGTTTTGGGGTTTGCTCAAATAGGGATTTATGGGTTTGGAAGGTTTTGGGGTTTGCTCAAGTATGGGTTTGTGGATTTGGAAGGTTTTTGGGGTTTGCTGAAATAGGGATTTATGGATTTAGAAGGTTTTGGGGTTTGCTCAAATAGGGATTTATGGATTTGAAAGGTTTTGGGGTTTGCTCAAATAGGGGTTTGTGAATTTGGGGTTTTGCTGAAATAGGGATTTATGAATTTAGAAGGTTTTGGGGCTTGCTCAATTAGGGATTTGTGGATTTGGAAGGTTTTTGGGGTTTGCTGAAATAGGGATTTATGGGTTTGAAAGGTTTTGGGGTTTGCTCAAATAGGGGTTTGTGGATTTGGAAGGTTTTTGGGGTTTGTTCAAATAGGGATTTATAGGTTTGAAAGGTTTTGGGGTTTGCCTAAATAGGGGTTTGTGAATTTGGGGTTTTGTTCAAATAGGGATTTATGGATTTAGAAGGTTTTGGGGTTTGCTCAAATAGGGATTTGTGGATTTGGAAGGTTTTTGGGGTTTGCTCCAATAGGGATTTATGAGCTTGAAAGGTTTTGGGGTTTGCTCAAATAGAGATTTGGGGTTCAGAGTCTTGTTTTATCTCAAACAGGGAATTCAAGGTCTGACCGTTTGTTTTTCTTCAAATGGGAATTTTGGGGTCTGACAGCTTGGTCTGCACAGAGAAAGTTCTGAGGGTTCAATGACTTGTTTTATTTACTCAACTGGAATTTTGGGATCTGACTGTTGGGTTCTTTTGTTTTAATATTTTTTTTTTTTCCCTCAAGTAAGGAATTTCAAACTCTCAGAACTTGGTTTTTCTCAAATAAGGAATTTAAGATTCAGTTTGCCCAAACAGGGATTTTAGAATCAGACAGTTGGGGTTTGGGTTCTTTTTCAGATTGGCAATTTTGGGGTCTGATGGCTTGGTTTTGCTCAAATGGTGATTTTGGGATCAGGTAACTTATTTTGGCTGAAGGGGGATTTTGGGGTCTGGCATCTGGGTTTTCCTCAAATAGGGATTTTGGGTCTGTCTGCATGTTTTGTTTTTTGTTTGTTTGTTTGTTTGTTTGTTTTTGTTCCAAAAGGGGATTTTAGGGTCTGGGGGCTTGTTTTGGTACAAATAGAGATTTGGGGTTCTAACAGCTGGGCTTTTTTCAAATGGAATTTTGGGGTCTGACAAATTAGCTTTTTTTTTTTTTTTTTTTTTTTCAAGTGGGGATTGCTCAAAACAGCTCATTTTCACTCAAATAGTTATTTTGGGATCCTTCTCAACTTTCCCATCCTCCTGGGGATGCTTCCCAGCTGTGTGGCTGAAATGAAAGGCTGTGAAGAGCACTCAAAGAAGGGAAGAAAATTGGATGGAAGGGATGAATGGGATCCACAGAATGAATGGTTTGATTTAGAAGGGACCCCAAACCAGGGGACACTTTCCACTATCCCAGGCTGCTCCAAACTCCATCCACCTGGCCAAAAGCTGGACCTGGATGCTGCTCTCCTTCCTTTCCATGGTTCAGAGCAGAGCCCTGGTGACTGAGGATGGCCCAGAGCTCCTTTTCCCACTTTTCTGTGGCAGGAGAGCAATCAGGTTTCCCTTTGGGGGCCATCCAGCCTCAGCACTTACTCTGGATTACTTGCAGTCGTGGAGGGAGGGAAATAAAGCCACACAAAGCTACCCCTAATTTAGACACATTTGCTCAAGTGAATTTTCTGTTGGCAGGATGTGTGGGGATCAAAGGAGTCTCTGGTGTTGGTGGGCAAATAACAGCAAGAGCAGTAAAACAGCAATAAAGCAAAAAAAAAAAAATCAAATATGGGTTAATGTGCACTTAAACCAGGGCAAAATGCACTGCTGGGGTGCATGGGAAAGGTGTAAATTATACCAAAATGCATTCCTGTGGAGATTCAAGCTCTTAATTTTGCCCTTAAGCTGCAGAAGCAGAGAATTCTGACAAACAGGCTGGTTTTGGGATTTGTGCAGCTTGGAAGTAGCCAGGCAGGCAGAGAGCCCTTTCCAGCCCTGGCACTGCTCTGGCAATGAGCTGGGCTGGCTCAGGAGCTCTGCTGGGGCGTGGAGCCTTCCCAGCAGGGGAAGGGAGGGATTTGGGATTTGGGATTTGGGATTTGGGGAGGCTGGCCCAGCACAGGAGCTGCAGCAGGCTCAGATCTCACAGGAGACAGAGATTTCCTGGCACTGCAGCTGGTGGAGGCTGTGCTCAGTGCTCCCTCTGGGAGCTGAGTTATGTCTTAGTGCTTCCCACAGATGAATAAATCATGGTAGGAGAGGCTTTGGAGAAGGCTGGAAAATCCAGGATAACCCATGCTCCGGGTGGAGCATAAACTTTTGAACCCCCAGCTCCTCTTTCTAACCCAGGGCTTGGGTGGCTGAGCCTGGAACCTCTCTGGCCACCCAGCTCCCCTCCAGCAGAGCCCCTCCATCACCTCTGAGAGCCAGCAATCCTGCTGGAGACACCCATCTCTGAAAGAAAACAATTTAGCAGCAGGTTCTGCTGCTGCCTTAGTGCTTGGTGACAGTGGTGATGTGTTCCAAGTTTTCCTGTTCAGCTGAGTGGAACATAATCAAATACCAACAAATTAAAAGCTAATTCTTGCCTGTAATATTCATGCTCACTATCATCATTACCAAGCAGATAAGCCAGGTCTTACCAGATGTAAGTTAAATGATTAATTGTTTAGAAGTGTAAAATTAAATAAAATATTTTTTAAATAGAGACAGGCAATTTACTTTCCCCAGTTCTCACCCAGCACCCCTTTGTGCCAGGCTCCTGCCCAGCCAGCTGCACCGTGTTCCCATGGGACACAAGCACCAGGACTTGGTCTCAGCCCTTTGTGGGGTTTGTCCTTCTCTGCCCTGCCCTTTTTGGGTGGCCATGGTCAAACTGTGTCACCCAGCCCCAGCCACCTGAGGTCACCTCCAGCCTGGCACTACAGGGTTGGATTTACCCAGGTAAAACCCTTCCCTCCCCAGCCACGATGGCCTCACTCTGCCTTGGGGCTGGGGCTTTGAACATCCCCCCAAAACCTTCTTCCTCTTGAAAAAGAAAAAAATTTCACTCTTCCAAAATCCAGACTCTTTGTTGCCATGTCCTTCTGTTTTCTTTTCCCTTTCCCTTGCAGGAGTGGCAGCTCCTGGCAGGGTGATTTCCATTCTCTGAGAGACGTCTCATTTCAAGATCCCCAAGCTCTCTGAGGTGCTCAGGCTGCACCTGCAGGATTGGTTCAGTGCTCTTTGCACTGATCAGAGGAGGAGGAAAACACCAGCTGCTGTGAGGTCTGAAGGAGCCTCAGTGGCCCAGGACATTCCCCAGGGAGCAGGGGTGGAAAGCATTGATGTGCTCAGGCTTGCAGCAAGGCAGAGGTGGAGATGGGAATGGGAGCAGAGGCAGCAGCTCCCTGCACTGGGATTTCTTCCTTGAAAGCTCTGTGGAGCTGCTTTTTGGTACAAGACACCCCAATGTGGGCAAGAGCCTCCCTCCTCTCCTCACCCAGACTCCTTTATTTAGAGGGAAGATCATTTTCAAAGCCTTGAGGAGCAAAAAAAAAAAAAAAAAAAAAAAAAAAAAAAAAAAAAAAAAAAAAAAAAAAAATCTAAATAAGGGTACCCTGGCTGTTGAACACACCTTGAGGCTGTGAATGAAGTGGCATCTCCATCCCAGGATGTCTGAGGGCCTTGGCTGGGCTGTGTCAAGGCCAGCCTGGTCTGGTGATGGAGACAGTTCTGAATTTGTGCTGGAGACCTCCAGGGCTTTCCAACCAGCAGCACAACAACCTCAACCCAGCTCAGAGCTCAGCTGGGAACTGACTGTGCCTGTAAGTGCTTTCCATCCATCAGGCTGGACACTGAAACCAGAATTCCTGCAGTACCTCCTTGCCAGGCTCTGTTTGAAGCTCTTCCCCACTATCTGTCATTAAAGCAGAGATTTCCAGCCCAGTTTTCAGAGGAAAAACCCTGTTTTCTGTGACAGTCAACGGGTGTGGAACATCCAAGGGTTTCCCTGTGTTTGTGGAGAGATGCTGCCTGGATTTTTTTGTGAGTGCCCTGCAGGGATCACAGGGACCACAGCCAGACATGCAGGATGGGGCTGGTAAGGGAGCATGACAGCACCAAGCCAGAAAATCCAACTTTCTGCTGAGAAAGCTGATAAAATCCCCAGCAGCCTGCACAGCCTGAGCAGGCTCTGTGGCTGAGCTCCCAGAAGAAGTGTCAGGATGACACCCAGAGTCTGTTTGTGCAAGGAGAAACTGGTTCTGTGACAAAACAAACCTTCTCTGCACCTGGGGGTTCACCAGCACGGGGACATCCCTGGTCTGGATATTAAAATGCTGGGAGAGGCTCTTCCTGCTTTATAAATGAAATAATTTGAGCCTGTGTGAGAGCTCCTCATACCCACACCGAGCTGGGGATGGGAGAGGACCTTTTCCAAGCTGCCACAGGGGGTCCTGAGGCTGGGTTGACCCCAAAAGCTGGGTTGATGCCAGCTGCTGCCATGGGGACACTTTCCATCTCCAATCCATGACATCTGCCTGCCCAGCTTGAGCCAGCACAAACAAGCCAGAAGACTCTGGTTGATGTCATGCAGAGGGATGGTTTCCTATTCTGGAAAAAACCATCCCTGCTGGTATAAGCTGCCTGCTCCTGTAGCAGCACAGAGCAGACACAGCCTCACAGTGCTGGCAAACCACAGCCTGGTGCATGGGCCAGGTCTTCCCAAAAATCAGGAGAGGCTCCTGCATCTCCCCCTGTGGGTGCTGAAAGCTCAGAGTTTGTGCTGGGTGTCCTGGCTGTGGGATTTGGGTCAGGTCTGAGCTGCCTGGGGGGAGGATGTGAATTCTCAGGTTTCCCAAATAACGTCTAGACCAGAGAATTGTGGAATTACAGAGTCATGGGATGATTTGGGTTGGAAGGAACCTTAAAACTCATCCAGTTCTAACCCTCTGCCATACAGGGACACCTTCCACTGTCCCAGGTTGCTGCAAGCCCCATCCAGCCTGGCCTTGGACACTGCCAGGAGCAGCCACAGCTTCTCTGGGCATCCTCTGCCAAGGCCTCAGCATCCTCACAGGGAAGATTTTCTTCCTAATATTTAGTCTAAATCTCTCATCCTTTTAGTTTAAAACAATTCCTTGGGTGATTCTCCAGAATGAAGGAAACAAACCTCCCATTCCCAGTCCCAAAGCATCAGGCCAGGCCTAGTAAAGATAAATTGGAGCAAACCAGCTTGCAGCCAGGAGGGTCAAGTTTCCACTGAAATCACCAGGTGTTCAAGGATCCTGTCTGCAAATGCCCTTTCTGTCCATCTCAGGAATTAGGGATTTGTCACAGCCCCCTTGGCTCAGGGTCAGGGGGGAGGTCCCATCCATCTCCATCTCCATCTCCATCTCATTTCTCAGGGAGGAACATCAGGCTCCATCTCCATTAAATGCTCTCCATCTTGTCCTCCATCTCCATCTCCATCTCCATCTCATCTCCATCTCCATCATCTCCATCATCTCCATCTCATCTCCATCTCCATCTCCATCTCCATCTCCATCTCCATCTCCATCTCCATCTCCATCTCCATCTCCATTGTACCCAACCTCTGCTCTGGGGAAGAATTTGGTGGCTGAGTGGCTTCAGCAGAAGCAGAAGTACAAGAATCCTCAAGTCTTGGGAAAGATTTTCTGGAACACTGAGCAGGAAGCCTGGAGCAGCCCTGAGGTGGCCCCCAGGCCTCTCTGGGTAGGACACAAGGTTGACAATCCCTGTCCAGGCCACCATGACCCAGCTGGCACAGTCCATGGACCACAGGGAGGGATTGGCTGACTGGAAATGGGCTGAAATGCCACCTGAATCCATGACCATCTCATGGCCCTGGGCTCCTGGGAGTGTGGAATTTGCAGTCAATAAATGACCTGGGTGCTACAAGCACATTCCCCAGGTACTGCCTCCCCCGTGGCTCTTTGTCCTTGGAGGAATGTGGGTATTCCCTGCCCTGGGGACAAATTCCACTGGCACTGACCCATGACTGGAAACCAGTTTCCCCAGTGGGTGGAGCAATGGTTTTGCCTCCAGGTCTGCTCCAGCCACCTTCTCCCTGGAAACTATTTCCAGCTATTTCCCAACTCTCTGAACTCTGCTTCCCAGCCACTGAAGGATTCAGCCTTGTTCATCTCCAGGCTCATCCTCCTCAATCCATGCCCTGACTCAGATGCCGTACAGAGAAAAAAAAAAGAAGGAAAAGTCTTCACAACCCAGATTTTGAACTTTGGTGGCATCAGGATGGCCCAGAACTAGGAATCACCCTTCTGCATCACGTATTAATCCTTAAAAACAGCAAGGAAGGATCCAGGCTTGGCCAGGAAGAGGGATGGCAGAGGGTGGGAGTGCAGGGGTGCACAGCCAAAATATGTGCTGCTACAGGGTGATATATCCAGGCTGCTTCCCAAGCCTTTTTCCTGAATATTTGTGGCCAAGGCAAGGTTTTACTGGCCATGCCAGGGGATTGTGTCCCCCTGAGCAGCACTGGTGGTGAGGGAAACTGTCCTGGAGATACTCAAGGCTTGGACCTCCTGTGGACAGTGGGACAGAGACTTTGGAGTGACAAAATGGAAAACCTCGGAAAGGATCCATAGGCAAAATGGAAAATCTCAAAAAGGATTCACAGGCAAGAAGAAAAATCCCAGAAAGGATCCACAGGCAAAATAGAAAACCACAGAAAGGATCCACAGGCAAAATGAAAAACATCAGAAGGGATCCACAGGCAAAATGGAAAACCTCAAAAAGGATCCAAAGGCAAAATGGAAAACCCTGGAAAGGATCCACAGGTAAAAATCCCCCTGTATTGGGAGCATTTTTGGCTGTGCTCCTGCTGTGATTTTGCCCTGTCAGGAATGACTTTGTGGATCTCCTGGGAGATCCTCCTGCATTCTGGAACAACCTTTGGAGCAACTCAGGTGTTTGTGACCCACCAGGCCTTTACCCTGCAGGGACAAACCAGCTTTCCTCTGCAGTTTTCTTGCATCCTCAGCATCCCCCAGCCTGTTTTGGGGAGGGGGCTCTGTGCAGCAGGAGAATGGAGCAGTTGGCTCCTGGTCCAAGCCACAGGAGATTCCAGGGATGGGGAAACCTGGCTCCAGGCTGAGCCCCTTCCAATCCACCAGGTGAAAAGGGGCATTTTCCCACCCCAATGCACAGCCATCTCCTCCTGCTCCTTCACAGAGGGATGATGGAGGGAAACCCAGGAATGGGATTTCTCTGGAGCTGCCCTTGTGCTCCCAGCTGCCTGGGCACCATCACCTTGTGAATGAGCCACAGAGAGTTTAAGGCAAGGAAGGAGTTGAGGGGATGGGCCAGGGAGGGAAAATTTCCATAGCTGCATAATAAAGGTGGTTACATAAGGGCATCCTGCGTCATCTGCGGCTGGCATCTCCGGAGAAGTAATTACATCTGCACCACACATCTAAAGAAAATATTATCACATTGCCTTCCAAATTCTATAATTAGCTCTCCCAAGATGTGTGCCAGGGGCTTTATCATTCCGTGTACGCTGGCTGTAGAGCCAGGCACAGACACACAGAGGTTTTTTTCATTTGCCAGCTAGGAAAATATTTGGAGTTCAGTGTGGCAGCTGACCTGAGTCCCTCTGGAAAGGGAGGCTCTGAGGGTTTGGAGTGGTGTGTGAAGAGTGAAATATTTTCCCGGTCCCCCTCAGAGCCTGCTGGGCTGCAGGGATCCAGCAGGAGGGCAGGAATGGCAAAGCCAGGGCTTGGCTTTCCCTGCTCCTTCAAATACTCTTTAATTTCTGCCCTGATGCTCTGAACCTTGGGAAAGCCTTTTTCCCTTCGCTAAATGAATGACCTGATTTGCAGGGAGGTGCTGCCCTCACAGGTTCTCTGCTCTGTCTCATAAATCAAACCCCTTTTGCTGGCCCAGCTTTGGACTTCAGAACCAACTTTGGGCTTTGAACACTTCTCCCATCCCTCAGATCCTCAGCAAAAGGAAAAAGAGGCCTTTGAAATGGAAGCAGAGGCTGCAAAGCTCTGGGTTTGATGGAGGGGTTTTAGTGTGGAGATGGAGATGGACATGGGACAAGGTGGGAGCATGAGGGACATGGCAAGGGATGGATGGATGGATGGATGGATGGATGGATGGATGGATGGATGGATGGATGGATGGATGGATGGATGGATGATGGATGGATGGATGGATGATGGATGATGGATGATGGATGGATGGATGGATGGATGGATGGATGGATGGATGGATGATGGATGGATGGATGGATGGATGGATGGATGATGGATGGATGGATGATGGATGGATGGATGGGATGGATGGATGATGGATGGATGGATGATGGATGATGGATGGATGGATGGATGATGGATGGATGGATGGATGGATGGATGGATGGATGGATGGATGATGGATGGATGGATGGATGGATGGATGATGGATGATGGATGGATGGATGGATGGATGATGGATGGATGGATGGATGGATGGATGGATGGATGATGGATGGATGGATGGATGGATGGATGGATGGATGATGGATGGATGGATGGATGGATGGATGATGGATGATGGATGGATGGATGGATGGATGGATGGATGGATGATGGATGGATGGATGGATGGATGGATGGATGGATGGATGGATGGATGGATGATGGATGATGGATGGATGGATGGATGGATGGATGGATGGATGATGGATGGATGGATGGATGGATGGATGATGGATGGATGGATGGATGGATGGATGGGATGGATGATGGATGGATGGATGGATGGATGGATGGATGGATGGATGGATGGATGGATGGATGGATGGATGGATGGATGATGGATGGATGGATGGATGGGATGATGGATGGATGGATGGATGGATGGATGATGGATGGATGGATGGATGGATGGATGGATGGATGGATGGATGATGGATGGATGATGGATGATGGATGGATGGATGATGGATGGATGGATGATGGATGGATGATGGATGGATGGATGGATGGATGGATGATGGATGATGGATGGATGGATGGATGGATGGATGGATGGATGGATGATGGATGGATGGATGGATGGATGGATGGATGGATGGATGGATGATGGGATGGATGGATGGATGGATGGATGGATGATGGATGGATGATGGATGATGGATGGATGATGAATGGATGATGGATGGATGGATGGATGGATGGATGATGGATGATGGATGGATGATGGATGGATGATGGATGGATGGATGATGGATGGATGATGGATGGATGGATGATGGATGGATGATGGATGGATGGATGATGGATGGATGGATGATGGATGGATGGCTGCCCTGTGAGGACTGAACAGCCCAGGGAGCACCAGGTGAGACCTGCCCTAAAGGACCATTTTGCTCCTGTTCATGACCAATCCCTGGATTGTGTCAGTGATCAGAAATTGTCTTTCCAGGACAGGAAAACCCAGAGTCACAAAGCAATCATGAAAAAAAAATCCATTATGTCACTACTGGGTTATCTCCAGCCCTGGTGTTCTCTTGTGCTTTTCTACAACACCCTGTGATTGATATAAAACCTTTGATTGATATAAAACCCTGTAATCGATTTAAAACCTTTCTCCATTGCCCCAGTCATCCTGAAGATCATCATCACAACTGAGTCACAGAATGGTTTGGGTGGGAAGGGACCTTAAAACTCATCCAGTCCCACCTCTGCCATGGGCAGGGACATCTTCCACTGTCCCAGGTTCCTCCAAGCCCCATCCAGCCTGGCCTTGGGTACTGCCAGGGATCCAGGGGCAGCCACAGCTTCTCTGGGCACCCTGTGCAGGGCCTCACCACCCTCCCAGGGAACAATTCCTTCCCAATATCCCATCTAACCCTGCACTCTGGCAGTTTGAAGCCATTCCCCCACATCCAAAGTCCCTCTGCAGCTCTCTTTAACCCCTTTTAGGTGCAGACTTTGTGACTTTCTTTGCTCACCTGAGCTTTGCAGAGCATCTCAGGGATTGATGGGGCTCCCCAGAATGTGGGGTTGTGTTGCAATGGCTGCACCTTTGGGAACATAAAACTGCTCTAAAATTTGCCCTTCTGCCCTAACCTCGCTCATGTCTGCTTTTCACTGCTTCCATCCCAAAGGAACCCTTAAAAAAAAAAAAAACCTTCTTTGGAAATTTTCCCTCTTCAGCACCAATGTCCCAGGGAAAAGGTGGGGAATGACACCCTAGGGACACAGCACATGGCTCTGTGTGGGAAGGAGAGAGGGGAGAAGGGTGGTGTGGGAGCAGGGAGAAAGGGAAACAGCTTTGTCAATGATTTGCAGGAGAGAAAACAAACTCCTGCATGGTTTGGGTGGGTTAGTGGTGAGCATGGGGGGTGCTGGGTTAATGGTTGGATTCGATGACCTTTAGAGATTCTTTCCAACCTCCACCAACCACCCTGTGATTTCATGTCCCCAAAGGAATGCAGCAATTCCTAGCTGGGGCTGTGTGTTGGGTTGGTGTGCCCAGCAATGTGAATTCTGTCACCACCTGCTGGAGCCAGGTGATCTCCTGGCACACATTATCTGCTCATGGGCCAGCTTTAAACCAGCTGGGACAATCATCTTTATCTCTCCCACAGCCCATCCTCCCTCCAGGAGAGATCTCCTGTTCATGGCCAGTGAGTCCCAGGGCATGGCTGATAAAATTCCATCATCCCATGGGAGATGCTCCAGCCAGGGGAGGAGCCAAGCCTTTCCTACCCAGAGAAAAACTGACATTTGGAACAGCAGAGCAGCCTTTGCCACTGGATTCCAGAGGAAAGCCAGACCTTTCCACATCATCCCTGCACCTTCAGAGGGAACTGCACCTTCTCCAGGAGCACTGCTCCAGCTGAGCCACATCTGCCACTGCAGGAGGATGCAGCCACCATGGAATGGGACTGTGCCAACACCCTGACTGACTGACGGGTGTCAGCTTGGATTCTGACTCTGGCAGGGTTTGGGATTGTTCTTTGTAATCCTGCATTTCTATTTTAATTTTCCTAGTACAGAACTGTTATTCCTGATTCCCATATCTTTGCCTGAGAGCCCCTTAATTCCAAAATTATAATAATAATTTGGAGGGAGCAGGTTTACATTCTGCATTTCAAAGAGAAGCTTCTGCCTTTATTGGCAAACACCTGTCCTTCAAACCAGGACAGGCTGTCCATCCATCCTGAGCCAGCCCAGGATCTGTGGCCTCAATCCAGGCAGAGATTCCTGGTGCTTTGTGCAGGGATTTGCCAGAGGAGGAGGTGCTGCAGCACCACCTGCTCCCTGCACTCCTCTCCTCTCCTCTCATCCCTACCTTGAGCTGGGGAAGCACAATTCCTCAGGCATGCATGTGAAATGGGAAGCACTTGTGAAACAAGCTCCAGAGGAGCTTGGCACATGTTACAATCTTGCACTTCATATATTTGGGACAGAACTCAGCCCGGCACAGCATCCTGATTAATTTGTCTGAGCTGGGAGCAATCCCACACCACTCATCTCACCTGTGCTGCTGACAGGGACTGCCTGTGCAGACACCAGGAGTGTTCCCAGCATTTCTCCTTGGTAGTTTTGGGTTTTTTTTTTTAAATGAATCAGTGCTGACAAATTGCTCAGACATTCCCAGGAGGCTCTGCAGGAGCATCAGTGGCTTTGGGGAAGCACTTCAGACAGGAGCAGAGACGCAGCCAAATGACACACAGATGTGGAGCTGTCTCTTTTCTTCACTTTTTTTTAGCAAAAAAAAACCCATCAGGAAGGAGGTGAAGGCAGAAATCAGGGAGAAAAGGAAGAAACTCCCTCCTCAGGCAGTGGTTGGTGGCCTGGAGAGCTCCCTGCTGTGGGATGCAGTTGATGTTCAGTGTTTGAAGGGAAACTTGGCAAGTTCATGGACCAGAAATCCATCAGGATCTGCTGTGAATTGCACAGAAGGCAGATTTGGGAGTGTGTTGAGGGAATTTAAAGCAGACTGTCAGAGTGGTCCTTTTGCACCTATCCCTGCCCATTGCTGACACAATTGTTAAGGTTGGGAAAGACCCCTAAGGTCATTGAGCCCAAAAATTTGTATTGATTTTCATCCCTAAAATATAAAGTGTCCCCATTGTGTCCCAAGAATGCAACAGACTGTGCAGAAAGAGGTGTGAAAATTTGAGTTGTTGTAATCCACAGGTGCTTGTGTTCGTGATTCTACAAAAAGCCAAAACCAAAACCAACCTAACAAAACCAACCAAACAAAAAATAAAAAAAAAAAAAACCAAAAAAACAACAAAAAACCAAAACCACACCCCCCAAAACAACCTCATCCCAAAATAAACAAACAAACAAACAAACCAAGTCCCTCCAAAAATACAAACCATACAAACCACCAGACACCTTCATATTTTGCTAAACTGAACAAAACCAGGGAAATTTCTAAGCTGAGGATAGATTAGCTGTCATGAAAGTAGCTAAATCTGCACAGTAGGACAAGAAACTCATCTGCAGCAGGAAGGTGGGATGGTGGGGAAGGGGAGATGGGGGCTGATTTTTTTGGGCAAGCCGTGGGAAGGAAGAGCATCCCTGGGCAAGGCTGCTTATCCCATGAGGAGATGCTAAAGGCCCAAATTCCCTTTTGGGACCAACAGCCTGGTGCATCCCAGGGCACCCTAAATGTGATTTCCCTGGACACCAGGAGAGGAAATGCTGTCCCAAGGCTCAGCTGGAAGCTGGAGATCCCCCATGGGGTCACTTTGGCAGGTGGAGGGGTCCCAGGAGCTGCAGGGACATCCTGCTGTGCTGTGATGCCGTGTGCCCCTTAGAGCCAGGAGGAAAGAAAACTCTGGAAAAGCTCTCCATGACTTGGTGAGGAGCTTTAAAACTTGATCCATGTGCATTTATACCCTGGTGCAGAGAGACCTCTGAGTGCTCAGAGAACAGGCAGAGCTTGGGAAAAACATCTGGAAGGGCTGGAGAGAGTCCAGGGAATGGAGCTGGGGAAGGGTCTGGAGCAGCTGAGGGAGCTGGAAAGGGGCTCAGCCTGGAGAAAAGAGGGATCAGGGGGCCCTTGTGGCTCTGCACAACTCCCTGCCAGGAGGGGACAGCTGGGGGGTCGGGCTCTGGGAACAGGGACAGGGACAGGAGGAGAGGGAACAGCCTCAGGCTGGGCCAGGGGAGGCTCAGATTGGATATTTGGGAAAATTTCCACCCCAAAAGAATGGTCAAACATTGGAACAGCTGCCCAGGGCAGTCCCCATCCCTGGGGGGATTTAAAGCTGTGTGGATGTGGCATTTGGGGACATGGGGCAGTAGGTCCTTGGCAGTGCTGGGGGAATGGTTGCACTGGATTATCCTGGAGAGATTTTCCAGCCTGAACAATTCTGGGATTCTCTCTGTGATGGCTTCTTGCTTTGTCTCTGTGGCTCTTGGCAGCCTCTTCCTGGTCACCCTGGTCCTGCTTCCCTCATCTCCTCATCCCTGGAAGCATCACCCCGTGAGGCTGGCACCTGTTTGCCTTGGGAAGGGTCTTTCATTCCTCCTCCAAGCAAAGCACTGCTGAGATGCCTCTGTGGGAGGAGGGAGAGGGGTTAAACCCCCCCCAAATGTCAGTGGTGCTAAAAATAGCCAGGCTTGCTTTTCCCGCTCCCATTGACTCAGCCGTCACAGACCACAAACTCCTGAGTCAGGCAGGGGCTGTGGGGAAATCATCTGTGCCTGCTCTGCTGCAAACAGAGCGTGTTTGTGTGCCCAGTGACCCCTGTGTCCCCTGCAGGGACAGCCCTGTGTCCCCTGCAGGGACAGCCCTGCCCTCCTGCGGGGCTGGGAGATGGCACTGGCAGCTGGGAATGGGGAGCTGAGCATCCTCGCCCCCTTCTGCTTCTCCTGGCACCTCCTGGGCTCCTTTTTGGGGCTTAGTGGGGGTTTCTACACCTTTCTATTCCCCTCTGGAATGAGGTGCCCAGCAGGATGTGGGACCCTGTGTGTGTCTGTTCCCACCCCCTCCTGCAGCTCCCAGTCCTCTCCCATCCCTTCCCGAGTGCCAGAGCTTTAACCCCACATGGGAACAATTCAAAATACCTCTCTCAAAAAGCATCACTTAGTGCTCCCAGCTAAGAACAGAAACTGGGAGAAAACCTCAAGTTATTCTGGAGGTGTGGGGATCACAGCCAGGGGCAACACAAACTCTAAAAGCCACCAGGTGACCCCTCCCAGCCACCAGGGAAGTGGTGACCACAGGAAATAGGGCAGGGGAGGAGGGGTCCATGGCCCTTTGGTTCCAGCCAACCCCCTTTTCCCTGCAGGACACTTCCCACCAAGAGCTGTCCCCTCTCCAGCACCCAGATCCTCGTGATCCTAACCCAACACCCCCAAAATCCTGCACTTTGGTCACCAGCAAGAGGAAGGTGCAGAAGGATGTGTTCAGTCCCACCAGAGTGGAGACCCCAGTCCCACAGCTGGGGTTAAAGGAAAAGTTCTCACTGATATTTTGGGAGCCACTTCCTTCCCCTCCTCTCCTCCAGAATAGCTTTTTGTCTTTGGGTTTATTTTCTCTGTTGCCTTATAAAGGTTTGACCCTGGCGTGTTTTGAATGGGTTTGGAGGCAGCATTGAATTCCTCCTGGGAGGGAGGAGGGGATTTCATTGTGCCCAACCCTGCAGAGCTCCGGGGAGGAAAAGCAGCAGCTCCTCCTGCTGAGGTTTCTGTCTGCTGAGCCCCCTGTCCCATGCCAGCCCTTCCCTTGGCTCAGCCCCTCCAGCCACCCCACTCCTGTCCCTTGTCCCTGGTGGGTGACAGCTCCACCAGCACAGCTCCTCTGCAGTGGGAAAATGGGGAAATGGGGAGAAAAAATGGGAAAATGGGGAAAAAATGGGAAAATGGGGGAAAAAAATGGGAAAATGGGGGAAAAAAATGGGATATCCATCCCCTGGCCAGCTCTGACCCAGACCCTTCAGGGGTCTTCACCCCTCTGCTGCAGCTGATAAAAGTCACCACAAAATCCCCACAGATGGATCCAGCTGCCTCTTGTGTGTTTACAATGTCTTAAAATAAAGAATAAAAGCTCTGGTTAATGATCACAGAATCACAAAGTTGGAAGAGACCTCCAAGATGATCGAGTCCAACCCAAGCCCTAACACCTCAACTAAGCCATGGCACTGAGTACCACATCCAGTCTGTTTTTAAACACATCCAGGGATGGTGACTCCACTCCACCCAGGCAGATGATTCCAGTACTTGATCACTCTTTAAGTAAAAAACTTTTTTCTAACATCCAACCTGATCCTGACCCACCAAAGGGTTTTGGAGAGCTCAGTTTCCTTTGGGCTCTCTCTCTTCTCCACCCAAAATACTTAAGAACCAACACTGGCAACCAAGACAAAACTTATTGGTATTTTGGTTCAATAAAGTTGTGGAATTTACTCCACAATTTGCAATTGGCCACATCAGGTCTCTCCTGGATGTTCATGGATGACAGGACTTTTAAATTGATTTTACAAAATTAAGAGCAGCAAAAGAACTGCAGCAGCATTGCCTGTCCTCAAGCTGGACATCAGAAAATTGCTGATAACAACAGAGGAAAAAAAAAAAAAAAAAAAAAAAAAAAGCTCGATAATTTCTGTTCTGGCTTTGGAAAAAGCAGGCTGATGTTCTCATATTGCACAGGGACGACAAAGTGCTTTCTAGTCCATTAGTAACCCGGGAAGACACTAAATGGCATGGCCTGAGGATAAACATTTTGAAACAGTGAGTTCAGATTAATTTGTTCCCTGGAGTCCTGTGGAAGCAGGACAAGGAGAGGTATGGGCTGCTGCTCATCCTCTCTAAGAAGTCCTGGGATTTGTCTCAGATCCCAGAAGAGAGGAGAGATTATAATTACAGGGCAATATTAAAAAAAAAAAAAAAAAAAAAAAAAGGGTGGGGAAAGAAGAGTTGGACTGATGCAGCTTAGCCTGGTAGAAAAGGATGCAGGATTAGAGGGATGGAGCGTGGGAAGCTGTCAATATAAATAGATGGCTCATGAAAAAACAGCATTTCCCAGATTCCTTCAGCCTCACCAGGGGCAGGTTTGGGTCAGGTGTCCCCAGCAGCACCACAGATGGAAATGTGCCCGTGTGAGGAGCTTTGGTTTGGGGTGAGGTGGTTATTCTGGTTAAAGAAGGAGCTATCACAGGGCCATGGGATGGTTTGGGTGGGAAGGGATCTTGAGGCTCATCCCATTCCCACCCTCTGCCATGGGCAGGGACAGCTCCCACTGTCCCAGGCTGCTCCAAGCCTGGCCTGGGACACTTCCAGGGATGGAGCAGCCCCAGCTGCTCTGGGCTCCCTGTGCCAGGGCCTCCCCACCCTCACAGGGAAGGATTGTCCCAATATTTAAGGTGAATCTGCCCTCTGGCAGTTTGAAGCCATTCCCTTTTCCCCTGTCCCTTTTCCTTTGTCCCTGAAGCTCTCAATGGGGATTTTTGGATCTGAGCTGGGTCCCCAGGGACTGGGACAGGGATGGTCCCAGCCTCCCTCCTCCCTGTGCAGCTGCTGCTTAGAGGAAGAGGGACAGATGAGATCTCCCTGATCCCATTTCCCCTGAGCCTCGGAGCTGTCAGGGGTGCCTCCCACCCAGAGTTGTCTTTGGATCCCCCCAAGGTTTGCTGCCATCAGAGGACACTCTCCCTGGTACTGCCTGCTCCCTCCTTGCTCAGTCTAGTGCTGTTTCATCCTCCATAAATTTTTGGCAGGGAATTTTCGGCAGGGAATTATGCCCTCTGAGAAAAGCTGCTTCACTTGGTTTATCTTCAACCCAGTGTTTGAATCATCTCCAGCTGCATTTTGAGGTGGAGTCACATCCCCTCATCCCTTCACCCCATAAACAGGGACTTTAACCCATTTTAGGCTCTGTAATAGCTGCTCTGGATATTTCGGTGGCTCTGAGGCACTCCAGGAGTTAAAAATCCCTCTGGAAGCTCCTCTGCACCTCCACGAATCACCGGGATACCTGCAAAAGGTGTCCCTGGAGCAGGAACCACCTCGCTGCCATCCCCACCTCTTGTGGGACACGCGGCCACTGGCCCCAGGGAGCCAGAATCCCCCAAGATAATTCATGCCAATTACTGCAATCAGCTAATTAGCAAACAAGATCGATTCCAATGAAGTTACGGTGTCAACAGCTATTATGCAAGCTTGTGTGTGCTGGAGGAGAGCCATCCTGAGAGTCCCGGCGCGCAAAAAAGCCCTCGGGGGTGGGAATTGAGGAGAGGGAAAAGGGATGTAGGGATAGCAGGGGAAAAAAAAAAACCAAAACCAAAATCATTGCTGAGACAAATTAGGGAGGAAAAGTGTTGAGAATGGAAAGTGATCCAGATAACTGTAAACACCAAAGGGGTGATGGAGAAGGAAGATTCCCACCTGCCAGGTTGGGATGAGAGGGAGAAGTCGGATTTCACGGGGAAATTATCCGGGCTGCTCTGTAGGGATCCCCCAAAGGTGGCAAGCAGAGGGGGTTCTCCCTCCTGGAAAATTCCAGGGTGGAAAATCCTGGGAAGAGCTCTCCGCTCCTGGCCACAGGACACTCAGCAGCCCTGATTTTATCTCTCCAGAGAAAACCGATTGCCACTTTTGGGAAGGAGCGATCTCCGACGGGAATCCCAGGCAGGCTCCATCCATCCCTTCTCCTTCGGGAGCTGGATGGGGCTGCCAGGGTGGGACCCAGCCCGGTGTAAAGCCTGCAGGGACATCTGCTAATCCTGCCCTAAGCCCGCCTGATGGATTTAAAGAGTGTTTCTGTCGCTCGCCGCCGGGATCGAGATCCTTGGAGGATAAGCGTCCAAAGGAATGAAGGGATTCTGTGGGGTGTGAAAGGGAGATGTGGCTCCTGCTGGGATGTCCCCGGGGGATGCGGGTGTCACCTGCCCCGTGCTGTCCCTCGGAGCGCAGGGATGCTGGAATTCGGGCAGGAATTTGGCTGACAGATGCCCTGGTTTTATTCCAGCAGCTGGCTCAGAGAAACATTATCCGGCAGCCCAAATCTGCCTGCTAAAACCCCGGAAAGGTGCAAAATTGCTTTGCACTCCAAAGCCAAGGGTGGGGAGCTGGAGCAAAGTGTTTTCCCTGGTTTCTGTCCCGGTCAGAGCGGGGTTGGGGCTGTGCCACCATGTCCTGCCTGTCCTCAACTTCTCTCCTAAGGATGAGAGGGAAAGACGTCAACAGTTTGATGGGGAGCTTCATCAAAGAAGGAAAAATCAAGTTTTCCAGCTTTGAGGAATAACCTCTGAGTGGTGGCTGCATCCACACAAAAGCTGGGATGGCTGTGCCAGGAACGTGGGTGCCCAGGGATCGCTCGGGCGACTTGCAGGACTTGTTTTTAAAACAAACAGATCCCTTTTATCTGAAATCCCTCGCCTCCGCCAGGAGGAAACGCGTGGAACAAAGGAACGCCAGCATTAATCACCTCTGGAGCTCGGGGCTTGGCTGGGGCACCTCTCCCCAAAACTCCCTGCCTGGAGCCGGGCTGGCTGCTCCTGCTCACCCCAAGCACTGCACTGAGAGGGAAATAATCCCTCCTTTCTGTTCCAGCCATCAGGAATGCACCACACCTGCTGCCCCTCCGGGAGTGTTTGCTGTCCCGGCGGGCGCCAAGGCCGCCTTGTTTGCCCGGGGATTTATTTTTTTTTAAACGAAATATTGTTATTAAAAGCTAATTTGAGAGCGTGGAGGGGAAGGCAGAGCTCTTGGCTGGCACTGAGGAATGTCAACAGGCTGGGGGTGGGTTTGGCTGGTCCCAAAGCCCTCCTGAGCTGCAGGAGATGAGTTTGGCTGGAAAACAGACAAGGGGATTACTCACCCCAAACACGTGCAGGTGGCACATTCACCACTTCAGCCACAAGATCAGGTTTTGAAATACCTCATCCTAGTCCCCAGATCAGCTCCCATTCCTACAATCCCTTGGGAGGCTGCAGTGCAGCCTGGCAGAGGGAAACTGAGGCTAAGGAACGTGCCAAGGACGGCACCGAGTGCCAGTAGCAGGGAACAAAACAGATTAAAAACTTTCCACTTGGGACTCAGCAGCACTGAAACCACTCCTGTGTGTGGGGACACCCTGATCCCCAAAGAGATCAAGCCTTGGGGTTTGGAAAAGCACTGGGAGGGAGGAAGAGTGGGGCAGGAGGGAGGAAGAGTGCAGCAGATCAGAGCAAACTCCTGCTGTGGAGGGGCTGGCTGGGCACCAGCTCGGCAGCAGTGAGTTATTATTTACATTACTGGAGGAGCTGGGAGGACATCAGGGTCTCCCTGAGCCTGGCACCAGCTCTGTGGGCTGTGCTCAGCCTGCTCCTGGGGATGGTGTTTATGTCCTTGCTGAGCTGCACTGGGTGGGGATGTGGATTTTCCTAGCAGACACATTTTGAGAAATGTGGTTTTTGGAGGGGGGAGAGGTTTGAGCCAAGAACAAATCCTGGTCTCTGCAGGGACCACCAGGGACCCCCTGCCCTGGGCAGGAGAGCCATGGGGTGCAGGGGCAGCTCTGCCTGTCTCATCCCAGCACCCCTGGTGATTTTGGGGGATGTTTTCACCCTCTCCTTTCTGCCCTGGTGTCTCTGAGCCACCCTGAGGAGCCATCCCAGCCCATCCTCAGAACGGGAACAGCCTTTCCTGTCTTCCCATCCCACACTTTGAAAGGTGATGTGCACAGCCTGGCCAAAGCCAACACCAACATGTCCCTGTCCCCTGTCCCTGTCCCCTGTCCCTGTCCCCTGTGCCTGTCCCCTGTCCCCATTCCTGGCAGTGCTGGAGGCAGGGACTGCACTGCAGGGGAATGTCTGAGCTGCTCCTGCCATCCCAACATCTCCTCTGGGATGGCTTGGCTGCTCCTCCAAGTGCTTGCCAAGGGCAGAGCTGAGGATGTAATGAAGGCAGGGGCCCATGGGGAGTGAAGGAGCCTGTGCTAGATCAGCTGATATAATTAGAAAGCTGGGACAAGGAGATGAGCTCCTGTGCCCGAAAGCTGGGCTGGTTTTTCCCAGCTCCAGCAGCTGGGCTAATAAAAGCTCTGACCTCCCCCTGTGCATCATCTGCAGCAGTGCCTGGGGGCTCCCACATTCCAGCTTTTCCAGGGATGAGGCATTTACAGCTGCTCTGGGCAGCACCCACCACCATCACCTCGGCCACTCAGTGTCCTCTCACCCCCTCACCTGAGCCCACTGGGACTGGGCAGTGTCTGTCCCCCCAAAACCACTCTCCAAACTGACTTTGCCAACCAGCTCCATGTCCAGGTTGTGTCTCCTTGTGTGTTGGTTCAGGCAAGAACCCCCAAATGGGCCCAAAATGACCCCAAATGGGCCCAAAATTACAACCTGTTTGTAAAATCCTCAGGCCAAGCCCTCTGGTGATGGAAGGTTTGTTTGGGAACATCTCCACCAAATGGGATGACAGACTGGGAGAGCTGGGGGTGTTCAGCTTGGAGAAGAGAAAACTCTGGGGAGAACTTCCAGCACCTCCCAGTGCCTAAAGGGCAGAGTTGGAGAGGGACTTAGATGGGATATTAGGAAAAAATTCCTCCCTGTGAGGGTGGGGAGGCCCTGGCACAGGGTGCCCAGAGAAGCTGTGGCTGTCCCTGGATCCCTGGCAGTGCCCAAGGCCAGGCTGGACAGGGCTTGGAGCAGCCTGGGCCAGTGGAAGGTGTCCCTGGCCATGGAATGAGATGGTTTTAAGGTCCATCCCAATCCATCCCATGATTCTGTGAAATCCCAACCCCACAAACCAGAGTTTCCCCACGGAAGAAGGAGCTGGGTGAGAGATCTCCATTCATCTGCAAACCCACCTGGTCTCCCCTGGCAGCACTGACCCCCCCTAAGAACCCCCAAAACCTCCAAACTGAGCTCACAGCAAGGATTTCATAGGATTTAGCCACAGGGAAACCCTGGGTATTTGGGCAGTGCAGAACACACCTGGGCAGGCTGGGACAAACAATATTCCTGCTGGATTTCTGGGACACATCCAGCTGGTTAGGAGAGGAAGGAATGGACCCTTCTGAGGGCTGGAGGGAAGGGAAGGGAAGGGAAGGGAAGGGAAGGGAAGGGAAGGGAAGGGAAGGGAAGGGAAGGGAAGGGAAGGGAAGGGAAGGGAAGGGAAGGGAAGGGAAGGGAAGGGAAGGGAAGGGAAGGGAAGGGAAGGGAAGGGAAGGGAAGGGAAGGGAAGGGAAGGGAAGGGAAGGGAAGGGAAGGGAAGGGAAGGGAAGGGAAGATGCAGAACCAGAAAAAGATACAGGCTCCACAACAACAAGGTGCCTTGAAATCCTGAGCCTACAGAGAAAATCAGTCCTGTGGGTGTTTAGGAGAGGCACGTGGGTGCAGGATGAGGCCCAGCCTGGTGCACTGGGCTTGTTCTCACCTCCCCTGCAAAACAAACCCCCCCATCCCATCCTGCTCCCAGCTTGTCCCTGGCAGGATCTGTTGGGCATCACTCCAAAAAACTTCCCAGCAGGGAACCAATTCCCTCCAGTGCTGGACAGACAGTCAGTCACTGCTTATCCCAGCTTTTCATTCCTGGTTTGGATCATTCCTGTTATTACTGGTGCTGGGCTTCCAGAGGAAAATATATCTTTGGGCCACATCCCAAGGGATTGGGTGAATTCATCACCCACAGATGCACAGATATTTATTTAAAAGAGCCTCTTGTTATGTTACTTGGCAACTTGGGAGCCCGTGTGTTTCTCCAGCTGATAAATATTTGTGAGGTTGGTTGTGTGAAGAGCAGCATGTGCTAATGATCTGATTGCCTTTTTTTCCTGGGCTCCCTGCAAAGGGAGTGGGCTCTGATGGCCACTGGTGGGAAAGGACCTGGAGGTGCTGGTCTGCAGTGACTGGACATGAGCCCAGGTGTGCTCAGGTGGGCAAGAGACCAGTGGCACCTGGGTTTTGTCAGGAAGGGGGTGGCAGCAGGGCCAGGGCAGTGCCTGTCCCCTGTGCTGGCACTGCTGGGGCACCTCCAGTGCTGGGGGCACTGCTGGTGTCTCACAACAAAAAAGAGTTTGAGGGGCTGGAGAGAGTTCAGGGAAGGGAACAGAGCTGGGGAAGGGTTTGCAGCTCCAGGAGCAGCTGAGGGAGCTGGAAAGGGGCTTAGCCTGGAGAAAAGGGGGATCAGGGGGGCCCTTGTGGCTCTGCACAACTCCCTGCCAGGAGGGGACACTGGGGGGGTCGGGCTCTGGGAACAGGGACAGGGACAGGAGGAGAGGGAATGGCCTCAGGCTGTTCCAGATTGAACACCAGGAAGAATTTCTTCATGGAAAAAAAAGTTGCTAAGCATTGGAAAGGGCTTTCCAGGGAGGTGGTGGAGTCTCAACCCTTGGAATTACCCAAGGAAGGGCTGGACGTGGCACTCAGTGCTCTGGTTTGGTTGAAGTGGGTGGTGGTTGGTCAAAGGTTGGTACTCCGTGATCCCTGAGGTGTTTTCCAACCTGAATGAGTCTGGGATTCTGGGATTACACCCCTCTCTGAACCTGGAGCATCTCACTGGCCTGTGATCAGGATTTGGCCCTGAAGGAAAGAGAGGCTCATGATGGGCTCAGACAAAACTCATCCTTCAGACTCAGGAACCAGACAAAGCCCACAGGACCCACTCCATGGCAAACCCCCAGTTTTGTGAGATGGAAATTCAACCAAAATCCCTGTGAGCCTGAGTCCCAGCCTTGCAGGAGGGGGACTTTGAGCTCCCTCTGCCAGGACAGCTCTTGGCTCCAGCCAAACCTGGATCCCAAGGCACGAGCCCTCCCAGTTTCCTGATCCCTGCCCTAACAGCTCTCTTTGCTTTCCTTGATGTTTAGGGAGCTCCATGGAGCTCCTTCCCACCCATGGTGGGGCTCAGCCTGGTCCTTTCCCCCATGGAGATGCCCAGGGCTGAGTTTTGGGTGTTTTTGGAGAACCACCTGGATTATTGCAGGATCTCAAAGTGCTTAATCCACCAGCACCTCCAGGATGGAGCATCACAGCCTACCCACAGCTGCTGGTGTCCTGCAGGAGCCCTGGAATGGTGTGGGATGGAAGGGACCAGGGATGCCTCTCCCTAGCCCAGGTTCCTTGGAAAGGGCTCCACAGCCAGAGGATGAATGCAGGGGCCCAGCACAGCTTTGCCTGTGGAGCAGAGGGGTTGGGGGGTCCCTCTCTGCTCCCCAAACCCGAGGCCAGGGAGGTCTGGGCTCCTGGCCTCGTGCCTCCAGTTCACTTTCAGATCCCTCAAATAATAACCCTGTTTGCCAGCTCCTGTGACAGGAATGACTAATGGGAAAGATCCTCTGAAGGGAAACAAGAAATCTCCTTGTTTCACCCTTTGTTTGCTGGATTTCTCTGACAGCCCCAGGCATGGCTCAGTTCCTGGCTGGGAGAAAGCAGATTTTTAAGCCCTTCAACAGCTCCAGCAACATTCTCTTAACCCTTAACCTTCCCTGTCGGGATATAACTCCCTTCAGAAACTTTTTTGCAGCCAGTTTATCCACATTCCTGCTCCATCCACATGGAGTTATCACGCAGTGAGTGCTGATGCAACGTGGTTTTCACAGTGCATGTGGAAAACACCCTCCCCATCTGCCTGTTTTTTTGTTTTTTGTTTTTTTTTTTTTTTTTTTTTTTTTTTTTTTGGCAAGTCAGGGGGACCTGTCTCCCTGCCTCTTTTCCCGTTTTTCCTCGGGATGGGTGATCCAAGGTGCCCTTCTCCCGGCGATGGAGGCAGCAGGGGATGCCCGGGGCTGATGCTGCAGCCCCAGGGAAGGGGAGCTCTCCCAATCCCACCTCTCGTAGGACAAACTGCTGCTCTCTCCCAGATGCTGGACTTCCCTCCCTGCTCCTTTTACATCTGGGGGGCTGGGAGTTGATCCCAGCAAGGAAGAGCTGGAGGAGGAGGGGATCTCTCCCTTCAATAAAGACATGAAGCAGCTTTTTAAATGCCCCCGGGGAGCCAGCGGGGACAATTTCAGCCCCTCCACACATTCCTGCTCTTGGCTGTTGCCATCACAAGGCACTGGGGACCCGCAGACGGGGGATCACACGCACGGCTCCGGCATCTCCACGCCTCTTTCCAGCCCGTTCGCCTCCCAGCCTTTGCAGAAAATAAATTCCCCAGCCAGGCTGAACTCGGATGACAGCATCGCTGCTATATTTAGCCGCGGCAGATCGCCTCTCCATCCAGGGCCACACATAAACAAACCCCCGGCGCACGGAGAGGGCACGGCCGGGGGATGGAGCAGCGTCCCAGCGCTGCCTGCCCCGAGCTGGGGGAGCCTCGCCTTCCCTCTGACTGCCAGCAGCTCCCTGCAGGGTTTAACCCGCCGCCGGGCAGGTTTGGGGATGAAGGATGCGCTGGAGGAGAGCTGAGGGTTATCCCACGGGGCAGGAGCATCCCCGGGCTGGGAGCGCACCCGCGCGCTCCCGGCTGGAATTCAGGGAGCTGTCGGCATCCCCCATTCCCGTGGGGTAGAAAACGCCAGAAAATGCCCCGCTAGAGCTGTGGCCGCCCTTCCTACCCCCAGCTCACCTCTCCCTGCGGCCGCTCCTCGCCCTGCCCGAGCTCTGCACGGAGCTGCGGGGATGGATGGAGCTGCGGGGGGCTCGGGGGTGTGGAGCACAGCCGAGAGGTTGTTGGTGTGCAGCAGGGTCCGTGCCTGGCTCGCTGGCAGGCCTTGTGCTCCTTCCCCACGTGGGGAAGGGGAGGGGGGTACTCGAGGGTTGTTCAAGGGGATGCTCGGGGATGTTCAAGGGGATGCTCGGGGGATGTTTAGGGGGATGCTCAGGGGATGCTCAGGGGATGCTCAGGGGTGCTCAAGGGAAGCTCAGGGATGCTCAGGGGTGCTCAGGGGATGTTCAAGGGGATGTTTAGGGGGAGATGCCCAGGGGATACTCAGGGGATGCTCAGGGGTGCTCAGGGGTGCTCAAGGGAAACTCAGGGGATCCTCAGGGGTGCTCAGGGGATGCTCAGGGGTGCTCAAGGGAAGCTCAGGGGATGCTCAGGGGTGCTCAAGGGAAGCTCAGGGATGCTCGGGGGTGTTCAGGGGATGTTCAAGGAGATGTTTAGGGGGAGATGCCCAGGGGATGCTCAGGGGATGCTCAGGGGATACTCAGGGGATGCTCAGGGGATGCTCAGGGGTGCTCAAGGGGATGTTTAGGGGGAGATGCTCAGGGGTGCTCAGGGGTGCTCAGGGGATGTTCAAGGGGGTGCTCCGGGGATTTTCAGGGGGCATGCTCAGGAATGCCCATGGGGATGCCCAGGAGGGTGTGGAGCATCCAGCAGCCCAACACCCTCCTCTGGAGCACAGGGATCATTGGCCTGGGGAGCCGCTGGCAGCCACAGGTCTCCCCAGGCTCTCGCCTCGGCTCCGAGGAGGGGCTGGGGTGGCAAAGAGGGTCCCTGCTCCCCCCGGGCACACCCAGAGGCGCGGATGGGGCTCTGTGCTGCAGTGCAGCAGCTCCAGCCCCGCTCTCTGGCGGGGAGGGGGCACAGGGCACGCTCACCTTCACCCCCCGAGGATGGGATGAGCAGCAGCATCCCCTGTGCTGCCGGGCATGGAGCCCGTGGGGCCGGGACCCCCGGGGGCAGCGGGCAGTGGGGTGGGCGTGCAGCCCTGCCTTGGGGCCCCCCGATCCCTGCAGAGCCGGGCGGGCAGCGGGGGGATGTCCCGAGCGGGGATCCCCCATCGGAACGCCGGGTACCCAAATCGGAATGTCGGGTACACAAATCGGAATGTCGGGTACACAAATTGGAATGTCGGGTACCCAAATCGGAATGTCGGGTACCCAAATCGGAATGTCGGGTACACAAATTGGAATGTCGGGTACCCAAATTGGAATGCCGGGTACCCAAATTGGAACTCCGGGTACCCAAATTGGAATGTCGGGTACCCAAATTGGAACTCCGGGTACCCAAATCGGACCGCTGGGTACCCAAGTGCTCTCAAAGCCGGGCAGGGTGAAGCTCAGGCGGGGAGCCCCGTGTCAGCCCCGTGTCGTGACGTCCCCCTTCGTCCTCCCTCCCTCCCTCCTCCTCCCTCCCCACCGCCGCTGCTGGGCGAGGGCCACCCAGCACCGAGGCAATGACATAATTCCCAGCAACTGCACGTTAATCACTGCTCGCCGCGAATCCAAGCCCCAGCCCCGGCCACCGCTCCCCTCCCCGGCATCGCCGCCGAAGGAATCGAGAAATAAATCAAGCAGGATGAGGAAAAGGTGACGAGGGGTAGTAAGCGGGCCCTGGACTGGCACACAGCTCTGCCCCCCCGCCGCTCCTCCCCGCCTCGCACTCTATTTTTGGGTGCTGTCACATCCCGATGGCCCCGCGGGGCCAAATCCAGGCAGCTGCGACTTTAGGCGCAAACACGGCTCCCTCCCCTCCATCACACCCGAAACCGGCGCTGGCAGCCCATCCTCCACCCCACCCCCTCCCCAAAATCCTCCCCTCCCCCCCCCCAAATTACATCTGGGTGGGTGGTTCAGGCGAGCGGAGCTCCAGCACCAGGTCCCCCCCAGCTCGCTCTCTGCGCACCCCCCTCTCTCCACCCCCGAGAGACCCCCAGCCCATCCCAGCCCCGCTCCCCAGTTGCTCCCAGTCGCTCCCAGCCCGAGCCTTACTCTTGGCGGGGATGCTGGGGCTGCCCCGGCGCTGGCAGCGATGCGGGCAGGGCTCGGGGACCGGCGGCTGCCGTGCGAGGGGTCTCATCTCATTTTGTCCTGTGTCACCAACACACACACACACACACACACACACATTCGCAGCCACGTTTCCCCCCCCTTCTTGCGGCAAACGGCGGCCAGCCCCGACCCCACCCCCTGTCACAGCAGCAGCCTAACAGCGAGGACCGGCGGGATGGAGGAGGATCTGCTCGCCTTGCCTTTAACCCTTCCCTCGCCGCCCCCCCAGGACAGGGCTCTGTCCCCACGGGTCTGGCTGGGGATGCTGCGGGGCTGCGATGATGCTCGGAGCTCCCTCGTCTTGTCACCTTCCTGGGACAGGGGGTGTTTGGGGGCTGGCTCTGTCCCCCGCAGCCTCATCGCCCTCGTGCCCCCCAAAAAAGAGCCCCCGAGTCCAGGTGAGCCCTGGCATTGCTGCAGGCAGTCGGGGGCACGGTGGGGTTTGAGGGGACAGGCAAGGCTGGGGGGTGGGAGCCAAGTCTGTCTGCCTGTATCCACCATGGAAATCCCATTTTGGTCCCTATTTCCAGGAGCAGAGCCCTTTGGGGGGAGGGGGCAAAGCCTGGATCCCTGGGGGTCTCCAGTGGGGATGGGATGGGGATGTAAAATCAGTGTGGGAGAGGAAACAACTTTTCCCATCCCACGGAGAATCCAAGGACCTGAACTCATGAGGAGAGGGGACAAACTCCTTAAATTCCCTTTTACACAGATGACCTGAAAAAGGGACACCCAAATGGCCAAAGCAGCACCTGACTGTGACATTACACTGAGTTGTCTTCTCTGAGGAGAAATGAGAGGTGCCAGAAGGAAAAGGGAAAGGAAAAGGGAAAGGAAAAGGAAAAGGGAAAGGAAAAGGGAAAGGAAAAGGAAAAGGAAAAGGAAAAGGAAAAGGGAAAGGAAAAGGAAAAGGGAAAGGAAAAGGGAAAGGAAAAGGAAAAGGAAAAGGAAAAGGAAAAGCTCATGATGCTGTCCATGGTTGGTGGCACATGTCCCTGCCCCAGGCTTCACCCCAGCACTGGGTTTCCTGCAGCAAGTTTAGGTCTTGCAACACATTCTGCTTCTCCCTTGGCCTTTCCATAGATTTATGGAGGTTACACCCCTCCTGCTCATCTGTGAGGAGTCCCAGGAGGGAGGAAAGAGGCAGGAATTGTTGCCACTGAATGCTGCAGCTTTCCAGTGAAATGGCAGGGTGGGTAATGAATTGTTCCTGCTAATAGTGCTGGACAGGCCCTGGGCTGCTCCCCCAGAACTGCAGGCTGTGTCTCCCTGCACAGGTTGCTGCTGCCAGTGCCCCAGGGGCTGTGTGTGATCCTGCTTGGGTGGAAAGGGCACCTGAGGCTTCCTGATTTACTCACAGCCTTTGAGGACTGGGATTAGACTGGCTGGACAAAGCCAGCTCTGCTGTGGGTGGGGCTGCCTCCCACCAGCACTCCAAGCAATGGAGCCATTCAGGTCCTGCATGGAGAGCTGGGGGTCCTGTCCTGTCCTTCCTGGGCAGCCTGCTCTGCCCTGAGCCTGGCAGTGCAGCCTCTTTTGGGGGGTCATGCAAGGGTAGGAATTGTCCTACAGGATCTCATGGAGCTTCTGGTGCTGCTCCAGCTTCAGATGAACCCTGCTCCAAATGTCACCCCACCACACACCTCCAGGATTGAGCACCAGCCTGGAGCTGCTCCTGGTGGGAGATAAACCCTGCTCCCATTGTCACCCCACCACACACCTCCAGGATTGAGCACCAACCTGGAGCTGCTCCTGGTGGGAGATGAGCTCCAGCTGCCCTCTCCAGGGGCACTGGAATGCTCCTGGACACCCTGAGAGGATGGACAGGGAGCCTGCACATCTTTCCCTACCCAAAATGGGTCATTCCTAAGTTGGGGCAGGTCCTGTAGCTGAGAATCAGAATCACAGAATCATTTAGGACCCCTAAAATCACTGAGCTCAAAAGTCAACCCAGCCCTGCTAAGAGATGCTCTGATGGTGTTGCAGTTCCACCTGTCCATGGACACCCAAGGAAGAGCAAAACAGGACAATATTTCCCCTTGGCATTCTCCAGCACCTCCAAGGGAGAGGATTTTGCCAGGTCCAGAAATTCCTGGGGGCTGAGAAGCCCCCAGTGAGTCCATCCCCACTGCAAGGTGCTGCCTCCTTGGGTGGGTTGAAGCCCAGAGCCTGCAGGACACCCCCCCTTCACCCTCCCATTGCAATCAGTGAGCCTTTTGATGAGGATTGATAAGGATTGATAAGGATTATTCTGGGACAAGCACTGGGGCTGCAGGATTCTCCCTCTCCTCTACACCAATCCCTCTCCAAGTGCTCACAGATGCAGATTTCCCGTGGCAGGCTGGGATGAGCTGTCTCTCCAGAGCACAGCACTCTGCCCCCAGCCCTCACCCTCACCCCAGCCCCTCCAACACCCCGAGTGGACTTTGTTTTCCCTTATTTGCTGAGTGTTTTGTGTGCCTTGCTGTGGTTATCATGCTCCAGCCGTCAGCTTGCAGCGAGTCCCCGGGAGAAGGTGCCAACTTTAACATATGCCTGAACAGTTCTTTTCAGACATATACAAACTGGAACAATGCCTCGCTGGGAATATGCTTGTTGGTGCAATTTGCCAACTGTGGCTTCAGATCTGCTCTTTTCAGCACGCACCAGCTATTTGTAGAGGGTGCAAAAGCCGGGATCGCCGGCACAGGGGGGTCTCTGGAAGGCTCTGGGCATGCAGGGAACACAACCAAAGACCTCTGAGCATCACAAATAATGATCAGATCAAACATTTTGATTCTGAGAACCTCAGTCCATTTCCCCCTCTTGCTTTAGGAAAGCCAGCACTGATTTCTCCACTGCCTGAGCTATGGGTGTGTTCTCACCTTGTGCAAGCTCACCCCATTTCCTGGGTTCAGACATTCCCCAGGGCTTCACCTGTCAGGTGGGACATCATTGGGGTGAGTGGTGGCACTCAGGGTGTCCTTGCTCTGTCACACCCTTGGGAGAAAGGACTGACCAACCTTGGCTGGACATTCCTTTAACTCCTCCCATGGGTTTGTAGCCACCATGGCAATGTCTGAAGGAAATGTGGGAGGATGGTGACAAACTGGGGCTGGGGTTGTGCCCAAGGAGATGGCCAGGCTTTCCAAGTGGGCAGTGGAGGACCAATGGGGATGAGGCAGAGGGATTTTCTCATTATTTCTGCCATGAGGACACAGCTCTGCCCTTGCCCACGTGCCATCCCTCCTCTGGCAACCTCCCAGGGCAGGGATCATGTCCTGTTCCTCATGGAGCACCCCCTCAGCAGAGGGGCAGAGCTGGATGTGGAGGTGCCCACGAGGAGCAGGAGGGTCAGGGCTTGAACTGCCTGTTCCCCAGGGAGGGCTGCCAAAGGCAGGAGTGTTTGAGATAGCAAATCATCAAGGGACCATTGTTCACAGCAGCCTCGGTGGAAATATTTTGTGTGTGTGTGTGTGTGTGTGTGTGTGCTGGCATCCAATTTGGCAATGGTTACTCAGCACAAGTGGGCGGCCTGTCCCTTTCTCTCAGCTGGAGCCTCCTCCTCCTCACAGGGACCCAGCAGAGGGCTGAAAGGAGAGCAGATGGTTTGGGGGTGCTCAGCAACACCAGTGCCAAGGGCTGTCTCATCGTGGCAGGCTGAGCATGCTGGAGATCAAGGAGGGCTCTCCAAGTAACGGGGAGGTGCAGCAGGTCTGTGAGCAGTTCTTGGTTTTGCTGGATTTTGAGGAGAAGGAAGAGAAATTGTTATCTTTGGGCTATCATGCAAAAAAGAAGAGATCTTTGGGGTATGGGATTCTGCATCAAAAATTCTCTTCACAAGTCCAAAGGAATTTAAAGAACTAAAGATGGACTTTGGACAAGGGATGGAGGGACAGGACACAGGGAATGGCTCCCACTGCCAGAGGGCAGGGCTGGATGGGATTTTGGGAAGGAATTGTTCCCTGGGAGGGTGGGGAGCCCTGGCACAGGGTGCCAGATTTGCTGTGGCTGCACTGGCAGTGCCCAAGGCCAGGCTGGATGGGACTTGGAGCAGCCTGGGACAGTGGGAGGTGTCCCTGCCCATGGCAGGATTTGGAATAAGATGATCTTTAAGGTCCCTTCCAACCCAAACCACTCCATGGTTCTATGATTCCATGGTTCTATGGGATTTTGTCCAACACCATCAACCCCAAAAATGACCTTTCCAGGGCCCTTCCAACCCAAAGCAATGTGTGACTTTGTGCTGGAGGGACACTGCTGGCTGTGCTGTGCAGAAGCCTCAGGGCTCCCTCCCAGTGAGACTCCAGGGTCCCAGCCTGGTGAGCTGGCCAAGGCAGGCACACTGCAGGTGCTCTCCTCTGCCAGCACCACCCACATCTGTCACAGTCCTTCCATGGAGAAATTCCCATTGAAAGCTTCTCTGCTGCTCTCATCCCTGCAGAAGTGAATGGAGACATTTGTCCTGACCTCCATCCCCCCCCCCCACAGCTCCCGGCATTTCGTTTTTCTCCAAAGCAACACTCTGCTGCTAGAATCAGCTGAGATGAAACCGAGCTGGCTCCTACACACCTTGGAGCTCAGGCAGGGCTGCTTCCCACACAGTGTCTTTCACCCAAATTAAACAGCTCCCAGCTGAGCCCTGCCATCCATCACACCAAGCTGCAGGCACAGCTCGGCTTTGGCAGCTTTTACACCTCTGTGGGGTCATGTTTAGAGGGGAAAGAGCTTTTAGGGGGGACATTTTATTTGGGATCATGTTGGGAGGGTGTGCAGCCTTGGAGGCTGCAGGGTCACCCTGGGATCAGGCTGCAGTCAGTGGGAGGATGATTGTTGTTAGAGATAGCAAAGACCTGGGCACTGAGGGCTGTTCTGCTGGGAAGAAATCCTTCCCTGGGAGGGTGGGGAGGCCCTGGCATGGGGTGCCAGAGATGCTGTGGCTGCCCCTGGATCCCTGGAAGTGCCCAAGGCCAGGCTGGAGCATCCTGGGATAGTGGAAGATGGAAAACCCCAGGTTAGAACAAGTTCTTTAAGGTCCTTTCCAGCTCTGATCTACAATTCCCTGATTTTCAGGCTGCTGGACATTCCTGGGTGCAGGCTGCCCACTCCTGGGGCTCTCACTCCTCAAAGACATATCTCAACCACACCTTGGTGTCCACACCAATGGCTGCAATCCCAGCTCCTTGTCTGTGCTGATCTGAGCTCAGTTCAGTTTTCCAAGTGGTGTCCAAGAGCTCTGCAGGTGTCCCAGAATATCACAAGGAGCAGGCACACATGGAATGGGGTCTCCATTGGCATCACCTCCTTGCTGGAGACATCACTGCTTGTTTTCTCTGCATGAGTTGAGGGGTTTTTTTTGGATATTAGGGAAAATCTCCTCTCTGGAAGAGTGGTTAATCATTGGAACAGGCTCCTCAGGATGGAGTTGCCATCCCTGGAAACGTTCAAAAAATGAGAATGTGAGGATATGTCTTAGTGGAGTGTGGTAGACAGTCAAAGGCTGGGCTTGGCCTGGGAGGTGTCTCCCACCTGGATGATTCTGTGAGTCTAGCACAAGTGTTTCCATCTATTGGAGGTGGGAAATGGAATTTTGGCCCCTCAGCTCCCTGTTCCTGGCACATCCCCACGGTCTGTCCCTGTACCACACTGGCCAGACAGCCACAACCAGTTTTCCTGTTAGGATGGGGACCAAGAAAGGAGCTTTGTGCTCAGGCTGCCCAAGGACAAGAGCTGAAAACAATGATTAAACACCTGCTGAAGATGTGCTCTACATGGAGTTTTTCACAGAGACATGTTTTCAAAGAGGTGTTTCCTCCTTTGACCAATGAGCTTTTGCTGCTTTGTTTTGCACTATCTCTTTTATATAAAGGCCATGGCTTTCTTCAATAAATTGCTCTTTTTTGCTGCATGCAAGAGGGGACATGTTACTGTGCCCTTTTGGGGCTCCACAGCCCCATACAGTAATACATCTCCTAATTTCTGGGGTCATTTCAGCACCTCTCCCCACACCTCTGAGTGGCAAATGATCATCTTCCAGCTCTTCTTAGTGTAGGCTCTGGGATCTCCAGATCAGCCACCTCAGCAAGGTGGAAATGCCTCTGTCACAGCAAGGTTTCATGGGGAAAGCATCATTATCCTGATTTCTACTTTTTTTTTTTTTTTTTGGGATCTGCTTCCAGGGAGAGCAGCCTTGGCTGGCAGATTCTCCATCCCCTCACAGCCTGCTTGCAGCCTGGGGCAATGACCTTGGCCTCAAATTCCATTAGGAAAGGTCCTGCTTAAACAAGGCTGTTCTCAGAGTCACAGCTTACAGCATCCCAGGCAGCCTCCTTGGGCTTTTTCCAGTCCTCCAGGGAGAAGCACAGCCCCAGAAATCAATAACTGAGTTCTTCTGGAAGTCAGCAGGACTCTAGAGTGATGTCAACCACTCTCTTCAGTGTTTTCTCCCTGCTGAAAGCAAAGAGGGGTCCCTGAGTGAGAGCCCTGCCTGAGGGGGAGCAGCCCTGGCCCCCAACCCAGGGCCTGGTTTGCCCACACTGTGTCCCATCCTTCATTTCCCCCAGAATGGAGCCAGCCAAGGGGAGCCAAGCAGGCTTCGAGGGAAAATATCTTTATTTTTTAGTGGAAACACCACCCTGGGGCTCTGCTGAAGCAAGAGGAGCCAATCCCTCCTTGTCAAAGTTATTTCATCTTCAGATATTCTCCCTCACTCTCTTTAAAACTGGGATTTCTTTCCTGACTCCAAATGCTCCTTATTGAACATGCAGTAAGCACCCAGACCCTCCCACATCTATGTTTTCCCCTCCCCAAAACACCCATAACTTGGCTTTATATTAATTTTATATTAATTCTTCTCCCAGCAGTGCTTTCTCCATGGATCTGAACTACAAGAGCTTCAGTTACTGACTTGTTCTCCTGCCTCATTGCCATCCTCCATCTCCCTAAAAAAACCCCATAAAACAGCAACTGAGGACACCCTGTAATCCCCCCTTTGGTGTAGAGATGTTGGGACACCACAAACCCAAAGCTGAGGCTGACACATTCTGCTGCCCAAGGACATGAGCTGGGCTTGGAGCCCAGAGGAGAAACTTCCCTCCCATTAATTAATGAATTAATGCATAATTGTGTGGAATACTCTTAATGAATGAAGGCAACCAAGAGGTTGCACCAGCACATCCCACCAAAGGTCAGTCCTGCATCCCCCTCCTGTGCCTGTGCTTCCAAGGGAACAGAGGAAAACTGGAGGAAATAAATGAAAAAACCACATTTTTAATGGCCTGAGAAAGCAGAGTCGTGGCCAGAGATGCAGAAGGGTCAGATGGGTTTGTGCAATAGTGGGGAAGGGGTGAGTGGCTCATGGGCTGACCCCATTTGTGCTGTGAAGAACTTTTGGGGGTTCATGGCTCTGCCAGAGGAGCAGGGGAAAGGCACAGGGAGAGGCAGTGATGGGAAGATGGAGATGAATTCCCAAATTCACCCGTTTTTTTAGCAGTGAGGGTGTTTTACCAGCTGGACAACTTACAATTGGATCCTCTCCCAGTCTTTAAACTGAGCCCATCTGTGTTTTTAAATACTAAGTTTAACCCCAGAAATGATGATGCAGACAGAAAAAAAAATCAGGCTATTAGCCACTTTCTGGAAAGGTCTGGATTCACTGCACTCTGTGACCCCTTGGAAAACACAAGGAACCTCTGAACCTCTCAGAAACAAACTCCAGGATGTTTGAAAATCTGTTTGTGCAGCGTCCAGGGCGGTGCAGCAACAGCTGAAGGTCACAAGCAGGGTATAAATAGAAAGGAGGTTTTATTGTGACATGTCCATCCTGAGCCAGTGCTGCTGGCTGTGCCATCTGGGATGGGAGAGCAGCCTGTGCCTCCCCACTGCAGGGCACAGGGAGGGATTCTGTCCTTGCAAGGATGAGATTGTGGCAAGTGGGGGGAGAACTAGGAGGTTGTGGCTTCACTCCTGATTTTATTGATTTTGAAGAAAAATCAGAGGTGTGATGGAGCTTGGGAATGCAAATCCCTCCTGTGGGGTTTCAAACACCTACCCAAGCAGGGAGAAGGAAGTTTTCATCATGGATAGCACTGGGGAGTGGTTTGCAGGGACTTTCCTTCTCATTTGGGGCTCAGAGTCCCCATCAGAAGGGGTAAGAGAGGCTCCTGGTGTGAGGCTTTGAACCAAGCTCTAACCATGTGCTAAAGATCTTTTCTGGCCAAAATCCTGCTTAATTCCATTTCCCTGCTCCATCCATCAGCTCCCAGTGCCTGACATTTGTCCTCCTCATGTATTTGGGTGATAAATTCTTCACAGTCTGCAGCAGGGGATGGTCCAGAATAAAAAAACAGCACCAGGAGGTTTCCTGAAACGACAGCTCATGATCCCTCCAGCAGCCCCCTGGGGATGCCAGGAGAGAAGCCCTGGGGGAGAAACCTCTGGAATCTTGGTAAAAACAGTGGGAATGAGACCCTGGGATGGAAGAGTTCGAGCCAAGGAATGTGGCTGGGCAGGGGAAGGGGTTTGCTGGTGCAATTCCTGCTGCTCTTGGGGCAGTGAGAGAGGAGAGATCTTGGCTTTCACCACTCAGAGATAACTCCTGGTGCTTCAGGAGAGAACCTGGAGAAGGACACAGCCTGGAAATTTCAGATGGTGGCCAAAAAGTGTCTCAGCTCTGGCTGCCTGGGGTCCATCTCAGCAGGGAATGGTGAGAAGCAGCAGTGTCCTGTGCTGCCCCAGGGGAGAGCCAGGCTGGCAGTGCCAGGTGAGGGCATGTTTGGGAACCTGCCCCTCAGACCCTCTGGCAGCTGCTCAGTGCTCCTCCTGCTCTGAGCCCACTCTTGGGTGTTCTCTTCCAGCCACAAATACAGAGCAGGAGCAGCACCCTGCCCCCAGGACACCCCATTTTCCAAGATCCAGGTTGTCTGCACCTCTTTGAGCACAAAAAATGAGGATAACTCCCCAAATTACCATCTCCTGCTACTCTGCCTGGAAGGAATTTGCTGCTCCAAGGCAGAGCTGGAGGTCAGGGATGGCAGAGCCTTGGCAGGATAACCCAGGGCTTCAGCAGCACAGATGTGTTCCAGCTGTGTCCCACTCCAACACAGGCTTGCTGGATCCACTGGAATAATAATTATTAAAAAAAAAAAAAAAAAAAAAAAAAAAAAAAAAAAAAAAAGAAAGAATAAGAATAAGAAGAATAAGAATAAATTATATATAATATAATGATATATAATGATATATAATGATATATAATGATATATAATGATATATAATATAATATAATATAATATAATATAATGATATATAATATAATGATATATATAATATAATGATATATAATATCATATAATATTATATTATATTATATCATATATATATTATATTATATCATATTATATTATATCATATTATTATTATTATTATTATTATTATTATTATTATTATTATTATTATTATTATTATTATTATTATTATTATTATTATTTTTGGCAGAAGGAGCTGTGAGAAAAGCACAGCAGGGAGACCAGAGTGGGGGGATCACATTGTGTTCCCTTAAGGAAACAGCCCCAGATGGTCCCAGGCTGGAGGAGCAAATCCTGGTCCCATTTTAGGACCCACCCAAAATCCAGGGCAGCAGCAAACTCCTCCTCAGAGCTCCTACTGATGCTGCAGCAGGTCCCACGTGCTCTGTGTGGCCTGACCATGGTGAGGGACACGTGAGGAGAGGAGAGGACACAGCCAGGCACTGTCCCTCTCCCTCCTCCCCCATCCCCTTGTTTTCACACAGCTGAAAAAAAAAACCCAAACCAACCCAACGCAGCATTCCCCACGTAATGATGATTGGGCCAACAGGTCAAGTCAAGCATGCCAGATCTCATTCTGGAGCTGGGCTCAGGCAGCAAATTGCCTCAGTGCTGCTGGCACCGGGTGCTGAGGGGCCAGCAGGGTCCCCCCAGCATCCTCTGGCTGCTCACACCCTCCGTGCCCCGGGATTTTGGGGGGCTGGAGGGGTCCAGCCTCTGCAGAAGAGATTTTGGGAGCAGCACCGTGCTGGTAACTCACAGCCTGGGGGCATTTCCCATTTTATCAGAGCCCGTGGCAACATTTTTTTCCTGACCCAAGAGTTTTCCCAGCTTCCAGCATTTCCCAGGGCACGCTGTGTCCTGCAGTGCCCAGCAGTGGGGAGGAGGCAGGAGATGGCTCTGCTGGACAAGAGAGCTCCAGGGAAAGCTCCAGAGGCTGCCCAGGCCCTGCTCTGAAGCCCAGCAATAAAATCCATCCCTCTGCAGGGAGATGGAGAGTCAGCCAGGGAGGGGAAGGTTTATTTAGAGAAAAAACCGTGGGCTGCCAGCCCACAGCAGGCTTTTAGCTGATGATCTGCACGTGCCATGGTTGGGGGCGGCTGGGGGAAGGAGTCCACTATTAAAAGCCTGGCAGAATCTCTGCTGAATCCTGCTGGAGCTCAGGGAGGGCCTGATCCAGCAGGATCCCACCTCCAGTGTCACCTCATCTGACCCCAGGACCAAATCAGACACAAATCCAAGGCAGATCGACCTCTTTTCTTGCAGGGGTGCAGCCCAGGAGCACCTGGCACTGGTGGGGAACACCAGCAATTCCTGAGAAACTGGGTGCTTGAAAGGATAATGAAATAAAAATCATTATAATAAAATTAAAATAAAATTAACCAAGATTTATAATGTGCTGCCCTGGTTTGAAGGACAGGTGTCTGCCAATAAAGGCAGGAGACTCTCTTTGAAATGGAGAATGTAAACCCCTCCTCCAAATTATTATGATTTTTGAAATTAAGGGGCTCTCAGGCAAAGAGATGGGAATTAGGAATAACAGTTCTGTACTAGGAAAATTAAAATAGAAATGCAGGATTACAAAGAACAATCCCAACCCTGCCAGAGTCAGAATCCAAGCTGACACCCGTCAGTCAGTCAGGGTGTTGGCACAGTCCCATTCCATGGTGGCTGCATCCTCCTGCAGTGGCAGATGTGGCTCAGCTGGAGCAGTGCTCCTGGAGAAGGGGCAGTTTCCTCTGAAGGTGCAGGGATGATGTGGAAAGGTCTGGCTTTCCTCTGGAATCCAGTGGCAAAGGCTGCTCTGCTGTTCCAAATGTCAGTTTTTCTCTGGGTAGGAAAGGCTTGGCTCCTGCCCTGGCTGGAGCATCTCCCATGGGATGATGGAATTTTATCAGCCATGCCCTGGGACTCACTGGCCATGAACAGGAGATCTCTCCTGGAGGGAGGATGGGCTGTGGCAGAGATAAAGATGATTGCCCCAGCTGGTTTAAAGCTGGCCCATGAGCAGATAATGTGTGCCAGGAGATCAGGGGCACTGCCCCAGCTGGTTTAACAGATGGGGACAGAATCACATTGCTGGGCACATCCTGTATTGCAAACCAAGACGTGCCCAGAGATCCACATAAACCCCGAGCATCTTCTGGCAACAGCTGGGGCAAGGCTGTGCTGAAGGGAAGGATGCTCTGGGAGGATGGAGCTGTGCACATTCCCACATCCTGGGCTGGCTGCAGCCTGGAACATCCTCAGCATTCGTGGTGACCCTGGCACTGAATCCATCCCCTGAATCCATCCCCTGAGTCCATCCCCTGAATCCATCCCCTGATTCCATCCCCTGAATCCATCCCCTGAATCCATCCCCTTTCCACTTCTCCTGCCTGCAGACACCTCCCAGTGATGTGAATCAGCACAGGACAATCCATCTCCTTCCCTGTCCATCCCTCCTCCCTCGAACATGCCCTGCTCTGCCCACAGCAATTAAAGTGCAGATTCCTCCTGCAGCCAAGGGCAATTCCCGGCTCATTAACCCGGGAGGACACGGCAGGAGGGAGGGAGGACATGGAAAAAACAGGGCTGGGTGTACCTGGGGGTGCTGCTGCTCAGGGATGGGGACAGGGGGACAAAGGGCTCAGAGCTTTTGGGGTCTTGGGATTCAGTGCTTTTGGCTCAGCCACGTCTGTTTGCATTGGAGCAGTGGGGAATCAGCACAGAATTGTGGGTTGGTCACCTCAAAGGACTTCTGGTTCCATGGGCAGGGAACCTTCCCCGTGCCCAGGTTGCTCCAAGCCCCGTCCAGCCTGGCCTTGGGAAGCAAGATGAGATGTGAGGAAGGAATTAACCCCACCAGGAACGAGCCATACCCAGCAGAGCCCACCTGAGCTCACCAACCTCCCCTGCACGAGGTGATTCTGACACAGCTCAGGAGAAAGTGGCCATTTCATGCCCCAGGCACACACCTGGCACCTGCAAAGCCCATCCCAGGCGGTGCAGGAGCAGGAGTGCTGCTGTCAGGGGACTGGGCAGGTCCAGGGCTGTGTTTTCCTGCCTCTGGGAGCTGCTCCTCCTTTCTCCTCACAGCTCAGCAGCTGGGGGAAGGATGCTGAAGGATTTGCCAGCCTGACCCCACCAGGCTTTCTTGAATCCTGCAAGAAATCCTTGGAAATAATTAAAGGGATAGTTTGCCACTTTTCCTTCTCAATAATAGTGGAGGTGCTTTTTCTAATCAGAGTTTACCTGCGGAGGTGACAAAAAGGAAAAAAAAAAACAACAAAACTCTGAAAACTCAAGCTCTGGATTCTGGATGGTCATTCCTATGTTCACTCCCTGGCACCAGGACCACCAAAGAACAAAGCTGGTCCTCCAGCAGGGAATCAGTCACAGAATCACAGACTTGTCTGGGTTGGAAGGGGCCTTAAAGCCCTGCAGGTGCCACAGGCAGGGACCATCCCTCTGCTCCTGCCTCTCTCCAAGGAGGTGCCACAGCCTCCCAGCAGCCACCTGGGATGGAGGAGGGGAGCCCAGGTCATTAGTGCAAAGAGGAATGAGGCCAGGAGGGCTTTCATGCCTCAGCATCTTAATTGAAATGGGTTTCCCTTCCTCCTCCCCCTGCTTCCCAGCCCAGCACACCCAGGCTGTGTCAAGGACATCTCCTGAACCCGTGCTGTGCACTCTGCATCCCCCATGAACCACTCACATCTCTTTAATTAAATGTCAAGATATGCAGAGGCTTGTTTTATTTTGTTTTTTTTCTACCTTTTAAGTGCCCTTTGCTCAGAAAGATTCATGGAGAGCTCAGTTACCTTGTGGTGAGGAGGGAGGGAGCTGTGGGTGGGAAAATTGTGAGGAAACTGTGATCACAGCCAGGCAGGATCCCCTGAAATCCTTTGGGTTGTTGTTTGAAAGGCTGGGTATGAGGAAAGGTTCCTCATCCAGAGGGTGCTGGGCACAGCTCCAAATCTGCCAGAGCTCCAGGAGGGTTTGGAAAATATTCCCAGGGATGCTCAGGGTGGGATTTTTGGGTGTCTGTGCAGGGACAGGAGCTGGATCAATGATCCTGGTGGGTCCTTCCAGCTCAGGAGGTTCTGTGATCTCCCAAACACAGCCTGAGCTGCAGCTGCTCTGTGTCCACACTCCTCCATCTCCAAAGCCAGGGCATCACCCTGGGGGAAGCCAACCCTGTCCTGCATCAGTGTGGGACATCCTGAAGGACCAAAAGTGCTTCCCTGCAACCCAGGGCAGCCTGGCACCACCCTCCAGGGGTCTGGGGACATCAGAGAGTCACAGAGTCACAGAATGGTTTGGGTTGGAAGGGACCCTGAAGCTCATCTCATCCCACCCCTGCCATGGGCAGGGACATTTCCACCACCCCAGGCTGCTCCCAGCCCTGTCCAGCCTGGCCTTGGACACTTGCAGAGATGGGAATTGCACAGCTGAGGTGCTTCTGACTGTGCAGACTGAGTCCCCTGGAGTCCCCTCTGTCCCTGTGTTCCTGCTGGGACAGGCAGACATGGAGAGGTGCCAGCTGCTCTCTGCAGCTCAGCAGGGCTGGATGCTGAGTGCTGCCACTCCCAGAGGATCTTTCTGTACAGTCTGTCCTCCCAAGGAGACCTGGAGGTGAAGCAGGAGAGGAGGCAGCAGGGCAGGACACATTCATCACCTCCATCCTCCCAAAAACTCACACAGCTCCTGTCCTGCATCCTGACCCATCCTGCAGCAGGGCAGGACACACTCATCACCTCCATCCTCCCAAAAACTCACAGAGCTCCTGTCCTGCATCCTGACCCACCCTGGAGCAGGGCAGGACACACTCATCACCTCCATCCTCCCAAAAACTCACACAGCTCCTGTCCTGCATCCTGACCCACCCTGGAGCACCCTGGGCAGGACACACACTCATCACCTCCATCCTCCCAAAAAAACTGACCCACCCACACAGCTCCTGTCCTGCATCCTGACCCACCCTGCAGCAGGGCAGGACACACTCATCACCCCCATCCTCCCAAAAACTCACACAGCTCCTGTCCTGCATCCTGACCCACCCTGGAGCAGGGCAGGACACACTCATCACCCCCATCCTCCCAAAAACTCACACAGCTCCTGTCCTGCATCCTGACCCACCCTGGAGCAGGGCAGGACACACTCATCACCTCCATCCTCCCAAAAACTCACACAGCTCCTGTCCTGCATCCTGACCCACCCTGGAGCAGGGCAGGACACACTCATCACCTCCATCCTCCCAAAACTCACAGCTCCTGTCCTGCATCCTGACCCACCCTGGAGCAGGGCAGGACACATCATCACCTCCATCCTCCCAAAAACTCACACAGCTCCTGTCCTGCATCCTGACCCACCCTGGAGCAGGGCAGGACACACTCATCACCTCCATCCTCCCAAAAACTCACACAGCTCCTGTCCTGCATCCTGACCCACCCTGGAGCAGGGCAGGACACACTCATCACCTCCATCCTCCCAAAAACTCACACAGCTCCTGTCCTGCATCCTGACCCACCCTGGAGCAGGGCAGGACACACTCATCACCTCCATCCTCCCAAAAACTCACACAGCTCCTGTCCTGCATCCTGACCCACCCTGGAGCAGCTCCCCTGCTCCAGCTCCCTGCCCCAGGGTCAGTGTGGCACCTGGGAAAAGCCTTTTTAGATCTTGATTTAAACTTTTAAATCTCTTTTTTAAAGATTTTTTTTTAATCTCTTTTGTAAATCCTGCAGTGGTGACAGCAGAATTTGGGAGTTGCCCTTGTTGGAACTCAGAAATTTGGGAGTTTTAAACTTTCTGACACTGACCCCCAAAGGAACACTGCTTTTGACTTGAGGCCTTGGAGAAGACTTCCAAATTTGAGCAATAAAGTTGAAATCACAGGTGTGTAGTCAAAAAAAATGTGTGGTGTCACATGGTAAAGGGTTTAAAATCTGGAGTTTTTAAAATATAACTATGGAACAAGATGGAGGTTCTTGGGTGTTGTCTCTTTCTCCTTTTTGTTCCTTCTTCTTTCTTCTTCATGATTTCAAGTAATAGTTTTTATTTGAATAGGTAGTGCTGCACTGCAGGTTACAAAGGTTTAGTTATTAGGTCAGAAATATAAATAATATAGATGTTAGCTTTTAATTAAACTGTTTAGCTTTAAAAAACCATGTAACTGACTAAATTCACCTCCATTTTCTCACTTTTGCTTAATAACTAAAAATATTACAAAACTCTCTATACTATAAATAAAATTTAATAAACTACTAAACCCAAACACAAAAAAAATTAATCTAGATACATTTTATCCTAACTCTAAATAAACACACACCAAAAAACACCAAGAAAAAAAAACAAGAAATAAAAAATAAAAACATGTCACTAATAAAGTAATACAAAAACATACAGCCCTGGTAGATGAGATGTGGTTTTGTCACCTTCTGGGGAGCCCACAGTGGGAGTCAGCTTCAAAGCCAGGGAAATTTAGTGTTCCAAACCAACCATAATTTCTCCTGGAAAGCTCTTAGGGAGGTTTCTCTGCTGGTGATATGAGCAGGTAACTGATTCCAGCCTGGATTCCCATCCTTATCCATGGGCTGCAGTGGGAGCTGGCACATTCCATGTGCACAAACACCAACATTCAGGTGAGGAGGGACCAAAATTCAGGTGGAGGGATGGTGAATGGTGCAGTGGGCAGCCCCTGCACCAAAATAAGGAGAAGAAATGATGTCTGTGTCTGGGTGGAAGGCCCAGGGAAAGGGAGGCTGGAGAGGAACACATCCCATCTGCAGTGAAACTCATCAAAATCTCCAAATGCTTGAAGAGAAAAACTCCAGATTTTAGAAACTGCTCGTGCTGGATGCCAGAGGAGCTGCCTGGGGTGCCAGCAGTGGTGTGTTGGTGTCACCCCAGTGGGAACCACCAGCTCCCCTGGGATGCTCAGCCCTGCTGGAGCTGCTCCTTCCCCCCAGTGCAATTTGGGGACTGGGTTATCTGGGAGGCATCACAGTTCCTCTGGTGGGATCTCATTATGTGATGAGCTGAACATCTGGATTAAAATAGATCAAATAGTCACTAAATCCTAAATAAGCCTGGGAGCTCAGTGGTAGCCATATGCTTCCCACAAGCTCAAAAAAACCCCTCTCCTTGCCATTCCCTCACACTGCAGCAGAGTTTTCTCCTCCTCCTCCCAGCTCAGGGACAAACCTCCCTGCTCTGGCCATCCTCTGGACCAGCAGCCTGAGGCTCTTTTAGGCAGGGATGTCTGGAAATGGGAACTTACCCCACTGTGCAACAGATCTGGTGATGGGAGTGGAAGGAATAACATCCAGAGGAGGGTGGAAAAGGAAGAAAACCTGAGCTTTGCTGTTCAGCTTTTGAAGGATGCTAAAAGACCCTTAATGTTTGGGATTTTAGGAAAATGCTGTAGGAACACAGTGAGTATTGATGTTTTGTTGTTTGTACCCTTCTGGGGCCAAGAGGAAAGTGGAGCTCAAGTGCTGGATGGAGAGCAGGGAGGCTGGGATGGAGCCAAGGCTGCTGCAGGAGGATGCAGGACTCATGGAATGCTTTGGCTTGGAAGGGAACGTAAATCCCATCCCATTCCACCCCTGCCATGGGCAGCAACAGCTTCCACCATCCCAGGGTGCTCCAAATTCCAATGTCAAGCCTGGCCTTGGACACTTGCAGGGACCCAGGGGCAGCCACAGCTGCTCTGGGCACCCTGTGGCCTCCCCACCCTCACAGGGAACAATTTATTCCTGATATCCCATTTACATCTCCCCTTTTCAGAGCAAGCTCAGGGAGGACTCAGGGTCACAGCACTGCCTCCATGCCCTGGGACCACTAAAATAAGGTGTGGCCACTGCCCTTAGGTCACACTCCTTATTTAGCTTAGCAAGACAAGGGCAAGGTCCTGGGAGGCCTTGGCAGCTTCCCCTGGAGCTTTTTTTAGCCCTTTTCAGCTGATTTTGGCTGAATCAGCACGTTGCCCAATGGTCAGATGAGCATTGCTGGTGTGGCAACCACTCTGCCCAGCAGCCAGGCCTTTCACCAGCTTTCACCATCAGCCTTTTGCAGGGCATGGTTCCACCCCAGGAACACCCAGTGAGGCTCTGACTGAAACCAGGGCTGGTTCTGTGACCCAGCAGCTGTTGTGTGGGGTATGAGAACAGCACCAGCCAGGCCACCCTCCCAAATTCACCCCCTCCAGCAAAACATCTGTGATGCTGGTGAATTGCTGTCTTGTGTTGCAATACAGGATGTGCCCAGCAATGTGGATTCTGTCCCCATCTGTTAAACCAGCTGGGGCAGTGCCCCTGATCTCCTGGCACACATTATCTGCTCATGGGCCAGCTTTAAACCAACTGGGAAAATCATCTTTATCTCTGCCACAGCCCATCCTCCCTCCAGGAGAGATCTCCTGTTCATGGCCAGTGAGTCCCAGGGCATGGCTGATAAAATTCCATCATCCCATGGGAGATGCTCCAGCCAGGGCAGGAGCCAAGCCTTTCCTACCCAGAGAAAAACTGACATTTGGAACAGCAGAGCAGCCTTTGCCACTGGATTCCAGAGGAAAGCCAGACCTTTCCACATCATCCCTGCACCTTCAGAGGAAACTGCCCCTTCTCCAGGAGCACTGCTCCAGCTGAGCCACATCTGCCACTGCAGGAGGATGCAGCCACCATGGAATGGGACTGTGCCAACACCCTGCCTGACTGACGGGTGTCAGCTTGGATTCTGACTCTGGCAGGGTTTGGGATTGTTCTTTGGAATCCTGCATTTCTATTTTAATTTTCCTAGTACAGAACTGTTATTCCTAATTCCCATCTCTTTGCCTGAGACCTCCTTAATTTCAAAATTATAATAATAATTTGGAGGGAAGGTGTTTACATTCTCCATTTCAAAGAGAGTCTCCTGCCTTTATTGGCAGACACCTGTCCTTAGAAGCAGGACACTTGCCATGGTGACTCTGAGGAGGGCAGGCACAGGAGATGCTCAGAAGCCTGTGTGGAACCACCATAATTACATTATTGACGGGAATTAGCAGTAATTGGATAATTTGGGAGCTGTGTGTTGGATTTGTTACAACAAATGCTGACAAAATGTCATGGCTCGTTGTGGTTTGCTGGTTAATGAGACCAAGCTCCCTTCCCTGTGCTCAAGGCTTTTGCTGCCTTTTCTAAATTTGAAGTGTAACACTTCATATGTAATAATATATAATGTATAATGCATAATATATAATGTATAATATATAATATATAATATATAATATATAATATATAATATATAATATATAATATATAATATATAATGTATAATGTATATCTCATATCTCATATCTCATATATCATATATTATAATATTTTATATTTTATATTATATATTATTTATTATTTATTATTTATTATATATTATAATATTATATATTATATGTTATAGATTTTAATATTATATATTATATATTATATATTATATATTATATATTATATGTTATATATTATATATTATATATTATATATTATATATTATATATTATATATTATATATATTATATATTATATATTATATATTATATATTATATATTATATATTATATATTTTATATTTTATATTTTATATTTTATATTTTATATTTATATGATATATCATAAGAAATTCTCCTTCCTTCCCTGGTTTGAGGGAGAGAAGGATGGTAATTGAGCTGTGCTGGATCAACCATTTATTATTGATTAATAATGAGATCAAATGGGAGCATTTGATGTCCCAGTGGTGTCCCCTTCTCTCCATCACTGGAGGAAGGAGGCAACAATTCACAGAGGCCAAATCCTGCTGGGAAAGGTCCAAGGGCCCAATCTGGGCTCGTTGGTGCCTCTCAGCAGAGGGAAGGACTGTGAGAAATGGATTTGGAAAGGATTCTTCAGCTCCCTTTAGCTTGTTTAGAAATAAGTGAGCTTCTGATAGATTGGCACAGAATTTACATCTCTTATGTTTCACCCTTCCATGAGACTGAGGATGGAATAAAATCTTTTACAAAACTCCTCTTACTTGCCCCATTTCTGTAGAGCTGGGATTTTCCAACAAAGGACCAGGAGGTCACCTCTGGGATGCACAGCCCGAGGACCTGCCCAGAACCTTGCCCAGCTTCCTGTTTTTCCTTGGAAAAGTGTTGTTTCTTTTTTTTCTTTTTCTTTTTCTTTTTCTTTTTCTTTTTTTTTTTTTTTTTTTTCTTTTTCTTTTTTTTTTTTTCTTTTTCATTTTTTTCTTTTTCTTTTTCATCTTTTTTTTTTCTTTTTCTTTTCTTTTTCTTTTTCTTTTTCTTTTTTCTTTTCTTTTTCTTTCTTTTTCTTTTTCTTTTTCTTTTCTTTTTCTTTTTTTTCTTTTTCTTTTTCTTTTTCTTTTTCATCTTTTTCTTTTGCTTTTTCTTTTTCATCTTTTTCCTTTTTCTTTTTCTTTTTCTTTTTCTTTTTCTTTTTCTTTTTCTTTTTCTTTTTCTTTTTCTTTGTGGGGGGGGGATTTGTTTCATTCTTGACTTTGTGTTTTGGTTTGCTATTGGTTTAGGGTTTGTTTTTGGTTTTTGCTGGTTTTTGGGTTTTGGGGGCGTTGGGTTTTTTTGGGTTTTTTTGTGTTTTCTTGGTTTTATTTTGGGGTTTTTTGTGTGTTTTTTGGGTTTTTTTGCTTTGGCTTTTTTTTGTTGTTGTTTGTTTTGTTTGGTCTTTTTTTCTTTTTTTGGGGGGGGTTTGTTTGATTTTTGTTTGTGTTATTGGTTTGGTTTGGTTTGGTTTAGGGTTTGGTTTTGGTTTTTGCTGGTTTTTTGGGTTTTGGGGGGTGTGGGGTTTTTTGGTGTTTTTTGGTGGTTTTTTGGTGGGTTTTTTGAATTTGTTTTTGTTTTTTTAATTTTTTTTGCTTTTTTTTTTGCTTTTTCTTTGCTTTTGTTTTTGGATTTGGTTTTTTTTTTGGCTGTGGAAGGGGCTGTCACTGTGGGATCCACACACCCTTTTTTCCTTCTGGCCAAGATCTCCTGACTTTACACCTCCCATTTCTCTCAGAGAGGAAAAGAGGAGGAGAACAGCAGAGGAAATCACATCCCCCAGGAGGGAACCTGCTCCCCAAGCATCCCCCTCATGCTTTATTCCAGCTGGGAAACACCTCCCTCCCCTCCCCTGCTCCTTTCCCCCCTCACCCTGGGAAAAGGCTGAATTTGGGGATGGGGATGCAGAATTTGGGGGCGGGGATGCTGAATTTGGGGGCGGGGATGCTGAATTTGGGGGATGCTGAATTTGGGGGATGCTGAATTTGGGGGATGCAGAATTTGGGGGCGGGGATGCTGAATTCGGGGGCGGGGATGCTGAATTTGGGGCGGGGATGCTGAATTTGGGGGCGGGGATGCTGAATTTGGGGATGGAGATGCTGAATTTGGGGCGGGGATGCTGAATTTGGGGGATGCAGAATTTGGGGATGGGGATACTGAATTTGGGGGGCGGGGATGCTGAATTTGGGGGCGGGGATGCTGAATTTGGGGATGGGGATACTGAATTTGGGGGCGGAGATGCAGAATTTGGGGCGGGGATGCTGAATTTGGGGCGGGGATGCTGAATTTGGGGGCGGGGATGCAGAATTTGGGGCGGGGATGCTGAATTTGGGGGCGGGGATGCTGAATTTGGGGGCGGGGATGCTGAATTTGGGGCGGGGATGCTGAATTTGGGGGCGGGGATGCAGAATTTGGGGGTGGGGATGCAGAATTTGGGGGATGCTGTTCCCTGCGGGGCTGTGTGCTCGTGGCCGATCCGTGTGGTGACACTGATGCGCGGTGACACCCGGCTGTGCGAGCGGGGACACGGAGCCCCGCCACCCCCCCAGCCTCCCCGGGCTGGGTGAGGGGTCCCGGGGGTCTGGGGTGTGCTGGAGGGGGCTGTGAATGGGATGGGATGGGATGGGATGGGATGGGATGGGATGGGATGGGATGGGATGGGATGGGATGGGATAATGGGATGGGATGGGATGGGATGGGATGGGATGGGATGGGATGGGATGGGATAATGGGATGGGATGGGATGGGATAATGGGATAATGGGATAATGGGATAATGGGATGGGGAAAAGGCTCCAGGTGGTTGCTGGGGGACAATCGCTGCCGTGGATGGGGCTGTGCTGGGGATAAGGAGCATTTTTGGGACAGGCCCTCACCTGCCTTGTGGGCTGGGGTGATGGGCTGGGGCAGATGCACGCGGAGTTTGGGGGTGGAAGGTGCTTGTTCAGCCTGGCTGCAGCTCCCCGGGGTTCAAGGCAATCCCTTCTCCACCCCCATCCTCCCTTTCCCCATTCCCATTCTTCCTTTATCCACTCCCAGCCTCCTTTTCTCCATACCCAGCCTCTATTTCTCCATCCCCATCCTCCCTTTCTTTATCCACAACCTCCTTTATTCCTCCCCAGTGTCCCCCTCTCCATCCCCATCCTTCCTTTCTCCATTCCCAGCCTCTCCTTCTCTCTTCCCAGCCTCCCCTTATCCATCTCCAGCTCTCCATCTCCACCCCCAGCCTCTCTTTCCACTTCCCCATCTTCCCTTTTTGCATCCCCATCTTCTTCTCCATCCCCAACTTCTCTTTCCACTTCCCCATTCTCTTTTTTCCATCCCCATCTTCTCCTTCTCCATCCCCATCCTCCCTTTTTCCATCTCCAGCTCTCCCTCTCCATCCCCAATCTCTTTCCACTTCCCCATTCTCTTTTTTTTCCCAACCCTATCCTCCCTTTCTCCATCCCCAACTTCTCTTTCCACTTCCCCATTCTCCCTTTTTCCACTTCCCCATCCTTCCTATCTCCACCCCAGCCTCTTTTCCCACTTGCCCATCCTCTCCTTCTCCATCCCCAGCCTCTCTTTTTCCATCCCCTAATCTCTTTCCACTTCTCCATCCTCCCTTTTTCCACCCCTATCCTCCCTTTCTCATTCCCCAGCCTCTTTCCACTTCCCCATTTTCCCTTTTTCCACTTCCCCATTCCCCCTTTTTCCACTTCCCCATTCTCCCTTTTTCCACCTCCCCATCCTCCCTTTTTCCATCCCCAATATCTCTTTCCACTTCCCCATTCTCCCTTTTTCCACTTCCCCATTCTCCCTTTTTCCACTTCCTCACTCTCCCTTTTTCCACTTCCCCATCCTTCCTATCTCCAACCCCAGCCTCTTTTCCCACTTGCCCATCCTCTCCTTCTCCATCCCCAGCCTCTTCTTCTCCATCCCCAGCCTCTTCTTCACCATCCCCAGCCTCCCTTTTTCCATCCCCAATCTCTTTCCACTTCCCCATTCTCCCTTTTTCCACTTCCCCATTCTCCCTTTTTCCACTTCCCCATTCTCCCTTTTTCCACTTCCTCATCCTTCCTCTCTCCACCCCCAGCCTTTTTTCCTACTTCCCCATCCTCCCTTTTCCCATCCCCAACCTCTCCCTCTCCCTCTCCCTCCCCTTTAGCTCACCCTGAGCTCGCCCCTGACCCCATAAATCCGAGCCCTCCAGGACCATTCCTGCCCTGGGGCCGGGCTCAGGAGCAGGGAGAGGGGGAATCTCTCCTTCCAGGGAGCCAAACCCAGTCTGAGAGCACAGCCCTGCTCCTCACCCCGGCTCAGGCAGACACAGGGACATGACCCAGGTATTTGATATTTCCCCTGCAGGGCAAAGCCAGCCCGGCTCCCTCCGTGCCGCTCCCGGCCAGGGCCGGGCTGGCTCGCCGCCTTCCCGGGGCTCGGGAGCTCAGCCCGGGCTGGGATGGAGGGAAAATGTGACTGTGCAGCTCAGCAGGAGCCCAGATGTGCTGCTGATGCATCCCGGCATTGGGCGAGCCCCGCAGCGCCCGCTCCAGCCGGGAAACAGCTGCTTCCTGCGGGAATGGGCTCCTGGAATGGGCTCCTGGAATGGGGGTCCTGGAATGGGGGTCCTGGAATGGGGTCCTGGAATGGGGTCCTGGAATGGGGGTCCTGGAATGGGGTCCTGGAATGGGGGTCCTGGAATGGGGGTCCTGGAATGGGGGTCCTGGAATGGGGGTCCTGGAATGGGGGTCCTGGAATGGGGGTCCTGGAATGGGGGTCCTGGAATGGGGTCCTGGAATGGGGGTCCTGGAATGGGGGTCCTGGAATGGGGTCCTGGAATGGGGTCCTGGAATGGGGGTCCTGGAATGGGGTCCTGGAATGGGGTCCTGGAATGGGGGTCCTGGAATGGGGGTCCTGGAATGGGGTCCTGGAATGGGGTCCTGGAATGGGGGTCCTGGAATGGGGGTCCTGGAATGGGGTCCTGGAATGGGCTCCTGGAATGGGGCTCCTGGAATGGGGGTCCTGGAATGGGGTCCTGGAATGGGGGTCCTGGAATGGGGCTCCTGGAATGGGGTCCTGGAATGGGGTCCTGGAATGGGGTCCTGGAATGGGGTCCTGGAATGGGGTCCTGGAATGGGGGTCCTGGAATGGGGTCCTGGAATGGGGTCCTGGAATGGGGGTCCTGGAATGGGGGTCCTGGAATGGGGTCCTGGAATGGGGGTCCTGGAATGGGGTCCTGGAATGGGGACCTGGAATGGGGGTCCTGGAATGGGGGTCCTGGAATGGGGGTTCTGGAATGGGGTCCTGGAATGGGGTCCTGGAATGGGGGCCCTGGAATGGGGTCCTGGAATGGGGGAATGGGGTCCTGGAATGGGGGTCCTGGAATGGGGGTCCTGGAATGGGGTCCTGGAATGGGGTCCTGGAATGGGGGTCCTGGAATGGGGGTCCTGGAATGGGGTCCTGGAATTGGGACCTGGAATGGGGGTCCTGGAATGGGGTCCTGGAATGGGGGTCCTGGAATGGGGGACCCCTCCAGAGAGCAGCTGGGGATGCCAGGTGGGTCAAGGCAGAGGGCTCAGGGTGGGTGCAGCACCCCAAAAACTCTGGTGAGGTGAAGGAGCTGGAAGAGACATGACTCACATGGTGGGAACCAGGTGAGCTCAGAAAGGGCAACCCCAAATCAATCCAAATCCAAATCAAGGCTCCCATCTCCCTGCTCAGTGCCCAGCCTGGCCTCCCTGAGGGACCCAGTGTCCCTCCTGGAGGGACAAGGGACAAATCTCTCGGGGGTGCTCCGTGCACTCATCCATGTAATGTGTGGATATAATTTCATTATCCCTTCCTCCATGTTTAGCATCACAAAGGGAAAAGCTGCTGGGAGCCCCCACTCTGGGATGGGCTGGGGGAAGAGGGGCCTGGAACTGGGCTGGAGGAGCTGCAGCATCTGGGGAGGCTTTAGGAATGTCCTGCCTCAGTCTGTGGCTGTGTCCCAGCTCTGCCTGTGCCTGTGCTCCAGCTGGACAGTTCTCTCAGGCACACAGTTTGATTTTTGGGATTGTGCTGTGCAGGGCCAGGAGCTGGACTGATGATCCTGGTGGGTCCTTTCCAGCTCAGGAGATCCCATGATTCTCCCAGCAGCAAACTGCTCGGGCTCTTCTGGAGAAGACACAAAGCCCAGGTACTGCTTTTGTTCCAGGGCACACAAACATTCATTTGCTTTCCAAAAAAGCCACAGGCATTGATTAGAAAGGCCTGAATAGACCAAGGCTTCTACACAGCCACCCTGCAGAGCAAAGAGGTTTCACTGAGGCCCCAAAACTCCTGATCTGCCTCAGCAAGGGGAGTTCAGCAGGTGGGATTTCACAGCAAATGTGTGTGTGTGTGTGTGCATCATTTGCACACAAATAACACAACAAAGGTTTTAGAGGACAATGCTTCACTAAGCAAGAGCAGGACACGTTGTGTTTTATGAAAAATTCCCTGGCAAGATGAGACTATGTCAGAAAAACATCCAGAATTTGTAAAAGACTTCAGTGTTTCCTGCACATCCATTCCCACATTCAGCCTGAGCTGCTGTGTCCCTCTGCAAGTTTGGGTTTGTTTGTTTTTTTTTTTTTAAGGGGAGGGAAATTTGGCAAGCTGTTGTTTCTGAGGGTGACCAAGACCTTGGCCAACCCTTTGTGGAGGCCCCCTGAGCATCTCACGGGCAGCAGGTCCCAAATCAGACTCACCACACAGGGGGAAACCACGAAAATGCCAAATTTGGTACAGCAAGAGGGGAAAAAAAAAAACCCTTCAGTGCCAGAGGTGGTGGGTGAGCACATGGAGAAGGGAGTGGCAGAACCAGCCTCATCCTTTTGGGATGCTGGGAGGAGGGGGAGGCTTTTTCTTGCAAGGAAAGTGCTCAGTGAGTCACCCAGGAGCAGAGCAGCGTCTGCCTAAGCCGCGCTTAGCGCCGCTCTAAGCGGCTTTGGGAGCGGCGAGAAGAGCACGAATCAAACAAAAGTCGGGAAAGAAAAACAAACAAACACAAATAAAATGTGCCAGTGGTTATGTAAGGGATCAGAGGGATGCCCACGTGCTGCCTGGGGTCTCCCAGCTCCCCCCCCGGGAATGCTCTGATGGGTTTTGGTTCATCCTGATCACCCCTCGTTAGGAGTTTTTTGGGGAAGGTTTGTAGAGGAGCAAAGGAAGGTGCAGAGATGTGATGGCTCCTGTTGGAGGGGTGACAGAGGAGCATGGGAATGGGATTAAAATGAATTGTGAAATTAAGGGTGGCTGGAAAAAGGACATGGACAGCTGGGAGCAGTCAAGTGACACTGGGGTAGGACAGGTCAGACAGAGCAGAGACCTGCTCCCCATCACCAGTACAGCTAAACAGGGAATTACTGCTGTGGGAAGGTGCAAATGTAAAATACTCACATGGATCCCAAAAGTTTAGGCCCTGATAATCCCAAAAGGGTCTCCCAAAGGTTCGACTTCTGGCTTGTGAAAAAGAGGGAGAGCAGCTTTTTACATGGGCAAGCACAAGAGGGAATGGATAAACTGCCAGAGGGCAGGGATGGATGGGATTTTGGGAAGGAATTGGTCCCTGGGAGGGTGGGAGGCCCTGGCACAGGGTGCCCAGAGAGGCTGTGGCTGCCCCTGGATCCCTGAAGTGTTTAATGCCAGGCTGGATGGGACTTGGAACAACCTGGGCTGGTGGGAGGTGTCCCTGCCCATGGCAGGGGTGGGACTGGATGAGCTTTAAGGTTTTTTCCAACCAAAACCATCCCGTGGTTCTTGGATCATCCTGTGACTTTTCCTTAGGAATTGTGTGAATTTGAAGTTGCTGGAGGCTGTGGATAATCACTGCACACTGGCTGGGCTTTTGTTCCCCTCTTCCCTCCTGCACTCAGAGGTTGGACAGGGTGGGACATGGAGCATTAGCTGGATGATCCATAGGATGTGCTGCATTGAGATTTGAGCCCTTTTTTTGGGGGTAAAGCTCCCCTAGGATCTGTCCCACTCCAATGTCCAGGAGTGCCCCTCACCTGCTCCTCCCAGCCAAGATTTGTCCATGGATCTGCTGGGTCTGGAGGAGCAAGAGGGGGACAATCCCAGGAAAGGACTGGGGCAGCACTGCCCCTCCTCCAGGCACCAGTGCTGCAACCCCAGAGAGGTTTGGGCTGGAAGAGACCTCCAAAGATCCCCTCATTGCAGCCCCTTCCATGGGCAGGGACACTGGGGGGAGGTTTGTCCCCCAGGTTTGTCCCAGGCTGGAGCCTGGAGAGAAGCAGCAGGGCAGCCCAAGCAGCCCCACAGTGCCCAGGGGGTTCACAAACCTCACACAGACCTGCACCCTCTGCGCTTCCTGCTTTTTAATTTATTTATTTTTTTTCCCCCCCCTCTGTGCTTCTATTTAAAAAATTCATCCCTGCAGCTGGAAAGTTTGTGCAAGTCTCGGTTGCATCACAGGGGTGACCAGGGCAGCAATGAGAGCCCTGAGTTATTGGGGTCACCCCACTGCAGGGACAGCAGGAGGATGGGCAGGGGAGGGGGATCTGTGTGGAAATCCAGGAAACACCTCTGCCTTCCTCCTGCAGAGCCCCTCCCCCGGGCTCTGAGTGCTAATTAGGTGAGAAGGGGTTAATTATAGTGAGAGGTGATAAATAAGAGCTGAGATTTGTGGTTTTTTTTTTTTGCCCTCTGGCTCACGAATCTTCCCTCCTAGAAGGGAAATGCACGATCCCAGGATTTCGGGAGGTCTGGCATGGAGGGATCAGGCACCCAGCAGCTTTTAAAGGAGGTGGAGAGCAGAGATCTGCTCAGTGGGGAGAAAATGGAGCCTCAACTGGGATTGTTCGTCCTGGAGAACAGGAGGCTCCAGGGAAATGTTTCAACACCTGAAAGGGCTGTAAGAGAGCTGGAGAGAGACTTTGGATATGGATCTGGAATGACAGGACAAGGGGGAATGGCTTTGGATTGCCAGAGGGCAGGGCTGGATGGGATTTTGGGAAGGAATTGTTCCTGTGAGGATGCTGAGGCCCTGGCACAGGGTGCCCAGAGAAGCTGTGGCTGCCCCTGGATCCCTGGGAATGTCCAAGGCCAGGCTGGACAGGGCTTGGAGCAATTTGGGATGGTGGCAGGGGGTGGAATGAGATGGTTTTTGATATCCCTTCCAACCCAAACCGATTTGTAATTCCAAGGTTCTACAGTCAATTGCAATGTTTCAGGTGTAAGAGGTTACCAGAGCTCCTCCTCCTGGGCAGGTGCCTCCACGTGTCACAGCCTTTGTCACATCCTGCTCTGTGCCTCAGTTTCCTGCCCTGAGCTGGGCTGTCACACCCAGCACGTGCAGCTTGGATGAAAAGGGTGGAGTTTGCTCCAGAGAAAAGCAAATCCCTGGGAGGAGGAGTTTGCTTTCCATGCAGAGTTCCAGCCTGTCATTAAAGCAGAGCCCAAACTGCCTCTTTTGGGGAAAGATTTCTGCTTCTCCAGCTGAGCAGCAGGGTTGGTGTCCTGCACCTTCCTAAGAAATGCCACCAGTGCTGATGTCCCTGCAGCTCTGGCCACCCCTGTGCCCCCACCCCTGTGCCCAGGAGATCAGGGAGAGAGAGCCCTGTGCCACCAGGAGCCCCTGGAATTGTCCCCTCACATGGAACAAACACAGCCATGGGGCAATAATCCCCTGGCCATGCCTGAATTTTGGCCCTTTGCTCCTGCTTGGTCCTTTCCTGCTCCCCAAATTCCACCCTCTGCTCACCCTCGCTGTTTTCTCCCCATGGAGAGGATGAGTTGTACCCACGCTGCTGTCACACCCACCCCCAGTTTTCCCCTTGAAAAGCTGGAAATACCATCCTCATCCAGAGCCATAAAACTCCTGACTGAGCCCCTCCTTCCCATCCACTCCCAGTGGATGAAAAACCCTGGGTGATACTGTCAAAAACTCCACTTTTGGTGAAGTATCAGCTCCATCCCATTGGAAAAGGGTGGATTTCTGTCCCAGGTCTCCTTGGACATCCAGATTTGTCTCATTTCCAGATTTGTCTCATTTCCAAGCCAGCAGCTGCTTTGGAGTGTCCTGTGAGATCTGGTCTTATCCCTCATTCCCTTTTGGGGGATTTTACCAGACCCCATTTTCACCTTCTCCCAAATTCTGGGTGTTCCCCCCTGAGTGCCAGGTGGGAATGAGGCAGATCCCTCCTGCCTTTTGTTTCCTGGAGGGAGGAAGGAGCAGGGGTGGGAATTGAGTCCTGTGTGGGACAATCCCACCCTGTTTTGGTTTGGGTCCAGATGCAGCTCCCCAAAAAGGGGCTTCAGAGGAGCCAGGTGGTGGCAACCAGCTCCTGGATAGGGAGAGGAGATGGGAGAGAGTCCAGGCAGGCAGGTGGATCCCATGGGAGGATTCATCCTTCCCAGAGCCTGTTGAGGAGGGATTTTGGGGATGCCAAGAGCAGTTTGCAGTGTGAGAGAAGAGCTGGCACCTTCCCCCAACACCTGGCCTGGCATGAAATCATCCCAGGGTGGGGGGGCTTTGTCACCAGCCCTAATGAGGCACTGCAGGATCCCTGATTAATGCCTGTGTTTGGGACACATCAGACGGGCTCCACACAGGGGGAGGAGGCAGAGGAAAGGCCCCATCCCTCTTTGCCAGGGGGGGCAAATCACCCAGATGGGGTGGCTGATTCTGGGGAGCACTGGGTGGGGATTGTCACATCTGCTGGGGCATCTGGAACTTGCTTCCATGCCTTCCATGTGCAACCTCACCCATCCCATCATCCCATGATCCCATGATCCCATCCCATCCCATCCCATCCCATGATCCCATCCCATTATCCCATCCCATCCCATCCCATCCCATCCCATCCCATTATCCCATCCCATCCCATCCCATCCCATCCCATCCCATTATCCCATCCCATCCCATCCCATCCCATTATTCCATCTCATTCCATCCCATCCCATTATCCCATCCCATGATCCCATGATCCCATTATCCCATCCCATGATCCCATCCCATGATCTCATTATCCCATCCCATTATCCCATCCCATTATCCCATTATATCCCATGATCATTATCCCATTATCCCATCCCATCCCATCCCATCCCCCATCCCATCCCATCCCATCCCATGATCCCATCCCATTGATACCATCCCATTATCATTATCCCATTATCCCATATCCCATTATCCCATCCCATTATCCCATCCCATTATCCTATCCCATCCCATCCCATCCCATCCCATCCCATCCCATTATCCCATTATCCCATTATCCCATTATCCCATCCTATCCTATCCCATCCCATCCCATCCCATTATCCCATCCCATTATCCCATTATCCCATTATCCCATCCCATGGTCCCATCCCATTATCCCATCCCATTATCCCATCCCATGATCCCATCCCATTATCCCACCCCATCCCACTGCAGTCACAAAGGGGTTCAAGGAGCTCATTTTATTTTTTTTCCTTCCATGCCCTGGGTGCTGCTGGGCCCTGATTCCTCCCCACACACCAGTGATGTTTTTAGGGTGCCTGAAGGCAGCCATAGTTTCGGTTTTGCTGATTTTTAGCCCATTTCCAAGGAAAGCAGGTGCTGCAGTCCATGGCACTGCTGGGAGCCCTGAGCTCAGCCTTTCCCTGGCTCCTGCCCAGGGGTGATGGATACAAGCTGAGCTGCTGAGTGATGGGAAATCCCTGTTTGCCCACAACTGTGGGGCTCCTCTTCCCACCCATGCTCATCACAGGGCAAGGATTCCCAGAGGAACAACTCAGAATGAAACCCCAGACTTGCCATGAAAGAAGGGTGGGGATGATGGAATGGCCTCAATCTGGCAGGGTTAGGTGGGATATTGGGAAGGAATTATTCCCTGTGAGATGGGGAGGCCCTGGCACAGCTGTGGCTGCTCCTGGGTCTCTGGGAGTGTCCAAGGCCAGGCTGGACAGGGCCTGGAGCCACCTGGGATCATGGGAGGTGTCCCTGCCCATGGCTGGGTTTGGAATGAGATGATCTTTGAGGTCCCTCCCAACCCAAACCACTCCATGGTTCTGTGATTCCATGGTTCTGTGGGATTTTGTCCAACAGCATCAACCCCACCCTGAAATTAATCAGAGTCAACACCCTCTGCAGATTTATTAAAGACATCCCTAAATATTCTGATATGTGCTTGGCTCAGCTCAGCTGGGAGCTCAGCCAGCTCTGCAGGGCCCAGGGCAGCAGAGACAGCTCTGGGAGGGGCTGCTGGGGTCCTTGTCACTGGGGACATCCTGTCCCAGACTGGGACCTGCTGGTGTCCTTGTCACTGGGGACTCCCTGTCCCAAACTGGGACCTGCTGGGGTCCTTGTCACTGGGGAGTCCCTGCCCTAAACTGGGACCTGCTGGTGTCCTTCCTTCTCCATCCCCAGTGCTGCCTCCAGCTCGTGTTTCTCAGTAGGATCTCACCAAGGTGCCTGAACTTTGGCCAAAATGTTTTCCCAGCTGCTGGCACAGCCAGGCACTCTCCCAGGAAGGTGGAGAGGGAGGCAAAGTGGAGCAGAGACAGCTCAGCCTCCAGCAGAGCCTTTGTTCTGAATCCTCCCCCTGTCCCCCTTGGACCTGCCCTGCCACCCTCCTGCCATGATCAGCTTCCAGAAATGCTGAAAAATCCCCCCTCGACCCAGGGAACCTCTTGGATTCTGTGGCTGCACAGGTCATTCCCATCCTGATGGATCCCTGCCCTTTTTGTGTGAAAAAACACGGTTTTATTTAAAACTCTTGGCAGGGGAAAAGCCATGGGAGCCCAGCTGCAGCCACTTCACTCAGTGTAGGATTTTTCCTCACAGGAGGTGTCTGGACATCTTAAAAAGGTGCCAACTTCAATATCCAGAGGTGGAGAGGAGGGATGTGGTTCCTGACAGCCTCCTTTAAGTCTTGCAGAGGAAGAAAAACTCCTTTTCCTCCTTTTTTTTTGCTGGCCTTGGCTCAGAACAGGCTCCATCAAACTCAAGATTTGATGTTCCCTGTTGAGCTCTGGTGGTTGGGAGAACAGGAACTCCTGGCACGAGTCAAAGCCTCTGGAGAGGATCCTGCTGCCACATTCCTGCCCAGGATTATTGTCTGGAGCAGGCACGGGGGCTGGGCAAGCAGAGGTTGGTGGTGGAGTTCAGTCCCTGTGCTTTGTGACCCCATCTCCTCACTGCAAGAGCTCCATGAGATTTTTGGGGGGTGGAATTTTTCCTTTTCTGCTCCTGCACACGGAGAGGAGCCCCACAGGCTGAGGGGATGTCAGCTCACCCCAATGGCTCCAGAGCCTGGGGCTGCTCCCTGGGTGGGTTTTCTTTAAGAACAGGACAAACAGCTGGGCTGACCTGGCTGCTTGTGAAGCTCCTCAGAGATTAGAAGTGAGGCTCAGGCTGCTTTGGACAGCAGGCTGGATGATTTTCCTGGCATAATCAGCCTTCTAGCAGAGAATACCAAGGTCCTTTGCAAACATCACTGGTGCTTTGTGCTGTCTGCACAAGCAGTTTGCTTTGCATTCTGGCTTTATTCTATTCCATTTCAATTTACCCAAAATATCTTGGCATGCAGATGAGTGGCAGCTCTCTGGGATGAATGTGCATGTGAATACACTTCTGCTAACTCAGTGTGAATCCTTTCTGCCAGTCAGGCAAATAATGACAGCAGGGAAAATTAGCAAGGGGAAAAAGAAGACAAAGGCATGCAGCATCTCTGGAGAATGATCCAGCAGCCCAGGAGAGCTGACCTGTGCCTTTCCCACTCTCCTTGAGCAGGTCCTGTGGAGCTGGCACCACAGCTGAGGGCCCTGTCCTGCCCCTGTGCCATCCTGCTGGCTCTCCACACCTTGGGGACAAGGCTTGGGACAGTGCACCTCACCCACTGTGGGCTGGTGAAAGCTGCAGCCCTTCAGAGCTGCTCAAACTACAAAATGAAACGAGTCAGGATCTGTCCAGTGCTTGAAAATGAAACTTCCAAAGAAAACCAGGTGTAATCCTTCTGGGGAAGAAACCTGAAAGTGCACAGGAGCCATCTGGCAGATTGCTAAGGATCCCAAAGGCATCATGATGATGATGATGATGATGATGATGATGATGATGATGATGAGTGTTTTTCTGTGTATCTGCTGTGTCAGTCCATCTCTGGGATTTGAAGCCACAGCAGCTGGTCAGCAGGGCTGGAACAACAGCAGGGTTGTGCTGTGTCAGGTGCCAGCAGGGTGACAGCAGCACTGTCAGCACCTCTGGCTGCAGCTGAATCCCAAAGGGAGAGATGGAGCAGCTGGAGCAGCCCCAGGACAGGATCTGAGCTGTTCCTGCTCTCAGGGATGAGCCAGCATGGAGAACAAATCAGGGGTGCTGGGGTATCCCCCCAGTGCTGAGGGGAGGAACTCTGGGGTTACAGAAGGGCTTGGCCTGGAGGGGATTTAAATCCCATTTTATCCCACCCCTGCCATGGGCAGGGACAGCTCCCACTACCCCACATTGCTCCAACCTGGCCCTGGACACTTCCAGGGATGAGATTGAGCAGACAAATGTGATTTATTGACACAACAGAGCAGCCTTGAGGACTCAATACAACCCTTCCAAACCTTTGCCCTCCTCCAGCAGCACTTTGACTGTCCCTGACTCAAAGGAATGTTTGTGCTGAAAGTGGGAATGGATTCAACCTGCCAGAGGGTAGGGCTGGATGGGATTTTGGGAAGGAATTGTTCCCTGTGAGGTGGTGAGGCCCTGGCACAGGGTGCCCAGAGAAGCTGTGGCTGCCCCTGGATCCCTGGCAGTGTCCAAGGCCAGGCTGGACAGGGCTTGGAACATCCTGGGACAGTGGAAGTTGTCCCTGCCCATGGCAGGGGTTGGAATAAGATGATCTTTAAGGTCCCTTCCAACCCAAACCACTCCATGGTTCTGTGATTCCATGATTCTATGGGATTTTGTCCAACCATACTCTGAAATTAATCAGGCTGTGGCACCTGGCATTTAAAGATTTCTTCAAACCTTCTTCATCCCTCATTTCCAAATATACAAATTTTGTGTCCAAGGCCAGGCTGGACAGGGTTTGGAGCACCCTGGGATAGTGGGAGGTGTCCCTGCTCATGGCAGGGGGGAATGGGATGAGCTTTAAGCTCCTTCCCACCAAAATTCCATGATTTTATGGGAAAATCCTTCCTTGGACCTTCAGCCACAGCTGGAGGGACACAACTGGTGACAACTCAGCCTTATGTGACCCCCAACAGCCCAAAATTCTCGGCGCAAATCCCCGGGACGAGGCGCGAAGCTCTGCCGGGCTCTGCTATCAAGGCGCACTAACAAACGCAAATTAGCAAATGCAAATTAGCAAATGCAAATTAGCAAATGCAAATTAGCTGATGATCTCCCAGCGCTGCTCCTGCCACGCTCCGGCCCTGGATTACACCACATGTGCTAAGCAGCTTACCCGGGGTGTCAGGCTGGGAGCATCCAGCTTCCAAAACCCTGCGGAGCCTCTGGTTGGAGCAGCAGGATCTGAGGAATTATCGGCAATAATTCCCTGCCCCGGCTGCTCCCAGCCCACGGCCGCTGGGCTCTGACGCTGCTGCGAAGCTTTTGCTGTCGGATTTTCAGCTGCATCATTGCACCAGTGGCTTTTCCGTCCGGTTAAACCAAGTAAAACTCGGCAGCCTTGGTTAATTGAGCCTGTCAGGAAAATTAAGCCACAAACAGCAGAGGTTTATGTCCAAAAAGGAGACAGAGGAGTCCTTTTTGCTTTATTCCAATAAAGGGAGAGGCCATGGGGCATTCCCCTGGGATCTCTCCAATTTTTGGAGGATGCAGCCTCCTTTTATCCCAATTTTCCATCCGCTTTTGCCTCTCTCTTTCCCCATTGCTGAGGTACTTGAGAGGCACAGACTGCCCAAACACCTGACACCTGAGATTCCCCTCTAATGTACAACCCTTCCTTTTAATTTTTAATTCTTACAGAATTCATGGTTTTCCCCGTTGCTTCTTCCATCTTCCAATATCCAATTTCATTTATCAGCGAACCTAAAGTTTGTTTGTAAAGGCAAATCTCTTTTCCCATTCATCAATCAGTGGAATCCATCCCATTGTTTCTTTCATCTCTCAATGCTGGTTTTATCTACCATCAGATCTACAGCTCGTTTGTAAAGACAAATCCGACTTTGCTCTCAAGCCGCATTTGTCACCTCAGTGTCGCAAGGCTGGGCGAGGAGCAGAGCAGCTCCGGGCTACCCTGGCGAGCAGGGGGAGGGGCTGCTCGCCCCGTGGCTCTCCCTAACCTTGTGGTGGCCCCCAGGCTCTGGGGATGCTTGGCTGAGTTGCCATGGAAATGCTGGAGGGAGGGGGATGCGAGAGATGCTGCTGCCATCTCCTGGAGGAGCCGGGATGGGAAGAGGGGTTTGGGAGAGCGAGGGCAGGTCCCGGGCAGAGCTCAGCGCAAATCTGGGCAGGGCCATCGGTACCGAGCGGGCTGGGCCCTGCAGAGCTCCTGCGGTCACCGGCTGCTGGCACAATGTCACCCTGAATGGGCGGGATCTCCCCAAAGAACATCAACGATTCCAACGGCCATGACCCCAAATCATAAAGTCATTAAAAGTTGGAAAAGTCCTCAAAGATCATCCAGTCTAATCATTAACCCAGCACTGCCAAGGCCACCACTGCCCCATGTCCCCAAGTGCCACATCCACACAGCTTTTGAATCCTTCAAGGGTTGGGGACTCCAGCACTGCCCTGGGCAGCTGTGCCAGGGCTGGAAAACCCTTTGGGTGAAGAATTTTTCTTAAACATCCAATCTGAACCTCCCCTGGCCCAGCCTGAGGCTGTTCCCTCTCCTCCTGTCCCTGTTCCCAGAGCCCGACCCCCCCAGTGTCCCCTCCTGGCAGGGAGTTGTGCAGAGCCACAGGGCCCCCTGATCCCCCTTTTCTCCAGGCTGAGCCCCTTTCCAGCTCCCTCAGCTGCTCCAGACCCTTCCTCAATGTCCCTTTTGTCACAAGCAGCCCAGCAGCGTCCCCAGCACTGGAGGTGCCCCAGCAGTGCCAGCAGAGGGGACAGGCACTGCCCTGGCCCTGCTGCCACCCCAGTGCTGGGACAAACCAGGATGGTGCCCACAACTGCCCACGTTGTATTTTGGGAGCTGGACTGGGAGGACCCTGAAGGGTTGGTGAGGGGGCTCAGAGGTGGCTGTGCAGCTCTGAAGGAGTTAATGGCACCCTGAGTGCAGGGATGGGAGCAGCAGGCAGGGGAGGAAGGTGGCAGCTCAGGGTGCAGATGGAAGGAGGGGATGGATGGCTGGGAGGGGATGGATGGGAGGGGATGGCTGGGAGGGGATGGTGGCTGGGAGGAGGGGATGGATGGGTGGAAGGGGATGGCTGGGAGGAGGGGATGGCTGGGAGGGGATGGTGGTCGGGAGGTTTCTCTGCCTGTGTGGAGGCACCACAATGAGCGTGGGACGTGTTGGAGCTGCAGCTCTGCCTCGTTTCTCAGCGTTACAACCAAGAGCTGCAGCTTCTGCTGCACTTTCCCACCTGTTCCCATCCTCCCCATCAGCTCACAGGGATCAGGGATCCTGTTGGAAGCCAGAAACCTGGGATGTTTTCTGTGCTTTCTGGCACTGACCCCAGGAGAACACTGCTTTTGACCTGAGGCCTTGGAGAAAGTTTCCAAATTTGAGTGATGGAGTTAAAATCACGGGTGTGCAGTTAAATAGAAGTGTGTGAGTCCACATGGTGAAAGGTTTTAAATCTGAGGTTTTTATAAGATAGTGATAGGTGTGGGACTAGATGGAAGGTTTGGGGTGTTGTCTCCTTTCTGTCTTTTTCTTCTTCATGGTTTCAGGTAGCAGTTTCTGGTTGGACACTTAGTGCTGCACTGAGGGTCACAGGAGTTTGGTTATTGAGTCAAAAGTATAAATAATACAGGTGTTAATTGTCTGTTGGACTGTTAAGCTTTAAAAGACCTTGTAACTTGCTAAATTCTCCTCCATTTTGCTCACTTTCAGCTGGTAGCTAGGAGTGTTACAGAACTCCCTGTACCTTAGATAAGATTTAATAAACAACCAAGCCTAAACTGAGAAAATTAGTCTCCTTTGTGTTTTTAATCCTGACTCTGAGTGAAGACAGAAGAAAATGAAAACAAGCCATTGATTAAGTGGTGCAGACACACCTTTACAGGATCCCAGCCCACAGGATGGAAAGCTCAGCTCCTGGTGGTGAAGGTGACACGAGACACGTACCAGGCTGTTGGGTGGCAGGGACATGAGGCAGGAGATGGGACACCCAGCAGGGATTCCTGACCATTTTAGGGACAGAGCCACAGGAGCTGGAACATGGAATTGCTTGTGCTAAAGTCTGGAAACACTGGCCTTTTATTAAATTATTTTAATTTAATTTAAAATTTTAATTTATGTTTTTAATTTTGATTTTTAATTTTAATTTTTAATTTTAATTTTAGGGGTTTTTTTTAAATTTTAATTAATTTTAAGGTATTAAATGATTTTAAATGGGGTAGCCTGACCCTGTGCTTGGTCATCACCCAGGGAAAAGTGTCCTCAGGAGCTGCCATGCTCCTATGGGATGTCCTCATCCCACCCTGGTTTTTTTTTTTGTTTGTTTGTTTTGTTGGTTTTTTTTGTTTGTTTGTTTGTTTTTTGTTTTGTTTTGGTTTTTTTTTTTTTTGGTTTTTTGTTTTTTTGTTTTTTTGTTTTTTTTTTTTTTTTCTCAAATGACCCTGCATTGGAGCAGATGAGAAATCTGCAGCTCTGCAAGGGCTGTCCCATCCCAGCCTTCTCCTTCCTTGGACATCCTGGCTCCGTGATCCCACTGATCCCCTGAGCCCTGCCCTCCCCACAGAGCTCCTGCCAGCTGGGAGAAATCCACACTCAGCATTCCAGAGGAGCATTTTCCTGGCAGGGAGATGGGGCAAAAACAAAGCCCCAGAAGTGTCCCCCAGCTGGAACCTTCCCCTGAGACAAACCAGGAATCTCTGTCCTCTGCAGGGATCCACCTGGCCAGGAGGTGTTTTAGGTGGTGCCCATCCCTCCTACAGGTCACACACAGCAAGATCCCATCTGCAGCCACTCCAACCCTGCTTTTCACTCATCTTAAACAGATTTCAGGTCTGAAAAAGAGAGACCAAGAGGAATGGTGCCTCTGCTGCTGGACTGCACCCCACAGTGCAGGCTGCACAGGAGCTGGGGGTTCAGCTCAGCTGGTTCACTGCACAAGGGAAAGGCAGGTCTGACTCCCAAGGAGAAATGAACTGGGCATTACTGGACAGTGAATAAATCTGGAGTTGCTCCTCTGATCTCATCATCACCCAACCAGTCCATCCCAGTGTGAACTTTGGAAGGATCATTTTGGTTTGGGTTGAAGGGACCTTAAGCCCATCTCAGCCAAGGACACCTTCCCCTATCCCAGATTGCTGCAGGCCCCTCCAAACACCAGGAAGGCAAAACTAAACCTGGGCCAGGAGGGCTGGGAAGGGCTGGGGCACTCCAGGTGTGGGGTTTTATCCCAGCCCCAAGCAGCAGCTGGTGTCACTCTTTGTTCCACCTTGTCCCCAGGGATAGAAAATGTCATGTTTGATATATACAGAGTGATCATCAAATGTTCTTCTGTCTTTAGGGCAGCAAGGAGATAATTCCCCTCTCCTTTGTTTTACTTTTTCTTTTGTATCAAAGAAGATGAAAAGAATTAAAGTCCCATCCCTGCAGTAGGCACAAGACTTCCCTGGGTATCAGCTTTTTTTTTTTTGCAGGGATCCCTGCAGCCACAGATTGGTATTAATGATCTGGATTTGCTTTTGGGGTTAAAAAGAAAAGAAATCTGTGAATGCAGAATGTGGCTGTTCCTGGGCAGAGGGGAATACTGCAGCTTTGTGATTCACTGCCATCTTGTGATATTTAACATTTTCCTAAAATGATGAACATGAATTAGAACAGAACCCCAAACAAGAGAAAAAAAAAAAAAAAAAGAAATCTGTTCCCAGTATCCATAGTTACAGAGAAAACTCAGAGACCCTGAGGGTGAAGGGTAGAAAAACTCCCATCACAAAGAAATCAAATGAAAAGTTCTGGCATTTGTTGCTTTTAAGTTTATTTTTTAACCTGTAAACACTTTGCATAAACTCCATTCTTCCACCAGACAAGAAGCTGGAGTTTTCCTTGATCTCACCTTGTATGTTCTGGAGACAAGATTCTTTTATTTTTTTTCCCCCCTTGCCTTTGAGTGGAATAGCAAAATTAGAACAAGTTCACTCCAATGAGATAATAATAATAATTATAATTATTATTATTATTATTATTATTATTATTATTATTACTCCTTCTGTGTACAGCCTGGGAGTCTTGTGCTGCTTCAGAGGGAAAACATGGGAAATGCTGCACAATGCATTGAACATTTTAATTTAATTTAATGCAGTTTAACAGAAAATAGGGAGTTTTTTGAAAGTGAGAGAATAGGGGATGTTCCACTTAATAAAAACAGATGAAAGTAGATTGGATAAAGCAGCAGGAAGCAAAAAATCCCCACCACCATCCTGTCTCTTGCAAAGAGGGGCAGGGGGAGGAGCTGCCCTTGCCCAGGGCTGATTTTGATGAGTGATTTGCAAAGTGAGGAGCCCAAAATCTGCTGCCCAGAATTTGACTGTATTTATCATTTTAGCAGTGTTTTACTGCCCTGGGTTTGGTGCTGACTGTGCCAACTGGCAGCTGAGTCCCACAGAAGCACAGGCTCACCCCAGGGAATGGGATGAGGGAGGGAATTGGGGTGAAAGTGAGGAAAGTAATTCTTGAGAGCACAGAATGATGGGATGGTTTGGGAAGGGACCTTAAATGCCATCCAGCCATGGCAGGGACACCTCCCACTATCCCAGGGTGCTCCAAGCCCTGTCCAGCCTGGCCTTGGACACTTGCAGGGATCCAGGGGCAGCCACAGCTGCCTCCCAGGGAACAATTCCTTCCCAATATCCCATCCAGTCCTGCTCTCTGGCAGTGGGAAACCATTCCCTATGTCCTGTCCCTCCATCCCTTGCTCTCCAGCTGGAGGGAGATGAAGTTTAAAATCTAAACACTGGTTTATTGGATATTAGGAGAGCATCCCAGTGCCCCCAGAACAGCTCTCTGCCCATTAGGTGTGTCTTTGGGATGTACTGAATGAGTGCTTGGAATTCAGCCAGTGTAGTAATTTTGGGGGCACAGCCCTGAATTTCTTCCCCTTCCACAGACACAGAGTGAAACAGCAGCTTAGGCTTGAACTGCCTCACTTATAAACCATCCAAACAAATGGCCTGAAATTGTGTTCCAGACTTTTAACTGCCTCCTGGGACTTTGGAAGTGAATTCCTAGAAAATACCAAAACATTCCTTTCACAGAAAACTGAGCTGCAGTTGAATTGTGGTGGCTGTTCCCAAGGCACCAAGACCCACCTGCCCTCACCTCCTGCAGCCACTCAGCAAACTCAGAGAAGGGCAACAATTCAATTCCTTCAAGGCAGAGCAGATTGTTCCACAGGAGTTTTCAGCACAGTTAGAAACTCCACTCATGTTTTTTGTTACCTACATTATTTTCTCCTGGCTCTTGTAAATCCACAGCCTCACAATTCTCATGCAGCAAAGCACCCCAAAAGGAGATAAAAATGAGTTTTCTTGAGTGCTTAGAGGATGCAGCTGGGTAAAAACAGGGATGGAAATGGTGGGAAGAGGATCACAGCCATGTCTTACCCCAACCCTGTCCCTGCCCACTTCTAACACAAACCTCTGCAATTCTTTCAATATTGTTTGCTTTATTACAAGAGTAGTTTAAGACAGAACAAAAAATAATGGCAAACCCAAATATTTTTTAAAAATTTAATATGCAATCTGTAAGTAAGAGACTTCACAAGCCTCCAATGTGAAATGACCTCTGCTGGCTGTGGCTGGACAGCACTGAGGATGTGCTGATCTTTCACACCAACACATGGTGCTGGTGGAACTCCCCTCTCCTGCACTCTCACATCCAGCAGCAGTGCAGAGATTGACAGGAAATGTTTCCTTCCATTGTTTTATTGCTGTCTCATCCCACTGATAACGTGGCTTTTAGTCTGCTCAAGTTCTTTCTAAGTTTGGCAGAGACAAAACCTCTTGTCCCCCCCAGCAACTGTTTATTCACATAAATTCTGCTGATTTCAGAAAGGAGAATGAATGAATGATTTAAAAATAAATATTCTTATGCAGGAAATACAATGACCTGTACAATTAATTCATTAATAATCATTAACTTGGAACATTAATTGCATGACTCAGAGTGTCTGAAGCTTTTATTTAAAAACCCCCAAACCTGCAGAACAGAGAGGCCACAGGGTGGGAGTGTCTGAGGCCTTCAGACACTCTGAGCTGGCTCTGACTTCAAAGGATGAATCACCAGGATCTGGCTGGTATCAGCAGGACTGGCCTGCACAATAAATGAGCCCAGTTAGCCCTTCCCTGGAGGGGTTTCTGTCTCTTGGCTACAGGGAAATGATGCAGCTTGTCAGCAAGTAAACTTCAAATTACATAAATCAATATATAAACATATTTATATAGCAAAAGTTTCCTGAAATAGCCCGTGGAAGTTCTAACAGAGCAACCATTCTTTCCAGAGTTCAGCAAGAACAAAGACAAATTTTCTTTTTACTCTTTCCTTCCAATCTGGGTACAGCAGCCCAAACCTACATACCCATGGCTGTGTCCAGCACAAAGTTAAACAGCTCCTTAATGCAGAGCAAACCTGGAGAATCCTGAATGCAACCAACCCCAAACCTATTTGATACAGACATCAGAATCTGCAAACAATAAAAAATTTGTTTATAGCAAATAAATTACTGATTTTCCTGGGGTACAGGTGCACCAGTGTTTGAGTTCCTGACCAGTCTCTTGTACTCAGCTCTACCATTTTACACCAGTTCTAGCAGAAGGAAAAGCAAAACTTCTGAGTTTGCAGCTGATGCTTCAGAAGAGCATCCTACCTTCAGGCCTCACGAACACACTGGGGAGGTTCTGGTTTGCTTTTAATGATGCAGTTTATTCATTAAGAGCTCAAAGCCCTGCAGTGCTGCTCTCAGGCCATGGTTGGGGGCACAGCTCTGCTGTCAGGCTGGAGGTTGATGAGGGAGTTGCTGGCCTGGGCCAGCTCTGCAATGGACACTCGGCCTCGCTGCTTGATGTACTGAGCCACGGCTGCCATCTCCTCTGCAGTGATGTAGATGAACTTCCCTCTGTCATCAATCACACCTGAGGGCAAAGACAGCACCAAAGTCAGCTCTAGGGCTCCCCTCACTCACTTTGGGATGTGCCAGCTGCTGAGGCAGCACTTCCTATCTAGGCCAGGTGGGATTTTATCTCCTGTGCCAGCAGCCCAGGGCTCTGGGAATGCTCATTTTGCTCAGAGGAACACGTTCTGTGCACTGGGAGCAGCTGCTGCAGGTACCTCGTTTTCATGGAACCACAGAATGTCCTGATCTGGAAGGGACTCACCAGGATCACTGATCCAGCTCCTGTCCCTGCACAGACACCCAACAATCCCCCCCTGAGCATCCCTGGCAGTGCTGTCCAAACCCTCCTGGAGCTCTGGCAGCCTCAGGGCTGTGCCCATTCCCTGGGGAGCCTGGGCAGTGCCAGCACCTCTGCATGAGGAACCTTTCCCTGATATCCAAAATAAACCTCCCCTGGCCCAGCTCCAGCCATTCCCTGGGTCCTGTCCCTGTCTCAGGGAGCAGAGATTGGAGCAGCCCCTGGGGAGAAAGCTGCAGAACTTGAATCCCCCCAGCCTCCTCTTCTCCAGGCTGAACAAGCCAAGTGCCCACATGGATTCCTCTCCAGAGCCTTCCCCATCCTGGCAGCCCTGCTTTTTTGGTGCCCATGTTCTCAGCTCAGGCAGCTGGTGGAGAAAGGCAGAGGAGGGTCCAAGAGAGCCCTTGTGGGGCCCAGCTCAGCCTTTCCAGCTTCCCCTCTGAAAGGGAATGCAGCTCAGTTTCCATATTTCTGTTGCTCCAAGCAGACTGAGAACAGAACTCTGGTTTTGTGCATCACACCAAGGCAGAGCCTCCCTGGCTTTGGGCACAGCCAGCCAGGACAGCACACATCCTTACCCCTGCATTCCCAGCACTTGCAGGGCATTTGGAAGGATTTCCAGATGTTCTTGCTCAGACAGGTGTTCTCCAGCCATGAGCACAAGATCAGGTCAATAAATGTTTGTGCTGGCACCTTTCCACTATTTCTCCTTTGGGAAGGACAAGACTGCCCAGCACTAAACCAACCCTGCTCATGCTCAGTCTCTGCTGCCATTCCAGCCTGGACTGGTGGGCACAGGGCTGGGAAGAAGCATTTCACTGACTCCAGCATCCTACAGAGCTCTGGGATGTTTGCCACAAGCCACATCCCAGTCCTGGCTTGGAAACCACCCCAAATCATCCCTGTGATCCTCTCAAATTCACATTTCAGAAGGCCCCATTTCCAGCTGGCTCAGCAACCCCAAAAGGCCTTCAGCAGATGGGTAAATAAATAAAAATATAAATATCTAGCTATCAAGTCCTACTAGATCCTTAAAACAGGAATGACATTGGAATTCTCTCTCTGCCACAGGGAATGCATTTTCTGCACCACCACTTCTTCACCAGTTACAGAAAGATCCCCTTTGTGCTTTGGCTGTCACCTGTCAGGGTGCCATCTGCCATCAGGTCCTGGATTCTGTTAATTGCATCCTGTGCAGAAGAGAAAAAAGGAATAAGAGACTGATCAAAAGGGAAGCAAAAAACATTTCACATGTTCAGATGAACTACAGAGGTTTACACTGAAATCCCTTGGGGCTGAGGAATTCACTACTCCCACACAGAAAGATGCAATCAGCCCTTTGGTCTTTGAGGAAGGATTTTTTTTTTTTTTCATTTTGGGATGTTCAAATTAAAATCCCTATCCCTTAAAAGAGACTTTTATTGCCATTGGCTGTTTCAAGGAGCAGGGGGTTATAGGAATCTTCCCATGGAAAGGCTGTGCAGTGCCATGAAGTTCCATGAAGCACTGAGGTCCTTCTCCAAGGTCCTTGCTCAAAAATTCCATGTTTTTTTTGTATCTTTTCCTGCTCCTTTAAGGAGCAAACCTCTCCTACCAACCCAAAGCAACAACTTGTTGAACTTATGGCTGGGTTTACTCTGCAGTTACTCCAAGCATGCAGCTCCACTGCACCTAAAGTGTTGGTTGCTACAGTTCTACCTCTCCCTTTTTCTTGTTGTTATATGACTGCAGAAGGAAATTATCATTTAGATTTTAACCAGATAAATCCTTTAAGTAACCCACTGCACACTTCAATGGAGTTCTGGTATAAGAGGGAAACAGAGGCCCAACAAAAATTAGTATTTTCACCCCAAAAGTCAGTGCTTACCTGTGTCCTTAAACCCAGATGTGAAGCCAAGTCCTCCAGCTGGATAACCTTTGTTTTCTGTGGAGACAAACAAGAGTTAAGCTGATGAATGAGAAAGTTGGAATTTTTTTTTCTCCATTCAAATAAAAAATGTCCTAGTAAGCACTTTCCTCTGATGAAAAACTCTCAAGTTACCTAAAGCAGGGAGCTCTGTGGAAAGACTGAGTGCTCTGACCCACTTAGGGCAAGACTCAAACACATCTGCCAGCGTTGAGCCTGGACTTTTCCTTCCATCAGGATGAGCACAAGGAACAGCCATGGCTCTCTTCCCCCACTTCCTGGGTTTCTCAGCTGCTACCTCTAATTCCCAGGGTGTTTTATCAAGATCCCTTTCTTCTTTGAGGGATGTTTCAAAGCACCTTTTAAAATGATCACTGGTGTGCATCAGCACTTACATAAAGCCCAGGCAAGACTGGCAGCATTAAGTGCTTTAGTCTGTTTTACTGATGTCATGTGTATTAATGCCATAATAATCTTCCTAAGCAAGCCAACACCTTATTAAAATTGTCAGTGTTGGAACTGCAAATTGTCATTTTGCTTTTGACAGATTCTTCCTGCAGTTTTTCTCAGGCAGGGCACAGCCACCACTGCTCACATCTGGTTTTGTGCTTCTCTGTAGCTCCAGAGAAAACACCTGCAGTGCTTGTCTGGAGCTACTTGGTTCCTGTTTTCTTCTCTGCCAAAGTTTTAGGAGCTCATCAGTTTGGTTGCAAAAGGATGCAGTGTTTGTAAGGAGCTTGGAAAAGACAAAACTGTTGGAAAGCTCAGTTAATATTCAGGACTACATTCCTAAAATCCATGTATGTACAGCCACAGGAGCTGCATCTCCATTAAAAAATTAAATACTTCAAACAATCCCTTTGTTTCTGGTCTTGAGAGCATACTGGGAGGCCACTGAAGAAATCAAGAGAGGCTGAAATAGATTAATCTCTTTCATTAATAAAATCAGACCAATAGGAAAGGCACACACAGATTTAGCAGTTGTGAAGTTCGATGCAGCCAAGCTAGAGAACTGAATACCATGGACTGAACACATGGAACTGGAACCAGTCCATGGAATTCAGTTCTCAGAGCTGGGAACTGCCAACATTCGTCACATCTTCTTTTAAAGGGACTGGGGGGTTGGTGCAAAGCCACATGAACAAGAGAAACAGGACTTAAACCTTCACTTAAAGATATTCCCCCTTCAGTGACCCAGTTTAGTGGAAGCTTTCCAAGGCAGATCCTGCTGGGAATGAGAGCCCAAGGGGGTGGGGTGGGATCAGGATGCACCCCAACACTCTGGAATACACCCTGAGATCCCAAGGGAATAAAACACTTCTCCACATGCATCATGTTGTAGAGACAAGCTTAACTTTCCTCCAGCACCAAAAACACAATCCACATTTTCCTGAATTTATTTCATTTTAAGGGTGATGCTGCTGCTGCCCTCAGCAAGGGATAAAACAGAGAAAGGGGCTGCATTTTGCTTCCAACACCCTTAAGAATGAAGCATGGGGTGAGCTATCTCCAGTCAACGATACCAGCATAGGAAATTATTCAACAGAAGAGCTAAATTCAATTTTTGTTTTTTAAAAAATGCCAATTACTCTTAATTTATACATTTTTCTCAGACAGCTACGAGCAGCTCAGCACTGCTTCCTGTCAATGGTTTCTGTGAACAGAACAGGAGATGAGGGCAATACATAATCTATACATTAAGCACACTTTCAAGATTAAAGAAAAATACTTAAAACTTGTGAAAGAAAGCTATGCCCCAGTTCTGCAGCTCAGCTCTGCAGAGGAAATCAGGTGTTGAATATTCAGACTTCAGTTTCCAGCCCAAGTTTAATTTCTCTGACGTCAAGATGAAGTGACTGATACAAAACTTAGTGCTGAAACACTGAGCTGGGAGTTTGTGACTAATCTGGTCCATCCACCACAACCCCTGGGGCAATGGGCAGAGTCTGCCCTGGTTGTAGAAACCTCCCAGTGTTTGTGGAAGATCCCAAGGAGCAGGAATCTCCTATTTTACCTACAGAGGTGAAAGAGAGGCAGAGAGCAGCCAGCAGAGCTTTGGAGGGCTCTGCACTGAGCTCTCCAGAACTGCCTGGCAATCACTGCAAAGGACTCCCCGAGGAGAGTTATCCAAGGGCAAATCTGTAAGTGCAGGAGATAAATCTGCTGTTAAGTGCAGGGTTTGCTGGGATAATGGACATGCAAAACTGGCCCAACGCTGAGATTTTGGAATATAAAATGATTAGTAGCTCACTAAGCATCCAAGTGATTTGCTTGCTAGAGAAGCCTTGCACACACTTCACACATCCTGAGAGTTCAGAAAGGGATTAATTAGGAAAAAATATTTGCATGACAGTGTTGGAGTGAGAGGAGAAAAATGCATCTGACCTTTGACATGGCAATAGTGAAGAGCATTTGCCCTCACAGATCAAAAGCAGGAACACAACCCAGGTTTTAAATCCCCAGCCATACAATGGGATGAAAAGGAGACTGACACACCCTCGTTAAAACAAGGGAGCTGCTTCTTTAACATTAAGACAACACTGGAAGCTGCATGGATAGGATAAAAGTGAAGGAATCACAGAAAAAGTCAGGATTGAGCATTGTAGTTGGAGGTCCAAAAACACCCTCCTGGTACAGCAACTCTCCTTCCTGCTTAGCTCACATGGACAGACTGGTTTAAAATCAGTGGCTGATGTTCACAAACAAAAAAGCCTGAATGCCCCAAATCCCAATCCACACAAACTCTGAGGGAGACCCACTAGGTCTGTCTTTGTACCACAGGGCAAGAGCCACACCCTGCCCCAAAAGCCAGGACCCAGCTGGAGTTGAACTATTTTAGCAATGATGGATGTGCTTGTGCTGGCTCAGAAAATACACTTATTGAAGGTATCACTTTTGTTACTTGTTGAATATTTAAATAAATGAAAGAGGAAGTAAAGATGTCCCTCTTAGATACAAGATATTTTACACCATCTAAGGAGAAAAACCAAAGGCACCTTACCTTAACATATTCCAGGAATTCCATAAGAAAGCTGCGAGACTGGGGACAGCAAGGAAAACAATTGTTATTTTAAATTCTTGAGTATTAAATGCATTAAAAACTTGCTGAAAGTGTTTAGATTGCATAATTCCTAAGTTTTAACTACACACACTGAGACATTGGACTGGGAAGAAAAATAATCTAGATTTAATCTTCACAAGGGATTTCTGACAGGTATGTTATAAATATGTGGCTCAGGTACAATTTGTTTCCTGAAAGATTACTGTACAATTTTTTATTTTTTTCCATCATAAACCCTGAAATAACCACACCTGGGTGAGTTTAAGCATCATGAAGTCACACACCAAGGACATTTTGTGCAGAGGAAAACTCAGAGTGACTCAGGAGCTGCAGATGGCCAAGGGCAGCACAGCACCCGTGGAGGCTCAAGCGTTTCAGAGCCATGCACCTGAAATCCAGTGCATCAACTGAGCAGCTCCAGAGACAGTGCACACATTGTGCACTCAAGTTAAAAGCAGATCAGGTTACTCTGCAACTCTGGAAATCCATCAGCCTTTATTAACTGGTGAGATCTGGAGTCAGGAGCTTGATTTTCAGCACAAGCAGCTCCAACAGCACAAGGCAGAGTCAGCTTTTCTAACAGGCCACTGAAATGCTTCAGCACTTCAGCCACCATCAGGCCAGGGTGCCCATTTAATTTCTTGCTCATTTCTGCTGTCTCCAAATAACTCTGGACCTGTTATTACTTCTGAATATGACTTTTAAATCACCTGCAATTCAAGTTCTAACTCCCCACCCCACCAAAGTCATCTCAGGTTGAGATCCAGGCATCATCAACTGCCTGCCAAGCTCTGTCAGGTGAGGAGCACCCTTCTCTGTTCTGACACTGAGGGAGATTCATTTCTCCTTAACAGGCAGCTGTAGGAACATGGACAATCAACACATTCCAGCTTCAAAGGGTGTTTGAAGTGGAACACATCAAAATTTAGGGATCATCTCATGTCCTAACAGGACAGGTACAGATTTTTGAAAGAACTGTTTCAAGAAAAGTGTGCATTTTGCTGTTCACTGCATCTTAGGGAATTCCCCATCACCAGACAGAGTTTCTCTTGGTGTTAATCCTGGTGTGATGGAGGAATTTTTCTTGATGGGAAGGGGTCCACAGTGAGAACTTGGAATGAGTCAATGCTGCTTGACATTAGGCACAATCTGCTGTGCTCAAAGCCACTCTCAGTCACACTAAAACAAAATCCATTTAATTCCAGAGTCTCTTCAGCAGAGGAGCAAATGCACACATGGCCCTGAAATAAATCCTTCCCAAGAAATGCACTGGACAGTTCAAATTGGCAGCTACAACCCAAGAGCAATTCCAGGATGTGACAGCAAATAAATTGTGTCTAACAGGTTTTCACCAGACAAAACAAGAACTCTGCCTCCTGCAAAAGCAGAACTTTTTCAGGTTTGCTGTGATTTTATATCAAGTATCACATTTCAACCACCATCCCCAGCAGCTCTGCAGGCAGTCACAAGAGCAGCAGTGTGGGTTTGCCCTGAGGATTCCCTTATCAGAAGCCTTTTGAGACAAGAGCTTGGTTTTTAATTTGATTTCACAGCAGCTCTCTTGGTGTAGAAAATAAAGCCAAACCCAAATAATTGCCCCCAAGGGTACTTTCAAACTCCAAATTCAACTTTACTGGCTCAGTGTCTGTGGGTAAGGCAGAGCTGCTGGCACTGAGAGATTATCTGAATTCCAGAATGAGTTTTAGTTCAGTTCTTAGACACAGGGAGGACAGAACTCATTTCCAGCAAGTTCCCTCAGAACTCTAAAGCTCCTGTAGGAGTCTGGTATGAGGAAGAGCAGCATTCCCCAGGAAATATTCCAGGGTTAACCTGTGCCATAGACACAATTTAGGTTTCACAAGAAAAAACCTTTGGCTGACTCCTACTTTGAAGTTCATTTTACACAAGACAGAATGCAGCAAGTCTACCAAGAGAAGGGGAAGTGCAGAACCAGCCCCACGTACCTGTTCCTCTGTCATTGATTCTTCAACCCCTTCCTCTTCAACTACAAAACTCTCCTTCAGCTTCAGGTACTCTTCATATTCTCTCTTCTCCTCTTCTTCCTTTGCCTTCCTTTTTTCCTCTTCCTGGACAGAAAAGATGACAAGTGGTCAGTTTGCTTTTTCCCAAGCCAGGTTTTAAGTGAAGCAGCATCTCCTTTCTCTGCAGCCAGCACATCAGAAGTTTTTAAGATGAACCCAAGCTGTCCCTTGATGGCACAGCCAGTTTCAGCAGTGACAATCACACACCCAGGGCTGGTTCTTACCAGAGTTGACAGAGGGCAGAAAACCACTCTTAAATAGCAACCTGCCTGCTTCATTTGCATGAATCTGCTGCTTCTGACAGGAAGTCCCTGCCCCTCCCTGCACTTTGAAGCAACGTCCACATTTTTGGTTATTGGCCCCAGTTCTGCTCTGCCACTGCAGGACATTGGGAGTGCTCACAAGGAACACTGGAGTTACACTGGTGGAGAGAAAAAGCCAGCCTGTAAAAGTTTCAAGTAAAATCAAGTTTTCAAGGAAAATCTCTTTCTTAGGAAAACTTTCTCCCAGCAAACTGTGCCTACATGGAAATATAAATTATTATATAAAGTATTTTAGGCAAGGAGGCAAGGCATGATTGTATTAACAAAAGGTGTTTTTTTTTTTTTTTACAGGTTGTTTGTTAAACAAAAGCTTCAGGCTTTTACTTATCTGCAATAAAAAAATCTTCATGGCTTACCCTGAAATAAATATTAAAGCCTTAAAGCCCACAATAAAGCTGACCCAGAAAACTCCAAGCCCAGCATCAGTGACAGGGTGATGCCAGGTTCTGTGGAATTCACACCTTCACAAATCCAAAGGGTGATTAAAGGTTTGGGAATGTGACAGATTACTTAGAAAATATTTCAAATAAGAAAAAGTTTTTTTTTCTGGGAACTCCTAAATTTTCAGCTTTCCATTATTTTAATTTTAAATTTGTTTTGCTTCATCTGAGACAAGGCTGGACTAATGTTGAAGGCTGGACTTGATGATGTCAGAGGCCTTTTCCAATCTAAAAGATTCCATGGCTCACACAGAACAAAAATGTTTCCCTACAAGACAGTTTCCTCCACAGAGGAATTCATGTTTGTGCAGCACCTGGTACAAAGAGATTCCAAAAGGATCTGGCCCCTGGCTCCATCACATTCCAGAGGCTGAATAAAACAAACAGAGGAGTTATTCAAATTTCAGTGACAACCCCAGGGCATTCCTCTATCATAATTTGAGGAATTAATCTTTTAAAGAACAATGATATTGATTTCTAAATGCTTGTCATGCTACATCTTTGACATTGATATGTTAATTGCTTCCTTAAATAGCTGGAATGTCAATATTTGTTCCATTAAAACAGGGAGAGACAGGAACAGGTCACCCAGTATATAGAAAATATATCTATATTAAAAAGATGCCCTTTGATAAAAAACAGAGAGTATTTGGTCCTGTTTTTATTTCATCAAATTCCCAGAAAGACAGAAGAAAGAATCCTGCCAACATCCAAGAATGAGAAAAACAAGACTGAAAGGATCTTAGTGTATCTGCAAAGCCAAATTCATTTTTAAAACTGCTATCTCATGAAAAATCTACAGATCTGAGGAAGCTCTTGAGACAAAACAAGATCATTTTTGGGTCATTCATCACCACAACAATTAATCCAACAGCAGATTTTTTTTCCTTATATGCACTCCAGATGCCAAGAACAACATAACCATATTTCATTTGGAAGCAACAGCAATTGTTCTCTTCTTGTAAGTGCATTAAATTTAATCTTGATCCTGGAAAGAAGAGAATAATGTTCTTCCCCTGGTGTATTAGAGAGGTTGTAATTCAGCAGGATTTGAAATGAGGAAAAAAAACAAAACCCAATCACAAAGCCTCAAAATTGCTTTGGCAAATAATTTCTAGATTGTTCTGCAAAAAAAAGAAAAGATCAGAAGACAGTGTCCCATTTGTAACTAAGAGCAACAATAACTAAAACACATTTTTCTGCTTCTGGAAGGTCTAACAAATGAGCCAGGCTCCTTCCTGTGGTCTTTCCCTACCTGAAAACCAGCACTTTGCATTTTTTGCAAGTATCCCAGCACGCTGCTATCAGCACTTCCATTCCCAACACATGCAGAAAAGCAGCCCTGCTGTGCCACAGGCAAAGCACTCAGCTACCAGCCCCTCTTCTGCCAACAGGAGTTTGTTTTCCAGATGCTGAATTTTGATCAGCAGAGCATTTCCAGGTGCTCTGAGCCACTGCTTTGGTAGCTAAAGTGTGTCAGCCCTCAAAGCTTCCTGGTGCTTGCAGCTTTCTCTCTAACATTAAGTATTTCCAGCTGCTTTTTTTCATCTAAAAATTAAAAATTCATGCAGAGCCTTATATGCTTTACAACCTAAATTCACCTATGATTCAATCTGTAGGAAAAAAAAATATTTGTCCAAACTGCAGCTTGGTTCAGAGCAAAAGGAGAGATGACTTTGCACAAGAGCCCAGGGAGAAGCAAGGTGGAGGCTGAGCAGGGGAACCCTGGCATGGTCAGGATGTCTGGGAATATTTATTTTTTTTTTTGTTCTACCATCTCTCTAATCCTCTTCTCTCATGCTCATGGAGCAGTGTGGGAGCTGCAGGGTCAAACTGAGGCAGCAGCATCCCAAAAAATAGAAATTCCATAGAAATAAGTCAGGCATGGAAACACCCAGAGCCCCTGAGGGTCTGCTCCTCAGACTGAGCCCAGATTTGGTGCCCCTCACAGAGGGGGCACTGGGCTCAAACTCACCTTTCAAACCCCATCTCTGGCACTCAGGCTCCTCCTGAACCCCTGGCTCAGAGCAGACAGTGGCTGGGCCACCCCCCAGCCATGGGTGGGGTGCTGGGGAAATCCCAGCAGGTGGAAATTTGGTAACTGCAGATGCTCATCTTCAGCTGCCTTTTTTTTTTTTTTTTTTTTTAGCAGGTTTGCCTCTCTTCTCACCCATCTAAATGTTACCCAGACTGAGGGCTTGAACAGTGTAAAGATTTATTTTTGATTCATTTATTCCACTGCATGTGAAGAACAAACTGAAGAACAAACTATCCCACTCTGACCACATTTTTATTGAACAAATAAATAAATAAATAAATAAATGTGTCATTCAAATCTTTGTTTTCTGTTCTTTTCCTCACCCAGTGCCCCCATGCCCACCAAGAACCTGCATGTGTAAGTAAAAAGCAGACACACAGATGTGAATTACATAGGAATTCCAACTCTGTGTTTTACCTGAAAAAAATGGTGAACTTTAAGTTTTAAGTATAAAAATCAGTATTGTAATTTTTTTTTGTTTAGTAATAGCTTAAGAAAAAGATGAAGTTCAATTATTTGTTATGCTTTTGGTTTATTTGTTTTTAGTAGTACAAATTTACCAATTAGCCAACTTAAAATAAGTGTTTAAGTAACTTTACCTACACAACCCCAAAAATCTGTTTTTCACTTGTTTAGTCAGTGTACCAAATCTAATTATACAAGAAAAATCAAGTTTTAGTTGAAGATATTTCTCCTTATCATGCTACATATAAAAATCAAATCTTTTAGTGCAATCATACTTCTTTAGTTCAGCCTGCATTTAACAATGTAACTTTTCAATTACCATGAAGAATGTTTTTCATCTGTGGAAATAAAGCTCAGCTCCTTTGAGGCTCCTTTCACATCATCACCCTCTGTTTGCCTCTCACCTTGAGCCCAGGGATTATTTAAAACACATTCCCTGTGCCAACTGCACAAGAGCCCAAATTTTACCAAGTGAAATCTCTCTTAGGCCTCCAGCTGGAAGCACATCTTGATTTTTGGGATCATAAAACTCTTCAGGAGTTCTGGGATGCTGCTTGGAAGGAGAAAAATCTCACTGGTAGTGAGAAATGCAAACACTGGACACTCTTCAGCCACCACCTGCTCCCTGCCATTCTTTTATTTGGGGCTGTTTCCCTAATTTTCATCCAGGAACAGCATCCTGAATGTTTAGAGGGCCATGGACCAAAGAAACCCTCCTTGTACAGCAGCCAGTTTTTGCATTGTCAGCACAGGTTTTGCAGGAAGCCAAAAGGGACTTTGTACAGAATAATTTGGCACAGAGCAGATGGATCTGTAGGATTCCTGCCCCCCTCACTGCTTGGACAGAATATCCCCTCAAAATCAGTGAATGAGATTTTTTGCAAGGTTTTCAACTTGTACTCTGTTAGGAGAAATTAATTTTGAGGGAAGTACACACACTTGAAAATTGATGCTCAAATTGAAATTATGGAGTGGTTCTCCATCAGCCTGCACTGTTCATGCAGGAAAAATGGATATAAATATCAAACAGATAATGAAGAGTGCTCTGCTGAACAAATCTTGATGTTCACATAACAAAACAACTAAAACTTGGTGCCTCTTACATGATCAAAGAGTCAAAACTTAAGGGTCAAACCTTCCAGAGGATCCCTGTGATCCTGCCTGACCCCCATTTCTACAGCTCTGAAAATCCAGGCTGTTCTTATTTAGGCACTTAAATGCAAATTTACCAAAATCTCTGTGCACAGGCAAAGGAAAAAGAGCTTTTTATATGAGCAAACTGCCAGGTTTTATCTCAAGACTCTGTTTTGCAACACCAGAGGAAGCTCACACTCATTGATAAGGTGCTGGCTGGTAAACCAGCTCACCACCAAAAAACTCCAAGAGTGAAAGGGAAATCCCCAGGGTAAAGCAGAGCTGAAGCAAATGCCAATTATAAAGGAGCTTCCTCAGGCCTGCAGCCAATCAGCTCAGCAGAACACTGGAAAGGAAACTTGAATTTAAAAATACATGATCTGGTTTGCAACACTCAAGTCAAGGGGCAACCACATTTTATTTAGAAGTGCACACAAATCTATTGAAATAGAAGCAGAGGGTATTTTTCTCAAGAGTAGGCAAGATTTTAGCCCCCATAACTCCCTCAAGGTACAGTTCCCACCTGTCAGCACAATTTTTGCAGCACTTCTTGGGTGAGAGACTGGAAAAAAAAAAAGGTTCAAGTGGAATTTAGCTACCAAAGCTGGCTCTGCTTGTTTGGGGACTTGCCCCTGCCAGTGAACCTGCAGAAATACTCTGGTGTACTGGGAAAGGGGAAAATGAGGTACCTGCCATACCTCACTTTCTCAGGCAAACTTCAGTGATAAACTGATTTTTTTTGTGCCTTGTGGGATTATATAAACTACAGCAATGTCAGTGACCAAACTGCCTCTTAAAAAAACCAGCTGCCCCCTGGTTTTTATCTCCTATCAGTCACTACTTGAGGTATCTTTAGAATTTTGCCTTTCCACCTCCTAATTTAGGTGAGAGAATGGAATCATCACATGTGCAGTCCATAAGGCCTTACTGGTGGCAAGGTATTACTTGGTGCAATGAAGAATTCCTCCTCTAGAGGAAAATAAATGACATTTTATCCTATGGATTCCATAAACCCAATGATCCTCTCACTGAGGCTGTGCCTTTTCCATCACACCAGCAGTCTGTAACAAGATTGGAAAGATGAGATGTTCTGAGCCTAAGGACAGGCTCTCTTCAAAATGTTCTGTTTCCTGCTGCAGACTCCATGAAGACAGATTTAAAATTACCAGAAAACAGCTCAGCATGGACATTAAATATTGTCAGATATATTTACTTTGATCCACACTCCAAATTTGCAGCAGTTACTGGATTATCAACTCAGACACAGGCAAAAAAAAAAAAATAAAATTGAAAGCACTTTCCTCTGAGAGGCAGAATAATGTTCCTGATGTAGCCTGGTGGGTGGGCTTGCTGTCCTGATAAACACTGGGAAAATAAATCATTTAACCAAACTAAAATAGCTTAAAAATACAGGATTTAAGTAGGTAGGTATTGGCTAAAGTGATCAAGCTGGAGTCAGGCATTTGAGCAATTTTCCAAGTTCTAGGAAGTACTCTGTGGATTGCTGTGCACAAAATTTAAAAATAAACAAATGAATAAATAAAGAAATAAATAAAACCAGAGCTTTAGTTTGTATTCCTCTTTTTCCCTGAGCCTTGTGAAATAGAAGTGCTGGAATGCAGTCTTTACTAAGACCAGAAACAAAAGTTTCCTCATTCAACCAAAAATAAATTACACAGCCCCCAACTGAATGGAAACAAAATTAAAAGAAAGTAAATAAGCATTTCTCTGTGAAGAGATGCCTGGTTGAAATTTCACCTTTATTTTCTACTCAACTTTTCAACTGTGCCTGGGTTAATCCAGCTCAATTGCTAAAGCCCAGGTGAAATCCCAGCAGAACAACCCAGTCCTGTGCTGCAGCTTCCTCAGGGCAGGCTGGCCCAGCTCAGGTGGGATCTGCTTAAAAATTCACCTGCTTTGCTGTGCTGTGCTGTCACCCTGCAAGGGACTGGAAGTTCCAGTGCCACTTAATGTCACTGTCCAGCCAGTGTGACACAATTCCCCCAAAGCACAGGAGCCATTTCAACTTGTTATTCAGAGTTTCAAAAATATTAAATTCTCACAACTTCAGGAGAATATTAAAGAAATAAATTTTTACATCTCTCTTGGAAGGGAAGCTGTGGAATTATTGGTCCTCTGGAAGTTTGGTCAAGCTGCTTTACAAAATCTCAGATTTTTCTACATATCCTGATGTTGTAGTGCTGACATTCAATTTCTGAAATTCAAGATTTCTACTGATGGAAAGGAACTGAGAGTTCAGAAGCAAAAGGATTTTTGGGGTGTAATCCCAGAGCTAAATGGACATTCACATAAAGATCTCATGGATATAATCTGTATGTATAATGTATGGATTATTTTTCTAAATTGCTTTATCCTGCCTTTGACAGAGGAAAGCAAAAACTGTCTTTTTAAAATATTACCAGCAACACACCCCACTTACACAACTTGCACTTGGAGCAAATTAAAATAAATCTGCTCCCCACAAATCTGAGACACAAATTTCCAAAAAATCCAAAAAAAAATGCACAGTGAGAGCTGGGGGCTGCAATTTTTCATCTTGGGACTGTGCAGAACACCTCTGCCCTTTCCACCACACAACTTGCAGCAACACCAGAGCATGAAGTTGTCAGCCAGCAGCACTGATGGCCTGAATACAAAAAGCAGCTCTGAAGCCAAGTTTTCCTCCCTCACTAATGAAAAGTCTTCAACAAAAGCATTTCAGTTGAGCAGTACCTGTTTTTCTGGGTCACTTCTGCTAACATATGCACAGCCCAGGGATCTTTAATTGGGAAGCACATGCAAATACACAGAATTAGAATGAAATCATACAAATTTCACACAACACTTGCAAAATCAGTTGCTGCTGCTGTTGCCATTCACTTTCTGCCCTGCTGGTTCCAGCTCAGAGGGAGCAGGGCAAGGTGTGAATCTCAGAGCTGGGCTGCTCAAAGTCCTGAGCTCCAAATCCTGGACATGGCTGGAGCAGGACAAACCCTGTGGTCCCTGCAGGATACAGAACTTCCCCAGAAGCAATCCCAAAAGCAAAGCTGACTCAGGATTTGCACAGATCAATGGAATGATTCCAGAATGATTCCCACCTGTCGTTCCTCCTCCAGCCGAATCCTCTCCTCCTCTTTCCTCCTTTCCTCCTCTCTTTTCGACTCCAGCTTTCTCCTTTCTTCCCTCTCTGCTTCTTCAGCCTAAAATAAACATGATGCAAGCCAAGCTTTATTCTTTTTTCATCTACATTTTAAAATTTCATATTATGATGCCATGAGGGGATTTCTTACCACCTTTTAGATGCCTGCTCAGAAAGAAACATCAAAAAGAAGAATAATAAAAAGCCATTATCATTTCACTTCCCCTCCCCTTCAGCACACTCATCATTGTGGTAAATTTAGAAATTACCCTCCTCACTTGTCTTATCTGTATCTCAGTAACAGTTTAAGTTTTGAATGTGCTTATGAGCTTATTACAACAGTGATGTTAAGCAATGTTGTGTCACAGAATTCTATTTCTCCTTACTTGAAGTTTAGTTAGAATAGATTCTAAAGAAGCAAAAAAAAAAAAAAGAGATTTGGAACACAAACTTTAAAAATAAAGTGCATTCAAATGTATCATTATCCTGGGCAGAATCTCTTACAGAAAAAGCTGCAATGGTCTCTTGAAATAATTTTATTTTTGTTTTTAAGCCAAAGGGGTTGTTGCAAAATGAGGGAAAAATGAAAAGGGTGTTTAGTGTATTTTTTAAGGATTTTTTTCAGGCTCTTCAGGATACTTCAGTTTGAAAATATATTAAGAGGACAAGCAGAAAATATTCTAGTGGAGGATTTGGCTCTGAGTGTTTCAGAGAAAAAGCCCCATCCAAGGAATTTATCTGTCTACATGGGAAAATAAAAATCAGCATGTTTTAAAATGAAACAGAAGATTCCTTGCTCTACCAACTGATGCTTATCCAACTTCATTCAGCTTTGCTCAGATTTTCCACAAAAAAAAAAAAAAAAAAAAAAAAAAAAGGAAAATTAAATACAATGAGTATGGCAAGTAACAAAATGATGAAAGCACTGACTGAGAAAAGATTCATAATGGAAGTTTATATATAACCAATAATTAAGTTTATTACCAAGTGCTCCATCTACTACACTGGATTTAAACCTCAGGTGACACTAAAATTCCCAACTTGGGATTTCAAAAGCTTTAAAAATGTTCATACAGAACAATACAGAGCTAAAAAAAAAAAAAAAAAAAAAAAAGAACAATTCCAAGGAAAATGCACAAACTGCTGCCCTCAGAAGGCTGAAAAGCCTCTTGCTTCCCTGGAATTAACACCAAAATGCTTTTCATCTCCCCCAGCCTGTAAAAACAAGAAATATGGCAGGACACAGATAAAACCAAAGCAAGTTTTTACACTCTGAGAGCAACTGAACCACTCCTCACATCTCCACACCACCATGGGGGTTGGGGTGCATTTTTAAGGGGAGACAGTGCTGACATTAAGCTGGAAAGCAATGGAAACATCCAAGAAAGAGAATTTAAAAGTTTAACTCCTCTCCTCCCCACGAGTCTGAATGGAAAGAAAATGAGACACTGTTTTCCATGGCCTTCTTGGGCCAGCAAAAGCTGAATTGACATTTTTAAGATAAAACACCCATTTAGTGATGACACTGCCTTTGCATTTCAGGGCTGTGCAATCCCCAGTTCTCTGCTGAGCTGCTCAGGCTCTGCTCAATACGTGGCAGGAAATTCTCACCTCTCTCTGTGCTTTCCTGGCTTGTTTCTCTTCTAATTTCCTCTGCTTCTTTGCTCCAATTTTCCCAGACACCTGAAATTCTGGCACCTCCTCAGCATCCTCTTCCTCTGCAACATGGCACAAATACAAATTTTAAATCATCTGTCAAAAGTCGTTTGGAGAAAACTTCAGTGCTGCCTAGGAAAGCAGCAGCAGATGAAAAGGAGACACACACACACTTCAGACAAGACTCTTTTAGATGGAAAAAAGGAAAAGAAAAAAAATCACACGAGACTGCCAAAGCCACAGAGCAGAAGCAACAAGGCAAACACACACTCAAGTGAAGGCAGAAATAAAAATTTCCTTGATCCTTTGAAGGAAGGCTTTTCATAAGTATTTCTTGTTTTCCACAATTAAAAGAGAGACTTTTTCTGATACATAAATTGTGCTAATGGTTGTCATTATTTATCTGCTCAACACTGGCCTGCAGAGACTTTCTTCCCAGTTACCCTCAGGCTTTGCAGAACACATCCACTGAAAAAAGTGGGATTCAGAGGCACCCCATTCATCCACTGGTTCCAGCCTGACAGAAATAACTTTTCAGGGATGAAGGGAAAAAAAAAAATCCTTGAAATGCAAATCTTGGGTCTGCCTGCAAGAAAATGACATGTAAATATTTGCCTGTTGTATGACAAATGGTTGTTTACAGAGGTGATTTCTGCAAGGGTGAAATATGAAAGAGTTTTATGCTCAAAGGGTGTGCAAATGAGGATTTCTGCTCACTCAAGGGCTGAGGAAAAAAAGAGCTTTTAAATGCAGCTACTTCCTCCCTGCACAAAACTCAGGAATATTTGGCCACTTTATTTGCTGGTCTAAATCAGTCCTTGATCCCACCAAAGTCCTGGGGACTGACCTCAGCACTCCCAGAGAAATCCTCAGCTCACTGCACAAACACCACACAGCCATGGCAGGCTCAAAGTGAAAGCTCCTCACAGATGGATCCCTTTTTTGGGGTAAAATTGGTGCTTTGAGCATCCCCAGTGCTGCTCTGCTCGATGCTGACTTCAGATCCAAACTGGAGGAGATTTGGCAGGGCTGGTGCCAGGATGTTTTCTGGAGGGAGTTTTCTCCAGAGCACCTGGCCCCCTTTTTTGGGAATTCAAAAAGCTCCTATGAAAGGAGCATATGGATGAATGACACTCCCCCTTCTTTTTTTTTATGAAGAATTAGGTTGGAAACATTCTTGTTTTACTAATTCCAAGACACAGAACAGGACTATGGTTAAACCACCAAGACATCATGAGAAATAAATGTATCTGAGAGCTGTGTAGGTGGCTCTCAAATAACAGCTGTTTTCAGGAGATGGAATTCATATGAGCCTGGTTGCTGAGAGAGCTTCAGAGAATTACTGGATTATGAGTACTGAGATGATCAAAAGGGTTCCCCTTTCCTGCAGCACACAGAGCAAGGAGGGATACTCAGACCTGACACAGTGGCTTCTATAAATTTAATGATGCTTAAAATAACTTTATTTATATTTTAAATACAGCATGGAGGGGAGTTCCAAACACAATGGGTGAGCACACCCAGCACCAGCAGTTATTACTCCAAAATTAACAGCTCAGTTCTGGTATTATTGTTTGTAAAATCATTTCTTGCAAACACCACAAGTATAAAACACCATCTATGACACTATTCCACCTGAGGGCTTCTCAGATTTCATCTATATTAAGATTACCTGAGCCAGACATGAGGCAGAAATCTAAGAAAGGCTTGTTTTAAAGGCTTTTTTTCCCCCACTTCCTGGATCAAACATGCCTTTTGCTGCTCAGGAGCATTTCTTTCCTCCTGTTTGAAGCATCTGATGTGACCCTTAAGCACAACTTCCTCCAGTGTGTGGAGTTCCAACAGAAGCCAGAGATGGGGATGCAGACACAGCACATGATTCAGCAGAGCTGGGGAGGTCACCAGGGCACTAAACCTGATATTAGTGCAATTAATAAGGACCAATTCAAGCTGAACATGCTGACAGCAACATAAACACACAGGCAAAGCATTTGCTGAATCAATTTGTTGTTACAGCAGAACAGCTTCACCAAAAGCAGGGAGGATGCTGCACACAGCCAGAAATTCTTTATTTCATTTTAATAAAGAGGTGATTGTTTCAGCAGCTTTCAACAATCACTTTTCACACACTCCTGGCTGGGACAACACTGGGAGAGCCCCTGGGGGGTGAGTCCATAGGAACCTGCACTCCATCTGTCCCTGAGCTTGGGGGGTGATGCAGGGGGTTCAGAGTGCTGCTGAAAGCAGATCAGCATCCCCCATGTGCTGGGTTTGTGCTCAGCTGGGAATCCCCACACAGACAGCACTAAAACTGACAGAAGGAAGGTTTAGATGGGATACTGGGAATGATTTTTTACCCTGGGAGGGTGGGGAAGCCCTGGAATGGAATTCCCAGAGAGGCTGTGGCTGCCCCATCCCTGGAAGTGTCCAAGGCCAGGCTGGACACTGGAGCCACCTGGGCTAGTGGAAGGTGTCCCATGGCAGGGGGTGGAACTGGATGATCTTAAACATTCATTCATCCCAACCCAAACCATTCTGTGATTTCAACAGTCCCACGAGCTCCCATCTCAAGAGTCAGGAAGCACAACCAGTGTGACACATTCTGCTTTACACAAACCTGGGGCTCTCAGCTGAGAGGTGGCTTCAGGGAATCTTTGCTTTTCCTTGATATTTTGAACATATTGAGAGGCAGCACAACAGGAAAGTAATCAGTCACACAGACGTCTGAATTCCTGGAAATTCACAGATTTCTTTTTAAAAAGTGCTTCCCAGTTCCTTTAGAAAATGTGCTGGTGTTTTCTATCAGGACAGAAATTCAGCAGAATTCTGTACTGAGTACAGAATAGACAAAAACTTCCAAAATAAACCATCAGCATGGTGTGTATTTTAGTTATCCCAGAACCAAAGAATGGTTTGGATTGGAAAGGACCTTAAAGATCCCCTCATTCCACTGCCACCCCCACCTTCCACTACACCAGGTTTCTCCAAACCCCATTCAACCTGGTCTAGGTATCCTTGTCTTACTTTCTTTTAAATTTTGGGTGAAGAAAATGGATTCCCATCCATGCAAAACAACGAGAGTTGCACAGGTGGCTACTCACAAAAAGTCATTTGGGCATGGCCAGCTACCTTATTTACTATTTATGGAGCACCTAACTAAAGGAGTAGGAAAAAGGAGGAAAGATGCCAGGCAAAAGCAGAAGATGTTATTAACAGCAGGTAATTAATACCCAACAGATGTGTGACACCAGCCACTGGAAAGGTGTGGCCATTCCTCAGTAACACAATTCTGTGGTGGGATTATTTATAATTTTAATTTCTATGTTTTTTAAATTTTTAATTTAATTTGGTAGCTATCCACTTTAGAAACTGAACAAGCAACTGTTTATTAATCTGAAGCCACAAAAGCTGGCAACTCTCAGGGCAGAAAAGTGCAGCAGACACGAAGGAGGCCAGAGCTTTAGAGCAGAATGTGAAGTTTATTCTCAGCTAAAACCATTTGGCAGAAAAGAGAAACCACAGACCCTGCAGAGCCTGTCTGTGCCTGAGAGGGATCAGACACTCACTGGGGGCACTCTGACAACACCAAACTCACTGGATGAGTAGCAGCAAGGCAAAATTGACTTTTGATTCACTAGTTGGGATATTAGTCAAAGTTTAACTGTACTAGAAAGGTTTTCCTACTGATTAAGCATTAAAATAATTTCAACTACTACGCCAATTAACGCTGCTCCATTTCACAAGAACAGCGTGGGATCATCACTGCTTCTAAATTTACACATTTTCCAGATCTTTCAGTGCTCAGAAAAAGTCCTTATTTTAAGTGATTTCAGCACAAACACGTTCTTCTGGAACTTATGCACAATATCCATCACTCAATGGGGATGAAGAATTATTTTTATATTATTTTCCCCAAAAAGTAGCAGAAAACACTCATGGCAAGATTTTTTTAGCTGCAAGATTTGAATGCTGAGCTCAGATGCCACACAAAGCAACAAAGAGCATTTTAAAATGCCCAATTATTATAATTTTAAAAACTTTTAAAACTTTGTTTCTTGCTTTCTTTCCCAATAGTGATTAACACAAAGAAAAATGTGAGATTCTGACCTCCAATCCTTGCCATGCAAAAGAAGAGAGGAACTTACCATTTATGTTGCACTCATTAACCTTTCTTTATTATGTTTTATTTTACAAACTCGAGCACTCAAGACTGTCAAAAGTTGTTGGATTTATCATTACTGATGCTGTGGAAGTAAAATAATTTAACCAAATGTTCATTGTACTGGAGATTCCAACACTTGTGCTTGGATGCACAATGCTAAAAGCTCAGAGAAAAGCCATGCAGATGTTGGGATATTTAACCTTTTGGAGTTTTATGTTGCTGCCAGAAGTAGAGAGGTCACAGATTGGGGTAAATAATAAAAGCAACCTGACAAAACCAATTTATTTCTTTGAGGGAGTCCTTACTTTTTGTTTGTTAAAAAACCAAACTAAGCAACGATCCAAACAAAGCCCCATTTTTCAGCAACACAGTTTGCTACAAGTCAGAAAGGTCATTTTGAAGATGTGAAAATGAGTGTCTTTAAAAATCAAAAATACTTGAAAAATAGTGCCTATAAATGGACTGGGCTGCTGAGGCTCTTCTGGCCCATCTTTCCCTTTTCCTTTTTTTCCCATCCACACCCTCAGCAGACCCAGAGTGTTGCCCAGTGGTCCCTGTTCTGTGGGACACTTTGGAAAGCATTTCTCAGACAAGGCTGTTTCTTGCTCACCATGCCATGATTTAGGGGAGTTATAATCACCAGTTTCTCTCTCCCTCACACCAACAGCAGCAAAGTTTTGGCCCAAGACACAACTCCAAGTGACAGAAACCCCTCATCCTCATTATTTTTATCACAGCTGGATTAAGACAATCCAACTGTACCTGACATTATTTTGTCCACATGAGTTTCTGGTCACTTGAGAGGAAATTAAGTTTTTGATGCAAATATCAGAATGGGTCACCTTCTGCTCCAAAATGTAGCCTCAAGAGAAGCACCTTCTTCACCCCTGAGCTCTTTGCAGTGTTCAAGGACAAGGAGCAGGTTTGGAGGGTCAAGCTCAACTTGGAGAATTGTTTTTTCTGCACATGATCAGCAACCAAGTAAAAGGTCTCAACAAAACACCCTTATATCCACCCAGAGGTGAGCAGAATCCAAGTGGATGCACTCAGAGCATCAGGCAAGAACAAGAGCCAAGCACACCCTCCTTGGATGGTAAATAGAAGGAATTTGAAATTGGAAATGGGTAATGCTATTTATTTACACTACCACAACCTTCAGTCCAACTCCAATTTCTCCTCTTTTCCCACTGCTTAGCTTGGCCTCTCTTGCCCTAAATGATTAATGCCCGAAATCCTCACCCATTTATGCCTTGCAGCATTTTCAGTCCATAAAGCCACCTCTGTCTGGGTTCAATTTAAATTAAGACACACAGAGTTAATTAAGTCTGCTAGCTGGGATCTCAACCTAATCACATGAATACACAACTCTCCTTCCAGGCTCCCTTTGCACAGGGAAAGGAGCAGGCACCCTGCTTCAATGTGCAGAGCACAGAGGCTTTTAACAACACTGCCAGATTGCAGAGGGCTGCAGGAAAGGCAGGAGTGTTGTGGCTGGAATTAAATTGGGCAATTTAAGGCAATCAAAACCATTTTTCTAGAACAGCTCAGGGGACTCCAGTCACTTTGAGAATTACTTTGTCACCAAGGAGAAGCATGTCCCAGCAATCTTGGGTCATCAGAGGGTATTTGCAGGTGCTGATGTTCTCCTGACAGGTGACCTTGGAGCACTCAATCCTCACTGAAAAACACTGCTGAGAATCTGAGGCAGGGTGGGCACCTGGCTGGTGCTGTCCCATGGCACAGCCCACATGGATCCTGGCACTCAGGAACACAGCACTGCTGGGTTTCCTTCTGGGAGCAAAGTCAACATATTTGGTGCTGCACTATTGTCTGTCTGTGACAATCTATAACTAATTTAATTAGCAAAATCCCCCAGCAAGCTGAAGAAATACAACCTGGTTTAACTCCACTGGCAATGGGTATAGATTTGAATATTGAAAATAATAATTTACTATCTCTGTCTGTATTAAATGATGCCTTATCCAGATCCACAAGTAAGATTTAAGCTACTGAAGGGACAATTGAGTTTTCAAGGTTTTGATCTCAGTGCCCAGAGTTTGGGGTTGTTTTTCCTCCCCCATTCCTCTGTGAGAGATTTGAGTCCTGGCACAAACCCAGCAGCTCAGCACAGGCAGCAGAAACCGTGGGCTACAGCTTTACTCTCAAAGCTTCTTTCTCATTCTGGAATTGAAATCTGATTGTTAGATGGAAAACAGAAAACCCTCATGATAACCACAACTCCAAAGTCTGCAAGTGCTGCTTTGGGGACATCTCCCAGAGTCAGCAGAACTGTCTCCCAGCAGGCAGAACTCTTTGGTGCCAACAGCACTTCCCACCTGACTCCTTTGGACTCCTACAGGGACACAGGGATGGTCAAGGACATCCTCACACCCTCCCTGAGGTCAGTGCTCAGCTCCTTGCAGTGATGGGCTGGTGAAGAAATCTCTTCTTGGAAGCAGTCAGTGACACAGTGAAGAACAGACAGCTTTGCCCAAAGTTCAGCACAGGCCCAGAGTGGAAATTCCACACAGGGAACAGAAACTTACCAGTACAATATCATAACAAATTAAAACAAACAAAAAAAAATCTTCTTTGGTTGCAGATGTTCAGAAGTTTTCAGAGCATTTACAAGGCAAGAGTGGGGAAACCAGACTGGCTTGGGTCTGGTGTTTCTGCCTAAATTGCCAAATAATTTTGCTCTTCAGCCCTGGTGCTACATTGGGCTGTCTTTCCAAGGAGTCAGTAAATTCTTTAGCACAAAACTCTGCTGTAGAGAGAACTTGCTTTTCCAGCTGGTTCAAATGCAAGCAGCAATTAGGCAAAAGTGTTCTTTACTGCAGTGACACAGAGAAAATGGAAAAAAAAAAAAAAAAGGGATAAATCCCAGAGTGATTCCAGGCTTGTGCCACATGTCCACAGAGAGGGCTTTAAAACATTCAACACATCCTTTTTTAAGGGGAAAACCTAAACCCCACATTAAGACATGTAGCTCAAGCCCAGGCTGAGGATTTGCAGCACAGAGGGTGGCTAATCCCAATTAATAATGGCCACTGAGCACCCCAGTGCTGGGGAATCAGGGACAGCTGCTTCTCTCCTCAGCTCAAGTCTCTGCTCACTCTCCAAAGGCTTCACTGCTCCTGCTGTGCACCTGTGCTCAGCCACTTGGAAAAACCATCCCAAAATATGAACAAAACCACCCACAGAAGCAGCACAAAACAGAAGCAAAGAGCAAGAAGCTGTTTTAATTTGGGTATGAAATTAGGGAAAACAAATAAAAGAAGGCATATGTCATTTCAAAGGGAACTTCATGCAAAAGCAGCAGCACTTGCATCTGATGTACAGAAAGCTGCAAAAGAATTATTTATAAAGCCCAATGACACAGATTCTTCTATTGCTAGAGTGACAAAGTAAGATAAGATAAGATGAGCCGTTTGCTTTGACAGCTTCACTGTTGGCCTTCAGCATTCAAACTTTTGATGTCTGCAGTTGAAAATCAAGTATTTTTAGATTCCATTTTCTTTCCAGGATGTTATCACAGGAGAAGAAATAAGCAAAGTTGAAAAGTTCACACCTGTCCAATCTCCATCTGTGAAACTGCTGAACATAATTAGCTGGAAAAGCACATTTACCTGTCTACATGAGGCTTTCTACGAACTGCAGGGCAAGAAAAGCTGAACAAAGTGCAAACAGTCCCTATCAAGGCATCACAGAGGTGTGTGCTCAGTGCTTTCACCTCCTGCACACCACAGGGACACCCTGATCTCCACTGCAAACTCCAGTGCAGCAAATCCCACTTGAGCAGAAAGCCTGAACACTTCACCCACGATCTGAAAGTAGAAAGAATCCAGGGGGGTGAATCATGGTGATCTCATCTCTCCAGCAATAAAGAGAATAATGTGTCAAGCTTCACCAGAAAAGGGAATTAAACTCACAGGGTGTAGAAAGATCTTATTTTCACTATATTTTTCTCTTTGACCACACCACAGAAATGTAGCTATGAACTGTAAATCCAGCACAGGATTTACACAACACATTGTCAACAACCTGCTGGCAAAATGCTGCAGTCTGTGGTGATCTCCAGGTAATCCACTTGATCCTGACCATCACCTGGATAGCTCACTGGAGAGAAAATTCCATGTTTTGAAGAGATTACATTGGGGAATTAATGCTTCCCACCAATTTAAAATAAATCAGTAAGTTACTACAGCTTGTTATTCAATGGAAGGTGTGGATTCTGTTTTCCCTAAATTAATTTAATTCCTTGCATGGCTAAGCAGGAAATGGAAAAGTTTTTAGGAAGGATGTGAAGAGTCTGACACCACAAATAGCCAAGATTCACCTCAGGAGGAGGCAGAGGTTAAATATAAGGAGTATATGGAGAAAAGGGATGAAGTAGGGAGAAAAACAGATTATAGTGAAACTGTGAAAGGAGGTAGCTGCACCCCTTCCCCACGTGCTGTGAAGGGTTGTTTCACTGTGTGCATGGTGAGCTGAAGCCAGTGTTACCTTCCAGCCCCTGCTCTGCCTGCTGGGCTCTCCTCTGGGCCATCAGCCTGGTGCCCATGTTCCTCCTGCGCCGGGGCATCCCCTCGGCTCGCTCCTCGCCCTGGGGCCGGGGCCTGGCCCCCGCCGCTGCTGCTGCTGCTGCCACATTCTGCTGGTGCTCCTCGTCAGCTGCAAGAGGGAAATCAAATATTCCTGTTAAAGCTTTCACTTCTGCCTCTGCTTCTTACAGCAAGGAGCCAAAAGTGTGGTTTTCATTCTAAAGTATTCTGGGTTTTTTAAATTTTAATTTGTGCTTGTGTAATGTAGATTCATCCGATTGAAACCTCAGAGCTGAATGTTGCAGAGAGGAATATGTAAATCATTACATGTGAAACAAAACCCAAAGAGCAAACAAGGATCACAAATTACAGCTGAAATAAACATAGTTACAGGTTAACTTAATTCTACCCCTCTGATTTAAACTCCCCAAAACAGAGGTAGGTACAAACTAAGAGTCACTGCAGATCTCACTGCCATTCTCTCTGCATATGCTGCAGTTACTAATTAAGATCTGGCAAATGAAGAATATCCTAACAGGAGCAGCTGGGAGGGTGGAACTGACCAGTGGGTTCATTTCACAAGTTTTCCATAGGAAACTCTCAGATTTGTTTTTTTAGGCTTCCTGCTGATTTTAACTATGGCAGTAATGCAAAAAAAAAAAAAAAAACAACCGAAAAAAAACCCCAACAGATAATGGTCAAATATCATCATTCTTGATAACTGCTTTGCATATTCTGTTGATAAGCCTAACTGATATTTGATACCTGCTCAATCCTGCAAAGTATTAACTTTCAAGCCTTAATTTAGGCAAATATTTAAATGGTCTCATGGAAAACTGCAGAACTACTCACTCAACTCAGGACACAATTATTTTGTGATCTGCTGGATTATGTTGTGTCCCAGCAGGAGCACACTGTGCCAAGTCTCCAGCATCTCCTGAACGAAACAATGCCTTCCTAAAAAAAAACCTCCTATTAGCATATCTCCCATCAGAAAATGAGATTCATTATGACTGAATCTGGGTGTGCCTGCAGCTCACCTCGGTTATCTCAGCCTTCAAAGTGCTGACTTAGGGGCTGATAAGGACAGGGCTGCAGCCCCAGCTCAGCAGGGCTGCACAGCAGAGCCTCCTGGGGCAGGCTCTGGCCAGCAGAGCCCTCAGCAGCTCGGGCTGCTGCAGCAGAGATGTCACAGGGGTGTCAGCAGGCCCCCACAAACTCTGTGACATTTGGAACTGAGTCAGTGGCCTGCCACTCTGCTGGTCCCATCCACCTCTGCAGACAAAACAGGGCTGTGAGAAATCATCCAGTGCAGGCTCCAGAGATGCTCCTTCAAGGCTTGCCCAGTCCTACTCACAGCTCATTTGGAATGCTACAGGAAACATTTTCATCATCAATTCTCGGACACTGATAAATGCCAAAAACGCTCTGCAAAAAGCTTTTCATACAAATGCAGTATTTCACTTCCTAAGTTCTTGAGATGTGCTGCAATTCAAACCTCAGCATCCTTTCACCTGCAAGCTTCAGTAATTCCCAAGATGGTCCTGCCCAGCAGCTCAGCTGTGCAGATCCAGCACTCATTCATGCTGGTTTTGGTTCCTGTTGTCCTGTGAAACAGAGACTGCTTTGCATTTTATGAAAGAGGAATCTATTTATAAGCCATAAATTTATTTCAAACGGAAGAGCTCAACCCTCACAGAGAAAAACATGTGAACCAAGCTCTCTGCTTTTCTCCATTTAATTCTCTACAGGAGACTCAGTAATTCCTCAAAGTGCACTGGGCTCAGGATGTACTAAACCCCACCAAACCTGCCCCATATCATGGTCAGACACACAGGGCAGCTGTTGGACAGTATTTGTCACATCTCCAAACTGTGCACATTAACAAAAGACACCAAGCCACTAAGGATTGTCATTCAGTAGGAAAATAAATGTTTTAATGAAGCTTTTTTCCTTCCTTCCTTCCAGTCCCTAAAATATTTCTCCTGACTGCAGATTCTTTTCCAGCAGCACACAGCTGGCTGAACATGAGCCAGGGGCCCCTGGCTGGTGGCAGCAGGGCCAGGGCAGTGCCTGTCCCCTGTGCTGGCACTGCTGTGGCACCTCCAGTGCTGGGGGCAGCTTTTGAGCCCCTCCCAGTAAGAAAGACCTGAAAGGGCTGGAGAGAGTCCAGGGGACTCTGGGGAAGGGTTTGCAGCTCCAGGAGCAGCTGAGGGAGCTGGAAAGGGGCTCAGCCTGGAGAAAAGGGGGATCAGGGGGGCCCTTGTGGCTCTGCACAACTCCCTGCCAGGAGGGGACAGCTGGGGGGTCGGGCTCTGGGAACAGGGACAGGGACAGGAGGAGAGGGAACGGCCTCAGGCTGGGCCAGGGGAGGTTCAGATTGGATATTTGGGAAAAATTCTTCACCCAAAGGGCTCTCCAGCCCTGGCACAACTGCCCAGGGCAGTGCTGGAGTCCTCATCCTGGGGGGATTTAACAGCCCTGTGGATGTGGCTCCTGGGGACATGGGGCAGTGGTGGCCTTGGCAGTGCTGGGGAATGGATGATTTTAAAGGACTTTTCCAACGTTTTTGACTTGAGCATTCTACAGTTTCTGTTTGTCAGGCACTTGGCTGGGCAGGGATTTGGAAAACACGAATGTTACTCATTGCATTTCTTCCTGTCCTTCTCAGGAGGAAGAGAAAATCCTCATTTGCTCTGCTGTCACACACCTGGACCTGCTCCCTCAGGGGTCAGGGCTTTGCCTATGAGACTCCAGACACAGCATTTGCTGCAGAATGCTGAAAGTTCAGCTCTGCTGTGTCACACACTGATGGCACACAGAGAGGAAGCTTCACAAAACAGAGGACACACTTAAAAATCATTCTTCCTTTTCTTGGGACTGGAATGACCATCAGATCTGAGCTTCAGAATGATTTGTTTTGGGGTCTGGCCCTGCTGGGTGGTTTTTTTTTCCACCTCCTCCTGCAGCACAGGGCGGGGTTTGGCTGCTGCACTTATCTGAACCCATCTCTTCATTTTCCTGGAGCTGCAGAGGTCTCAGCAGTGGCACCCCAGGCTAGTCAGATCATGCAGAGATTACTCACACAAGCACTAATTAGCCTTGATCCACAGCCATCTGAGTGAAAACTAATGGCCAGCACTAAAGAGGTGAGACAAGCCGTGCACAAGCTTTGCAGAATGGCAGGCCAGACTGAATTAATGAGATAAACCCCTCAAATTAACAGGTAACACAAACAAAACACTCAACAGCCGTCTGGGAAATGGACACGGGCTCAGGGTGTCCAGTGTCTGACTCAGCCCTCAAAACACAAGAATACTTTTGTGCTGGGCACAGCAGCTCTGCCTCGGTGCTCAGGAAGCATCAGTGCAAAGATTATTTCAGCTGACTTGTCAGCCAGGGCACAGCAGCAGCTCTGAGACTCTGGTAGTGTCTCCTTCCTGAAGGGAGAGAGAACAGCACTGTGCTCTCTCTGCAAGGAGAAATTCCTGAACTGGATGTGAAGCACCACTGCAAAAAACGCCATGGAATCATTCAGAGCCCAGATCAGAACCTCATATTTCACTCTCCAGGTAGCAATCTGTCCCTTCACGAAATTGTGCAAACTTTTGCTTACAGCAGAGATGCTTTTCTAGAGAAGCAACCCCTTGCCTATCACAGCAGCTTCCTCTCAGTTCCCCCCAATGAGCAGGTGACACCTGGGCTGGCAGGAGGAGCTCTGGAACTGGAGGAACTGGAGCAGTTCAGGGCTGCCCCAGGGACAGAGTTTCCCCACCTGCTGCACCCTCACACGTGCTGGCACCCCCCAGCACCTTCTGCCTCCCTGCAAAACCTCTGAAATTCAGAAAGGGATTCAAAATTCAACAGGTGGAGGTGCTTTGGCCCAGTGGAGCTTATCAGAAAGAGAGGTGGCAACCATGGGTAAAATCAAGAATTGCCACTTCTTTTTTTTTTTTTTTTCCAGCAGAACAAGTCCAGGCATGATCCTGCTGGAAACAACATGCTGCTCCAAGTGACCTTTCAAAGCAAATACAAGATTTACCTCTCCTGATCCTTAATTCCCTAAAGCAGGTAAGTCTTGAACACTTTAAAAAGCCAATTTCAATGAGATAACACACAAGGAAGCTGCTGTCCCAATCCCTGAAAAGGTGAGAGCTCCCCCCACTTATTTCGGTCCAATGTCCCTGGTTTCAAGTCCTTTGCAGGTGGCAACACAGATTTATTGTGGCAGCTTCCATTTTCCACCTAAGAAAATGGAATAGGAAAGCAAATTCCTGCTTAAAACTATAAATTTTGTGACTATTAGACACCACAATACCAGTGGTTCTCAAAAATAATTTCTGTTGTGTACAGAGAACAAAGTCATCTCCAGCAGCTAAAATTCTGTGAAGGGCTTCATCATGACAGAAACCAATATATTAGAGTAAAAAAAAAAATCTTAAAACCATGCTAAAAAAAGCATGACCAACTTGGAAGTGTCAAAAAGTTACCACTAAAAAAGGCTTCAACGTGATTAAATTGTCGTGAATGTAAATTAACTTCAACCAATATGTTCAAAATCAATATTAAAGGTTTTTTAAAAATAATTCACACTATTTAAAACTAATGCTTGGGCTTCAATTTAGAACTTTGAATGCTTAAAGAGAAAATAAATCCTCCCAAACCCCACAGCCCCTGATTTATCCAAATCATGACAGGAGTCAAGCTCAGGAAATGATGTATTTCTCCAGGACATGCAGTCCTCACTTCTACCAAAAGTTCATCTCCTCATTCATAGGAATCCAGTGAAATTACATCAGTTTCCAAACATTTCTAAGAGAAAGATTTAGACCAGGTCAGTGGAAGCAGAAGTGTGTGAGAAACGTGTTGGAAAATTTAATTATTATCAGAAAAATCTGCTTTTAACACAGATCCCTTACCAGCACAGTATTGCACTGAGTGACTGTGTTTATAACTAAAGGTGTGCTGGCTTTTTCTCCTAATTAAAAATTATCAAAGCAACTCCTCCAAAAGAAAAATAATACAAATTCCCATGCCCAAAACACCCCATATCCCCAAAATCTGTGTAGGTATTGACCACGAGTTTAGAGTTTGTCCTGACTAAACATCTTAATTTTACATCTGGCAGCCCAAAAACCTCGTTCCTTGCACTGTGAGAACACACCAGGGTCAGGGAGTTCACAGCCACACCTGACTCCTTCCCACAACACTCAATTCCCACCCACACGAGCTCACTTCCACCACAGTGGCAGTGTTGGTTATGGTTGGACTCAGTGATTTTGCAGTTTTTTCCCACCCCAGATGATTCTCTGATCTAACACTGGGTTGGAAGTGCTGGATCATCCACCTGCTTCCCACAACTGCACTGGTGGAAAAGGAGCAGAAGGGGGACATGGCACAGGATTGAGTCCAGATGGCTCTGGAGTATCTCCAGTGAGGGAGACTCTGCACCCTCCCTCTCTGGCAATCTTTTCCAGCTCTCTCAGTAAAGAAATTCTTGCTCATGTTCAAGTGGAGCTTCAGTTCCTGCTGTGCCATTGCTGGGCCTCCAGAGCAGAACCTGCAGCAGAAATCTCCCTGCAGACACTGAGGGCCATGGATGAAGTCCCCTCTCAGTTTTCTCTTCTTCAGCTCCCTCATCATCCTCACAGCCTCTGCTGGACCCACTGCAGGTCTCTCCTGTCTGAGGAGCCCAGAGCTGGACACAGCACCCCAGATGTGCCTCCCAGGGCTGAGCAGAGGGACAGGCTCACTCCCTGACCTGCTGGAAATGTTCTTATCCCAGGATCCCCTCAGGATCACCCCCTGACCTGCTGGAAATGCTCTTATCCCAGGATCCCCTTGGCCTTCCTGGCACAAAGGAACACTGCTGGCTCAGGGACAGCGAGCTGTCCACCAGGACACCCCGGTCCTTCCCGTGAAGTCAGACCCCAGTGTCTGCCAGCGCTCAGGGCTGTTCCTCCCCACGTGCAGGACCCTGAACTGAACTGTGCTGAATTTTAGAAGGTTTTTCTCTGCCCCTCTCTGCCTGTCGAAGTCCCTCTGAAACATTCGCCGTTCCTCTTCGTATCACCAGCGAACTTGCTGAGGGAGCACCAATCCCTTTGTCCGAGTCACTGCTAAACAAGCTACAAACACTAAGTACAGAACCCTGGGGGACACCACTCGTGACAGCCCCCACCTACACCCTGTGCCCCTGATCCCTGTGCTCTGGATCTGTTCTCCATTCCCCTCTCACTTGCAAGAACCTCAGGGACACCTTCCCAGTCCCAAAGCCCCTGGCAGAACCCTCAACAGAGAACTTAAGATTTCGAACCCGGCGCCCCTCATCCTGAGGCCGCCTCAGGACAGGAACCCCCAGTAGCCCGGACGAAGGGCGGGGTTAAGAGGTCGGGACAGCCCCGGAACCCTCCCTGGGACACCCCAAAACCCCTGGGGACCCCCCGAAATCCCCACTCCCCCAACATGGCGGTTCCCCTCAGGGGCCGCCCGAGGCGCAGCGCCCCCTGGCGGCTCCCGAGAAACTCGCCCCCCCTTCCCGCGCGTGCGGACCCGGCTGAGAGCAGGGCCGCGCCCACCGGAACGGGCCTCGGGTGGGCGAGGGAGGCTCGGCCGGTCCGCTCGGCGCCGCGACCCACCTGCCCTGGCTTGGCCGCGGAGGCGAGTGGCGAAGAAGAGAAGGACGGCGAGCAGCACAGCGGCGGCGGCGAGCAGAACCGCGTCCATCCCGCAGCACCGGCCCCGCCCACATCACCCTTGGTACGCCCCGTCCCCTGCCCCTGCCGCAAGGCCCCGCGCGCGGGCTGCCCGCAGGGTGCCTGTGGCGGCGCGGCGTGGCGGGCGCGCTGCGATCGGGCAGGCGCGGCGCGGGCAGCCCGCGGGAGGGGTCCTGGCTCGTGCCTGAGGCGGGCACTGAGGGAGGGCGCGGAAAAAGGAATTAAAGACGGAATTAAAGCGGGAGTTAAAGGAGAAATTAAAAACTGTGAGGCAAAATCGACCGCTCTGGCTGCTAAGGGCGGCTGGTGACGCGTCCGTCCTCCACACACGGCGGATGTGAAATCCTCAGCTGTGACCCCGCACCGGGTCCACCCCAGGCAGGCCCTGACAGCTGTCAGGGTGTCCCAGGCAATGGTGAAACTTAATTTACATGTCCGAGTAATTTCTGTCTTCTGCCTTTAGGTGTCTGGAATTTGGGAATGGGGTGAAGCTGGAGCTGCCTGGCTCTGCAGCATGAGTGATTCTCTGACCTGGCCTGAACCAAACGTACACAAAATGCAGAAACTTGCACTGGAGATGGAGAAGAAATTTCCCCCTTTGCGTGGTCACCCACTGTTAGATCTGAAGTTATTTGTCAGGCTCCGCCCCAGTCCCATGAGTGAGAAGTGTTTTAAGCTGTACCCATTTTCCCATTGTGGTTGTGAAGTTCTGGCTGATCGAGCCCCTTCTTGCTGCAGAAATGCTTTCAGTGTGACTTTAAAGCACTCTTGGTGGAGGGAAGTGTTTAAAGAAATTGAAAATGCAAATCAGAGGCTATGGGACATCTAAAGGTGATCAAAAGCACTGTTTTAGCTAATTAGTGATTGCTGTGGACTCCACAGCTGCCTGTTCCCTGTCATGAGCTCGAGGTGAGTTCAGATCTGTCAGCACATGAAAAGCAGCTTCTGCCGAGGGATTTGCTGAATTTTAGCAATGACAAACCAGCCACATAGTGGGAAGCTCCCAAAAAAGAACTGAACCACAGGCTGAATGTTTTATGACAAAGTTTTATTTTAGTAATAGCCTTTCAAAATATCTTATTTTGGGAATCATTCATAGAATCACAGAATGCTTTGGGTTGGAAGAGACTTTAGAGATGATCTTGTTCCAACCCCTGCCATGGGCAGGGACACGTTCCACGATCCCAGGTTGTTCCAAGCTCCATCCAGCCTGGCCTTGGACAGTGCCAGGGATCCAGGGGCAACCACAGCAAATCTGGGCACTCTGTGCCAGGGTCTCCCCACCCTCCCAGGGAACAATTCCTTCCCAAAATCCCATCCAGCCCTGCCCTCTGGCAGTGGAAGCCATTCCCTGTGTCCTGTCCCTCCATCCCTTGTCCCCAGTCCCTCTCCAGCTCTCCTGGAGCTTCTCATCCTCCCCAACACCCCCTCACGTTCAGCTTTGGCTAAAGAACGTGTGGGGAAGCTGGAGACTCCCAGCCCCTGTTTGTCACCCAGCCCTGCTGGCAGTGCACACTCAGTGCACTGAGTGTTTTATTTCCCTGCACGGTGCCTACAGCCTTTAATAAGGAGTTGGTGCTAATGATGGGTTGTCACCTGCTCCTCTCTGGGCTGCAGAGAGAGCAGAGGAGTTTTTCCTGTAGGTGTCACCAATATCCCATCTAGAAACTGAGCTTAAACTCCCGAAGAAGGAGCAAGCGTGGGATGCTCGGGTCGGTTTGATACAACACCAGAGTCTTCTGAAATATTTGAGATCCCTTGGGTGGTGTTTCACAGAAGCCTTTTTGTATTTTCCAAATTTAAGTCTGGAAAAATCCCTCTGGTTTCTTCAATAACCATGTAAATTCCAGAGGATTTTGAGGCTGGCTTTCTACCAGGACACTGGGAGAATGTGTGAAGGCTGTGATGTGCTGTGGGTGGTGACTGAGTTTGGTGACTGCTGCTGGAGCGTGACTTGTTCCACTCAGTCATGCAAATACTGCAAGAATATCATGGAATCATGGAATGATTTGAGTTGGAAGGGACATCAAAGATCATCTCGTTCCACCCCTGCCATGGGCAGGGACACCTTCTACCAGCCCAGATTGCCCAAGCCCCAATGTCCAGCCTGGCCTTGGGCACTGCCAGGGATCCAGGGGCAGCCACAGCTGCTCTGGGCACTCTGTGCCAGGGCCTCCCCACCCTCACAGGAAACAATTCCCTCCTTAGTATTTAATCTAATTCTGCCCTCTTTTAGTTTAAAAATGTTTCCCCTTGTGCCAGCAATTGTAAATCCTTAATCACAATAATCCAGTATTTGCAGACCTATGGAATTTTCTCACCCAGTGTGGGGGCAGCACCTGAGCCCAGTATAGGCTGTTTTAAGGGAAAACTGGTCTTTTTTCGATTTATTGTGACAAAACGTCAAATGGCACATTCCCCCTCAAACACCTCATTGTATATAGGAATTACATAGAATCACAGAATTATTAAGGTTAGAAAAGCCTTCTTGTATCAAATCCAACAATTTCCCTCACTACCAAAACCACCACTTAACCACTCCCAAGTTCCACCTCTACGCTTAAAATCCTTTTAAACTTAAATCCTTGTGGGGCTGGAGGCACATCCACGAGTGTGAGTGCTCGTCACTTTTTTTGGAGCAGCCAGGAGAGCTCGCCCAGCTGGCAGAGCAGCCCCGGGGCTTCAATCCAGTGACGCTCGGTGGTCAGGTATGGATGGCCGGTAATGAGGCTCTAAGGAGAGGCAATTCCGTGCTAATAAACTAAAGTGCATCCAGGAACTCCGTGTATCCCAGGTCCTGGGGCCAACTGGCACAAAACGCCCTCTTCACACTTGTCAGCTTGCCTCTCCTTCCAGGAGAGGGTGGCTGGATGCAAGCTGCCTGCTGGGAGCTGTTCCTGGACTGCTTTGAGCCGGGAATTATCTAGGAAAATGCAGCTTGGCACCCAAGTTTGTGCAGAGGAACTTTCTAATCATCTTCTTCCATGTGAGAGGAATGTCGGATTTGTCTTTACAAATAAGCAGCGGGTCTGCTGGTAGATAAGGTTAGCATTGAGAGATAAAAGAAACAGTGGGATGGATTCCACTGATTGATGAATGGGAAAAGAAATTTGCCTTTACAAACAAACTGTAGGTTTGCTGATAAATGAAATTGGATATTGGAAGATGAAAGAAGCAACGGGGAAAAACCATGAATTCTATAAGAATTAAAAATTAAAAGGAAGGGTTGTACATTAGAGGGGAATCTCAGGTATCAGGTGTTTGGGCAGTCTGTGCCTCTCAAGTACCTCGGCCAATGGGGAAAGAGAGAGGGAAAAGCGGCCGGGAAATTGGGATAAAAGGAGGCTGCATCCTCCAAAAATTGGAGAGATCCCAGGGGAATGCCCCATGGCCTCTCCCGTTATTGGAATAAAGCAAAAAGGACTCCTCTGTCTCCTTTTTGGACATAAACCTCTGGTGTTTGTGGATTATTTTCCTGATACATGGATGCACTTCCAATGCTTGGGCACGCCTTATTTTCCAGCAGGGATGCAACCTTCGTGCAGCAGGATTTATTTACAGGGAGAAATGCTGCAAGTGCTGCCTTCCAGCTCCCGCCCACTTGGATATGGACCTCGGCTATTCTTCCAAATCCTCTCGAAATGTGCTGATGAAGGGGAACGTTTCTGCATCACTCCTTCGTGCCAGTGGGACACAGCACCTTCCAGGAAGCGCTCTGGATTGCAGGATCTCACTCTGAGAAGGATCTGGATCAGAGTGCCAAAGAGCTGCAGATTATTTCATAATTGCTGATGTCCCTAAATATGGGGTGAGCTCCACCCAGGACCCCACTTCACCATCTGGAGCTCAGCACCTGCCAAAGCCTCTGAAGAAGCTTCTGAGACCTGTCTTGGTGTGTTCTGGCCCTGCTGTTTCCTTCTCACTGCTCTACTTGTGTCACTTGTTTTAGGTGAAATAAAATGGTTTATGGTTGCTTGAGATAGCTTCCAGATCTACCTTAAACAGCGAAATTTAAACACAAGTAGTTGTCATTATCAAAATAGAATCTTAGTTCTTGAAAACAACATTACAAAAGTAAGAAATTTGAAGGCTTGGAATCATTGAAAGGCGATTCCCTCTGTGTTGTGTTTCATAACAGCTCATTTCTGCTCTGAAGATTTGAGTGTCTGGTCTAGTTCAGCCACAGCTGCTTCTGGGCCAGGATGTCTGAGTGATGCAGGGAGTGAGACTTGATCAGATAAAGGCCTCTTTTGCCTTAAAAGCTGGGGGAAGATTTGAAGCACATAATGCCAGTAAAGATATAAATCTAAAAGAAATTCAGCTAGATTAAGGATTTCTTTGAGCAGGTCTTCAAAAATATTTGGAGATCAAGACTGTTGTGCTGACAGAGGATAAAAGAAAAAAATAACAGTGAAGTGAAATCCCTACGAGTGAAATTCAGATGCTTTCCTCCTGTGGTCACAAAACCTTTCAAAGGCTCTTTGGTGAACAGTGAAGCCACAGAGGTGGTGGATTTGGATGTCCCTGGTTAAGCCCTGACCACAGGGTTCAGCCTGTGTGGCTGCAATGCATCTGTGGCTGTCTTTTCAGCAATTCATCTACAATCTTTTCTTCATCTCTTTTGGCTAGAAACTCTTCCAGATAACTCTTGACCAGTGTTTCTTGGAGATGGACACATTCCTAGAAGATACCTGTTGTAGTCCCCATCCCTGGAGGTGTCCAGGGAATGACTGGAGGTGACACTGAGAGCTCTGGGCTGGTTGACAAGGTGGTGAGGGGTCAAAAGTTGGACTTGATCTTGGAGGTCTTTTCCAAGACTTAGCTCCAGCTGCATTATCGTGGTCCCAGCACCGGGCAAGCTTCTCCTCTGGAATTTGGTAACTAAAAATCAAAGATAAAAATACTGCTTTTGTTGCCAAAGTCAGTCCTGGGGAGGGCAAGAAAAACAGAAACTGCGGTGGTAGAAACGTTCAGAGGAAACGTTCAGAGGTTGCTGCTGTTCTGGGTGTCTTTGTCATTCAGAGCTGTTCCCGATGCAGAGCTCTCTCTTCTCATGCCCATCGAGCTGTTTGTCTAGGGCTTTAATGAGTTCCATGTATCTTTTCAAAATGTAAATTGTAACCAATTTACAAGTCATTAGTAAAGAAGTCGGTCACTGCAGCCTCGCTTTAATTTCACCTGTGCCTTCCCGTGTTTCCATTAAACCCCATTTAATTACAAATGCTATCTCGTTCTCGGGGCATCAGCTGCGTTTGTAATAAATGTCCCTCAAAGTCTGTGACTCAGCTGACAACACACGAGCAGTGACCAAGAGCTGGACGAACAGAACTTCCAGTACAAATTAACAACGAACTGTTCTCCCGTCTCCAAAAATCCATCAGCACGAAGGGGAAAGAAAACCAGAGATGCCAAAATGGAATTTGGTTTCTTTGCTGCAGGTGAAGAAAAGGGGAGCAGTTGTGACCCAGGAGTACCTCCCTCAGGTTGTCCCCAGGGACCACGGGGACTTGCAGCTGTAATGGCTTTGCTGCCTGAGGGGAGGCTTTTAGCTGCAAAAATCCACCTTTCCAGCCAACTCCATAAATCCAGAGCGTTTAGTTGGATTGCAGACTCTGCTTAATGGGAACGTTGCTCACCATTTCACATCCTGCTTTTGGCATGAGCAGCTGGAGTCATGGGCTGCATTTCTCTCTGGATGCACACAGAAGAAATCACTTTTATTTTGGCTTGGCTGAAGACTGAGCTGTGGGGTGCCCATTGTCTTTGGGGCAAAGCCTCCTTTGCTCTAAAGGCTTTTTCCCACTGTTCTCAGCATCCCTTTACCTCTGCCTTGCCTCTGTGCTCATGAGCACATGGTGGAATGGGCCAGGGAATGGATTCTGGCTTCTGATAACCTTTTTATTAGCAAAAGGTGTGTCTGTGGCACAACAGCATTACTGGTGTAACCCAAGGGTGGGTGTTCACCTGCCTGCACTCATCTCCATTCCAGGCTTCTGCAGTGAGGCTGGATAAACCCAGGTCCTCTTCTCCCTGCCCCAGTAGTGCTGGACTTCACTTAGCAGATCTGCCCATCTTTCTGTCTTGGCCAGTTGTGGTCTTGCCTTGTGGGATCTAATTTCTCTTTTCAGCTTCATAATTAAGATTATAGAGAAGGGAGAGCCTGACTCCCCTCAGAGGTGTGTGATGAAAGGATGAGAAGCAACAGGCATAGGCTGCAGCAAGGGCAATTCCATAATGCAAGGGGCAATGTTTGGATGGTGAAATGCTGGACCACAAACCCAGAGGGGCTGGGGGCTTTGCTTCACTTGGAGGTGTCCCACGCTCAGCTGGACAAGGCAGCACCCAGCCTGAATTTTGATGCAATTCTACAAATGCCTATGACCCAGAACAGAAGGAATTGCATGTCCAGGCAGAGATGAGTGTGGATGCAGCCTGCAGAGTCTCCTTATCTGTCTCTGAAATACCACTGCTCTGTTCTGCTGACAGCAGGCCAAGAGCTGCATCAGCAACCAGGAATATTCGCTTTTCTCCTCGCACTGTGTGGAGTGCACAGATAACTCTGGCTGCTTTCATCTTCCCAGAGCTAATCCAAATGGATCACATTGCTGGGGGAAGTCAGGGGAGAGCACGACAAGACAGAGTATCTTTATTCAAAAATAAATTAAAGAAATCCTTAAAATCAAAGCACTTAGTGGGGGTTCAGCAGGATCAGGAGGCAGCAGTCCTTGCTGGTGCTGAGTTTATTGCCTGTGTTAAATGTCTGGACTGAATTGCCTTGTCTGCCCACAAATGGAGCTGCTCCTGCCTGGTGTTGGTTGGGCAGTGGGGAAAAGGGAGCAGAGCTGTCTGTGCTGTCCCTGCTCTGTGGATAACAGAGGGAACACAGAATTGTGAGGACTGTCAGGCTGGATTAGGCTCGAGGCACACAGTATCCAGTTCCTTGCTTTCTCTGATGACCAGCACAGCAGGTTTCCAGGAATCATTTTAAAAGCTGTACAGAACATTTCAGAAGAAAAATTGTTTATTTTGTTCCACTTTTCCTAAAAATATTGCCCTAACTGCCATCCTTGCAAGGTCAGCTTTAAAAAAATCAGGAAAATTTCCAAGAGTCTGGAAGGTTGTGAGTTGCTGGTGGTGGTTAGACCCACAGTAGGTTGTAGGGACAAGTAATTGAGGTTGTCACAGCAGCCTGGGCTGTGGGAACAATCTGGGGAAGCAGCTGGGATCTCCCAGGGACGTGGGAAAAGGTCAGAACTGACACATGGACTGTGCCAGAGGTGCCAGGATCTTTTGCTGCCTCTGTGTATTTTGAATCATGAAAGCCTGGGACTCTTAAGTGTTGGACTTTGATTATCCTTGTGGGTCCTTTCCAACTCAAGATGTTCCATGGTGTTCTGAAGGGAAGGCCAGGGAAACCCAGGCAACAAATGTCCCTCAAAAGCAGCCAGGAAAGCATCTGCAGGGCCTCTTTCTGCAGGGGTCTGTGTCCAGCAGAGGTCACGATGCTCAGGAATTATCTTTGCTCTGTGCTGCACATCCTAAAGTAGCTAAACTGGATCCCCAGGAGGTACAAAACCAGTAACCCCATGAACAAGATTCACTGGATTTCATTTGCCACTGGCAACCAAATCACAGAATTATGGAATGGTTTGAGTTGGAAGACACCTTAAAGATCATCCCATTGCACCCCTGCCATGCAGGGACACCTTCCACTGTCCCAGGTTGCTCCAAGCCCTGTCCAATCTGGCCTTGGTGACTCCCAGGGATCCAGGGGCAGCCACAGCTTCTCTGGGCACCCTGTGCCAGGGCCTCAGCACCTTTACAATCAAGAATTAAATAATCCTAATCAATCTAAATCCATTCTCCACTCAGCCTGTGTTTGTGCTCAGGATTGCCCCCACCCAAGGAATTTAAAGGAATGCCTCCTGTAAGTCAAGAGGGGGTGTGGAGACCTTGAGAATATCTGTGGGACTCAGGAAGGTGGATTGCAGCCAGAGCTCCCAGGGCTGCTGTAGCCTTCTCTGAGCTCCTCAGGCACTTCCCATCCCTCTGCTGGGCATTATCCCAACTCTAGGCTGGGTGAAAAGTGGGGAGATGAGCTCAGTGTGGCTGCTGGAGGATTTCCTGGATATTGATGTAATACATCAGGGGGATGGGGACAGGTACTGTCTTTAGTGCCATTAGTGCAGGGCTGGAGAATGAATAGATGGCCAGAGATGACTGTCTAGGTTACTTTGTCTTCTCTTTGATTTAAGCACTGTACAATTAGTCCAGAGCTTGAAAATTATGCTATTAAACATTGTGCTGTTCTTTTTAATGGATGGCTACTGGGAGAACTCACTGGAAGATTTCCAGTACTCCTGTTTCCACAGGGAGTGTGCAAATGGACAAGGGCTGCCTAGGATCCCACCTATTCACCCCAAATCAGCATCACTTCTGCTGCTGCATCCCTAATACTTGTCTGTGTGGTTGAAAGCCACCTCCAAACCCTTCCAGTCCATCACTGTCTCTGTCACAGCAAGGGTTTCCTTTATTCCTGACCTAAATCTTCCTGCAGACAATATAAGCCCAAGATCATCCCCATCCCATAATGAATATTCATCATTTTCTGTAGCATAACGAAGGTCAGTGTTCTTTAATAAGAGAGAAGAAAGGCACACAGGAGGTCCATTTAATAACAGAGGTGACTGGTACATAAAGCAGGGAGATATTATATAATTAATATCACAAGGGAGAGAATGTGCTCAGGAAAATCCTGGCAACCAGGAGGAAGGGATGCCATGAAGTTTGAGCTTCAAGAAGTTAAAAAAAGCTTTGACTGAAGTTAATGGAAATTCTGCCCGCATAAAAAACACAGGTGGAAGGGAAAATCAGCTTATTTTAATCAAAGCAAGAAGGAAAAAAACAACCCTAATTTAAATCAGTCCAAGTGATTGCAGGCTTAATTCTCTCCCCTTATTAGACTCTTCAATCCTAACCCCACAGCCTTAAGAGATCTCTTTAACTAGAGGCACTGGAATTTGATTTGTGTGCGTGCTGACCTCGAAGAGATAGAGTGAATCCAGCCTCAGTCAGTGGGGTGGATTCCCAATTAAACCTGCTGGGAAAGGTGATTGTGTGACCCCATCCTTGTCTGGAAGTGGGATGGGTGGGGAGGTTCCCCTCTGGCAGTGCTCTCAGGTCTGAGGGGCTGGGTAATTGCTGAGGGTGGAAAAAGGAGGAGGAGCTGCTTTGCTCCTGTTCTGGGCTGCAGGGAAAGGAGAGATGAGGCATGTGGCCATGAGGAAAGGCTGGGAGAATTGGGATTGTTCAACCTAGGGTGACCTAACTGCAGCCTTGCAGTGAAGGGGCCCCAAGAGAGGTGGAGAGGGACTTTGGACAAGGGATGGAGTGTCAGGACACAGGGAATGGCTTCAGATGGAAAGAGAGAAGGTTTAGACTGGATATTAAGAAGAAATTCTTCCCTGTGAGGGTGGTGAGGCCCTGGCACAGGGTGCCCAGAGAAGCTGTGGCTGCTCCATCCCTGGAAATGTCCAAGGCCAGGCTGGATGGGGCTTGGAGCACCCTGGGATAGTGGAAATTGCCCCTTCCCATGGCAGGGGTGGAACAAGATGGTCTTTAAGTTCCCTTCCAACCCAAACAATTCCATGATAAAGTTTAAAAAAGGAAGGTGGGGAAATTCAATCAGGACATGTTTACTTTATTAAAAAAAGAAAATTAATTCCCAAAATGTCATTATTAAAAAAAAAAAAATCCAACAAACCTCACAACTTTAGTTTTCCTCCCTCCTGCAATTTTTATCTGCTCTGAAAAAAGGAAAAGGATGCCAGGTAGGTGTTACTTTAGAAAGCCCTGATAAAAAACTCTAATTTGCCTTGGTTTTAATGGGGTTCAGCCAAAATTCCTACCAGGACATAACTGTGAACTCATTCCTTTCCTTCCCATTTCACTTTTTTTTTTTTTTTTTTCCATCCCAGAAATGACACAGGCAGAGAGGTTGGAAGCAGCCAATTCCCATGAATAAGTGGAGGAGAGACCCCATTTCATGCTGGCAGTCATTCTGGAAACGGGGCCAATTCATTAGGCAGAGATCTCCTCATCCCTGAGCAGAACAGCCTGTTCTGCCTGCCCCGAGTGCCTTCTGCTCTCCCAGCATCCACAGAGGTTGCTGCTTGGAGAGGGACAGCTTGGAATCCTACCCTGAGATTTTTATATGGATTTGTATGTGGGGAAAAAAAAAAAGAAAAACTTATTTTGTTGCAAAATTTTTAAATTTTCACCGCTCTCATCCACCTTCTTCATCTACAGAAAGCATCCAGCTCAGGAGGATTAACCCAAAAAGAATGGTGTGTTTTGCAGTTATATTGTTTTTTTTCTCCTTTGGTTTGTTTTTGGGGTTTTTTAAAGGGATTGCTTTGCAACAGAAAAGCAAAACTACCTCTGAGAAAAAAGATCTCACCTCATCCCTGTTCCTTTTCAGCCTCGGGTTGGGCTCTGCACTGCCAGCCCCAGCCCTGCTGTGTCCCAGTGCCAGAAAGGGCTGGGAAAACTGGGCTTGGGGACTTCCCCAGGGATGGATTTTGCTGCCATCCCGTGGTCACTGTCCTTTGAAGCCGCTGGACTGGTCTCAAGGCAGGGGCTTGATGGTCTGGCAGTGACCCCCCCAAAACAGGAGCTGCACAAACTCCCACAGAGCCAGCAGAGAGAGGTGGAAGCCAAGAGAAAGGGGCAGGGATTTCTCCTCCCATCTCCTGCTGAAACACAAGGACAGGTCATGGAGGGGCAGGGGCTGAAAAGTGCTTAATCACCTTTAAGCATAAGAATGCCCTTGGGATCCTATTTCCATTGTATGTATCCCAAATTTTTAAGAGAATTACAGACCCATGGAATGTCCTGAGATGGAAGGGACCCACAAGCATCATCGAGTCCAACTCCTGGTCCTGCACAGGGCACCCCATCATCCCCCCCTGTGCATCCCTGAGAGCATTGTCCTTTCAGGGTCCTGTCAGGGATGGAGTTGGGCTCATCCATTTCTCCCATGGCACTCCTGAGTCACTCAGCCTTTTCTGACTTTTCCTTTGTCTGCACAGAGTGGAGAAGAATCCTGGGTTTAGCTTTAGCCCTTCCCAACAAGAAAGACTTTGAGGGGCTGGAGAGAGTCCAGGGAAGGGAACAGAGCTGGGGAAGGGTTTGCAGCTCCAGGAGCGGCTGAGGGAGCTGGAAAGGGGCTCAGCCTGGAGAAAAGGGGGATCAGGGGGGCCCTTGTGGCTCTGCACAACTCCCTGCCAGGAGGGGACAGCTGGGGGGGTCGGGCTCTGGGAACAGGGACAGGGACAGGAGGAGAGGGAACGGCCTCAGGCTGGGCCAGGGGAGGTTCAGATTGGATATTTGGGCAAATTTGTTCATGGAAAAGTGTGTTCAACCCTGGCACAGTTGCCCAGGGAGTTGGTGGAGTCACCATCCCTGAAAATGTTCAAAAAACCTATGAATGTGACATTGGGGGTGGTTGAGGGGTGGCCTTGGCAGTGCTGGGGGAATGGTTGGATTTTCTGATCTTAGAGGGTTTTTCTGACCTTAACAGTTCTGGATTCTGTGGTTCTGGGATTCTGTGTTCAGTGGTTCTGCCCACTCATTGCTTCAGTGCATCAGGTCTTTGGTATGAGCCAAGCTGAACCTTTATCTCCCCAACACAGTCTGGATCAGAGGGAAGCAAAAAATGCAACAGGACTGGAGGAGAGCAGCCACTGCCACCTCCTGCCTCATGGGGTGACTTAAACAGCTCCAGGGTTTTGGTCCAGGTCCCTTAAATGAATCCCAGCATGGACCAGGAGCTCTCTCACCCAACAGCCTGGTGAGAGATTTCTGGGTTCTAACTCTCAGTGAACTACCCAAGGCTTATTCTTTTTATCGAGTCCAGGTGACCCTTCCTCATCCATTTCAACACCCTGAACCCCAAAATCAGGCTCAAACATCCCGAGGGATCTGATTCCCTGGCTCCAGCACTGCCACTGAAGTGTCTGGGCCATCATTTTCCAGTCAGTGCTTGAGTTGCTGGTGTGGATTTAGTGTGTCAGAGCAGAGACTCCACAAAAAGCAACATTTCCTGCATGCAGCACCATATTTCAGCATTGAGGATAATTCTGTATTCCCATCTGCTTTATTTTAAGCAGCCCCAGGGATGGAAAGAGCCACCTTAAGAAAATACAGGCAGCACTACCCTGCTCCACCACCCACGGGCTGACAGATTCAATCTCGTTTGCTTGTGCCAGAGTCTTGCTCACTTGTTTGTCATTAGCTGGAGTTTTGTTGGGCTGTGTTAAAAAAATAAAATCAGCAAAACAAAACTTTTTCACCCTTTTTTTTTTTTTTAATAAAAATAGGAGCTGTGTCAGGGATGGAAATAAGTGCAGGCACACTCTTGGAGAGCAGCAGTGATCTGGTCCTGCCAAGGATGTGTGGCTGGGAAGCTCTGGAAGACTGACAGGAAGAATTTCTGGCCATGCCTCACCTTGGATACTCACCTGGCTCCAGGGCTTGCATGGCCACCTCCACCTTCTAATGGCATTTTAAAAATTCTTCCCAAAATTTGCTGTTATCTTTGGAGTTCTCTTATCATGCACATCTTCTTCCACCCACACTGGACAGCAGAACGACGATATCATAGTGAATTACATCCTCATCCTTCTCCATTCAAATTCAAGTGGAATAAAACCAGGGAAGAGCTGAGCAGACAGATTTTGCCACCCTACATCAGCTTTCCCTGCTGGATTCACATCTCCCCTTTTTCTCCTCCCTCTCTGTTTTTTTCCTTCTTGCTGCACATCCTGATGCAAAGAATAAATCTAATGGGCTGAACTTCATTACTTGGGAAGCCACCACTTCCCAGACCACAGAATCCTGGATGAGTTTGGCTTGGAAGGGACCTTAAAGATCATCCAATTCCAACCTCCTGCCATGGCAGGGACACCTTCCACTATCCCAGGTTGCTCCAAGCCCCATCCAGCCTGGCCTTGGACACTTCCAGGGATCCAGGGGCAGCCACAGCTTCTCTGGGACACCCTGTGCCAGGGCCTCACCACCTTCACAGGGAACAATTCCTTCCCAATATCCAAATTAAATCTACCTTCTTTCAGTGTGAAATACCAGCTTTTCATAACCTCACCATTTGCTGCAATATTTTTGACAGTTCCAAAAATATTCAGGCCAGAAGAGCCCAAATGTTCCTGCAGCTCATGCAGATCAGCCTGGACCCAATCCTTTGGGATCTGAGGTCATCTGAGTGCCCATGGGAAGTGCAGCTCTGTCCCAAAGCACAGCAATGTCCCCTCTGTGGCTGCAGGAGAGGTGACAAACTGGTAGGGGAAAGGTGAAGGTCTAAGGTGGATCCAGATTGTGTCTACAACCCCTGAAGGAGGGTTCTAGAGGAGATGGACTCTTGGGAGTGCACAGGGAAAGACAGGAGGTGACAAATCCAATGACAGGCAAGACAAAACTTTCCAGTTGTCAAACATGGGAAAAGGGGGATCAAAGAGGTTGTGGGTTCTCCATCCTTGGAAATACTCAAAATTCTGCTGGACATGACCAAGGACAATAAATTGGTTTCAGAAGAGGACTCATCTTTGATCCAAAAGTTGAACTGGAGATATCAAAAACCCTCCTCCCACCTCAATTATTCTGCAATGTTGACACATGGAACAGATGGAGGCAGGTGAAATTATTCACATCAAACTGCTTGTAAAGGAAAAAGAGAAAGGGTTGTCCAGGCTGCTCAAGGCAGTGGTGGAGTCACCATCCCTGGAAATGTTCCAAAAACTCGTGGCTATGGCACTGGAGGACGTGGATCAGTGGTGAGCATGGTGGTGGTGCTGGGGTGACTTGGTGATCCTAGAGATCTTTAGTTTCTGTATTGATTCTGCCATTCCATGCCTCCATGGTGAGTTTCCCACCCAAACCTAAGCCTGGGTGACCTTCTCAGGGGCATGGGATGAGCTTCTGGCAGGGCTGGTCACAGAATCCAGGCAACTGAATTCCAGAGGGCTGAAATTCCCCTGGATGTGCTGCAGGATAGACAATTCAGATCAAGAGCAAGGACAGTTGTAGAACCACATAACTGCCTGTGGTACATAAATCTCCGTGGCAAAATTTTTAAATCATCATTTTTTTACTAAAGAGAAGCAAAAATCCACAAGTAAAATCAACTTTTCTCTTTTTCACCCCTCCCAAATAAACTGACAAAAATGACAGCGAACAACCCGCACAGAATTTCAGAGATGAAGCTGTGCTCATCTCTGGTTTTGTGAGTAATCCATGAGAGCAAACAGCTTGGAGGACCTGGAGAGTTACACTTTTATCACCAGGGATGAAAGGGAAAAGGGACAAACAGCCTCTGGATAGACTGGAGCAGGAGCATCTTGTTTTGTCTCATGGCCCATTGCAGTGTCATTAAATAAATTGCCCAACAATCAGAACGTGCCTTCTGTTGCCCTCTGGGGACTGAAAACAATGAGAGCTCCCGTGCTTGAATCAGGCTGTAATGAGAAGATTGATGTTTTTGGGAAGAATTGCTGACTGCAGCTGACCACTCTGCCAGGAGCTGGGTTTGAGGGCTGGGATTTGCTGGAGCTGCTCCTCTCCAGATGGTTTTCCCATGGAGAGGCTTTGCTGGGAGCAAACATCTTCCAGCATCCTCCTGCTCCTGGCTGGAGCAATTCCACTTGAAATAACCTCCCTGGGTGACAAGAGATTTTTTTCATGCATAAGAATGCTGGAGGAAACTGCCAGAAAACAACTTTGATTTTCTTTTTTTTCCTTTTAAAATTATTTTTATAATTTTTGTGAATGCAGACTTGTGGTTCCAGTTATACCAACAGTAAATCCTTGACTTTATGTACAGAATGGAATAATTTAGGGTGGAAAAATCCTCCAAGATCATCCAGTCCAACCATTAACCCAGCACTGCCAAGGCCACCACTTAAATGCATCTCTAGATATAAAAATAAGAGGTGTTTCCACTTTGCCCATATAAAGTGTTTTTAGTGCAATTCCATTAAATGTGTCTGTAGTGATTTCACCTGATTTGCACCTTCCTCCATTGTCAGAAGTGTCATTTTCCCACCCTGTCCCAGGCTGTTGTGCCAGGTGGATGTGTGACCCTGGCTCCCACACCAAGGGTGGGCACATCCCAAAACTGAGTGTCCCAAACCTCCCTGTCCTGGTTTGAAGGACAGGTGTCTGCCAATAAAGGCAGGAGCTTCTCTTTGAAATGGAGAATGTAAACCCTCTTCTTCTAAATTATCATTATAATTTTGAAATTAAGGGGGTCTCAGCCAAAGATATGGGAATTAGGAATAACAGTTCTGTACTAGGAAAATTAAAATAGAAATGCAGGATTACAAAGAACAATCCCAAACCCTGCCAGAGTCAGAATCCAAGCTGACACCCGTCAGTCAGTCAGGGTGTTGGCACAGTCCCATTCCATGGTGGCTGCATCCTCCTGCAGTGGCAGATGTGGCTCAGCTGGAGCAGTGCTCCTGGAGAAGGGGCAGTTTCCTCTGAAGGTGCAGGGATGATGTGGAAAGGTCTGGCTTTCCTCTGGAATCCAGTGGCAAAGGCTGCTCTGCTGTTCCAAATGTCAGTTTTTCTCTGGGTAGGAAAGGCTTGGCTCCTGCCCTGGCTGGAGCATCTCCCATGGGATGATGGAATTTTATCAGCCATGCCCTGGGACTCACTGGCCATGAACAGGAGATCTCTCCTGGAGGGAGGATGGGCTGTGGCAGAGATAAAGATGATTGTCCCAGCTGGTTTAAAGCTGGCCCATGAGCAGATAATGTGTGCCAGGAGATCAGGGGCACTGCCCCAGCTGGTTTAACAGATGGGGACAGAATTCACATTGATGGCCACATCCTGTATTGCAACACTAGACAGGTAAGAAGGAACAAATCCCCACACAATCTTTCTTTTCAATCTTTCATAAATCCCTTCGAACTTCTCCAAGATCAGCCAGAAGCTCTGATTTGATTTTTTACTTCTTTTTTTCTCACTTTACAGCCTTGACTTGAACGGAACTAAAACCCGTGGAACTGCTAATTGAAAACTGAGTGTCAACAGCAGTTCAGCTCAGAAAGAGTTTCAATTAAAAGCAATCTCTTCTTACCATCCAAAGTAATATTTTCCCTCCTGGCTAAATTTTAAGTGAAGCACAAAGTGGTTGCTTGTCAATGCTTTAATGGGATCTGAGCTATTGTGTGGGAAAACCTCCTTTCACTCAGAGGCTGAGGAGCTTTTCATTTTTCAGGGCTGAAAGCAGAGGAATGGGGTTTTTTGGTGTGATGTGGCTGATTTGCTTTTTCTCTTCTGGGCTGTGTGGGTGAGGAGTGAGGTGTGATGAAGAACACTATCCAAAAATCAGGCCTGGGTGGGAATGAGTGTTTCTCACTCCCTACCCCTCCTGGACCTCCATCCACTCCTCTCTTAGCCAGCCTATGTAAATACCAGAGTATTTATATGGGTATTTATCCTATAAATACAGGATAAATATTTATCCAGGATGGTATTTATCCAGAATGGTTGAGCTGAGTGGGGATAACATGTCCCCATGTGCCCTCAGGAGGGTTCAGCTGGGTTTTTGGCCAATTAATGCTGCCTGACCCATGTGGGAAATTAATTCTGGAGGGTTCCCAGAAGAGGGGAGCAGAGGAGAAAGAGATATTGAGAGGATGCTGAGAGGTGTAAGAGGGGTGTGGGGAAGGCTGCCATCAAACAACTCCTGGGAAAAGGGGTCTTCTTGTAGCAGGAAGGGTTTGGGTCACTTTCCCTGATGCAATCCAGGATGGAGATCATGTGGAAGTGAATTTCATTCAGGATGAGAAGAAACAGCCTCAAATTTTGCCAGGGCAGGTTTAAGTTGGATATTAGGGAAAAATTCTTTATAGAAATGGTTGTCCAGCCATGGCACAAGTTGCCCAGGGCAGTGGTGTGGTAGAATCTGTAATTAAATCATCCTCACAACTTCCAAGGATCTGGCCTTGCATCCTGCTCCTCCAGAGCCAGCCTGGGTGTCCTTGCATCAATCCCTTCTCCTCTTGGTCCCCAGGCACAGCAAGGATGCAACAGGGTGGGACTTTCCCAGCTCAGGGTTAAAACCTCCAATGAAGCATGCAGGTGATTAAGAGCATTCCCAGATTTCTTTTCCTGAAGAAGTGTCTGAAACACCCTGAAAGGAAGTGGTGAAAAGCAACAGCTGATGAATAAACTGCTCCTCATCACTGGGAGATGGAGAAAATGCTCTGCCTGCTGTTTTAGGGCTTCCACGTAAAAAGCATTTGGGAGAAAGTTGTGAGGGCTGAGTCTCTGTGAGGTGTTCAAAACCAGGAGATCCTTTTAGCAACAAGCCCACTGAATGCTTCTTTGTGCACCAGCCCCACTCCCTGCTTTGTTTTCTGACCAGCACTAAAATGCTCCTTGACATGAAATTAAGGATGTGAGGGATTTGAAGGCACTCTGGGTTGTGTTAGGACCTCCTTTTTCATGTTTTTAGCTATTTCTATTTAACCATTAACTGTGTGCATGCTCTGGCTGCTCTGCTCTGTATTTTCTGGCCAGATGTGCTCAGCATGCTCAGATCTGCTGTGGTTCTGGGCTTCCAGATTTGTGTTTGTGTGGGACAACCCTAAATAAGGGGAATGATCAGGATATGGGGAGGCTACACCAGTCCTGGGAGCACCAAAAGAGCTGCTTTCCATTGTGGGGGCACTTTGGTGTGCACAGGGCAGCCAGTGCTGGGGAGAGTTAGAACTGCTGTGCTGGAAATGTGTGATCTGGTGATTTTTCCCCCCTTTTAAGTGAAAGGAAATTGCTTAGGATTGGGAAGATGTATGAGCTTGAGCTGAAACTTGCACCCAGTGCACAGTCCTGTTGCTTTTTTTTTTTTTTTTTTTTTTTTTGCAGAGTGAAGGAATTTCTAATATTGGGGAAATGTGGCAGCAAGCATTGTTGCATTATTTTCTGGCACCTCTAACAGTTTATTTATTTATTTATTCAAATCCATTAACCCTTTCATAAGCAAGTGGGAGCAGCAATTCCTGTCTCTGTTTGCTCATCTCTGAAGTGGGGAGATGGCACCTACAGGTTCCCTCTTGAGATCCTGCAGAGGATGGGTTACCCCAAGGATCCCCCCTTTTTCTCAGCTGGTCTCTGCTCTAATTTTATGTTTGGATTCTTTTTCTCCTCCTTTCCTTCAAAGGTGTTCAGGAGATGAGCCAGGCGTAACCGCCTGAGATTTATCTCTGTGTGCAATTCAGCAACACCCATAAATCACTCCTGAGGTAGGTAAAGCATTAAGAACAGGATCATTTCCATTTCATTTTGCCACAAAGCCTCCTGGAAGAGCTGTGGCAGGTTGCCTTTGTGCTGAAAGACACAGTGAAGTTGATAAAGAAATTCCAGGAGGAGCTGATGTCGAGAGGAAATCTCTGTGAGACGGGACTTGGAGCACTGAATGTGGATAAATGATAGCAGCAAAGTTCAAAAGCAGCTTCCACAGTTGCTGCTTGTCCTGTGGCTCGTAAAGAGGAGGATGATTGCTCTGATGGCACCCCTGAGTGGTGTTTGTCATGGCAGAGCTCAGGCTGCTGAGGTCTGGGCAGGAACTGATGGGGAACTGGGCAGCTGTGCCCTGGTCCTTGGTGTTGATCTAACCTGGGCAGGATTTACAGGGCTCTGTAAAAAGGGGGATATTTCTGCCTGTTGTTTTGGGCAAGATTCAGCAGGTTTATGTCCATCTGTCCAGTGTTATCCTGGCAGGATCCATCCAGCCTGTTCAGACCCCAGTCTAGGAGCAGTGTGGCACAAGAAGGGAAGCAGACCTTGGGAGCAGACTTGGGCTTTGCAGGCCTTTGAATCTGCACAGAGCAAAGGATTCTCCCTCCCAAACCAGGCAGGCAATTCCCTCCATTCCCAGTAAATTCCCATCAACTTGCAGCACCCTCTGTGTTTTGGTTTGTCAACCAAGGGATGTGGGAGACCTTCCCCTGTGGAATCTTTGCTAAGTGTCCCTGGAAATGTCCAAAGCCAGGCAGGACAGGGCTTGGAGCACCCTGGGATGGTGGCAGGGGTGACACTGGGTGGTCTTCAATGTCCCTTCCAACCTAAGCCATTCCATGATTCTACATGTGTAAAATTAAACAGTACAACTTTTGTTCAGGAAAAAAAGCCAACAACCCACCCAAACCTTGTCATTTTTATGTTTTTCAGGATTCTCACTTCTTTACAACCTTGGCAGGGCAGCAAGATATGATCCAGCTGATGATTCACAGCTCTGTGGTGCTCCCAGCACAGTTCTGTCACAGGACCAGGGTCACAGAGATGTCACAAAATCAGTGACTCCTTTGACTGAGCTGCTGTTGGTCCTTCCAGTACCTAAAGGGACTGCAGGAGGGCTGGAGAGGGACTTTGGGCAAGGACATGGAGTGACAGGATAAGGGAATTTCCACACTGACAGAGGGAAGATTTAGATTAGATACTGGGAAGAAGAAAAAACCTTGGTGCCTAAGTTTAATTCATCTTGTAGAGTCACCCTGGGACCTGCTATGAGCAAAGCTCCTCACCAGCCTTCCTTGGGGACATTCAGGAGCCCAAAGGACAGGACAAGAAATGGGGAGAGATCTTTTTGTAAAGTCCATCTTTTAAGTTAAAATAGCACCTCTGAATTAGTTTAAAAAAAAAAGTCAAACAGTGTAATAAAAGTGTTGTGTATTAAAAAATAATTGTAAACAACAAGTACATAATTTATAGTATAAAAAATAAGACCTGCCCCAAGGGCAGACACTGTGCCTCTAAACAAACTGCTAAACACACCTCTCTAAGTAAAAAAAAAAATCCTTAAGTAAAAAAAAAAATCCTTAAATAAAAAAAATAAAAAACCTTGAAAAACTCAGAAAACAGCTCCTGATTCTCCTTCAGTGCTCAAGCTAAAATAAAAACTTTAAAACCACCTAAATGTCCTGTAACAAGTAATCTCAAGCTGAAAGAAACACCCCTGATGGTGACACAAACGTGGCCAGCCTCTCCCAGGAAACTCCCTGGCTGATAGCAGGCAACTCTCAGCCCTGTTTGCTTTAAGCATTCATGAGCCTTTCAGTCATAGTGATATGCCATGAAATTTTGATGTCTAACGAAGGAACAATCATCTCTTCACCTCCCTTTTAGAGCAGCTGAGGCTTTCAGTAACATTATCCTGCTGTGTTTTGACATCTGGCTTGTCAGCAGGAACATTATCTACCCCAATATGTTTTCTCCAGGAGCAAAACTTTGACATCAATTCCCTGGCAGGCTGGAGAGATCCTGATGTGTGCAACACCTCCTGCTCCCAAACAGCAAACACAGTCCCAGACACAGGGCTTGGAGCCTCTGTGCTATTCCCAGACAAACTGGGATGTGAAATCTTGCACCAAGTGACCACCCTTGGGCTGTGCCAGAAATCCCAGGAATCTTGTTGGTCCCTCTCTGGTGTAGGCTTGGGGACAGGGTGATTTCTTTCAGTGTCACCACCACCATCATCACCAGTGGGGGGTTTTGCCAAAGGTGAGACACCCACACCAGTGCAGGGTGTGGTTTGGTGGCCTGATCATGTCACTCACTGTGGGGGTCCCCTGAGCCTGAGCTCACTCACAGCAGGACATTTGGGTGGTTTCAGAGTTGGTGCTTCCCCAGCTCGAGCACCAAAGGAGAGTCAGAACCCTTTTTCTGAGGTTTTCAAAGTTGTTTATTCTTTCTTATCTAAGGAATTTTTTCTCTGACTTACAGAGGTCTGTCTAGCAAGCTGGTCAGAGGCACACTGCCTGCCCTTGGGGCAGGACTTATCTTTTATACTATAAATTACATACCTGGTGTTTACAATTACTTTCCAATACATGGCTCTTTCATTACACTGTCCAACTTTCTCCCAAACCAGTCCAGAAGTGCCATTCTAACTCAGAAAATGGATGACATGAAGAAGAAAGGACATACCACGCCCAAAATCCTCCATCTTGACTCTAAACTTCTTATCATAAGCAATTCTAAAAATCCACTTTCTACCTTCTAACAATCTAATTTATGCTCTACTTATTTTCGTGACTTGTAATTCTTCCTGCAATGATGGTAATTTTTTTCAGGGACTAAAATCCATTCCACAGGGGTCTTGAGCACTCTGCCAAGCCCTCTCAGCCCCTTGCCTGGGTCTCAGGGCATCCAGGGAAGCCAGGGGATCACCCTGGACTCCCACAGATGGTTGTGCCAGGAGCCACCTGAGGTGCCCTCAGGAATATGGGAGGCTGTCAGGTGTGGCACAGGGAGGGTTTTTCCAGCTCTGGTGGCACATCCAGGCTGAGTTGCCATCTCCAAGCCTTGCTGTTGGCCAGTTTTTAATGAGTGATTTTCAACCTCTGTGGCTGCAAGTGTGTCCCTGGGACATTTCCCACCCTGGGATGGACCACCAGCTCGCTGATCACTGATCTTTCCACCTTCTTTTTCCACAAAATCACTCAGGAGCGGTGTATAGCACCTCAACATCTTCCCACCTCATCATCTTCCTGCCAGGGTGGCATTTCTGGGACTTGCAGCCATCTGCCTCCCCTGTTCCAGCAGTGCTGCTGCCAGGAAGGATTTCACATCTCCTGTGACTTCCATGGGCTCCCAGAGCTCTCCTGGCCCCCTTCCACCCCTCCCTGCACCTTGGGCCAAGTGCAGCTGAGTTGGCATCTTTGGTCCATTGCCACTTTATCCTGGAAGTGCTGGGGTTTGCCAGGACAGGGATGTCAGGAGTGGCTCTGCCAAGCCCAGATGGCATTTCTGCTTCCCTTCTCCTCCAGGCTCCTCTGCACGCCCTGGCCAGCACACAGTGGGTGTCTCCAGATCCCAGTTTGAGGATTGCTGTGGATTCAGGATAAACCTCCACATCTTGCTGCCCAAAGGCCAGCAGGGGTTGGAGCTGAGCTCAATCCTGTCCCATGGCACTCCTGTCCCCTTTCCCATTACTCTGGACATTTCCCCATGTCTGATTGCCAGGGGAGACCTTCCCCACCTGGGAGTGTAGATATTTGGGGAGAATTTCAGGACCATCTCTCAGAATCCCAGAGTGGTTTGGGATGGAAGGGACATTAAAGATCACCCAATGACCTGAATTTAAAGATGATGAGGCCCTGGCACAGGGTGCCCAGAGAAGCTGTGGCTGCCCCTGGATCCTGAAGTGTCCAAGGCCAGGCTGGACAGGGCTTGGAACAAGTGAAGGTGTCCCTGCCATGGCAGGGGTGGGGCTGGGTGGGCTCTGAGATCCCTTCCAACCCAAACCATTCCATGATTCCAGGACACCCATAGAGAAGGAGGAAACGTGGGGCCAGCTGTGTGTCCCACCCCTGTGTCTCATTGCCCTCCAGCATTCCCAGCCAGGGATATTTTGTTCTGTCTGAATCTTCTCCCACTCAGCAGCCCGGAGTGTTTTCTCCTCCTAACGAGATGTGAAGGCAGGCAGGCCCTTTGCTGGTGCACACAGCTATTTTTGGCTGCTGGAGGACTGACTGTAGCTCCTTCTAATTGCATAAGCATTTGTATAATTCATTGGCACTGGATTTCCTCCCTGGGAGCCCGGGCACATGGAATGCTGAAGGATCTGAGCATTTCCTTTCCATCCTTTCTTTCCTCTCCAGCGCCTGTTCTGCAGGCAATGGGTTTAGTGCCAGGTCAAATCCCTTCTGCTGGCAGCAAACTCTCTGTTTCATCCCTTCCCCAGCTTCTTGAGGAGCTCAGGGCAAACCCAGGAGGATCTGAGAGAGTCTTTCCTCCCCCAGATTGCAGAGCACATGCCTGGGAGCTGGAAGCTGAGCAAACTCGCAGGGAAGAGCTTCAGAAATGGCACGGGTGGGTTTGGGATGGGGATGACTCACACATCCCAAGCTTTGGGATCTCCAAACAGCACTAGGAAACAAGCCTGGATGCAGAGGAAGGCTGGCTCCAGGGACACCTTGCTGTGGCCTTCCAGCATTTAAAGGGGGTCCCAGGAGGGATGGGCACAGACTTTGAGTTGGGTCTGTAGCAACAGGATGAGGGTTGGTGCTTTCAAACTGAAAAGAGGAGAGGTTTAGATGAGATATTGGGATGAATTTTTTTGCAATGAGGATGTTAAAACGTTGGTGCAAGCTGGCCAGAGAAGTTTCCACTTCTGGGAACATTCAAGGCTGGGTTTGGAGTAATCTGGGGTAGTGGAAGGAGCCCCTGCCCGTGGATGGGGGTGGAACAAGATGAGCTTTGAAGTTCTCTTCCAACCCAAACCATTCCATGACTCTATGATTTTATAATTCTGTGAATCTGTGGCTGCTGGGGAGGCTTTTGAGGAGGAAAATGTAAATCTTCTCCTGAGAAAAAAACATGAATGCTCTTCACAAGCTAGAGCCTGGCTCGTGATGGTTGTCACCTGTGAGTGGTGATGCCTGGAAGGGCTCTTACCTCCTTAAAATCATCCCTTTGCTGGGTACACTCCATCCCATTGCAAACTGGTCAAAGATCAAAGCAGGGGAGTGGGGTGACACAGAGGAGTCTCCTTCCCTTAGGAGCCTGAAAAAAAAGATCAAATGATAAGAAACCAGAGATTAGTGATCACCAGCTCTGCTGTCAGCACCCAGTGCATGGCTGGAGCTAAAACTGGAGCTCTGCAGCTGCTGCCACTGGGATATTTTGGGTGCCAGGCAGGGGCTGTCTGTGAGTTCCATTAACACTCTGCCTCCCCTTCCCTCCTCACACCTGCCCGGGGTGCACTGGCAGCAAAGCCAAGGTTCAAAATTCAGATTTAACACCTCCCAAGTGATGGGATTGCCTAAAACAATGCACTGAAACAGAGTTTTGGGTAGGCTGGGGGATGGAGCTGTGACAAAATCCATGCAAGTGCTGGCTTGATTCATGACAAAAGAGTTCAAAGCGCTCTCTTTGCTTTAAAAAATAAAAGTTTTCTAAATCCCAGAGCATTGTATTTTTAGGCATCTGAGGCAAATAATTGCTGTGGAAGAGGAGACTTGCTGGCTTCGTGACAGGGGAAAAAAATACCTGCCTGTCTTGCCAGCTGCCTCCTCCTAACAATGCCCCATGTCGTGCTGGGGAGCCTGAGCCTCCTCCAACCCAAAAAATAACTCATCAGTGGCTTAATTACACCTGGATCATGGTCATTTGTGTCCCTGGTCTTTCATACTTGAATTCTTATTGTCTGTTTTAATTTTTTAAATGTTAATTTTATTTTCATGTTAATTTTAATTTCATGCTAATTTTGAAAATCCATTTGATTTCTTTTTTTTATATTTGATTTTTTTAATTGCAGACACCCCTGCTGCTTGTTTTCCTCTGCCTGATGCAGGGGGCTCAGTCCCTTCCCTTTGGCAGTTTCATTCTTTGGCTCTGGCTACCTCAAATTCCATTTGGATTCCCTTGGGATGAATTGTGTGCTTTCAGGATAGTTTTCAGACAGCAAAAGTCAGATTTACCTGTCCAGAGGTGTCAGGGAGATGTTGAGACACAAACTCAGCTCAGCTGAGGGGGCTAAAACTCCAGCTGAATTTTTGGATGTCCCAGTGGATATAAACAGGCTGTCCTGGGATCAAGAAGGCGTAGACAAACCTATAGGTTTGTACAGGAAATTCCTGTATACAGCAAAGTACAGGAAATCCCAGAGCAAAGACAAAACAACTCATGGGAGGAGCAAATGAGGAGGAAAAAATGAGCAGCCAGTTTCTCCCCAGCCTGAAGTTTTATCCTCAATTCTTTTATTTGCAGTCTTGTGGTATTTCAAGGCTGAAGAAGATGAGGAAATCCTGGAAAGCACAGGAGCTGCTCTGCTTTGCTCCTGCTTCAGTGAGTGCCACGTATTTTGGGAATACCCACTCAGGTGGATGTGCTGGGAACCTCAAATTGGGTGAAAAGTGATGCAAATTGACACTCTTCTATCTATGGAGAACTTGTAAAAGCAGTGAAACCTCTGAGAGGAGAAGGCAGGGACAGTGGAGATGTTTTGGTGTGCAGCAGAGTCACAGTGGTGACAGCAGGGAGCAGACCCAGAGCACAGGAGGGGCAGCAAAAAGTCCTCTGCTCACTGAGGATGAGCAGTTATAATTAATGTATAATAATTAATTAATAATTAATGGAATAATTAATGCCACTGCCATGGAAATAGGGTTTAGAGGGACTGGAAAAGGCTTGTTCCTGCATGGGTGTTAGAGTGTAAAATCTTTATGGTTTGCCCCAGCTGTGACGGGGCTCCTCAGGGCATCCCTTGCAGGGACACCCCTGTCCTGTGCTTGTACCAATCCTTGCTTTTTTTTAAGGATGATGATGTGTCCTGTTGGCTTTGAGGCTCTTTGACTGTGAAGAGCTTTGTCTGTGGGCAGATCTGCTAAAAAAGTGGTGGCCTCTCTCCCTGTGGCTGCTTTAGAATCAGAGAATTCCTTGGTTTGGAAAAGAGCTCCAAAATCATCCAGTCCAACCATTCCCCAGCACTGCCAAGGCCACCACTGCCCCATGTCCCCAAGTGCCACATCCACACAGCTTTTAAACCTCTCCAGAGATGGGGACTCCAGCAGTGCCCTGGGCTGCTGTGCCAGGGCTGGAGAGCCCTTTCCATGAAGAAATTTCCCCAAATATCCAATCTAAACCTCCTCTGGCACAACTTGAGTTCGTTCCCTCTCCTCCTGTCCCAGTTCCCTGGGAGCAGAGCCTGATCCCCCTGTCTGCACCTCCTGTCAGGGAGTTTTGGACAGCAAGAAGAGCCTTCCAGGGCTTTGAACACTTCCCATGCCCTTCCCAAAGGAATGGAGACATGGAAAAGCTCCAGCCTGTCCAGCAGCCAGGCCCTGTGGGCTCTGCAAAGACAGGACATGGTCAACATTCCCTTGTCTGTTTGATATCCCTGCAGGAGAATTAACAAATATGTGGAAACCCTCCGTGCTGGGTGGCAGAGCCAAGAGGAGAAAATAAGAGAGATGTCCAAAGCCATTCCAACCAGCTTTTTAGGGCTGAGCTGAGGGGCAGTCAGAGATTATCCATCCAGGCAGGTTCTGATCCGGGTGTTTTGTTGATAATACCTTTGCTAATTAACTGTGCTTCATTTCCCCACCTTGTCTGTGGACAGATCTAACAGTGCATTAGCAAATTCTCCAGCTTAATTAATCCTCCTGTTTAAAGAGAGCAGAACAAGCAAGGCTTGGCTGGCTCACCAGCCACAGGGGAAATGTGGTCAGGGCAGTATCCAAGAGGATGGGAGGGAAATAATTCCATGCAAAGTCCCTCTACCCACTAGGTGCAAAGCCGACAGGGAGAGGTGTTCTTGCATCCAAAAAACACAGCATGATCCATGTCCAAACAGAGCCTTTATGCATATTTCACACAGAAGGATGTGCCTTGCAGGGAGGACAAGGTTTGATTAAGTGCTGGAGGCTTTTTTTTGTTGTTTCTGGGAAGCTGAGTGCTCCCAGTTGTCAGAACAGCAGCGATCCCAGCTCTGTGTCCCTTGTCCCTCTGTGAATTCCATCTGCAGCCTGGGACAGCCTGGCCTCAGCTGAACGCCAGGGAAAGGCTCTTACATAAAACTCTTCATCCATAATGGATGAACAGCAGCAGAATTCAACGGAGCCTTTCCGGTGCCTCGCCCACAAATTCCTGCAAGAGGCTGCAAAACCTCCATTTAGCACTGCACAGGGACTGGGGAGGAGCTGGGAATTCTGGCTCCCTCCTGCCCGGGGGAGTCTCCATCCTCAAAGGGTCTTTTAATGCAATCAAGGCCTTTTGAAACAGCAAAATGATGTTTTGGCCTGGGTGTGCAGGAGTCCAGCGCTGGGCTCGTTCAGCCCTGGAGAGTTTTGATGTGGGATGGCAGCTGGGAATGATGGTGCAAATAAAACCACCAGTGGCAGGAGATCCTGGCACCTTCTCCTGGTTTTTCAGCTGCTGTCTGGTCACACAGAGGCACTTCCAGGCCTGAAATGTCCCTTTAAGCTTTATGGTGAGGTGTGGGAGTGGAGGAGGATGGGTGTCACTGTCTGAGGGGTCTCCTGAGCCTGTTTCCCACAGCAGGACATTTGGGTGGTTCAGAGTTCAGGTTTTCCCAGCTCAAGCACCAAAGAAGAGTCACGAGGCCGTTTTCTGAGGTTTCCAAGGTTGTTTAATGTTTCTTATCTAAGAAATTCTTTCTCTAACTAACAGCAGTCTGTTCAGCAAGCTGGTCAGAGGCACACTGCCTGTCCTTGGGGCAGGACTTATCTTTTATACTCTAAATTACATACCTAATATTTACAATTACTTTTCAATAATGACAGTTTTATTACACTGTCCAACTCTGTCCCAAACCAATCCAGTGATGCCATCCTGACCAAAGATGGATGGCATGAAGAAGAAGAAGGAAAAGACATATCCCACCCCACATCCTCCATGTTAGCTACAAACCCCCTAATATAAACATTTCTAAAAATTCACTTTTCTACCTTCTAACAATCTAATTTGTGCTCTACTTATTTTTTGTGACTTGTAATTCTTCCTGCAATGTTGGTAATTTTTTCCAAGGACTCAAATCCAATCCCCAGGGGTCCTGGGTACCATGCCAGGGCCTCTGAGCCCCCTGCCTGGAGGGTCTGGAGGCATCCAGGGAAGCCAGGGGAACACCCTGGACTCCCACAGATGGGAATTTCAGTGCTTTCATCTTGAATTGCTCAACTTTGATAGCAACATAGAGAGTCTCTGATTTTTCCCATCTTTAGATCTCTCTCTGCTGGTCAAGGCTTGTAGGCAGAGGTAGGACCTTCTGTTAAAGCACCTGGGAAAGAAATCAAACTGGTTTTAGAGTTAATGTTGGGGTTTGAAATAGAACCAAACTGAGACTGTTTTTCTGGGGATAGGTTTGTGCCTCTGGAGGAGAGCATGGAGGGGAAAGGGGAAAAAAAAAGGATAGTAGAGAAAAGAAAAAGTACAATATATAAAAAGGATAATAGAAGGGAGATTATAATGAAGGACAAACAGGAGAGTTTGTAGCTTTTGGTTTCCAAAAGTTGCGAGTTTTAGTTCCTGAGTTCCTTTGCACTGAGCACGGAGTGGGGCAAATATTTCTATATAAATATAAATATAAATATAAATATAAATATAAATATAAATATAAATATAAATATAAATATACATATTTCCCATCAAGGGAAGACAGAGAATCACAGAATGGTTTGGGTGGTAAAGGACCCTAAAGATCACCCAGCTCCATCCTTTGCCATGGGCAGGGACACTTTCCACTGGCCCAGGTTGCTCCAAGCCTTGTCCAGCCTGGCCTTGGACACTGCCAGGGATCCAGGGACAGCCACAGCTTCTCTGGGAAATCCATTCCAGGGCTGAGCACCCTCTCAGGGAGCAATTCCTGCCTAATATCCCATCCATCCCTGCCCTCTGGCAGTGGAAGCCATTCCCTGTGTCCTGTCCCTCCATCCCTCCTCCCAAATCCCTCTCCAGCTCTCCTGGAGCCCCTTTATGCTGGAAGGTGCTGGAATCTCTCCCTAAATCCTTCTCTTGCCCAGGCTGAGCCTCTGGGGTTGGAGTCCAGCATCTCTGGAGCTGCAGCATCTCTGGCTGAGAGGCAGAGCTCAGGCTCTGCTGTTCCCAGTGCTCAGGCTCTGCTGTTCCCAGTGCTCACCATGCTGGTTGGGATATTTCCATCCTTTCCATCCATCACACACACACAGCCCCAGCTCCTCTGGGATGCCACATTCCCTGCACTGAGCTTTGCTGCTCGCAGACTCACCCTCAGCACTGACAAGAAATGCATAAAAGGGCACAAGTCCCAGGCTGGAGTGATGGCAGCCAAGTTTTGTCTCATCTCACCCAAAAAGTCATTGCATTTGTCAGAGCAGCAGCTCACATCTGTGGTGGAGCAGAACCTGACCTGCTCCCTCTGGAGCCAGGGCAATGGGAAACACAACCAAAAGAGCTCATCTGCTTGTCAGAAGCATTCCCTGAATTCCTGTTAATACACCCATCAATTCAGCTGGAAAGATGCACAAGCTGAAACATTTTGACAACTGAAACATTTTAGCAGTCTTGCATGAAAACGCTTCAATTTTCTCATTTAAAAGTTCCATTAATTTTTTTTTTTTCCAGCTTACTTTGTTTTAAAAGATTCTCAAAACACCCTCTGGAAAATATAAAATATAATAAAGTATAATAAAGTGTAATAAAGTATAATGGAATGGAATGGAATGGAATGGAATGGAATGGAATGGAATGGAATGGAATGGAATGGAATGGGATGGAATGGAATGGAATGGAATAGAATAGAATAGAATAGAATAGAATAGAATAGAATAGAATAGAATAGAATAGAATAGAATAGAATAGAAATAATAGAAATAGAAATAGAAATAGAAATAGAAATAGAAATAGAAATAGAAATAGAAATAGAAATAGAAATGAATAGAATAGAAATGAATAGAATAGAATAGAATAGAACAGAATAGAATAGAAATAATAGAAATAGAAATAGAAATAGAAATAGAAATAGAAATAGAAATAGAAATAGAAATAGAAATAGAAATAGAAATAGAAATAGAAATAGAAATAGAAATGAATAGAATAGAAATGAATAGAATAGAATAGAATAGAACAGAATAGAAATAATAGAAATAGAAATAGAAATAGAAATAGAAATAGAAATAGAAATGAATAGAATAGAATAGAATAGAATAGAATAGAATAGAATAGAACAGAACAGAAAAACATATTTGGATCCCAGGTGATTCTCAGTGTCCCAAATGATCTTTTTTTTTTTTTTTTTTTTTTCCAAGTGTGGTTATAGGGACAGCTCTGATAAACACATTGGGTATCAGGAAGAATTTTGGACATCAGGATGAATTTCTTCATGGAGAGGTTGGTCAGGCATTGGAAGTGCCCAGGGAGGTTTGGAGTCCCCATCCCTGGAGGTGTCCAAGCAATTCCTGGATGTGGCACTCAGAGCTGGGCTGCTGGCAAGGTGGGGATTGGTCACAGATTGAACTTGGTGATCTTGGAGGCCTTTTCCAACCAAAATAATCACATGATGTCATGGTTGTGAGCAGATTGTTATTATTAAGGGCAGAGCTGGACCTTGGCAGGTGTCAGCCATGGATGGAGCCACCCCAGTTTATTCCTGGTGTTCCCAAGGCACACAACAAAACTGACACTACACAATAAATTCACAGCCTCTTATTTATTGCCATCCCTAAACCTCATGGAAACCCTTGTAGGCACTTGGTTGCACTCATAAAAATCTTTATTTTTAACAGAGCTGGGAGATGGGCACCACAAGAGCTCATTCCCCACCTTGGCCTGGGGACATGTGAAGAAATTTTTTTTTTTCTGGAAAGACATTTGCTCTGCAAATACCCTGCACTGAACGTGGGCATGGGCAGCCCCAGGACTAGAGCTGGATATTAAAAATTCAGCTCTCTGCACAGAGCCTGGGGCTTTTAGAGCCACTCAGAGCTTCCTGTGCCCCTTTGTCTTGGTTTTCTGGGAGTGTGCAGGTCCCCCAGAAGCACTGAGGAGTTTGGGGATGCACAGATGAACCACTGCTCTCCTTCCTGCAGTGATGGGTCTCTCATGGGACCTCTGCTAAGTTTTGCCTCCTGTGGCTGCAGAAATCTCCTCCAAGGGCAAATCCTTTCTGCAGCTTCAGCTTCCAGCTTTTTTTGTTATCTAATATTATATTTTATTGTTATTTAATAGCTGCTCCTGAGACCAGTTTGGGATGGAGCAGAGCTTGAGGACTGGGATGAAGACTGGGGTTTAAAAAGGGAGATTAAACAGCACAAAATGCACTCAGGTAGTGATGGAGAATAAGGAAGAGATGTTCAGCATTTCCCCAGAGAAAGAAATACAGACTGGGAGGAGGCTGGACATGGCCAGGCTGGAACTAAAATACAGAAGCTGGGAGGATGAAAATGCAAAGATAAAAATGCTCATAAGATGGGGTCGAATGTGATCATGAGGTTAAAATGGTGAGAATGTGGCTCAGTCCTCTGAGCCAGCGTGGGCCACCAAGCCCAGGTGACAAAAATCCTGGGCTTGGGTGGGCAAAACCCCTCAGGGGATCTGGGCCAGATCTCTGCATCTCAGTCTCCACCTGTAACAGAGGAAATTCTGATGCCAGTGACCCCTAAGAAAAGCCCAGGAGATGAATCCCAAACACACCAAAGGCTCAAAAAGCAAAGATTTGGGCTGTTGGAAAAAAAAAAACAGACCCAAGCAGCAAAACCCATTATGCCCAAAGCCCAGCTGAAGGTGACAGTTTGTTAGATGAAATCCACTGAGGTGCTGGGAAGGGAAAAGAAAGCAAAAAACCCTCAGAGCTCTGGGGCTTTTAAGATGTATTTTTGCACAATAGCTGCCTTTTGAAATGTAAAAAGGAATAAGGGGATTCACAGGATGAGCTGGAGGGTTCTCCCTCTCCAGTTGCACGGAGATGAAAGCAAAAGCTCTGCGATCTTTTATTCAGGAAGGCAGGAGCAGTTAAGATGATTAACTGTTCCTAGTGAAATACTGTCCAAAGCACTGGGCTGGGCTTTTTGTCCTGCCCAAAAACGAGCTGGTGAGTTGTTTTCACAGACCTGGTGTGATAAGAGTGGCCAAGCCAGGGAGGGGGAAACCTAAAATGTGTATTTTGTCAAGAATATTCATGAAAAAAATCCAAAGGAGTGAAGGTTCACAGTTAAAATCATGCATTGCTTGTAATGAATTTGTTCTGCAGTGCCATGGATCATTGATCTGTGCAAATACAGCATCCATCACACCCCAGCAAAGGCTGCTGAGAGCTTTGCTCTTTGCTCTGATTTCCCCTCCTCTCTGCCTTCCTGGCTGCACTCACCATTTAAAATCACACAAAATAGGCCAATTTCAAACCTGCCATCCCCACAGGCCTGTGGGGTTGAAATCTGTGTGCTGGGATCACTGAGGTGAGCTCCTTCAGCACAGAGTGTCTGTGAATGTTGGGAGGTCAGGGCAACCCAAATCCCTTGGGGGAGCAGGAATAATTGAGGATTTGATCCAAGCTTTGTCCTGAGTCCACTGCAAGGTGTGAAGGAGACCAGGAATAACACAGTGCAGTCATGAAGGCTGCAAAGAGCACTGAGGAACATCCATGGTATCACCTCAGCCTCCCCTGGGCACCTCTGGGTGTTTGGAGGATTCACTTTGCTTAACAAGAAATGCCTGGATGGAAAATGAGTTTCTGACCCTGTGCTCCTGCTGTGGTCCATGGAGTGAAAAAGTCACTGAAAGTATAAAATATAGAACTTTTGGTGTGTGTCTTACTGTGCCCAGGAAATGTGGGTTTGTTTTTGTTGGCAGTGGGGTGAGGCAGCAGTGGAGACATCCATGGCAAAATAGAGATCCTGCCCCAAAACAGCAGCAGCTTCTCTGCCTGTGCTCCCAAAGAGCTCTTGAGCCCCACATTTGATGGAAGGGAAGTGATTTCAAAAGAGGAATCCAGAGGAAAAGAGATTTTTTTTTTTTTTTTTTTTTCTGCACAAATGATGCTTTTCAACCTAAAACCAATTATGTGTTTGCTGTCGTAGTTGCATCATTGCTGAAGAGCCCTCCTGGTTTGATCTTATAAAAAATGCTTTGGGTTGGGAGAGGCTTTAGAGATGATCTTGTTCCAACTCCTGCCATGGGCAGGGACACCTTCCACTATCCCAGGTTGTTCCAAGCCCCATCCAGCCTGGCCTTGGACATTTCAGGGATCCAGGAGCAGCCACAGCTTCTCTGGGCACCCTGTGCCAGGGCTCAGCACCCTCCCAGGGAACAATTCCTTCCCAAAATCCCATCCAGCCCTGCCCTCTGGCAGTGGGAAGCCATTCCCTGTGTCCTGTCCCTCCATCCTTGTCCCCAGTCCCTCTCCAGCTCTCCTGGAGCCCCTTTAGGCTCTGGAAGGGGCTCTGAGCTCTTTCTGGAGCTTCTCCTCTCCAGGTGAGCACCCCCAGCTCTCCCAGCCTGGCTCCAGCCCTTGGAGCATCTCCTGGACTCCTCTGGAGTAATTCCAACAAGTCTCTGCCTGAGAAGTGAAAAAAACCCCACAAAAAAACCAGTGGTATTTATTTCTCTGAAGCGAAATGTCATAATAATAATAATAATTTTTTAAATAATAATAAAATATAATGCCATTGGAGAAGACCTGGCATCCCTGAGCCATCTCAGCTGCAAAAGAAGATTTGTTGAAAGCTCTCCCTGGGATGGAGCCAGTGCTGGAGGTCAGCTGGGAGAACCCAGAGCCTTTCCCAGAGCTGTGTGTAGGGAGCTGAACCCACTCTCTGTGACTGCTCATTATTGGAGTTAACTTTCATGCTTATTTTTGTGATCAGGGAGTGTAAGGCTCTGTAGGAACTGGAGATAGCACGGTGTGATTGGCAGGGCGTGGGAGACTTGAATCCATAAATCTGTGCCTAGACATAATTGCTCAAAAGGGGATTTTTTCCTTCCTTCCATCCCAATAAATGTTATATATCCCAGCACCTCTGGGTGAGCCCCTTGAGGACTGGAGAAAATCACTTGCTGCATGCTGTGGGAAAACAGCACCCAGGGACCAGGAATTGTGATTGAAATGTGGATTCTGAGCTGGAGAAACAAGGTGCTGTGGCAGAAAAAGCCACACTGGGCATCTTTTGAAGGGAGACTGGAAAGGGGATTGGACTAAGTTGGGGGAATAGCCTTAGGCTGAAATTAGGTGGGATTTTGGGAAGGAATTGTTCCCTGGGAGGGTGGGGAGCCCTGGCACAGGGTGCCCAAAGCAGCTGTGGCTGCCCCTGGATCCCTGGAAGTGCCCAAGGCCAGGCTGGATGGGACATGGAACAACCTGGGATAGTGGGAAGTGTCCCTGCCCATGGCAGGGGTGGGAATGAGCTGGTCTTTAAGATCCCTTCCATCCCAAACCATTCCTGAGTCTGTGATGGGTGCTTGTGGTGAAGGACACCCAGGGCAGAGGAGAGAAACCACTCTGGAGAGTGGCTCTGCTTTTTTCCTCAGGGTTTGTGCCCTCCTGGTGTGAACAGGCCCTGGCAGTGCCCTCTCCTGTCCCTGGGCAGGACCCACTAAATGGAGCCAAATCCATCAGCACAGGGATCTCCAGAGGCTATTCCATGGGTGCTGTCCTGGTTTGAAGGACAGGTGTCTGCCAATAAAGGCAGAAGCTTCTCTTTGGAATGGAGAATGTAAACCCTCTTCTTCTAAATTATTACTCTAATTTTGAAATTAAGGGGCTCTCAGGCAAAGAGATGGGAATTAGGAATAACAGTTCTGTACTAGGAAAATTAAAATAGAAATGCAGTATTACAAAGAACAATCCCAAACCCTGCCAGAGTCAGAATCCAAGCTGACACCCGTCAGTCAGTCAGGGTGTTGGCACAGTCCCATTCCATGGTGGCTGCATCCTCCTGCAGGGGCAGATGTGGCTCAGCTGGAGCAGTGCTCCTGGAGAAGGGGCAGTTTCCTCTGAAGGTGCAGGGATGATGTGGAAAGGTCTGGCTTTCCTCTGGAATCCAGTGGCAAAGGCTGCTCTGCTGTTCCAAATGTCAGTTTTTCTCTGGGTAGGAAAGGCTTGGCTCCTGCCCTGGCTGGAGCATCTCCCATGGGATGATGGAATTTTATCAGCCATGCCCTGGGACTCACTGGCCATGAACAGGAGATCTCTCCTGGAGGGAGGATGGGCTGTGGCAGAGATAAAGATGATTGCCCCAGCTGGTTTAAAGCTGCCCATGAGCAGATAATGTGTGCCAGGAGATCAGGGGCACTGCCCCAGCTGGTTTAACAGATGGGGACAGAATTCACTTTTCTGGGCACATCCTGTATTCAGCCCAAGACAGGTGGGCTGGTGTTCAGTGCCCTGGAAGAGCCCAAACACTGGGGTGAGCACATGGAGCTCTGCCCTTGAGCACTCAATGCTGTAAAGATTCTTTGCAGATTTGGCCAAGCTGATGTGGTTAGCCCAAAACTGGAAGGGAAATCTGGTTTAACCTCTTTGGCCAGCTGGAGTCAAAGCCCTGCTCTCACACAGCCATGGCAGAGCTATAAATAAAATCTTTCCAGACAAGCAAAAAGAGGTTCCCTCCCCTACCTTCATCTTTCTCCCTGTAGCATTACTTGTCTGAGACATGGCTGGCTCTGTTTTTTGTTGTTTCTCTTGTTGTGTTCTTGTTTGAATACTCAAACCCTCAGAGGCCAACTCTGCACTGTAACAAGCAAAATCCAGCTGACAGGTGAAGACAGGCCTGGAGAGGAGAGCTGGGTCATCCTGACTCATCTTAGTCATAATTTGGGAGGCAAAAAAAAAAATCTTCCTGCCACTTCCTAGACAAAAAAAAAAAAAAAAAAAAAAAAAAGGTGTCCTCCCCCTTATTTTTGTGTCCCTGTCCCTCCCTGTGACATTGGTTTTCTGAGAGGTGGGTTTTGCCATCTCCAATTCCAGGAAAAGCCTGATGTGGTGGGAAGAGATTTGTCTGGGACTGGTGATTGGTGATGGAATGGGAGGAGACAAAGTCTGGAAAAATCTCATATGGCTTCAGAAGCACAGAGAGGGGCAAGGCTGTGGCTTGGGAAAAGTTGGTAAAAGTCTCTTTGGTCAACAGGGGAGTGCTTTGTGTCCAGGCTTTGTGTCTGGGTCTCAGCCATCTGGATTTCTATTGGTTTTTCTAGTTAAGAATTAAGCTGGATTCCCAGTTTCGTCCCCCTCCCTCTTCTCTCCTTGCAGATAATTTAAAATGTTTGGGATCCTGGGTGAAATACAAATGCTGAGTTGGTACAATAATCCTTTAGCCAATTGCATGGTCCCTGATGAAGATTTCTACCCATCACAAATTTATTTTCCAGCCTAAACTTCTCCTGTCTTCCCACAAAATCTGAGTTTACAGATTTCTCCCAGCAGTTTTGATGCAAATCTCGCCTGTTTAGATTTCCACGAGCAGCAGGGACATTTCTTGGGCACTGGTTTAAGTTGGGTGAGGAACTTCAAGCCTGGCACAACTGGGGCAGAAGTAAGGCTGGGATGGATGTGGTGTGGAAAACTCATCTCTCAGAGAAAGGAGGAGCCATTTGGGCCAGGAAATCTGGAGGAATAAGGAGCAAGGAGCAGAGAAGAGCAGCTGGGAGGTGGAGGTGGCTGGGAGGGAGAGCAGAGCCCAGGAGGAGAGGCAGCTTCAGTAGGACCCACAGAGGAGAGCAGGGAGAAAAATGAGGAGAAAACAAAAGCTTGGGGCACTGATAGAACAATCTGACTTGGTGGCAGCTCTTTCACAAGCAGGGAATTTTTTCATCCTTGCTTTGGTTGTGTGCACCCATGTAGACAGATCAATTCCTTGGATGGGGCTTTTTCTCTGAAACACTCAGAGCCAAATCCTCCACTAGAATATTTTCTGCTTGTCCTCTTAATATATTTTCAAATTGAAGTGTCCTGAAGAACCTGAAAAAATTCCTTCAAAAATACACTAAACACCCTTTTCATTTTTCCCTCATTTTGCAACAACGTCTTTGGCTTAAAAACAAAAATAAAATTATTTCAAGAGACCATTGCAGCTTTTTCTGTAAGAGATTCTGCCCAGGATAATGATACATTTGAATGCACTTTATTTTTAAAGTTTGTGTTCCAAATAATTTTTTTTTTTTGCTTCCTTAGAATTCATTCTAACTAAACTTCAAGTAAGGAGAAATAGAATTCTGTGATTTATCCCACTCCAGAAGAGACCAAGTGCTTGATCAAGAGGGGCTCCAGCCATGGCCAAGCTCTCCAGGAAGCTTCCAAGACTTTTATTTGCAATCTGCTTTGAGATCCCTGCCAGGTAAGGGAGGTGTTATTTGTCCCTAAGGGGAGCATAAACTCAGCTCTCACTGCTGTGGCTGCTGCCTTAGCTGAGATTTCCATCCCAAAGCTCTGCTCTTTGCAGTCCAGCAAAGAGAAAAACTCACTTCCAGCCACAGCTTGAGGCCATGGTCTGTAAAGCAGCAAAAACTTAAAATTTTTGGCTTAAAAATTTCATAGATATCTGCTCACAGACACACAGAAGCAGCTGATACCTTGTTCCAGCAGCTTCCAAAATTCCTGGCTCCTTGCTCCTTCAGGTCACAGGAAAATCAGCAATTTGTGTGGGTGAGTAAATTGACTTTCCCCTCTCCCAGAGCCCCTGTGGTGGGTGGTGACACAGACAAGCAGCCCCAGGAGCAGGGGGCAGGGGGATCTCCCCAGGATTTTGGCCAGGCTTCCCTTGCTGCTGATGTTTTCCTTGGCATTTCTGCCGGAGTGAAAGTGCTCCAGGGAAGGACTTGGCTGGCAGCTTTCCCAAAAAAGTCCTGCTGGAACAGTTCCATGCAATCAGAGATTCATTCAGGGTGGGGAGAGCTGAGACCACAGTCCAGCCACTGGCACAGCAGCAGCTTGTCCCCAAGTGCCACATCCATGTTCCAACTGTGAAAAAACAACTTTCCTGGTAGATTTGAAAAGGTTTAAAGTGACAAATAATAAAGCAAAAGGTTCTAACAGCAATTCATCAGCCCATTGCACATTCATTCACAGACTAAAAGTCTATCACCTAAAAGTTCCAAACTTTTCTATAAACTATTTTCCATATTTCAGGAATTGTTTTACATGGCCAGTCTTTGAGTGTGCCTTTTTAGAGCATGCATGTTTTTGGGCTGTTTTTTAAATTTATTTTTCTTATTAATCTTAATTTGGGCTGTGGTCTTCAGTTTCTACAGATGGTCAGTGCTGGTAGCTGGTGTATCAGCAGCAGTGTCTGCACTGGGTGTTATCCAACTGTAAAGAAAATTAATCCACAAACACCAGAGGTTTATGTCCAAAAAGGAGACAGAGGAGTCCTTTTTGCTTTATTCCAATAAAGGGAGAGGCCATGGGGCATTCCCCTGGGATCTCTCCGATTTTTGGAGGATGCAGCCTCCTTTTATCCCAATTTCCCATCCACTTTTCCCTCTCTCTTTGCCCATTGGCTGAGGTACTTGAGAGGCACAGACTGCCCAAACACCTGACACCTGAGATTCCCCTCTAATGTACAACCCTTCCTTTTAATTTTTAATTCTTATAGAATTCATAATTTTCCCCCCATTGCTTCTTTATCTTCAGTTACCCAATTTCATTTATTAGCAAACCTACAGTTTGTTTGTGAAGGGAAATCTCTTTTTCATTCATCAATCAGTGTAATCCCTCCATTGTTTCTTTTATCTTTAGGTGCTAATTGTTTCTACCAGCAATCTACAGTTTGTTTGTTAAGACAAATTCTACATTCCTCTCACAACCAAGCAGGCATTTCACTTATTACAAAGACACTTTATCAGCCTACACTGCTGATACTCTTACTCCTAAAGAAAACTACATCTTAAAAACCATTTGAACACCACACATATGGTATCCACCCTAATATTTGCCAAAAGCCAATACCATAATGTGTATTTATAGCACAGCCCTTCCAGGGATGTGTTCCCAGCATTTCCCTGGGCAGCCTGTTGCTGTTCCCTCATTGTCACCCTGGCTGCCACATGCAGTGACACTCTGAGTCAGGGAGGCAGCTGGGTGATCCTCAGCTCCCCTTTTCCTTGTTCTGGTCCATGGCTGAGCCCTGGAGTCACTCAGCTGGGCAGCAAAAAGGATCAAACCATCCCAAAGCCTTCCCAGAGCTGCCCCCTGCTCTGCCTGCTGCTCCTCAGGTGTGCTTATCCCAGGCAGATCCTGCTGATCTCTCTCTCCCAGCCCTTGGCAGCACTCTCCTCTTTCCAAAAGAGAGGGAAACAAGGAGCTGCAGGGATTTCAGAGCTCTGGGAGCACCAAGCCAGCTGGATGTGGGCTCCCAGGGCTGTGCTCTGTGCTCACAGCAACAACAGCCCTGCTGCCATCAGGACCATCCCTTTCTCCAAGCACTGAATTACACACAGCCAGAGCTGCTGCCATCAGCAGCTCCAAAGGAAACAACAATTTCCCCTTTTTGGACCAGATTTCCAAAGTATTGCATTGTATCTTCATTTTTGTCTTCTGCCAGAGCTGGGATTAAAAGCTCAAGGGACAGAATTTGGTGTTTGGACTCAGATATTTATTAATTCTTATCTATATTACAGTTCTACAGCACTTCTAGCTAACAAGTTAAAAATGGAGCCATATCTTTCTCTCTACAAGACCTTTTAAGCCTAAACTCTCCAATTAAGAATGGACACCTAATTTATTTTTACTTTTAACTTAATCACTAAACACCTGTGACTCGCAATGCAGAATTTTTTATCTAATTACAAAAGTACCACCTAGACCCATGAAGAAGGTGAAGAAGAAACCTCTGCCCTAAAACCTCCACCTTGCTCCATACATATTTCTATGTTCTAAAACCTTAAATTCTAAGCTTTCCACCATTTGATATTCCACACTTCTATTCAAACTACACACCAGTGATCTCAGTTCTGTTACTCAATTTTGGAAGCCTTCTCCACGGCCTCAGGTCAAAAGCAGTATTTTCCTGAGCTTTTCAGCATAAAAAGCTCAAAACTCTCCATTTCCAAAGTTCCAGCACCTCCCAAGCACTGAGCACTTCCCAGGGTTTTGAGCATCAGCAGGAGCTGCTGTCATAAATGGGGCCCCTTTAACGTGACTCAACTGAAATACAAAATCAGCCTGAAAAGAAGGGATGAGTTGGAGGATTTGAGCTGTTCTGCCTTGATATGAATTCTTGCCTTGGTATTTATACTTTCCTGGCTATTAATTCTTGCTTTGGTATTAATACTTGCCTTGTTGTTAGTTCTTGCCTCGGTATCAATTCTTTCCATGCATCTCCTTGCAAGGTTGCAAATGCTGTTTTACAGCTTGTGCCAGGCACAGACACACACACACACACACATCTCATTTTCACAGCAGTCCAACTGGCAAAGGGAAAAGCTGGGTCATCTTGTCCCCTAAAATCAAAGGTTGGCTTCTAGATGACTCAGGAACGTCCCAGAGATCAGCTTTATCTATTTATAAATTTATTCCGGCTGCCATCCATGAATCACTGCTAATAGCAAACTGTTGCATAATTTTAAGGAGGATGCTTTTGTGATGCCTCTGACCAGAGAAAATACATCTATTTTGGCTTGTGTCTATGAATAGATCCACTGCTCTGGCTCTGTGCATTTGCAAACCACAGATACTACTGAAAATAAGGCATGATTGGCAGGTACAACCTGATTAGCATATACAAATTGCTGGGGCCTTTCTCCAGGCAATCATTTTTACAAATTGTTTCCTCTGTCTCTGAGCTGAAAAGAAACAGAGCTATGAGGTGACTTGAGACTCTAAAAGAGTCAGAACAAGGCCAGTGTTCACACCAGCTCATTTCACAGCCTTTGGAATGTTCAGCTTTCACTGAACTGTGTGTTTTTCACTCCTTTCTCAAGAAAAAGGCCAAACATGGGCTTTGAGTGAAGAGGCATTTTTTTCCCCTGAAGAAAATCCTTGCTTTTTTTTTTTTTTTTTTTTTTTTTTAATTTTTTTTTCCCCTTAGAGCAACTGTTCCTAAAATATTTGCTCATTGTGGTTTTCAAACACATGAAAAATTGCTGTAACAGTTTATATGTTTTTTTATTTTAAAATCATATCAAAACGGAAACAGAGGCTTGTGGGAGAAAGAAAACCTCGCCTGATGAAAAGTGCTTCGGAGTGGGCTGGGATTATATTCCTCCCTCCATATTCCAGCCAGGAATAGGTTTTGTGAGATTTTTTGAACTGAGTATATTATTGCACACTCCCCCTGTGATGTTTGGTAGCACCAATTACGGAGGATCAAACCACGAGGCAGATTCACCAAGTAGCTCAGACTGGCCTCAAAGGTGTGGAATAATTTGATTTTCCCCCTTTTTTTTTGGTGTACATTGAACGTGGAGACAGCGTTGAACCTGTGGTCAAGAGCAGTCAGCTGCTGTTATTTTTGTGGTGCTGCAGGTTTCCAAGATTCCAGAGGTTTAAGATCTCCAAGACCTTCTTGCTCTCTGTAGGAAACACAGGGGTCAGCTGGAGGGTCAGTGGGTCACTTTCGAGCAAGGACATCTCTCCAGAAATTTAATCCTTCCCAATCCAATTACAATAAACAGCATCACTTTGCTGAACAGCCCATCCAAATTTCAGAGGCTTTTGAATCCATAACGAGGCATCTCAACGTCGCTTACGAATGCCAGGCGGAGTTCTGGCTGCAGCCTTAATTAAAAACATCTCGCAGCGGGGTAAATAAATAATTCTCTTTTAAGTCTGAGGCCATTTGGTGTTTCAGGCCCTGCTGAGCTGGTGTGTGGGAGCGTTGTGATAGCTCTGCCTCGGTGAGATAAGTGGTGGAGAAGCCGTTTGCACCCCCTGGTGTGGTCCCAACCACATCCTGCAAACTCTGGCCACAACCACTTGGCTTCTTCCACGCTGTCTCAGAGATATTTTTTTTTTTCTTCCCTTTCTCCTGGTTGCTTCTCTGGGGGCATAAATAAATGGAGTGTGAGTGGGTGTGTGAGTGAGAGGAGGAGGGATGGCAGGAAGGGAAGCTGAGCTTTTTGCTTGGTGCAGGAATTTCGGGTGGTGCTGCCTGCCCAAAATCCGTGGGTCACTCTCTGTTGTAACTTAACACAAAAGATGAGTTCAATGGACTGTTCAAAGGCTGGGAGTTCTCAAAGCAGTAGACTTCTATAGTTAAAACAATTTTGTTATTCTTTATTATTCTTTTCCTTGTAATAATGGCGTTCGGGATCCTACGTCACTTAGTTTTCAAGGCTATTATTAGTATCATTCCTTCTACCTCAGTAGTCAATCACACAGAGACGAGAAACATAAAACAATCTAACTCTCCCACTTACTATAAATAGTAAGCAAGATCATAATTCAAATCAAGATGGATCTAATATCTTTTCCCCACTTACTCAACAGAAAACGGGGAGATGTTGTAACCCAATACCAGGAGGTGTAAGGAATGTTTTAACCCTTCCCCCCTGTCCCTATCCTATTGGCAGAAAGCCAGTTTCCCCTCCCTGACCCTTTCCTAAAAAAAACCTGTTATCTGAGACTCTCTTCCTCTTTTGCCCTGGGACCACCATGAAATAAACTACAAACCCTGTGAAAAGGCAAAGGGCCTCTTTTGAGTCCTTTGTTCTGTCCTATGCAGAGCCTAGCTCCTTCTCAAAAACTAACCACAGTAAATAGCTGGGAGGGAGTTACAGCATTTACTGCAACTCTCCAACCCCAGCATGGATCATGGCTTTGCTCCTTGGCTTCCTGGCCAAAATCAGTGCAGAGCTGGTGCTGAAGGAACACAGGGAGCTTGTGGCCATCACATTCCTGCCAATGACCCAGCTGATGATACAAAATCATTGATGCTGGTGTTTGCAGCTGAGAAAAAAGATTTTGCTGGTGTAACGTGCAGTGAGGCAGGACACAGCCCTGCAGGGAGCCATGGAGGTGAAGGTATTTCAGACTTTATTTTGGAAAGAAAAGAAGAGGTTTGAGACACTGCAGTTTATGTCAATTCAGATCAAGCTGGGTGATGGGGGCAAAGCAGGACCCTGAACAGAGAAATTCCTTAAGGAGCAGCACTGAGAAATTCAAGTCAGTGAAGGTTTTCAAAATGCTTTAGTGAATGTTGGAAAATCTCTGAAAATGGGTACCTGGCTGACAGGTGACCTTTAAAGGACATCTTCAGAGCCCCATCCAAACTGACCTTCAATGCTCCCAGGGATGGGGCAGCCACAGCTTCTCTGGGCAACCTGTGCCAGGGTTTATCAGCCTCATAACAAAAAACTTATTTATTGTTTTTAATCTAAATTGACTCTCTTTTAGTTTAAAACGGTCACCCCTTGTCCTGTTGCAGCAGGCCCTGCTGGAAGGTTTGTCCCCATCTTTCTTAAAGGCCCCCTGTAAGCACTGAAAGGTCACAAGAATAAATAAATAAAAGCAGTTTTTCCTGCAGCCAAATGATTTAGGGAAGAATTAGTACAGATCCTGTGGAACAAATGAAATCCAAATCTGGAATCAGGCTCTCTTTCAATCTCTGCTGGTGGAACCCACAAATTAAACACAGAATCTCCAACCCACACAGGTTCCATCAGTGTGGGACTCCAGAAGAAGGATGTTCAAGAAGTGCTGAGGGAGGAATTTCCCAGTGTTCTGGTGTCTTGTGTTGCAATACAGGATGTGCCCAGCAATGTGGGTTCTGTCCCCATCTGTTAAACCAGCTGGGGCAGTGCCCCTGATCTCCTGGCACACATTATCTGCTCATGGGCCAGCTTTAAACCAGCTGGGGCAATCATCTTTATCTCTGCCACAGCCCATCCTCCCTCCAGGAGAGATCTCCTGTTCATGGCCAGTGAGTCCCAGGGCATGGCTGATAAAATTCCATCATCCCATGGGAGATGCTCCAGCCAGGGCAGGAGCCAAGCCTTTCCTACCCAGAGAAAAACTGACATTTGGAACAGCAGAGCAGCCTTTGCCACTGGATTCCAGAGGAAAGCCAGACCTTTCCACATCATCCCTGCACCTTCAGAGGAAACTGCACCTTCTCCAGGAGCACTGCTCCAGCTGAGCCACATCTGCCACTGCAGGAGGATGCAGCCACCATGGAATGGGACTGTGCCAACACCCTGACTGACTGACGGGTGTCAGCTTGGATTCTGACTCTGGCAGGGTTTGGAATTGTTCTTTGTAATCCTGCATTTCTATTTTAATTTTCCTAGTACAGAACTGTTATTCCTAATTCCCATCTCTTTGCCTGAGAGCCCCTTAATTTCAATATTATAATAATTTGGAGGGAGAGGTTTACATTTTCCATTTCAAGAGAGGCCCCTGCCTTTCTTAGCAGACATTTGTCTTTCAAACCAGGACATCTGGGAGGTTGAGGAAAGGATGATCCCTTTCTCCCGAACTCATCCCTCTGACACCTCACCCATGCTCACCATTCATCTATAAAACCCTGGAAAAAAATATACACATTTACCTGAAATTAGGGATTTCCCATCCTTGTCATGCTGATTAATTCAGCAGAATATCTTTTTTTAATCATGAAGCACAATGTGTTTGGTCAGCCATGGGATCACTGGGAGCTGGACATTTCCTCCCCAGTATCCAGAGGAACTGGCAAAATTTGGGATCATCCACATGGATGCTTCATGCCAGTTCCTGAAGGGACCAGCATCATTATAAACCTTTCTTGTGGATTGAATTGCACAAATTATTCCCCTGCAATATTTAATACCTTGCCATGGATCCCAATCATTATAATTAATAATAACACCACCCTGCAGGGAAAACGCCTCGTTTAAATGCTCTCAATTGTTAATGACTCAGACCTCGAGGTTTAATTCATCCTGTTCCCTCCTTGTTAATTAAAGGCACTCGTGCTGTCAGCTGGATTAGCAGCAGAACAGCTGCCCCTGCCACGACAGGGAAATTGCAGCAAAGTTATCCCAGCCTGGGACACCTTGGCATGGAGAGCGGGCTGGGGTTGGTTTTATCCACCAGCAAAGATGGAAAATGTGCAATGTGGTGATAAACTTGCTTCCCAAGCCCCTGAAATCCTCTCCTTTCCAACCCTGAGATTGTGGCTGGGGCTGATTTCTGCTCTGATTCCTTGATAGTCAAGAATTATTCATTTTGCAGCTGTCAGGCCGTATTTGCCACATGCGGCGCTTTTCTGTTTCGCCTCTCTCGGATATCCTGGGGTTTTATAACTGAATTTATGTCCTCTGTGGCTCTCCTAGAAATACAATGAAGCCAAAAATAATTGTGTTTATTGCAAGTCAGATGGAAGATTTTTCTGCCAGGAGGTAGCAGAGTTCAGGACCTGGTAGGATGATTTCCAGGCAGAGACAGGGTCAAGTGATGACAAAAATCAATAGATTTTAGAAGCCCAGGTCATTTATTTGCAGCAATGGTGGATCAAGTCATAACTTCCAAGATTTAGGAAGAAACCTTCCTGGGATCCATTCAAAATTGCGAAATTAATATTAATTAATTTACTTAGCAAGATTAGGATGGAAAACGAACTCACTTTCAATCCACAGCAACTTCTCTATCCCCTCTCCATATAACTTTGTATATTTTAGTCCCCGAGCCTTGTAGTGGTTTTGTGCAGGAGCCAAAATGCTGTGGAGTAATGGAAAGCTTAGTCAATCCCCTCCTGGGAATAGATGTAAATAAGGAAGGTTTGGCACAGGAATGAGCTGACGACATATTTCTTGGGCAGTGCACAGAAAAGGGGGGGGGGAAAATTCTCAAATACTTTTTCTTCACTTGAAAAAATGGTGCTTTCTTGTTAGGCTGAAAATATCCTCCTGGTACCCCCCTATCTCCAAAGTAGTTGGAAATGAAAGCAGCTTTGCAGAAAGGGCTTCTGAGGAGAATTCATAGTGGTTTGAATTATCTCTTGTGGTCCTGCTTGGATTCAGAGAAAACTTGGAATTTTTTTGCTGAAGGAATTGAATTCTTAGGGATTTGGCCCTGCCTCCGTCTCCTCAGACCCCTCCTGCCATGGCAGAACCACACACCCTTTCCCCCTTAAAAAAAAAAAAACCAACCAAAAAAAAAAAAAACCAACCAAAAAACCCCCAAAAAACCCCAACAAAACAAAACAAAACAGAACAAAACAAACCCCCAAAAAAAAAAAAACAAAAAAACCACCAAGAAACAAAAACCCTCAAATTAATTCAGCCTTTGCCACTCAGAGGATGCAGAGGAATTTAAAATCAAACCTCTGCACGTTCCACAAGATGCCACTTCCCCAGTGTTACATCCCTCCCTGCAGCAATTGCTGCTTAGATCAAACTCCAAAGAGCCAGAACCAAATTTTATCAGTGGTTAATCCTGTTAGAGGGACATGAGCTGGGGCATTCAGTGGGTTCTCTCCTCCACCAGTGCCCACCAAGATCCAGAACTTGAGGGTTCTTCACCTTCCCTGGGATATTTTGTGGAAAACTTGGTGGCCCACCACATTCCAAAGTCTCAGGATTGACAAATAGACAGAGATTTCACCCAAATGTTGGGTGGTCATTTCTTTCTGAGAGAGGAGACACAAAATGTTTGATGTTTGGGCAGTTTTGGGGTGGTTTGAACACACACAGCTGGAGTATTGTGATCCTATAACCAGCCAGGGCCTACAAGCCCACAGCTGGCTTTGCTTTGGGCTCCAAAATTTGGGTTTTATAACTCCACATAAATGGCTTTGGCTTGGAGGAGACCTTTCTAAACAAGAGCTCAACCATAATTTGATGTTAAACCACATTTTGAGTCCAGGCCAGCTTTTGAAATGTACATTTTGAGTGGAATCTCTTGAGTCCTACTTGTTCAGTCCAGCATTTTGCAAATCATGGGCAAGGCAGATATAGAAATCTGTGAATAAAACAAGTGTTGAACATTCCCTGGGGACACCTGGAGAGACCAAGAAGTCCAGCAGAGCTGCTGTGGTGGAACTACAGGTGACTGGGACAGTCAACTGGGTCTTGTTGAAGAGCTTTTTAAATTGACCACATGTCACAACAAAGCCCTTCCTCTGGAGGCTTGGAATGCAGGGAGCAAAGCAGAAGGACTTGTTTCTTTGTTTGTTTGTTTGTTTGTTTGTTTGTTTGTTTAAGCTGGATGATGAGCTACTTAACCTCATGGAATCATGGAATATTCTAAACAGGAAGGGACCCACCAGTATCATCCAGTCCAACCCCTGGCCCTGCACAGACACCCCAAAATTCCCACCCTGGGCATCCCTGGGAGTGTTATCCAAACCTTCCTGGAGCTCTGGCAGCCTCGGGGCTGTGCCCATTCCCTGGGGAGTCTGTCCAAGAGGGAAAGTGCCAAAAGAGAGGGAAAAAAAATGTAGAAAACCCCCCTGGACTAAATCTCCCCAGAGTTAAGTGTTATTGGCTTTTTAAAATGAAGACAGGGTGAGTTATCCTGTACTGGATTTTTTGGGGGTGCTTAAACAGCTTACCCATGATGGGAAGCCAAAGCCCCAGACCTAAAATGAGCAAAAGCAGCTTCTTTTATCAAACTCCTCAACTCCTGGGCCTCTCTAATGTGGAGTTTGGCAAGTCCTGCCCCATCCAGCTGCACACAGGATCCAGTGCTGGCACTCCTGGGCTTTTAGAGTGCCATGAAAGGCAGGTGTCACCATCAGCCAGCCCCACTCAAGCCCTCAGCACTGCTGGATCTGCAGGAATGCATTTGGCACAGCTGGTTCTGAGTGTTAAGGAGGATTTACTGGAGGGGTTTGGGTGCAAAGGAAAAGCAGAATTGGAGAGGTGAGCAAGGCACTGTGAGGGGCAGCTCAGCCACCACAGGGGGATGTGTCACAGTCTCTGGAGTCTCCTGAGCCTGAGTTCCCACCTGCAGGACATGTGGGTGGTTTAGAGCCCGTGCTCTTCCCAGCCCCATCACTGAAGAAAATGCAGAAGCTGTTTTTCAGGGTTTTCAAGGTTGTTTATTGTTTCTCATCTCAGAAATTCTTTCTCTAAATAACAGAGATCTGTTCAGCTTGAGATCCAGGGCAGAATGCCTCGGCCCTGGGCAGGGCTTATCTTTTATACTCTAAATTACTACCTAATATTTACAATTACTTTCCAATACATGACAATTTTATTGCACTGTCCAACTCTGTCCCAGACCAATCCAAAACTGCCAGCTTGGCATTCAACATGGATGGCATGGAGAAGAAGGAGGAAAAGACACACCACACCAAAATCCTCCATGTTAGCTACGAGCCCCCTAATATAAACATTCCTAGAAATCCACTTTTTCTAACTTCTAACAGTCTAATTTATACTCTACTTATCTTTGTGGCTTGTAATTCTTCCTGCAATGTTGGTAGTTTTTTTCCAGGGATTGAGATTCAGCCCCCAGGACCCCTGGGTACCATGCCAGGGTCTCTGAGACCCCTGCCAGGGGGGTCTGGAGGCATCCAGGGAAGCCAGGGGAACACCCTGGACTCCCACAGGGTGGGGAGTTGATCCCAGCAGCTCCTGGAGGGAAAGGAACCCCCACTCCTGTGCCCAGGCACTGCAGCCTCTTCCTCCACTGTGCTGGGAATGCCTCAAGCTGTGCCAGGATGGACATCAGCAGGAATTCCTTCATGGAAAGGGTGACCAGGCAATGGAAAGGGCTGTGCAGGAGTCCCTGTCCCTGGAGGTGTCCAAGGATGTGGCACTCAGTGCTCTGGGCTGGGTGACAAGGAGGTGATCACAGCTTGGACTCAAAGATTTGGAGCCCTTTTCCAACCTAAACCATTCTGTGATTTTGTGACTTTGTTTCGTGATTGTGATTTTGTTTAGGTTGGTGAGAAGAGGAATTTGGACATGACAATTTGGTTGGTAGGTTGTGAGTTCGTGGATGAAGATTTTGAAGAGATTCAGGCCAAATAAATATCTATATCTATATCTATATCTATATCTATATCTATATCTATATCTATATCTATATCTATATCTATATCTATATCTATATCTATTTCATCTATACCAATACCTATAATCTATATATCTATATATCTATATATCTATATATCTATATATCTATATATCTATATATCTATATATCTGTATATCTTTATATCTATATATCAATATGTCTCTTTATATATATATTGATATATAAATATATATATTTTATGTATAAATATTTTATATATATATATATATATATATATGTAGGTTTTAGGGATGTTAAAGGCACAGAGCAGGACACTTCAGATCTTGCCTAAGGCTGCCAGAGGAGGCAATGCTCCTGAGGAGAGGTAAAAGATTCAATTTGTTCAATGAGCTCCCTAAGCTCTGTTTTGCTTTGCCAGGGTGGCCCCAGGCTCACATCAATCCCCCAGGGCACGAAGAAGGGCAGGAGAACTCTCACCACCATTGCCCAATTCTCCCCAGGCCTCTGCTGCATCCAGCTCATTCTCCCCACTGTAAATATTCCCAGGGAAAGGAAAATTGTCCTTCTGTAGGACAAACTGTCCCCTTGCAGGGCAGGAAATCCATGGGAAGAGCTGAGTGCTGCTGTGCCTGAAGGGGATGTGCAGGAGAGGAGGCTACACATCATTTTTAAAAATCACTGAGCATCCCTTCCCCTTCTTTTGAGGGGCAGCAGCAGCACAAGGTGGAGATTGGAATTTTTCCTGTGAAGTTCAGAGCAAGGTTTTGCTGTGGAAAGGTGAAAAGTCAAATTTTCCCCGTGGAAGGAACATCCAGCTTGGAAAAGCCTTTGAGCTGTTTTATTCTGATAGTTTCCACCTGCCACTAACAGAGAGACCCTGATCTGATCACCCTGGTGTCAAATGAGTGTGATAAGCCCCAGAACCAAGTAATTCCAAGCAGGGGCTGTCTCCCTCGTTTTGTGTCACAGGGACAGACATTTCCAGGCAAAGCCATCCTTTTCAATTTCCCTCCTCCCTACAAACACCTTCCCTGAAAGTGATGAGCACAACCCATTCCCAAAGGGAAGCCACTTCAGGAAATGCACTTCCAAGCAGCTGTAGCCAAAAAAAATGACCCAACTCAGCTGCATCTCATGCAGCCCCTGGCACTGGATCCACCCAGGAGAGGTCCCAGCTCTGGGTAATTAAGAGAACACAGGCTGGAGCTGAGCCCAGTGAAAGCAAACATGTGCTCCTTAAATGCATTGGCATTTATTATGGTAAAATTCCCTTTCCTTGTTGTTTTTTCCACCTTTCTGCTTCCCAGCATTATGGCCTGGAGGCAGGAAGGGGTTGCTGAGGCAGCTGGAGTGTTTTCAGTGAGTTGAAAGGAGATGAGCTGTTATTTTATACATGAAGCTGCACCTACTTGATCCGTGGTCCAGAAAAAAAAAAAAAAAAAAAGAAATAAACCCTGTCAGCAACTCATCCACAGGAGAAAGTTGTCTCAAACATTCTAAAGGAAAAAACAAAAAGGGAAAATGGGATTGTTTGGCATTTCATCAATTCCTGGATGAGGGAGCTGGTAGGACCAGCCCTTCTGTAGGGTCATCCTCTGGTTCTCTCTGAAGTTTCCAGCAGTGCTGGTGGGCACTGGGGTTATCTGGACATCAGCTGGTAAAACAAGCCAGGACTGTGACAGAATCCTCCTTCCCCATCTCCAGGCCAGATGGTGGAGAACTGGATTCTTTGGTTTTTTCTGGTTGGGTTCTTTGGTTTCTTCTGGTTGGTTTCTTCTCTTTCTTGGGGTGCAAGTGAGGGTTCACACGGGCTCCACGCTGGTCTTGGACGTGGTTTGGTGTCCACACTCAGGTCCTTTCCACCAAAAAGGACCTTGAGGAGGTGGACAGTGCATCCAAGTGGGAAAAAGACTTAACATTTAGACAGCACAAAGCAGGAGGAATGGTAAAACTGGGATAAAGGAGGAAAAGATCAGATTCCCACAATTAGAGCATTTTTTGGTGGCTGTAGGACTGACTGGATGTACTCACTACCCACTAAGGATGAAGAATTTCGTTTGGTAGTCAGGAAGCACCAAATGCTGGGAAAATGCTTGGAACCTGCCTGAGCATTTCAGGGTCTCTCTGGGAGCAGGGATCAGAAATAGGTTTGGAATAAACCTCCAGAGGAAGGTGTGAGGTTGGGCCCTGCCTCTGAGGAGGTGCTGCAGATGTTCCTGGCAGCTCTCACCGTGGGCATTGGCTTTTTGGGGTTTTCCCAGGGTCAGCTGTTGTCAGTGCATCACTGCCTTCCCTCACCCTGCCCCATTCCATTTCCAGCCACGTGCAGCTCGTTGAAGCCCTTGGGATCATCTCAGAATTATGGAATTATGAGGATGAGGATGAGGAGAGGATGAAGATGAGGATGAGGAGAGGATGAGGATGAGGATGAGGAGGAAGATGAGGATGAGGATGAGGATGAGGAGGAAGATGAGGATGAGGATGAGGATGAGGAGAGGATGAGGATGAGGATGAGGATGAGGATGAGGAGAGGATGAGGATGAGGATGAGAGGATGAGGATGAGAGGATGAGGATGAGGAGAGGATGAGGATGAGGATGAGGATGAGGATGAGGATGAGAGGATGAGGATGAGGATGAGGAGAGGATGAAGATGAGGATGAGGATGAGGATGAGGATGAGGAGGAAGATGAGGATGAGGATGAGGATGAGAGGATGAGGATGAGAGGATGAGGATGAGGATGAGGATGAGGATGAGGATGAGGATGAGGATGAGGATGAGGAGAGGATGAGGAGAGGATGAGGATGAGGAGGAATCTCTTTCCCTGCATCTCTCACACCACGGATATTTCTGTTGCACAAACACTTTGAAGCGAGCCCAGCGTGCAGTTTGCTCTCCCCACTGGAAAATCCACTTTTCCACCCCAATTTTTTGCTTTCTGGGCAGCCTGCCAGTGAGTCCCTAATCACGTTAGAGGAAAAGCACGTCCTTGGGATGGAGGCAGCATTGGAAATAAAGAATGTGGGCTGATCTCTGTGGGGCAGAGGGAGGTGGGGCAAAAGCTCCACCAAAAATAGATTTGTGAAGCTCATCACTGCAGGAAGGGCAGCCTTGGTGTCCAAATGGAGTAAAAGTGAGTCTGGAGACATTCAAATATTCAAAATATTTCTCATTCCAAAATAATTTCAAGTCTAGTGGGAAGTGTCCCTGCCCAGGGCAGGTGGTTTGGAACCAGAGGATCTTTAATGTCCATTCCAACCCAAACCATTCAATGATTCTATGATTTTCCATGGGAAAATCCAGGCATTTCAGTGAAAGATGTCCAGCAGCCATCTCCTGTGTCAAATCTCTGAAATGTTCATGTGCTCAGCTCCAGATGCCTGAATTCACTTCTGCAGGACAGAAAGGACTGGTTGCTACACTGAAATCAAACTAGTTTTGGGTTTTGGTTTTATTTTGGTTTTCTTTTTAGTTTTCTTTTTGTTTTTGGGGTTTTTTTTTTTTTTTTTTTTTTTTTTTTTTTTTTTTTTTTTGGTTGGGTTTTTGGGGTTTTTGGGTTTGTTTTTGTTTTTTTGTTTTTGTTTTTGTTTTTGGGTTTTTTTGGGGTTTTTTTGGGGTTTTTTTTGGTTGGTTTTTTTTTTTAAGGGCTCTTGACTGCCAGAGTGAGGGTGCAGATAAAATTGCTCCCTGGGCAACATCAAATATTGTTTTTTTCCCTGTGCTCCTAATCCAGACAAGGCTAACATGCCAATTTCGGATTCTTGCTCCCAATAGGTTCTGGGGAGGGATAGAGGAGGGTTGTCCTCTATCAGAGAGCAGGAAGGGCCTGTGAAATTTGGGTTTGTAGAGTTTGTTCCTCTGGAAGTGCAGCTCCTGGGGGAGCCCCAGTGGATGTGAGAGGATTTATCCAAGTGCTTGGAGAGCAGATGGAAAAACCTTCCTCTGGTCACTGCTGTTTGAAATGATGCATCCTCCATCTGCTGCCTCGAGCACAGAAGTGCTCACAGAGCTGCTGCCTTCCCAAAATAACCCAGGGCTTTGGGAGAGGCTTTGCACAGCCCAGCCTTGCCTGGCCTGGGCTCTCTCAGCTTTCCTCCTGTGCTGGTGAAGGTTGGAGGTCACCTGGAGGGAACAGAGAGGTGCAGGTGTGGCCAGCCCAGCCCAAATGCCACCATGCCAAAGGAAACTGTTCCTTCTGTTGGGAATTTTCCATCATTTGCTTTGGCTGCTCCAAGAGACCTCCCCTGCATGGACGGGGTCTCAGTGTGACACCTGAAAATGTCACAACTGCAGCTTGAGCCCTGGGTGGGCTTTGAATTTGGAAAGCTCTGGGTCACAGCATCCTTAGGATGGGTGTTGGCTGCTCCTGCTTTCCCAGCAGGTCACAGCATCCCTGGGTGAAGGTGGAAATGTGTTGGCCCAGCCCATCCCTGGAACAGAGCCAGGGTCCCTTCCCTCAGCTCCCCTCCATCCCTGCTCCACCACACTGCACATGTTTCACTCCTTGCCTCCTTCCCCTGACTCTAAATCAGTTCTGTCAGCTCCTTAATTATTTTAATTTTTCTTCATTCTCCAAATCCCTCAAATATATTTTATATATAGGGTACAGGCTTAAAAAAGAAAGCTACTGCTGTGCCCTTGCCTCTGAAATATTACCAGGGAAATGTGTGTATTTCATCTCTGCCTTTCATTTTTCCAGACATGTTCTGCTTTGAAGAAGCTTGAAACAGTAATAGACTGATGGCTACACTCCAACTCTATTGATTAACAGTGAGTGGTCAAGCTCTTCAGTGCCTGAAAATCCATCCAGAAATGGGGACAGGTGAATTACTGCATTTTCCTGCAGATGGAAGGAGTGTGGGGAGGACAAAACCTACAAGGGGACTTCAAAAGATCTGCCCTCCCCGTGTCCAAATCCCCACTGGTGTGAAGTCCTGGTGTGGAGGAGAACCAATGATTATTTCAGTGGCTCAGCCCAGCACAAGGCTAAATCATTGATAAATATTTCAGCTCCTCTGAAATTGCCTCTGTTTAACCAGAGGAGAGCAGAGAAGGGAAGGAAGAGGGAAACTCTCCCACAGTTTTAACCAAGAGCTCAGTGCTGAGAGCAGAAATCTCTTCCCAGCCATTCCAGTCCCCACCAAAAGTCACATTTTTGGTGCGTTTTAGGACAAAAAAGAGGAAGCATTGCAGGATTTGCAGGATTTGCAGGAGCCCAAGAGCTGTAAAGAAGTTGTGCTGATGGACAGTGGGACAGAGGCCCTTCACCTCCCTTCCAGAAGGATTCCTCTTTGGAAATTCCTGGAGCTGCTGGGCTCCAGGGATGGTGTTGGATCCCAGAAATCTGGGAGTTTTAAACTTTCTGTGCTCTCTGGCACTGAACTCCAGGAGAACATTCCTTTTGACCTGAGGCCTTGGAGAAAGTTTCCAAATTTGAGTGATGGAGTTAAAATCACGGGTGTGTAGTTAAATAGAAGTGTGTGATTCCACATGGTGAAGGGTTTTAAATCTGAGGTTTTTATAAGATAGTGATAGATGTGGGACAAGATGGAAGGTTTGGGGTGTTGTCCCCTTTCTGTCTTCTTTTTCCTTCTTCTACAAGATTTCAGGCAGGTGTCTCTTTTCAGTGTCTTTTTCTTTTTTTTTCTTCATTATTTCAGGTAGCAGTTTCTGGTTGGACAGTCAGTGCTGCACTGAGGGTCACAGGAGTTTGGTTATTGAGTCAAAAGTATAAATAATACAGGTGTTAATTGTCTATTGGACTGTTTAGCTTTAAAAGACCTTGTAACTTGCTAAATTCTCCTCCATTTTGCTCACTTTCAGCTGGTAGCTAAAAGTGTGGCAGAACTCTCTGTACTTTAGATAAGACTTAATAAACAATCAAGCCTGAACATGAGAAATTTATCTCCTTTGTGTTTTTTAATCCTGACTCTGAGTGAAGACAGAAGAAACTTCAGACAAGCCACTAATTAAGTGTCACAGAACACCACCCCCGTGACAGGATAAGAGCCTGGGGATTCCTGTGGAGGCAAGGAAGAGGAGCAAAGTTTGGAAGCAGAGTGGAGACCTCACCTTCAGCTTTCACAGCCACATCCCCCCATCCCTCCAGCTCCTGCATCCCCTGGGAGAGATGAGAGCTTTCAGCAAACATCAGAGAATCCATTTTGCCTTCAGAAGGTGGGGAATATTTTTTTGAAATCTGACTTCTGCCAGGAGATATCTCCTGTTCATGGCCAGTGAGTCCCAGGGCATGGCTGATAAAATTCCATCATCCCATGGGAGATGCTCCAGCCAGGGGAGGAGCCAAGCCTTTCCTACCCAGATAAAAACTGACATTTGCAACAGCAGAGCAGCCTTTGCCACTGGATTCCAGAGGAAAGCCAGACCTTTCCACATCATCCCTGCACCTTCAGAGGAAACTGCACCTTCTCCAGGAGCACTGCTCCAGCTGAGCCACATCTGCCACTGCAGGAGGATGCAGCCACCATGGAATGGGACTGTGCCAACACCCTGACTGACTGACGGGTGCCAGCTTGGATTCTGACTCTGGCAGGGTTTGGGATTGTTCTTTGTAATCCTGCATTTCTATTTTAATTTTCCTAGTGAAGAACTGTTATTCCTAATTCCCATCTCTTTGCCTGAGAGCCCCTTAATTTCAAAATTATAATAATTTGGAGGGAGGGGTTTTATATTCTGCATTTCAAAGAGAAGCTCCTGCATTTATTGGCAGACACCTGTCCTTCACACCACAACAATGAGCAATAGGTCACTGCAGCAGGGTGAGTCAGGGAGAAGCCAGGAGAGTTTGCAGCTCCTCTGCTGCAGCTGCTGCAATATTTGGTGTATTTGAGAGTGTTTCCAAACTGTCTTTCAACTGAGCAGCCAAGCAAAGTTTTTCCCCTTGCATTTTAGGTACTGAAGCACCAACCCCCAAGGCCGTTCAAGGGTGTTCCAAAACTGCCATTTCCAATCTTTCTGCAGTTAACTCTGAGTGATGCTTGCTTGGCTGGAATAGATCACCAAACTCAGGTCCTGACAGGATTAATGCACTGGAAAAAGGCTCAAGCCCTTCAGTGAGGCCAGGTGCTCTCTGAACACAGCAGCTTTATGAGCCCCACGTGTGGCTGGAGAGTTCTGGAAGGACCAGAAATGCTCCAGTGGAAAGATGTTGAGGGAAGAAAAATAGTGGCAGTGACAGGATGAACAAGCAGCTGTGGGAAGGAGAGATATGGAGGAAATGTTCTCATCTTCAAAAACGCCTCAGTGAATAGCTGGGTGAGAGGCACTGATATTAACACATGTCTGAAAGCTGGGGGGTTCAGAGGAAAATGGATCTTTGGGCACAGCAAAGAAAGGTCAGAGGAGAATGGATCTTTGGGCACAGTAAACTGAAGGAAATTCCAAGGAGAATGGATCTTTGGGCACAATAAACTAAAAGAGGTGATGATACAGAAGTCCAGGCAGCTGAAACACTGCAAGAAAACAAAGGAGTCAAGGTTCATTCTTCTTCCTTCTCCTTTTCCTTATCTTATAATAAAATGAGATTTAACTTGTATTATCCCCATTGCATCCAAGAGACTTTGCCAAGGGGGTTTCATCCTTTCTGCAGAGCTCTCAGCCCCCATTCCAAGTTAGAACATTTCCCAAAGCCTTTTTGCAGGAGGAATTTTCTTGGAGAGTGGGGCTCTGAGCATCCCTGTGACAGGGAGTGATTCAGCCTCACCAGCTGCTCTGACCCCAATCTCACCTTTTCCTCCCCAAGCCTGTATTTGCACATCTCTTTTCCTTTCTGCATGTTTGAATTCAATAGCTTTTATATTTCTTTTTTTAAAGGACTGGTAAGGGACTGTTTATTGGATGGTGACAGATCTGTTGTCTGAGCAGCTTTCCTAATAAACCAGATTATTTTTGTTGATGCTGATAGCTACAGAAACCAGTGTCTGCCATGGATCTGCATCATCTGTTTTGGCTGTACACTCCTGCTTGTTTCCCACATTGTGATCAGGAACTTCAATACTCACACAAGGTAACTCTCCCCACCCCACTTCCATCCACTGATTTCCACATGGAAACCCTTGGGAATTCCCCCTGATGGATGTGGGACTGGGATCATATTAGAACAGATTAAGGGCAAGCAATAAGCAGCAATAAAACCACATCCATACAGCTTTAATATCAGCAGTGGAGCAGCATCCCTGAGCACAATTTCATTGATTTTAGTGGAATTATGTCATGCATTCATTTGAGCCAGAACCACAATATACATTCCAGCGCTCCTGGAAACCCTCTTGGAATTCATTCTCCAGTGGAGGAGGTTCCATTAGAATAAAGAGACACCAGTTTTCACCATTGATCAGAAAATATTGTAGCAGAGCCCAGCAGAGGGATTGCAGAGGACCTCACAGCAGACTGACCTTTTGCTGTGTGGCAGGGAGATTGCTGGAAAGAAGGGAACAATTAAAGAGTTATTTGCTGAGGGCACCCAGGGGCACTAAAACCCCTGCATTACAGCAGGCCTGGACTCTGCCTGTGCCCTTTATATTCAGCTTGCAGAGGAAGCTCCTCTCAAGAAACACATACAGTATTTTTGCAGCTGGTGACAAGAGAGCCTTGACAAATTTCAGATCAGCTCACTTGGAGGGAAGAAAGGCTGCCCAAGTGAGTCAAGTTCACTCCTCAGTAGCCATGACAACACTTTCAAGAACTCACAGTTTAGGGACGAAGGGAAATAAATTCTGATTGGAGACAAAAAGTGATCCATTACTGCTCCTCTGTTATCTGCAAACACCTGGACAGCTCCAAAGTTGAGAAAGGGATGCTGTGGATGATTCAGATACCCTTTCACAGCCTCCCTGGACAATCATCCCTTAGATAAGAAATCCTTCCTTAGGGTGGCTCATGCTGGAGAAATGTTGTCCCCCTGTGTGAGGTTAGGAGTGAGGTGCCAGACACCTCACCTGAATGTGAGGTTACACATCTCTGGTGCTCTGGGCACCAACTTCCTTGGGTTATCTTAAATGAGTGAAGCAGCTAATAGTTGATAAAAGGTTATTTATTACAGAGCACATCAGGCTCCAAAGGCAAGCAGAAAAGTGATGGAAGAAGCAACAGGCAAATGGCAAGAGCCTTGGCAAAAGCAAAAAGGCAAATGGCTAAAAAGCACCAACTCTCCCCAATACAAACTCTTATATAACATTTTCCCAACAAGCTAAGACACAAACTCGGACCACCACTCCTTAACCTATTAGAATTCTAGTTTTTTAACACACCAAGTTACACATAGATTATGCATACAACCTATCTTGTTCTATCTGAAAAATGCAAGCAATATTCTCACTGTAGCTCCAGTATGTCTAAGCACTGTCTACAACTACAGTCCTGGAGCCTCTACTGAAAACACTAGTCTGTTTCCAACCTTCACTAGAACACGTGCTTCCACTCTGGCATTTGAACTTTTCACTTACTAAAAGCATTAGAACTCATACTAAAACTGACTTACTGACTCACTTACTTATCTTAAATTTAGACCTCTACCTTATGTGTGAGTGGCTTAATATACTTCAATGTATCCACAAGCTCTAATTCAATTCCTGCACTCTGATTTTTCTCTGAAGAATTCAGAGATTCCTGACTCACTGACTCCAACACCCCTGCAGCCCCCCGTGTTATCTCTTAGTGCTGTAATTGGCCCTTTTTCTTCTAAGTAATTTCTTCTAAGTAATTGGTCACCTCTTTACCTAAAACCTTAAAGTAATTGGATAGTTTTCAGCTTTTAACATTATTGGTTAATCTCCCAAGCCATCCTAACCTTATAAAACCCTTTTGATATTCTGTGTACTCGGATTTGTTGCTGGACCACTTCATAGAAATAAAGTTTCCTGCAGAACCTCTGTGCAGCTCTCCCAGATCTCTATTTCTCTGCTGGCTAAGGTCCTGCAAGCAAAATGAAATCACAAAAAAAGCTGATATTCTAAAGGTTGGGTCTTGCTCACATCCAAGGACCTTGTGGCTGAAATCTGCCTGAAGCAGCCAGGAAAAGCTGCTCCATTCAGAACATTTTATCCAGGCTTGCTGTGGCAGAACCCCAGCCCTGGCAGCTACACTTGGTGGCATCCTGGGGAGGAGGGAGGGTGTGTTTTATCCCAAATAACTTCAGAGCTCAAGGAAGGGCAGGATGGGATGCTGCAGACCCTGGTGTGTGTCCTTGGGGAGGAGGTGGGAGCAGCTCCCTCCAGCTCCTCACTTGGGTGCTTCTGGAAGATATTTTGACTCCCAGAACTGCATCAGAGGAACAAAACAGGAGCAGATGTTCATCCTGAGGTGCCCCAGGGTAAATCCAGGAGGAAGTCTGAGATGCTGCAGGAGTGGTTTAACCTGAAGGGGACCCCAGGGTGTCCTTCATGCTCCACCCTGCTGCCCCTTGTCCAGGGTCACAACCAGCTGAGGTCAGGAGCATCATAACACTGCAAATCTTTGCTCCAGGGAAGTGCATCCTTGCCAGTGCTTGCCTTGCAAGTCACATCTGCTCTTTGAAAGTCCATTTCCCTTCTCTCCATTCCCTCAGGAAGTTTGCTACGATATTATTAGGGTTTTTGTCTTCTTTCATATTTTTTTTTCCTTCATCTTTTTGGCTGTAATAGCTGCCCTCCAGCTGTATCTCTTTTTTGCTTCTCATCCTGACAGCTTCTGCCAGTGTTAGTATCCAACTGGAATGTGGGAAACCAGAACATTCACTGGTCAGTAAAGGGTCAGTGGGAGCTTCAGAATATTCACAGCAGAGGAAAAGGGAATTAAGATCAATGTTTGCTTCCTTTGCCAGTCCCAAATGGGGGCAGCAGGGCAGGGGATGGGGTAATGTCCCCTCTGCTCTCCTGGAAATGTGGCTGCTCCCATCCAGAGGGTCAGGAACAGTAAATCCATTATTCTCTCCTGCCCAGCTTCATTAAAGAAGTTTTATTCCAGGTGGGATCAGCTTCCAAAATTCACCCAAGAACAAAAATGTTTTCCATCAGACTAACAAAAAATGCTTCCACTTCATTCAAATGAAAAAGATTCATTTCAATTTCAGTCTTTTTTTATAATTTGGTTTTTATCACGCAGAAAGAAAACCTGGTGAGGGTTTGCAGTTCTGTGGGGTTTGATATAAAATGCAGCAATAAGAAAAGAGAAGGAATCCTGTTAAAGGACAGGCACAGTTACAGGCTTTAGAAGTCAAACACCTCCAGAACCACAGTATTTTCCAAGAAGTGGGGATTAATAGGGGTTAATGGCCATTAGAAGCCCCCCTGAACCATGGCCATGTGTCCTGGTTTGGAGGACAGGTGTCTGCCAATAAAGGCAGGAGACTCTCTTTGAAATGGAGAATATAAATCCATCCCCTCCCTCCAAATTATTATTATAATTTTGAAATTTAGGGGCTCTCAGGCAAAGAGATGGGAATTAGGAATAACAGTTCTTTACTAGGAAAATTAAAATAGAAATGCAGGATTACAAAGAACAATCCCAACCCCTGCCAGAGTCAGAATCCAAGCTGACACCCGTCAGTCAGTCAGGGTGTTGGCACAGTCCCATTCCATGGTGGCTGCATCCTCCTGCAGTGGCAGATGTGGCTCAGCTGGAGCAGTGCTCCTGGAGAAGGTGCAGTTTCCTCTGAAGGTGCAGGGATGATGTGGAAAGGTCTGGCTTTCCTCTGGAATCCAGTGGCAAAGGCTGCTCTGCTGTTCCAAATGTCAGTTTTTCTCTGGGTAGGAAAGGCTTGGCTCCTGCCCTGGCTGGAGCATCTCCCATGGGATGATGGAATTTTATCAGCCATGCCCTGGGACTCACTGGCCATGAACAGGAGATCTCTCCTGGAGGGAGGATGGGCTGTGGGAGAGATAAAGATGATTGCCCCAGCTGGTTTAAAGCTGGCCCATGAGCAGATAATGTGTGCCAGGAGATCAGGGGCACTGCCCCACCTGGTTTAACAGATGGGGACAGAATTCACATTGCTGGTCACATCAACCCAACACAGTGGGTCAGGTGGGAAGGGACCACAGTGGCATCACCTGGTGCCACCTCCCTGCTCCACAAGGCTCAGGATTTTGTCCAGAGGGTTCATCCCATTGAGTTCCTGGGTGTTTTATTCCGTGGGAACTCCTCAAGTGTGCAAAGGATTTCTGCCCTGTTCAGATAAAGACTGGTTTGCTCAAAAGGGACCCTGAGACCCCCCAGCCCTCCTTGGAAAGCCCATCCCAGGGAGGATCTGATGAGGGGGATTAGTGGGGATTATCCTGAGTGAACTGCATTGGAGAAATGCTGACAAGCCCCAGATCTGCTTCATTTCTTCCCAGAAAAACTCTTGGGCTGAGCAGAAAATATTTGAAAGAGGTTGTGGCGGTGTGGCAGGAGGGTGGGGCTGCCAAGCACCTTCTTCTGAGGATTTTCTGGGTCACTTTCCTCTGTTGGTGGCCTCTCCTCTTCTCCTTGGAGCCGCAAGAATCAGAAATCACCTCCCACACTGGGCAGGGCCAGCTCTGCCTCCTCCTCCTCCCCAAGGATGAAGCTCATCCTGCTCATCCTCAACTCCAAACCCAGGGTAACCCCTCACCTCCTCCCAAAGGAAAAGGCTCCTTCACCTCCAGCCTAATGAAAATCCTGGCAGTGAACAAAGATCCCAAAGTGGAGCTGAGAAAAATGAGGGAAAGCAAACATGGCCTGGGTTGTTCTCAGTTGCTCCTGGAGGGAAGCAATGGGACAGAACTGGACTGGGAGATGCTTCAGCAGCATCTGAGGGATAAACAGCATTTCAGAAGCTCTTGTTGTGAAGAGAAACTGGCAACAGAAACAGACTCTTTTTGTTGGGAATGGTGGGAGGAAGGTAAAAAATAACAGTGGTGGAAAACTTCACCAGCTCTTTTCTACGCCTCATCTGCTGCTTTATTAGTACTCCTAAATCTGTTCTGCTAAGTATAAACATCACCAAATTTACATAAACTTCATTAAAAGCCTGAGTGTCTCAACTCTGCTGCTCCTGTAGCACACCCAGGAAATGGAGAACTTCAAACTCCTCTGCAGCAAAACAAGAGAAACAAAACAACATTTTAAGGGTGTTTTTGATTTTATTTTTTTTTTCCTGTTTGTTTCTTTATTTCTGCCTTTTTTTTTTCCCTGGTTCACAAGACTTCTCTTTCCCTTTGGGGTCTTTTCTTCCCATCTCCTCAGAGCACATTAAAAAAGAGAAATGGAATCATGACAAAACACACAATGTGATGGGATCTTCTAAGAGTTTTTATTTCCCTGCTGGTCCTGCAGCTCATGTCTCCAGTCAGGCTGGTGGGAAACACCCAGAAAACATTCCAGCAGTGCTGGAACAGGATAATTCCTCTGAGAGATGCTGTGGGATTCAGGATGTGCTGCTGAGGAAAAAGAGGACCCTATTTCTGGTTGGTAATCACTTAAATAAATCCCAAATAAATCCAGGGTTTGTGGCTGGCAGTCCTTGCTGCAGCCACAGGTGCTGCTTAATCTTTGGAATTGCTTAAAGTTTTGCTGGGATTTGGGGTCATGTCTCATGTGCACCCAGTGCCTCAGTTTCCCCAGGAAGTTTGACCTTTACCAGATCTGGGCCGTTCTGTTTATAGAATCACAAAATGATGGGATGGTGTGGCTTGGCAGGAACCCTAAAGATCATCTCATTCCACACCTTCCACTGGCCCAGGCTGCTCCAAGCCCCATCCAACCTGGCCTTGGACACTTCCAGAGACCCAGGAGCAGCCAGAGCTTCTCTGGACACCCTGTGCCAGTGCTTCACCACCCTCACAGTAGAGATTTTTTCCCCTAATATTTCATCTAACCCTACTCTCTTTTATTTTGAAGCCATTTCTCCTTGTCCAGTCTCTCTCCATCTTTCTTGTAGCTCTCTTCAGTACTGGCAGACCACAATCAGCTCACCCCAAAGCCTTCTCTTCTCCAGGCTGAGCAGTGACAATTCTCTCAGCTTTTCCTCCCAGCAGAGCTGCTCCATCCCTCTAATCAGCTTGGCTATCCCTCTGCATCAGTGCTGGAGGTAAAAATTAGGGAGGGATTTCAGGGAAATGTTTAGACAAGATTGAGTTCACCGATCTCAAGGAGAGCATCTGGTCAGACAAGTTAAAACATCCTTCCCTTGCCTCCTTCCCTGCTCTGGTTGGGAGAAACCTGAGAATGCTTAAATTCCACACCAGATCTGCTAAAGAAACACATGGACAAGCTGGTTTTTTGTTCAGCAGTGAGGAGCAGGGGCTGGGGACAGAGAATTTGGTTAAGTGCCCTTCCATGGTGTCCTGGTTTGCAGGACAGGTGTCTGCCAATAAAGGCATGAGACTCTCTTTGAAATGGAGAATATAAATCCATCCCCTCCCTCCAAATTATTATTATAATTTTGAAATTAAGGGGCTCTCAGGCAAAGAGATGGGAATTAGGAATAACAGTTCTTTACTAGGAAAATTAAAATAGCAATGCAGTATTACAAAGAACAATCCCAAACCCTGCCAGAGTCAGAATCCAAGCTGACACCCGTCAGTCAGTCAGGGTGTTGGCACAGTCCCATTCCATGGTGGCTGCATCCTCCTGCAGTGGCAGATGTGGCTCAGCTGGAGCAGTGCTCCTGGAGAAGGGGCAGTTTCCTCTGAAGGTGCAGGGATGATGTGGAAAGGTCTGGCTTTCCTCTGGGATCCAGTGGCAAAGGCTGCTCTGCTGTTGCAAATGTCAGTTTTTCTCTGGGTAGGAAAGGCTTGGCTCCTGCCCTGGCTGGAGCATCTCCCATGGGATGATGGAATTTTATCAGCCATGCCCTGGGACTCACTGGCCATGAACAGGAGATCTCTCCTGGAGGGAGGATGGGCTGTGGCAGAGATAAAGATGATTGCCCCAGCTGGTTTAAAGCTGCCCATGAGCAGATAATGTGTGCCAGGAGATCAGGGGCACTGCCCCACACCTTGGGGACAGAATTCACATTGCTGGCCACATCCTCTATTGCAGCCCAAGACACACGAGCAAAGCATTTCCCCCTCACTCCTGCCCTTCAAACACTGCTGGGAACAAAGTGTCCCCCTCCAAGACCAGCCCTCCCAGTGCTCACCAGCAACTGCTGCTCCCACTGGAGCTTCCTGAGATATTCCAGCTTGTTCCTGCTCTTCTCCCAGCAGTTTGAAACGCTCCTGACAGCTGGAGGGAGAGGCTGGGGTGCTGCAGTGTCCCCAGCCACGCTCCTTCCCCGTGCCCAGGCACCATCCAAGGCAGCCCTGAACCTCCTGGGCAGCCCTCAGGGCTGCTCAGTGGCCACAAACCCTCTCCAGAGTTTCCCCAGAAACTCCCACACCTGCAAACTCTCCCAGAATTACTCAGAGTTTGCTCTTGGACCCCATCCGTGAGCTACAATCAAAGTGAGAAGAGCCCTGAGCAGCCCTTGTCTTCCTTCAGCTCTCAGGGGGTTCAATGAGATGGATTTATTCAATGAGATTGGTTTATTTAATGAGATGGATTTATTTAATGAGATGGATTTATTTAATGAGGTGGGTTTATTACATAGGTTTAAGAGGTGATGGAAATAACCTTTCCTGCAACGTTTAGGCAACAACAACCAGGATGCAGCTCCTGTGAGTGGTTTGGGAGGGTGGAACAGTGCAAATATACAGCTTTTGGGAAAACAAATCCTCATTTAGGGCATGAACACCATGACTGTCTGCTGCCTGGAGAGCTGGAACAGGAGGAAACACCAAACCAGTGAAGGAATTCTTCAAGCCAGACCCTGCTGAAGAAAGGACAGAATAAACCCCAAGTGACAAGCAGGCAATTTTTTACTAAGGGTGCAATTTCCTCCTTTCTTCCCCAAAGACTGGATTAAACTCTTTGGGGAAAAAAAAAAAAAAATTAACAAAACACCCTCCCCTCTGCACTGAGGAAAGTCTGGGCACAGCCCTCAAAGATTTGTAATTCTCAACCACAGAACTGTCCCTGAGATAACAGAGAGGAAACAAAACCCAGTGTCTGCAGCAAAGAGCCCTCTGGATTCCAAGTATTTCGTTTCAGCAGAGTAAATGATGTTTTATGCCTATAATTAACTGGGAGCCAGTACACACTGCGCTGGTTTTAAGCTGACTCAATGCTGTCTGCAAGGCACAGAGTGATAAAACAATATTCAAATCAACTTCTTAGCTGAGCTGGCGAGTGACACAATCTGGAGAAGGATGCCAGGAGTAAGGGGAGGTTTGCAAAGCCCTGGGCTCAGGCAGGGATTTCAAGGAGCATTTTCTTTAAAGAGTTGGTTTCCAATCCACAGGCTGTGAGTTCTGGAGGGGCCTGGTTTTCTGAAGCAGCTGAGTTCCTATGGATTCACTGTAATGTTATTTTTCTAGGGAAAAAAGTATCCAAAAGTGCTGGAGACAGCTGAGGTTGGAAGGCACAGCTGCTGGGAGGTTTAGGTTGGATATTAGGGATAATTTCTTCATGGATAGGGTGATGAACCACTGGCACAGCTGCCCAGGGCAGTGCTGGAGTGCCCATCTCTGGAGGGGTTTAAAAGCTGTGTGGATGTGGCACTTGGGGACATGGGGCAGTGATGGCCTTGGCAGAGCTGGAGGATGCTGGATTTGATTATCTTAGAGGGTTTTTCCAACCTTAATCAGAAAATCAGAATACCTGGAAATATTCAAGGCCAGGATGAATGGGGCTTTGAACAACCTGAGCCTGCCAAAGATGTCCCTGCTCACTGCAGGGAGGTTCAACTAAAACACCTTTAAAGGTCCCTTCCAACCTAAACTATTAATGATTCTCAGGTTTGGATGAGTGGGAGATACCTCAAGCTGAAAACCCCTTCATTTAGGGGGTCTCTCTGTTGTCACCAGCTTGTCACTCACCCGCTGAGGGGTCCCTGATGATCTCTGGAGGTCGTGGCTGTGATTCCACCTGAAGCATTTGCAGCTCCAGGAACTCAGGATGAGCTGCTGGAAGTTTGACTGATGAGGAGAGCTCCCAAATTCTGGTGGGTGAATCAGGAAGCTGAAGGTCACCCTGGGAGTGCTGGTGACTGCCCCAGCCACCTCCTCCTCCTGTAGGACATGACTGTGTTGGGTTGATGTGTCCAGCAATGTGGATTCTGTCCCCATCTGCTAAACCAGCTGGGGCAGTGCCCCTGATCTCCTGGCACACATTATCTGCTCATGGGCCAGCTTTAAACCAGCTGGGCAATCATCTTTATCTCTGCCACAGCCCATCCTCCCTCCAGGAGAGATCTCCTGTTCATGGCCAGTGAGTCCCAGGGCATGGCTGATAAAATTCCATCATCCCATGGGAGATGCTCCAGCCAGGGGAGGAGCCAAGCCTTTCCTACCCAGAGAAAAACTGACATTTGGAACAGCAGAGCAGCCTTTGCCACTGGATTCCAGAGGAAAGCCAGACCTTTCCACATCATCCCTGCACCTTCAGAGGAAACTGCACCTTCTCCAGGAGCACTGCTCCAGCTGAGCCACATCTGCCACTGCAGGAGGATGCAGCCACCATGGAATGGGACTGTGCCAACACCCTGACTGACTGACGGGTGCCAGCTTGGATTCTGACTCTGGCAGGGTTTGGGATTGTTCTTTGTAATCCTGCATTTCTATTTTAATTTTCCTAGTACAGAACTGTTATTCCTATTCCCATCTCTTTGCCTGAGAGCCCCTTAATTTCAAAATTATAATAATAATTTGGAGGGAGGGGGTTTCCATTCTCCATTTCAAAGTAAAACTCCTGCCTTTATTGGCAAACACCTGTCCTTCAAACCACCCTGGGATTCTGAGATTTACATTGGCTGGATGATGGATCCTCCCTGGGCTGATCCAATTTTATCCATCCCTCTTGGTTCCCTCTCTGCCCCTGGCATCCCACAAAACTGCTCCATCTGCTGCAGGAGAGCAATTTTTCATATCAGAGATATTCTGATTCATCAGAGGCCAACATGAAATGGAAAGTTGTGCTAATTATTAAAAGCTACCAGGCACTGCTGCAGAAATAACAAGAAATTTTCCTATTTATGGCACCTTCATGCTTTGCTTTTCATTAAGAAAAGGGACAAGGTCTAAATTTAGGACTGGCATGGTTAAGGATTAGCTTTGAGATGAATTTTCTCCACACCTTTTCCTATAACAGAAGGAGAATTCTGGAAAACATGAAACCCCCCTATATTAGCAAGAAATCATGATATTTAATTTATTTTTACAAGAACTGATAATCTGTTTTTTTTCAACATCTGCCAGTGCATTGATGTCCCCCAGGGAGAAACCTTGCAGAGGTTTCATGGCAGTGAATCAACACCAGCTGAGCTGAATCATATCCAGATTTCCATGGAATCACAGAATTCCAGGGTGGAAGGGACCTCAAGGAACATCTGGTCCAACCTCTCTTGGCAAAAGCCCAGTCCAGACAAGCTGGTCCAGCACCATTTCCTGCTGAATCTTTTAAGTAGGAAACTCCCCCACTTCCCTGGGAAGATTATTCCAGGGGCTGATTGTTCTGCTTGTGGAATATTTTTCCTCTTTTACCCAATCAGAACCTCCCCAGGAGTGACTTTTCCATTATTTGTCATCTTTTCCATGTGATTCCTCATAAAAGGAAAGTCTCCATCTCCTTTGCAGCCACTCTTTGAGCACTGCAATGTGGGGTTGAGGCTCCCCAAACCCAATTCTCAGCCTTCCCTCACCTGGCAGCTTCCCAGTCCTTTGATTGTCCTTCTCCAGCCTGTCCACATCTCCTGGGAATAGCAGGGACCAAACCTGGAATGCTGCAGGTGCTGCCAAGTGCTGGGTGGGGTGGAATAATGAATTATCCATCTCTGCTGGGTCTCTTTTTTGGCACAAAGAGCAAGGAATTGTGATCCACCAAGATCCTTGAATTAGGCAGAGCTGCTGATCAGGGAGTTTTGTTCCTGGCAGGGTTTCTGTAGCTGTTGGGGACATCTGACACCATCCCCTGTAAGGCAGGACTCCAAAATCCCAGTTCAAAGCTGCAGAAGTGGCCCATTCATGTTTTTTTTTTGTTTTGTTTTTTTTTTCTGTTTTCCTCCTAGCTCATCTGGGAGAAACCAATAATCCACTGGGTCAGTCACTGACATCCAGAAACCTCCATGACATCTTCAGGGCATCCTCCTTGCCATGGGCATGAATTAGTGGAATTTTCAGGCATCCCAGAATTTCCCTGGGGAAAAAGGGGCAGCACAAAGGAGTTGGGTGGAGAGATCCTTGAAATGGGGATGCTTCTCACACAATCAAATATTTATTTGGAAAAATGGAGCTTTTCCACATTCAAAGGTGCCTGAGTGATCCTGTTCCATGCAGTGACACAGAGATGGGAAAGGAGAAGCCACTGAGGAGTGATGGATTCACAGAATTTTCACTGAATGCTGAACCTCACTTAAATTTTCAGCTGCAGCTTTTTTTCTCTGCAACCTGTTATGAATCTGAGCATCATAAGGTGCTGAAGGGGGAGGAGGACACTTCTAGGAAAAAAAAAAAGTGTTCAGTCCAGGAACCAGCTGTGATTGCTGAATCAGGAGATTTAGACACAAGGGGGTGGGGGGGGAATTTAAAAAGAAAAATGTCTGAAAAGTTAAAAATACAGCCTGAAATGTGGAGCTGCATTTCATCCTGCTCTACTACCAGATCCTATAAACCAGGGGAAAAGGGGACAGAGCAGACTCACAGGGTTAAAACCTGCAGGAGAGATAGGACAGGAGGAGACAAATCAGTCCAAAATTCTCCCCGTAATTATCACACAAAAGGTTTTGCAGAATTACAAATGTGACTTCATCACCTCTGGGACAGGAGGTGCTTCCCAGAAAGGAGATGTTTTCCTGCTCTATTGGTCACCAAATTCAGGACAAATTGGTTATCCCACTAATTGCTGACCAGATACCAGTGTGGTGCTGAGATCCCCAAATTCCTGAGGGTTTTTCCTAAAGAAATCCCACCTGGAGTCCTCTTCCAGCCACTTGTGGTGGAAGCACCTCTGACCTCATGGGATGACAGCATCCACTTGTGTCCCTGCTCTCCTGTCACCTGTGTCCAGCCCATGGATCCAAACTGGAGCAGCTGAACAGCAAAGGAGCAAAAAATTTTTTATTGTAGCCCTGCCCTCTGGAAGTTTAAAGCCATTCCCCCTATTCCATCACTACATATCCTTGTAGTGTATTATCACACAAAAGGTTTTGCAGAATTACAAACGTGACTTCATCACCTCTGGGACAGAAGATGCTTCCCAGAAAGGAGATGTTTTCCTGCTCTATTTGTCACCAATTTCAGGGCAAATTGATGATCCCACTAATTGCTGACCAGATACCAGTGTGGTGCTGAGCTCCCCAAATTCCTGAGGTTTTCCTAAAGAAATCCCACCTGGAGTCCTCTTCCAGCCACTTGTGGTGGTCCTGGAAACAACTGGGGTAACTGGTGATGTGCAGGTGACAGAGCCAGCTCCTGACACATGGGTGATTCTCCTTAATCCAAGTTTCCATTTTAAAGGGAAAATAGGAACTTCCAGGCAGGAGGATTTATAGGCAAAGGCTTAACAGTTAAATTTATTCATGGCTAAACTGAGGAGCCCAGAGTCATTAAAGCATGAAATTGTGCCAGTCAATTAAAGCGTCAATCACAGCCAGCCTCATTTGGGAGAGCTGCTTTAATCCCAGGAAAAGAACAATTTTTTGGCGTGGTGAGAGAGCAGAGAGACTTGAAGTTGGTTTTAGGGAAATAGCAGCTCCTTGGTTACCGTTCAGACATTTGCCAGTGGTTGTTTTTTTTTTTTTTTTTTTATGTACACAGATTATTTTCTGCTCTGCTCCCTCCAAGGTGACTCGTGTTTCTGCTCAAGTAGAAACACAGATGCAATTTGAGCTGGAGATGGAGTGACTCGAGTGGGCTACACAGCAAACAAACAAGAGAGCTCATCAAAGAGACATTTAAACCAACAAATAGCAGAATTCTGGGACATCTCTTGCTTTTCTGCAGATGATGGATTTTCCTTTTGTTTTAAAACTGAAGCAATTAGATTATTCTGCCTGTCACTTCATGCAACATGTGTTTATTTTATTGCCTTTTAAAGTGGGTTGTTTGTTTTTTTCCCACTCTGGAGGAATTCCTGGAATATCCATTGGTGGTATTTAACAGATGGTGATTGTCATTTGACAGAACAGGTCACACACCTCATTGTCAGGAAGGAGGAACATCTCAGAGGGGATTTACTGGGAGCTGGCTGAAGGTTTTGGTGTTGGATATAATCTTTTCTTCCTTATCCACCAAAAAAATCAGGGAAAAGAGATACAAGAGAGTCAGGTTTGGAGGAGAAACAGCTGCTCAGGGTGGCACCATGTCACAAGTGGGCAGAGAGCTGAGGGGACCTTCCCAGTCCTTAGTGTGGGGGTTTCACCTGCTGCAGGTGTCTGGAGGGATTTTGGAGGTGGGAGCAGCTTTGGGGTCTCTCTCCAGGCTGTGACTGGAGCCAGGAGAAAGCTTTGGGTGATTTTTGGGGGAAGCTCAGGCTGCAGGGCAGCTCTAAACCCTTCTCTGGCTGCAGTGGGGACACACAAGCTGTGCTCCAGCACAGCTTCCCCTGCTGAAAGCTCTTCTTGTGGGGACTCTTTGAACCAAAACCCTCCTTAAAACCCCTAAGGTGTGTGGCTGGCACACTCCTCTCCTGAATTTCTCAGAGTCTGCAGCTGTGCTTGGTGCAGGAAGGAAGGGGATTTTTTGGTTTTTTTGGTGTTTTTTTTTTTTTTTTTGGTTTTGTTTTGTTTTTTGTTTTTTTTTGTTTTGTTTTGTTTGTTTGTTTAGGTTTTTTTTTTCCTTTGTTTGTTTTGTTTTGTTTTAATCTGCAGTGGGCTTTGGAAAGTTTTCCTTTTGGGATCTCCCCTGTGCTGGAAGTGGGCACAGCCCAGCTGGTGGGGAAGCACCCACAGCAGCAGCATCTAGGACTAGACACACACTAAATTCAGGTAGCTTGGCTTGAAATTCGAATTTCTGAGGCCAAGGAGGTGGAGGAAGCTGCTTTGGTATCTGCTGGAGGAGCAGGGTCTGTGGGTGCACCAGTCCCTCCCTCCTCCCTTTCCAGTTTGTTCCAGTGCCATGGACACCAGCTGCCCACATTAATGTGTCTCACAGGATGGTTTGGGTTTAAAGTGACCTCAAAAATCATCCAGTGCCACCCCTGGGGCAGGGACACCTCTCACCATCCCAGGCTGCTCCAAACCCCAGTGTCCAGCCTGGCCGTGGGCACTGCCAGGGGCAGCCACAGCAAATCTGGGAAATCCATTCCAGGGCCTCACCACCCTCAGAGGGAGAAATTCCTTCCCAATATCCCATCTAACCCTGCTCTCTGCAGTTTAGAGCCATTCCCCCTATTCCATCACTACATATCCTTGTAGTGTATTATCACACAAAAGGTTTTGCAGAATTACAAACGTGACTTCATCACCTCTGGGACAGGAGGTGCTTCCCAGAAAGGAGATGTTTTCCTGCTCTATTGGTCACCAAATTCAGGACAAATTGGTTATCCCACTAATTGCTGGCCAGATACCAGTGTGGTGCTGAGCTCCCCAAATTCCTGAGGGTTTTTCCTAAAGAAATCCCACCTGGACTTCCCTTCAGCCACTTGTGGTGGAAGCACCTCTGACCTCATGGGATGACAGCATCCACTTGTGTCCCTGCTCTCCTGTCACCTGTGTCCAGCCCATGGATCCAGACTGGAGCAGCTGAACAGCAGGGGAGCAAAGAATCTTTTCTTGTAAGAGGAGACAAAAAGATTTTTTGCCTCATCCTGCCTTGTCAGTGAAATCCAAGACGTGGTTTGATTGCTCTCTATAAATATCCTGAGCAAGGAGTGAAGGAAATCAGTGCTAGAAACAAAAACCACCTCATGGAAAGGTCTTGCTGCCAATCTGGAAATTTCCCAGACCTCCACCTTGTGATGAGACAACCCAGGCTGGGATGGAGAGGGGGCTGAAAAGCTCCTGGAAGGGAAAAAAAAAAAAACACAGAGGGAGCTGGTTCTTGGTATGCCCAGAAAGGTGTTGTGTAACAAGGTGTCTGTGGGGTCCCCCCAGTCCTCCCTGAGAGCATTTGTCTTTCCAAACAAGCTGTAGATTGCTGGTAGATATAGTTAGCACCAAGAGATAAAAGAAACAGTGGGAGGGATTCCACTGATTGATGAATGGGAAAAGAGATTTGCCTTTACAAATGAACTGTAGGTTTGCTGGTAAATGAAATTGGGTAATGGAAGATGAAAGAAGCAATGGGGTGAAACTATGAATTCTATAAGAATTAAAAATTAAAAGGAAGGGTTGTACATTAGAGGGGAATCTCAGGTGTCAGGTGTTTGGGCAGTCTGTGCCTCTCAAGTACCTCAGCCAATGGGGAAAGAGAGAGGGAAAAGTGGATGGGAAATTGGGATAAAAGGAGGCTGCATCCTCCAAAAATTGGAGAGATCCCAGGGGAATGCCCCATGGCCTCTCCCTTTATTGGAATAAAGCAAAAAGGACTCCTCTGTCTCCTTTTTGGACATAAACCTCTGGTGTTTGTGGATTAATTTTCCTTACATCCCCCTCCTTTTCCCTCCCCTGGAATGCAGATAATGGCACTGATAATGCAGATTTCCTGGCAGGGGGAAGGGACTGGGCACATCAGCAGCTGTGACAGTGATTGGAGCATTAGCAGCACCTGAGACACTCACATCTCGCTGTAATTTGTGGAGTTAAAACCAAACCTAGTTAATTACCAGGCTCCAGACTATTTTTTTCTCCTTCCCACCTGCCGTGAGATATTGTGAGGTGGGAAAAAAATAGCACAAGTGCAAAGAAAAACCTTAATAAAAGCTTTGGAGGGATGTAAGTGGGTCTCATCTCTGTAGGTATCAAGGTAACTTTTGTCAGTGCTCAGAAGTTTTCCAAGGCTGGCTGTTTGATTTATTGTCCAGATCCTAAGCTGGAACATTTGTGCCTTGTTCTGGCAGTAAAGAACAGAAGTGCTAAGTGTGAGGTGTCCACATTGTGTTTCATTTTGCTGATGGATGTTTTGACAGCCAAGAGATTTCTCACTATGATCTCTTCTTTTTTTGTGTGTGTGTTTTTTTCTCCATCACTTATTTTTATAGGACACTGGGGGGTGGGGAGAGAACTGAACTTCCCATCAGCTGGTGGCATTGTGTCAGTCAGAGAGATGTTTTCTGGTTAAATCCCAAATAATGTCTTCTCAGCTTTCCAAAAGCTGTGACATTTTTGAAGTGTCACTGTCTCAGTCCTGGTGGTGTGCGAGATCTTGCGAGTGTGTATTTTTATTTTAATCCCTGAATTAAAACAAAGATCTCTCCTCATGACCTTGTTTGAGGTTCTTGGACCCTCCCAGGTCAGACTTGACCTTGATTTGTCACATTAGTGAGGCTGAGCAAGCTAAATTTGCCAGTAATGAGCCTGAAAAGATGAGAAGATGTTTCTTTTGGGTCAGTTGAAGGAAGGCTGAGGCTCCCCAGCCCCTCTGGGGACTTTTCCACGTCCCCATTTGTGCCCTTGTCACACTCAATACCAGGAGAATGCTCTAAAGGCCACTTCAGCCCAAGGATGTGGGCAGAGGAGTTGAAAACCAAGTGCTGGGCCAAGTTTATCTCCTGCCATGGCCAGACTTTTCTGTGTCAGGAATTGCAAGGTTTCTAACCCATTTTGGGGGCTGATTTTAATGGTGTCACTCAGACCACAGCAATCCTTATCAGTGTGGGATTTTTGGGTTAAAGCCCTTGGCAATCATGCCCAATGGTTGGGTTCAGCTTTCCAAGACAGGGCTCCAGCTGTGGCAGAGATTTACACAGGAGAGGTTTCAGATCAAATTCAGGTACCTCCAGCACTGCCATCTCCTCTAAGCAAATCCCTCAGGGCTCCCTTTATTGTGCCTGGAAAGAAACAGCTTGTTTAGAGAAATTAATCTCATCCCTATCAGACATCTCTTTTTGGTTAAGGACATATCTTCCCAGATTTATTTCTCCCCAGCAACTGCAAAGGGAGCATTTCCCTAAGCATCAGCAGAAATCTAAAATTAAACATTTCCACCTGTTCCTGTGATCCATGGAGAATTGTGAATTCTGGAGAATTTTTTTTGGTGACACTGGAAATGAGGTGAGTGGAGATGAGCTGTGTGTCCAAATACTGCAAGGATTTGGGAATGCATCACTGGCAGGGGCTGTGGAAGGCAAAAGAAGCTCATTTTCTGACCAGCCAGGTCCAAATCCTTTTTGAGGTGTTGCCTGAAAGAAATTCAAGGAAACATCTGGCCTTTGATGTTGTCCTGGTTTGAAGGACAGGTGTCTGCCAGTAAAGGCAGGAGCTTCTCTTTGAAATGGAGGATGTAAACCCCCTCTCTCCAAATTATTATTATAATTTTGAAATTAAGGGGCTCTCAGGCAAAGATATGGGAATTAGGAATAACAGTTCTGTACTAGGAAAATTAAAATAGAAATGCAGGATTACAAAGAACAATCCCAAACCCTGCCAGAGTCAGAATCCAAGCTGACACCCGTCAGTCAGGCAGGGTGTTGGCACAGTCCCATTCAATGGTGGCTGCATCCTCCTGCAGTGGCAGATGTGGCTCAGCTGGAGCAGTGCTCCTGGAGAAGGTGCAGTTTCCTCTGAAGGTGCAGGGATGATGTGGAAAGGTCTGGCTTTCCTCTGGAATCCAGTGGCAAAGGCTGCTCTGCTGTTCCAAATGTCAGTTTTTCTCTGGGTAGGAAAGGCTTGGCTCCTGCCCTGGCTGGAGCATCTCCCATGGGATGATGGAATTTTATCAGCCATGCCCTGGGACTCACTGGCCATGAACAGGAGATCTTTCCTGGAGGGAGGATGGGCTGTGGCAGAGATAAAGATGATTGCCCAGCTGGTTTAAAGCTGGCCCATGAGCAGATAATGTGTGCCAGGAGATCAGGGGCACTGCCCCAGCTGGTTTAACAGATGGGGACAGAACCCACATTTCTGGGCACATCCTGTATTCAGCCCAAGACAGATGTGCAGACACCATCCCTGACAGGGTTTAGATGCCAAAGCTCTCCCCTGGCCATGGGCTGTGCAGGACACAGCTCTGCCACACTGTGATGCAGCCCAGGGGAAGAAAAGGACTGTGGCCACTCCACAGGACAGCAGCTCACTGTTTTAGCTCCTTTTCACTCCCCAAATCCCTGCTGCTGGGCTGACAGAGCCCATTGGGGTGGCCTGAACCCCATTCCCAAATTCCTCAGTCCAGGAGCGGAAGGTTGGGCTGATCTCTGTGTGAGTTGTGGCAGGAGAAAAGTTAATTGTCACCAATTAATGCCAATTCCTGTGTGAGGAGGCTGCCAGAATAAGATTTCTCCAGACTTGACATGCCTGAAATACCCCCTGCTTTGGGAATATTTATTCCCAAATATATAAATTTTCCCTGTCTTGGGTGGTAACCACAGTGGCCATGCTCAAGATTTGCTCACCTCTAGGTCTGACCTTTTCACTCATTGCAAAATTTTATTGGGGTTTCTGCTCAAATTGTGCTCTTTTTGAGGATTTAGGACACTGGATAATAGATTTTAAACCTAAAAATGGGATGGTGTTGATGTATTGGTTTGCTGATGGTTGAACAGATTTATTCTTTTCTAGGCTCTGGTAGCTCATCTTTGCTGATGTATTTTCCTTAAGGCTTTTTTAAAAAATATATATCAGTGATTCTGATAAGAAGGATATGCTGTATTAAAAAAAAAAAAAAAAAAAAAAAAAAAAAAAAAGCAGAGGTGGAAACTCTGATTTCAAAAATACATCTGGAATTGCTGGATTTTTCTTCCCCTGATCTTTGGTTCTGGCAGCTTTTTCTCACTGGGATATTTTTGCTTTCTCTGTCACATCTCTATTACTCCTGCCATCATTTTTTCCAACCAGAGACACAGCCTTAGGTCCTTTCTCAGAAATGTATTGTGGGGTGTTTGCCTGTTAGAAAACAACCTTGCATTGTGAACCAGTGAGAAATAACTGTTGAAGGGTTTGGGGGCAAAAATCTGATGGTGCCAGAAATTTTCTGATTAGGACCAGTTTTCAGAATTGTATTGGGTGCCCAAGAGAAAAAAGCTTTTTTATTATTAAATTACATATTTCTATTACTGCTGTGCAGATTCTAGAGCCCCTGGCTTTCTGCTGACAAGGTCTTGAAGTCTCAAAGGCTCTTTCCACCCTTCTCCCAAAACTTTTCCACCACACCAGGAGGACTCTGTGTCCTGACCTGGCTCTGAGAGCCAAGACTGCTCCGAATTTTATCCCAAGAGTTGTTTGAGGTGTTTCCCCATGGATTGTTTTGCCAGGGAGGCCATGCCCAGGTTAGGGGGCAGGGCTGGGTGAGCCTGGGTGGTCCCCAGGGTGCTGAGCCTTCAGGCTGATCCCAGGAACAAGAGTCCTGAGAAACATCCCTCTGTTTCCACCCAGGATCTGTTCTTGCTCGGGGCTGTTGGCATTTTGATGTCTCTTGGAGATACAGCAGAGAAGTGGCTCTTGAGAAGTGACAGCACAAAACTCTGATTAATGTCTCCAAGGAGAGTCAACCAGAACAGTTTCCTCTGAGCTGCCTCCATTTCCATATGCAGCCCAGACTTTGCCTGACAATGCTATAGAAATGTGATGCTTGGAAACAGCACGGCTTGTTATCGGGAATATTTCCCCTCCAGCCTTTAAGGAGAGATGAAAAAAACCTCCCAAAGCTCTCTATAAAATATCCTGGGATGTTAATTCCCTAATTAACAGAGCCAACACTCTCCCATGCCACCCCTACCTGAGGGTTAAATTCTCATTTAGGACACCCAGGATGGGAAGAAGCATGGAAATGTGAAGTTAAAAGACTGGTGGAAGCCACAGGTGATCCTAGGACCCCACTCATGATCTCTTACTGCTTCTAATTAATCACAGAATGTCCTGAGCTGGAAGGGACCCACCAGGATCACTGATCCAGCTCCTGTCCCTGCACAGACACCCAACAATCCCCCCCTGAGCATCCCTGGCAGTGCTGTCCAAACCCTCCTGGAGCTCTGGCAGCCTGGGGGCTGTGCCCATTCCCTGGGGAGCCTGGGCAGTGCCAGCACCTCTGCATGAGGAACCTTTCCCTGATATCCAAAATAAACCTCCCCTGGCCCAGCTCCAGCCATTCCCTGGGTCCTGTCCCTGTCTCAGGGAGCAGAGATTGGAGCAGCCCCTGGGGAGGAGCTGCAGATCCTAATGAGTGTCTCTTCTCTTTCCCTTCTCTTTCCCTTCTCTTCTCCCTTCTCTTTCCCTTCTCTTTCCCTTCTCTTTCTCTTCTCTTCTCCAGGCTAAACCAACCAAGACCTCAACCACTCTGGGGGCCTCCCCTTTAAACCTTTCCCCATCTCCCAGCCCTGCTTTGGACACTCTTTCAAATCTTTCCATCCTCCTTTGGATGTGGCCCCAGCTCCCAAGAGCTGGCTGCAGTTTTTCTGGCCACACTCACCCCAGCACATGGCAGCAGCTGCTGCCCAGAGCTGTGTCCTGGGGGCAGCATGACCAAGGCATTCCAGAGTCTGGAAGTGCACAAAGATATTCAGATTGTCTGCCCTGAGCAGACAAACCCAGGCTCTGAGCAGGGCCCTGAGCCACGCTCACGATTTACGAGCTGGCTCTGTGGGCTGGGTTGATGTGCCCAGCAATGTGGATTCTGTCCCCATCTGTTAAACCAGCTGGGGCAGTGCCCCTGATCTCCTGGCACACATTATCTGCTCATGGGCCAGCTTTAAACCAGCTGGGGCAATCATCTTTATCTCTGCCACAGCCCATCCTCCCTCCAGGAGAGATCTCCTGTTCATGGCCAGTGAGTCCCAGGGCATGGCTGATAAAATTCCACCATCCCATGGGAGATGCTCCAGCCAGGGCAGGAGCCAAGCCTTTCCTACCCAGAGAAAAACTGACATTTGGAACAGCAGAGCAGCCTTTGCCACTGGATTCCAGAGGAAAGCCAGACCTTTCCACATCATCCCTGCACCTTCAGAGGAAACTGCACCTTCTCCAGGAGCACTGCTCCAGCTGAGCCACATCTGCCACTGCAGGAGGATGCAGCCACCATGGAATGGGACTGTGCCAACACCCTGACTGACTGACGGGTGCCAGCTTGGATTCTGACTCTGGCAGGGTTTGGGATTGTTCTTTGTAATCCTGCATTTCTATTTTAATTTTCCCAGTACAGAACTGTTATTCCTATTCCCATCTCTTTGCCTGAGAGCCCCTTAATTTCAAATTTATAATAATAATTTGAAGGGAGGGGTTTCCATTCTCCATTTCAAAGAGAAGCTCCTGCCTTTATTGGCAGACACCTGTCCTTCACACCAGGACATGGCTGTGTTGTCACACACTGTCACCCAGTGTCTGGCACTTGGCCATTCTCTGTCTCCCTCTTCTCCTGGTTGCTGTTAACAGACCTCTGGTCATGCTCAAAGGGTCAGAAATGTGAAGGAAAAAAACTGGAAAAGTGGTTCCAAATGAACTCTCAAATTTTCTCATCACCCTGAAGGAGTTAATTTTCAGTGTCTTGAGCAAGTGCTGGGAGTTTCCAGCTGCCCCCTAGCACAGCACATGCTGCAGCCTGTAAAGATTCTGCTTTTTTTTAATTGCTAGAGCAGCTCTTTGCCAAGTGGTGCAGCAGCAGAGTCCTGGTGCTGCTGTCCAAGGTTCCTGTGCTCAGTGGGAGGAGCAGGAAAACACCCTGTGCTGCTGGCTGCCCTGGAAATAATCTGGGATTAGTGGTGGAAAAATGTTGGGAGAAGGGGGAAAAGACCCTTTGAGACTTCAAGATCTTGTCAGCATAAAGCCAGAATCTGCACAGTGGCAACAGAAATAAAATATGTAATTTAAATTAAGAGCAATTGGCATGGAGCTTGGGAAACCATAAAAAATATAAAAATAATAAATAAATAATCTGCCCTACTTGGAGGGACAGGCTCAGGGTTTGAATTCAGCAAATCCAAAAGATGCTGGAACACAGCAGAGTTAGCACAGAAATCCTGGGAGCTCCTCTAGGTGTGGTGGTGTGAACATCTCCTGACTCTGACAGGGACCAGCTCCAGGGTGGGTTTTTCACACAGGTTGTGGGAAATAGAAAAGGTAGAAAACTCCCAGAAGCTGTGTGAAAGCAAAACTTAGACTAGAAGAATGCAAGAATACAGATATGCAAGGACAAGGAACAGTAAGCCTGTGTTTTTGAGCTGTGTACAGATAGACCTTAGAAAATATGTTAAGCAAGACAACAGAAAGATGCAAGTTTAATAATGAAGCTTTATCAATTATTTTTAAACTAACAACAAGCAAGCATTGTTAAAATCAGGGTGTACATGTAACTTTAGTAATTGGCTTAAGCAAATGCCTTTAACAGTATCCTATTGGCTAAAAAAAAATTTTTAAAAGGACCTTGTAACAAAGAGAATTTTGGGTGGTGTTGTTATGGTGAGAGCTTTCACCATCTCCCATGCTCACCCTGTAATGAGGCTGATGCCCTGAAATAAAAGCTCTAAGACCACCATACCTGCAGCCCCATCCTATTAAAAAAAAAAATCCAACACCAGGTGATGTTTTTGTCCAGCATTCACAGGATGTGGAGCTCACCTGTATTTGTGTCATCCTCCCTCAGGCTGGATGTAGAATCCCAGAATGGTTTGGGTGGGAGGGGACCTTAAAGCTCCCCCAGTTCCACATTTGTTTGTGAGGGAGGTCCAGCTCCTCACAGATTAAACCATTTCTATAATATCATCTTTCAGCTCCTGCTTTCTTCTGAAATTGTGTGTTCTACATGGAAGATTTTGTCAATAAAAAAAAAAAAATTAAAAAAAAAAAAAAAAAAAAAAAAAAGTGGGGTTGCCAGAGCAGAGCTGTCTGCTTCCTTCCCTGGGTGCCAGTGCTGAGAAGGGCTGGAAAAATTCCTTGGAAGTGCTCAAGGCCAGGTTGGAATAACCTACTTTAATGGAAGATGTCCCTGCCCATGGCAGGGAGTGGAACTGGGTGATCTTTAAGGTCCAGCCTAAATAATTCTCTGATTTGATGAAATATCCACTTTTTGCCTTAATATGATGATTTAAAGCAGTGACCTGCCCATTCATCTGGTGCTGTTGGGGTTTTGCTTAAACCATCTCAGACTAAATAGGGGAAAGGAGTAGCCAGGCTGCTAAAGATCTTGCACAGTGAACATGAAACATTTCCAGATTATAATGGCAATAAAATAAAGACCCATTTCTTACCTAAGGACACAGGTGGGAAGTGTCTTGTGGCTGCCTTTCAGTTTTATTGACAAGAGACTCAAAATAGCAGGAGCTTTTTTGCATGGCAGGTCAGAGATCTGTAAATCATCTTGCCAAAACAATCTGGATGATAAATCGAGTGGGAAATTAGACAAATCATCCAAATCCTAAAATACTGAATTTGGAAGGGCAGCCTGGAGGTTCTGAATCTGTGCCATGCTCAGAGCAAAGTCAGGTTCAGAAGCAGGTCAGGTTCCTGAAGCTGAGGTTTGAATTTGGCCAAAATCCCCCTCAGTTGCCACCATCAGCCTTCTGCTTGCCAAGCTCAGCAGTGCCCTGGGCACCAGGTCCTGCTCATCCAGGGCTCTCATTTGGGGTTATCCAATCCCAGATGAAAGATTGGACATTCCCTGTGGAAAAACACAGGGGGTTACACTGAGCCTTGCACAGAAATTGTGGATAAACAAGGAATTTCCTGAACTAAGTAAGGTTTGATGTCTTGAACATAAGGAAGGCACATGATCCAGGCTGTCCTTGCACTAATATTTTTTTCCCAAAGTATCTCCTACTGTTGGAAAATGAGCTGTGGGTTGAACAGATTTTTATTTCAAAAGGAAGAACTTGGCAAAGGGCTGCAAGATCATGACTGGGCTGGAGAGGGGGAACAGGGGTGATCACTCCTTCTTGAGGGATCAGCCAGAGCCTAAAGAGCTCAGCAGGTGGTTTAAAAAAGGGAAGTGAGACACTTCTTCACCTAAAAAGTGATTAAATTGTGGAACTCGTTGCCTCAGGATGACAGAGTGGGGAAAAAATTAAATAGAGGGGAAGGAGATCAAGTGTTGGAGGTTAATAAACATTACAGGAGTGCTCCTGGCTCAGCAAGTTGCTGAAATTTTAATTAGTGGGACAGGGAAGGATTCCACAAGGTTTTTGTGGGTCTGGCTCTGTCAGAATCCCTGATTCTGTCAGAATCAGATTCTCTTCCAGTCTGATGTGACTGAGATTCCTTGTCCCCAGGAGATGGAGGAGGGGGCAGGAATCCCGTGGAGATGAGCAACAGGGGGATTTGCTGAGCTGCAAATCTCTGTTGGGTCCCAGAAACCTGGGATTTTTGAGTTTTCTGTGATTTCTAACACTGACCCCCTGGAGAACACTGCTTTTGACCTGAGGCCTTGGAGAAAGTTTCCAAATTTGAGTGATGGAGTTAAAATCACGGGTGTGCAGTTAAATAGAAGTGTGTGATTCCACATGGTGAAGGGTTTTAAATTTGAGGTTTTTATAAGATAGTGACAGGTGTGGGACAAGATGGAGGATTTTGGGTGGTGTCTCTTTTCAGTGTTTTTCTTTTTTTTCTTCATGATTTCAGGTAGTAGTTTCTAGTTGGGCAGTTAGTGCTGCACTGAGGGTCACAGGAGTTTGATTATTGGGTCAAAAGTATAAATAATACAGGTGTTAATAGTCTGTTGGACTGTTCAGCTTTAAGAGACCTTGTAACTAACTACACTCAGCTCCATTTTGCTCACTTTCAGCTGGTGGCTAGAAATGCTACTGAACTTTCTGTACTTTAAATAAGATTTAATAAACAACCAAGCCTGAACATGAGAAATTAGTTTCCTTTGTGTGTGTTTTTAGTCCTAGCTCTAAAAAAAGACAAAAACCCCTCCAAACAAACCACTGATCAAATGGTACAGAACACCACTCCCTTACAACCTCCAGCTCTGCCTGTCAGTCCATGAAGAGCTGAGCTCAGAGCAGGGAGATTCAGGATTTTTGGGGAGAAACACAGGATTTTACTACTTGGGCTTCACATGCCTTGCCTGCTTTTCCTCAGAATCGTTATCAAAACCCTACAAACCCCCGTGGAGAATTTCTCAAAAATGCCTTTTCTGCCCAGATCTCCCTGGCTGCTTTCTTGTATTTCCCCTGCACAGGGATGGAATAAAAAGCTGACTGGAGACCTACTCATTTAATGCCTGAATTAGTTCCATTTTCTCTGCCCGAGGCTCCTCATTTTTTTCCACTGTCTTGCTGTTGGCCTGCTGGGAATCTCTCATTGTCCACAAAAGTTTCTCTCATCCTCCTAAATTGGTGATTTTTCCCCAAGCTCACATTTTTGCCTAAATATGGACTCTTTCAGAGCTAATTTCTCTTCATAGTTTGCTTAGGCACACGTGTGTGTGTGCTAAAATCAGTTTCAAAATGGATCAGATTTATTTTTAAGCCAAGTTCTTTTTTTTTTTTTTTTTTTTTTTTGCAGATGCCAAAAGCATTGATTCCTGTCTGATTAAAAAAAAAAAAACAACCAAAAAAACAACAAAACCCACGGAGTATTTTCAGCATGATTTAGTGGCTCATCACAAGGATCTTGACTGGCTTAACTAAATGCTTGGTGCTCACTCGTGTGTGGAAAAGGCCCTGGTGGCTTTGGATGCACATTATTTTATTTAACCTAAACACAATTAATCTTGGGGAGTTAAAAAGCCAGAGTTTAGGCTGACATCTCAAAGCTTGAGTCAATCACTAGTGGGAAAAACAACCTATTTCATTTTTTGGAGCAAAATGCTTTGTTTTAGTGGAGCTGTTGCCTTGAAATATTTTTGGATGCAAACTTCTGGAATTATTTCTGTGAAGAAAGCATTTCCTTTTAAATTTTTTCCTTCCTATTTTCATTTTAAGCTGTAGAAGCATTTATCAGGTAAGCCTTGAGTGCAACAAAACATTCAATTCCAAGTAAAGGCAAACAATGATTTTTTGGTTTTTTTGGAGACAAATAAACTTCTTTGCTCGATCCCTTGCTTAGAAGTTGTTCAGGGTTTGGATCATCCAGAATCCTGTTCTTTCCCTTACTCTTTTAATTCTGGAAGAACCCTCAAACCAGAAAAAACAGTTATTTATATGATTTAATTTAAAAGGTGAAACACTCATAGCTCTGTTGCAGAATGCTTTCAAAGAGTGACAGAAACGCCATCAGAATAAGGATGTTAGGAGGAATTAAACAAAATTATGATTTTTTTAAGGCTGTTTAAACACAGAAATGAATAAAACCATGACCTTAGGCGCAGCAATCAATACACTGCAGCAGCACAAGCAGATTCTGTCAGTGCTGGATGTGAGCTGGGCTGTCTTGGGGCTCTGCAGGCTGCCTGAACGAGCAGCTGGTCAGTTTGGATGCTGACAGCTCTGTCAGAGGGGCAGGCAAGGGAGGGAATGGGAGCCTGCAGGAGCTTCGTGTCCCCATGGCAGGACAGAAGCAATGACAGCTGCTGCTGAGATGTTGTGGCAGAGGAGATGCTGGCCTGGAGTGTTTTGGGGTTGGTTTTGTGAGGCAGGTGCTGAGCTGGGCAGTCAGAGCGTGCCCTACAGACATGGTGCCTGGGACTCCAGTTAAATCCTTCAGGATCACTCCTGATTAGGTTCTCCTTCCAATCTCTGCTCTGTTTTAAAACATCTCCCTCTGGACACAGCAGCTACAACCTCCCCTGCTGCTCTGTGCAATTCTGGCTCCATCTGTGGGGAATAAGATCTTGGAGAACATCTGGGCACATCACTGTGTCCACCCTCAGTCCCTCATTACATTCCCCGTGGGCTCGAGCTGCTTTCCCAGCTGTGACCCACCAGTCCCAACTGGAAATCTCATTTCTCTAATAAAAGGGCAGAAATGAGGCAAAAGGGCAATGAAATGAGACAGGGTAGGAATTAGGAATGGCTGCTGAGAAGAGGCCAGATGAGAACACAGAGCACATCACAGGAGAAATATTGATTGCTAAGCCAAACCCTGCCAGGGCATCCAACACCCAGCAAGGATATGGATAAAGGCCTTGGAGTTCCTGGTGGTGCAGAGCTGGGACTACACCACTCATGCCAGATAAAGCAAATCTGGAGTAAAAAGAACACTACAGACAATTTTCCCTGATCCTCTGAGAAGTCTGGCTTTGACAAAAAAAACACAGAGATGCTCAACAAGAACTGGAGCAGACATCAGCTACCCTGGAAATGTCCAAGGCCTGGCTGGACAGGGCTGGAGCAACCTGGGATAGTGCAAGCTGTCCCTGCCCATGGTTTTAAGATGATTTTTTAAGGTTCTAAGGTTCTTCCAACCCAAACCATGCTGGGATTTTATGATTCTGTGATCAAACGGGCAAAGATTTGTGGCACTGCAAGTTTGATACTACAGTGCTGATGATGAGAAAAGACAACCACAGGAAAAACAAACCCCACCACCACAAAAAGAGTTAAGAGACGCTTTGAGGTCAGAGAGATCAAAGATTCTACACCAAAATAAGGAAACCAAACCTTTTTTTTTGTTTTTTTTTGTTTTTTTGTTTTGTTTTGTTTTTTTAGAAAAAGATAACATCATTCAGTGTATTTTTTCAAGCTTGCTGGACATCATACCAAAACACCGTAAAGCTGTCAGGGAAATTATATGCTTTTTTCTGTTGTCAACCAAAGCGTGCTTTTATGGAGTCAATTAGCCACAAATGATGAACACACGTCACTTGTCTGGGAATGAATTACAGTACAACCCAATAAACACAACTGGCTTCGCTCTCTGATTATTGCCCTGACGAGGAGGAGGCACCAAACTTCCCTATCCAACCATAAAGGAAACTCCGTGTCGGTTCGTGTTTCATCCTGCAAATTCCTCTCCTTCAAGTGCTGCAGTGCTACAGTGTGGGGGGAAACGGGGTCATTGGTATTTCTGCTCTGACGTGCAAACCTGGACATGAGCTCAGGGAGTGGAATGCAATTACATCAGGGAAAAGGGTTCGGATAAGCTGGGGTGGCATGGGGGCTTGGATGTACAACGGAGCTGCTGTCGGATTCCTCAGAGAAGTGCAGCCAATGTCATCTTTACACAGGATTTTGTGTGCCCTCCACAGACCTTAGAGCCCTTTTTGAAGGTGGAGAGCCACAGTTTTATCAAGTTTTTAGGGTTTTTCTTTCCGTTTGGTTGGTTGGCTGGGTGGGTTTCTTTTCCTTTTTTTTTTAATTTTTTTTAATTTTTAAACTTTAATAACAGATGGGTAAACTGAGGCACAGAAAGGTGGTGTGACTTGCCCACAGTCATTGGTAGACCTTGAACCCCCCAGGTCTTACTCCCACCTGGAGCAGAGTGAGAAGGAAGGGTTGCTCCCCAAGTTCCCTCCGCTTGTTCTCAGGGTGAGGAAAACCACATCTCACTCCTAGTGACAATGTCTGGCCGGTTCCTGGGAGGCCAGGGAAGCGAGGAACAGAGGCAGGAGCCAGGATCAGGCACTACAGGATGCACTCGTGCCTCTCCGTGGCTTTCAGCGCCTCGTGCATGCTGGCGGCCGAGAGCCTCCTGTTGATGTTCCTGTACCTGCAGCGCAGCAGGTTCCAGAAAGTAGTCCTCAAATCCCGGTTGAAGAAGGCGTAGATGAGGGGGTTGATGAGGGAATTGGTGTAGCCCAGCCAGAGCAGAGTCCTCTCCAGCCTCAGCGGCATGCAGCTGCAGCGGATGCCGCAGATGAACGGCCGCGCCGTGGACATCAGGAAGAAGGGCAGCCAGCAGAATGTGAAGGCCCCCAGGATGATCCCGAGGGTCCTGGCGGCTTTCTGCTCCCGCTTGAAGATGGAGATGTTCTTGCGGTCCTGGCGGAGCAGCTTGGAGAGCGTGGCGCACTCCTCGGCGGCCTTGGCGCGCCGGGCGCTGCGGTGGGCGCGGGCGGGCGTCACCTCCAGGCAGTAGACGCCCTCCTCCTCCTCCAGGTGCTTGGGCAGGTTCATGAAGCGGTGCTTCTCGGCGCTCACCTTGGCCGCCTTGTAGATGCGGCTGTACATCACCAGCATGACGGCCATGGGGATGTAGAAGGCCACGCCCGTGGAGTAGACGGTGTAGCCGAAATCCTGGCTGATGAGGCACACCCGCTGCACCGTCACGTTCTGGGCCCAGCCGAAGAGAGGAGGCAGCGTGATGGAGGCCGACAGCAGCCACACGATGAAAACCATCTTGGCCATCAGCTTCCCGTTCTGCCTCACCGGGTAGGTGAGCGGCCGCGTGATGCCCAGGTACCTGCGGGGAGGAGGAGTTGGCAGCGTTAGGGGTTGGGGGGTTTTCCTTCTCAATCAGCTGTGAGAGGATTTTGGCCCTCGGAGGGGGCAAGAAATTAATTTGCCAAATCAAAGTCTCCCCAGGCATGTGATCTCTTGACCCCAATTTATTCCCCACTTTCTTGCAATTGCCCCAGGCGTGGAATCACAGAATGGTTTGGGTTGGAAAGACCTTAAAACCCATCCCATTCCAGCCCCATGAGCAGGGACACCTTCCACTGTCCCAGGTTGCTCCAAGCCCTGACTAGCCTGGCCTTGGACACTTCCAGGGATGGGGAGTTCAGAACACCAGGTGTCATTGAAGTGCTGAGTGCAGTCCAAATTCTGCATGGTCTCCAGGGGAATAAAAATGCTTTAAAAAACTGAGTTTTCAGGAATAAAAAAATGCTTTAAGGATTTCATTTTTCCACCAGAACTATTCTGCATAGAGAATAACAGCTTCCTGCCATGGCACATAACTCACTCCAGTGTCGCCCTTCCTGAGGAGACACCCAGGAGTGGGGTGGGTGATGCTCATCCATGTGCCACAGGACTAATTCCAGATGAAAGGAATAACTCCCAGCAGTGTTTAATGGGAAGTGGGAAGCACAACAGCCTTCTCTTATTTGTTGGTGAAGAAATACAACCTGCACTAAGATGGCCCTGGGAGACTAAGAAATAATCTTGCCTTTGGGAAGATTTCAAGATGTGTCTGGATGAGCCTTGCAAGCAAAGCTGGAGAGTGGACAATGCTGTTTGGGGGCAGTTTTTGAGCCCCTCATGACAAGAAAACCATTGAGGGGCTGGAGAGAGTCCAGGGAAAGAAACAGAGCTGGGGAAGGGTCTGGAGCAGCTGAGGGAGCTGGGAAAGGGGTCAGCCTGGAGAAAAGGAGGTTCAGGGGGGATCTTGTGGTCTGCACAACTCCCTGAAAGCTGTTGACCTCTGGAAACTCAAATAAGAATGACCCAAGCAGCTGGAACCATCTGCTTGCTTGCACAGCCAGTAGCTGCTGAAGTGCTGCAGTCCAGCTCTCCCTCAAGAGGAAAATGAGTGGAGTTTGGAGCAAGAGATCCAAAAACACCTGGTGACCCACAGATTCCCCAGTCCTGACCCCTGGGGTTAGGAGTTAACTTGTTATTTTGCCTGAAAGGAGCTGCAGGCTGCACCCACCATCAGCTCCTCGTGCCACAGGGTATAAATGTGAGCCATCCTGTCTTTTATTGGAGGAGTTTGTGTGATAAAGAAATTGTGTCAACTGTTGGTAAATTAGAATTGTAAAGCAATAAATCAGAGGGGGAGTTGGCTGCTGTCAGCTAACATTCCCCCTGGAAAACATCTGCCTGCTACTCAGCTCCAATCAATCCAGCAAAAACCTCGAGCCACTCGTATGGATTTCTGTTCTTTTACAGATTTTTTGATTCCAGTCTCCTGCTGCCAGGAATTTTTGGGCAGGAACACATCACCTCTTAATTGTTCTTGGATAAGCGGTGTCACTCCAGAGGGGCACTGAGAACAGCAGCTCTATGAGTACTTTCTGCTGAAAGCTGAACAAAAAAAGAAAATATCTGTGGAGAATTTTACCTCTGCTGTATTATTTTTTTTTCTGACAGTCTTACTGTGTTAGGAGATTTTTCTCTTCCCTGATTATTTCGCTTTTCCAGATCATCCCTCAAGATTAGAAGATGGAAATAAAATATGAAAAAAATTAAATTTCTCCTCCCCTCTTGACTGCTCAATCAATTGAGAGACTAAAGTGTTCTCCCCTGCCTCCCTGATAAAATGGGTTTGAATTCATTCACCGAGTCATTCTTTCCTTATTTTCCTCTGCATTCTTTTTTTGAGCTGGCCCTCATCACAAGAACCAACCAAAACTCTGTGTGGCCATCTATGTTCAGAGAATTGCAGGATGGTTTGGGTTGGAATCAAGATTACCCATTTCCAACCCCTTCCCATGTGCAGGGACACCTTCCACTATCCCAGGTGGCTCTGAGCCCATCCAAGCTGGGCACTTGCAGGGATGGAGCACCCACAGCTTCTCTGGACAACCCAATCCCTCCTGGTGGCCCTTGATGGGGCCAGACTGGGACAAAACCCTGCTCTGCTGTTGCAATTCCCAAATTAACACCCCAAATATCACCCCTCTATATCCAAACCAAGAACTTTGCCAACAAATCCGTGCTGTGTTGTGTGCCCTCCTCTCTTACTCTCAGGTTTCTTTGGAAGCTGATCCACCCAGGATTCGCTGAAACCTCAAGGAATTTATGTGCTAACCAAGGAAAACACTCGGTGACAAGGTTTAACAAGCAGGCAAAGCTGACACATTTCATTGTGCAGCTGCTGGGGGAAACGGGGCCGTTTTGAGGTTTTTGTAATAATTTTGAAGCCAGCAGGAAGCCCTCAAAATAGGGCAGTGCTTACAGGAGGCAAGGTGCCACTGACAGGCGATGCAATTCCAGGGCAATTCTGTCCCTTTGAATTTTTTCCCAGTTTTTCTCTGTGTGTATGTGTCAGTGTTGCTAATCAAGTTTAGGGGTAATCAGGTAACAAAGACAATTCCCAGGATTTACGGGCACTTTGTGTGGGTTTGCAGGGACTGATGGTGCAGCCACTCACCCCCATAAATTCCTGCCACATCCCTGATCCTGCAGATCCTGCAGCCCCTTGGCTGTGGCTGGGAGATCTGCCCAAGGGAGATTTGCACCAGCAAAGGCCGTGGATGAGCCAATTCAGAGCATTTATTCTACACTCAACAGGAATCATGGAATGGGTTGGGTTGGAATGGGTTGGGTTGGGTTGGGCTGGGCTGAGTGGGGTTGAGTTGGGTTGAGTTGGGTTGGGTTGAGCTGAGTTAGGTTGGGTTGGGTTGGGTTGAGTTGGGTTGGGTTGGGTTGAGTTGGGTTGAGTTGGGTTGGGTTGGGTTGGGTTGAGAATTGGATTGAGTTGGGTTGGGTTGGGTTGGGATGGGCTGGGCTGAGTGGGGTTGAGTTGGGTTGAGTTGGGTTGAGTTGGGGGTTGAGTTGGTTGGGTTGGGTTGGGTTGAGTTGGGTTGGGTTGGGTTAGGTTGAATTGGAGTTGAGTTGGGTTGGGTTGGGTTGAGTTGGGTTGGGTTGGGTTGGGTTGGGTTGGGAGGGATTTAGATCCCATCCAGTTCCACCCCTGAGGCAGGGCCAGCTTCCACTGTCCCAAGTTGCTCCAGCCTGGCCTTGGACACTTCCAGGCATCCAGGGGCAGCCACAGCTTCTCTGGGCACCAGTGCCAGGACTCACCATCCTCACATGGAAGAATTCCTTCCCAACATCCCATCTAATCCTGCCCTTGTCCTGTCTTTACATTTCCTGATGAAAAGTCCTTCTCTGGCTTCCCTGCAGGTCCCCTTCAATTGTTGGATCATTATGCCAGGAATTAAATAATAAAAACAACCCAAACCTCTCTGAGGTGCCCCTTTCTCCATCCTGCAGCTCCAAAGGTGAATCCCCACTCACACAGGAAGACAAATGAGCCCAGAATTAGGGTTTCCTTCACCCCACAGTTTTTTCACAATTCCATCTGCAGCCAAAATAAGCTCTTTCCTTGATTTCCAAGCTGATGCCATTCCTGCCTCATCCTGCTGAAGGAGAGGAGGGAACAAAAGGCAGCTGGAGGCTGCTACACCTGTGCTAAGTCAGAGCTATGGAGCATCCCAGGGATCCATCCCAGATACAGAACAGGGATCTACCCAGCCTGGGAAACATTTGGATGAAGGATATGGGAAAGGCAATCCAGCAAAATGCTGTGCAGCTTTCATCCCACTGACTTTTGGGAGGCATCCTTTTACTGAGGGTGACCCCAATTTGGAGCATATGATCTGATTTTGGGTGGAAAATACTTACCAGGGAAAGGGGAGAGCCCCAGCAGAGCTGCCTGGGAAATGGATGGAGAGTTTTTTCTCCACCAGGAATGCCAGAAGTGATGTGTGGGCTTTGGGGAGCTCCTTTTGTCAGTTCCTTGGCATTTTTATGGAGAGTTTCATCAAAGCTGAGCAGCCAAAAGTGGGGATTTTTTTTTTTGGGGGGGGAGGGGGGAGTTGTTTTTGGTTTGTGACATTAAAAAATCTGCAACATTGGCAGGCTTTTACATAAGGAAAATATAAGAGGAAGATGGATGTTTCTAGCATTTTTCTTTTCTGATTTCAAAGGAAATCAATCAAATCTCACTTCAGACAAGATTAGTTCTACCAGCTTCAATCGAGAGGCTTTTAGGAAGCGCTCGGCATTAATAATCAATAACAGCAGCCTACATTTTAATAGTCCTCATCATCCTGGGCAAACCAAGCAGCTTTTCCATCTAAGCTAAGCAAAATATTGAGGACACTTCAGCCATCAATAAAAACAGGGCCACCTCCTTGGCAGGAACAGGCCTGACAGTGCTGACCAAGTTGGACTCAGGACAGAAGCAGAGGAAATATTTCTATTTCCAAGAAGCACCAGGGCTTCTCCTCTTCTTCCTCACAGGGCAGGAGGAAGAGCTGGTCCCCATCACTGGGGGAGGTTTGGGTTGGTGCCTCACTGAGATAACAATTTCATCTCTGTTGGAGCAGGTTTTTCTGTAAGCTCAGCTCTCCTTGTGCTTCTGTTTTTTGGTTCTATCAGCACAGAAATTGAGAACTGTGCTTTTGGAGATGTTTCCATCAAGAGTCAAACCAAAAATCCTGCCCATCCCAGGCTCAGGGGGATGATCCTGGATCCTCAATCCACGTCCACTCACTGCCTGGGGTTGCTGGGTGGGTGTGGAGCAGTGATGCTGCACAGGATGCTTGAGACACTGCCCTGGGATGATTCACACAACTCCCAGCCCATTCCTGGGCATCCTTGAGGGGGAAAGCAGCAGGACAGCACCCCAGTCACCTCCTCCTCTGATGTGCACCAGAGGACATCCCAATAATTCCCATTTCCTCCTGAGCTCCGGCACAGACTGACCCCACAAGCCCCCTGCACTTGCAGGTTGTCCTTCCTCCACCACTGGAGGAACTGTCCAAGTTCTTCCCTCTGCTCAGTCCTTGCTGTTTTTTCTCCTTTCCCAGCTGGAAATTCATCCCAAGCAACTTCCCAGCAACCACCCAACTTCCCCATCAGGCCTGTGGCAAGGGGAGGACGAAGCTCTGGGAGCAGAGTGATCACAGTGCAGCTCCTGTGCCAACACACGAGGGACCAGCCCCTGCCAGAAAATTCGGGCTGCTTGACAACTTCCTGGGGCACAGCTTTTCCCTCTCTCCTTCCCAGGAAAGACAAATTCAGGATCTGCCTGCATGGTGTCTTTGGATGTGGATCTGCTCGGGAGAGGGGGGATGGGAAAGGATGTGAAAGAAAGGAGTGGAAGGAAAGGAAAAGGATTTTTTTGGGAAAGAGGAAAGGATTTGTTTGTGTGTGTTTGGAAAGGAAAGTCCTGGAAAGGAAAGGTGGGATGAAATGGGGTGGGATTGGTTCGTTGGGAAAGGAGGGGAAGGAAATAGGAAGAGAAGGGGAAAAGAAAGGAAGGGGAAAGGGAAAGAAAGGAAAAGAAAAGGAAAGGAAAGGGAAAGGAAAGGGAAAGGGAAAGGGAAAGGAAAGGAAAGGAAAGGAAAGGAAAGGAAAGGAAAGGAAAGGAAAGGAAAGGAAAGGAAAGGAAAGGAAAGGAAAGGAAAGGGAGAAGGGTTGCATGTATTGGGCTTTTGGAGACTTGGGATGGGGTGGGGAGAGTTGTTGGCATGCTTGGCCAAGGAAAAAAATATAGGGGAAAGAGAAAAAGAGAAAATGGAAAGAGGGGAAAGAGGGAAAGGGAAAAAAGGAAACGGGAAGGGAAGGGAAGGCAAGGCAAAGCAAAAGGAGAAAAACAAGAAGGAGAAAAACAAGAAGGAGAAGGAGAAGGAGAAGGAGAAGGAGAAGGAAAAGGAAAAGGAGAAGGAGAAGGAAAAGGAAAAGGAAAAGGAAAAGGAAAAGGAAAAGGAAAAGGAAAAGGAAAAGGAAAAGGAAAAGGAAAAGGAAAAGGAAAAGGAAAAGGAAAAGGAAATTTTCAAGCAAAGCCTCTCTGGTTAGTGTGCAGCCACTTCCCTGCTCCTCAGTCACGGGAGGAAGAACTGACACTTCATTCCTGCATTTCATCCCTTCCCTCTCACAGAGTCAGGCTCCTGCCAGCTCTGAGCACACCTGCTTTTTTTTTTTTTCCCAGACAGGAAAATTATTAAAATAGAGCAAGTTCAGCAGAAGAGCTGAACCTTGCCTGTGCCCTGGCAGGGGTTTTTCTCTGTGCCAGCAGCTCTGAGCTGCCCAGGGCTGTGGATGTGCAGCTCCCAGGGAAGCAGTGCCTGGTGGGGGTGAAGGTTTCAGAGCAGGGCTGGCTGCTGGCGTGCCCTGAGGAGGATGTCAAGCAGCAGCAGCAGGATTTTCTCAGTCCTTTCTGCCTCGTCACCTGCTGTCACACCTGCAGAGGTGACCAGGGAGGTGGCACAGCTGACAGGGCACATCTCAGATGTGTTGTGTGTCCCTTCCCTGAGCTGCTGCTCCCAGGCCAGCAGTGCTGGCTCAGCCCAGAGTGACCCCCCGAGCTCCCAGCACACGTCAGCCCCGGCCACCGGCTCGGCCCCGATGACGCAGCTGCTAAAATTAGAGCCACCAAGGTGCTGACTTGTCCAAGCCTGGACACTTTGCCAGGCAGGCTTAGCCTTTCCCTGCCAGCCCCAGGTGTGGGAGGTGAAGCCAGCAAATCCTCACAGATGTGTTCACTGAGCTAAACCAGTGGGGTTGGGATCTTGGGATGGGGTGTGGGGCGCTGCTGATGTCCTTAGCCAGGGAGCAGCAGAGAATTCCACAGGATGGGCTCCAGAAGCCCTGGAACCTGGATTTCCAAAGGGCATCTGAGGGGGTTTTTTGCTTTCTTGAATGGTTTCATCCTCCCATGGAGAAGTTAGGTGCTGTTCCTCAGGAACAACCTGAAGCAGCTGCCAAAAGGGGGAAGACTAAGGAAGTGACTTAGGGAAGTTACTTGGGGAAACACCCTGAGCCCCAGCTCTTCCAAAGGGAGTGAGGCACTGAATTCCCACAGAAAACCTGGAAAAAAACACCTCCAGGAGCACACACAACCCTATCTGCCCCCAACCTCCAAAACACCCCAAATATCAGAGCCCAGCTGAGCCCAGGGCAGCACCCACCCTGCCTTACCTGTCCACGCTGATGATGCACAAGGTCATGATGGAGGCAGTGCAGCACATCACATCCATGGCGATGAAGACGTTGCAGAACACCTTCCCAAAGAGCCACTCGCCCCCCACCAGGTCCGTGATGGTGACAAAGGGCATGACAGCAAAGGCCACCGACAGATCCGCGGCCGCCAGGGACACCACCAGGTAGTTGGAGGGCTGCCGGAGCTTCTTGACGATGCACACGGAGATGATGACCAGCCCGTTGCCGGCGATGGTGGTGAGGATGATGATGGAGAGCACGGCCCCGATGACGAGTTTCTCGGTGTCCCCATAGAGCAGGATCTCCTCGCCGCAGTCCGTGCCGTTGGTCAGGTTGGAGGGCGGCAGCTCGGGCTCGGCTGGGGCGGGGGGTTCCTCAGTCATGAATGGGTTGGGGAGTGCTGCTTCCCGAGCCGGCCGCTGCTGCTCTGTGCTCTCCACCAGCAGAAGGTGCTGCTCCAGGAGCCTCCTGGGTTTCAGCAGCATGCTCCGAGCTCGGCACCGGCGCTCCCCCAGCAGTGACACCTCCAGCGACAAAGCAGAGCATCTTGTCACAAACAGGGCGAAGAAAATCCAGTATCCTCTCATCCTCTCCCCCACCGTCACCACTCCCCCTCCACCCCTCTCAGTCCTTGCCTCCCCAAAACTGCGGCTGCATCTCACGTGCTCTTCCCAAGTCTCCTTAAGGACACGCGTTTTGCCGGGGGATGCTTGGAGGGAGCCGCTCTCCACTTGGGAAGGAGCACGGGCTGCCTGCAACATCTCCCTGCCCGTCCATGTGCTTTTCCAGGAGACAGAACGGGTTGTGGATCGCGTTTCCCTGCCGAGCTGTGCCTGCTGCTGTTGCACTTCTCCTCTGCATCCATACATTTAATCCCTTGCAGAGCCTCCTCTGTGGATGTGGGAGAGGATGCGACAACACCAGTGCGGGCACAGCCCCCGCCGCCCGCATCCCTGCCCGTGGCGCACGCAAACTTCAAAGCCGGGACCGCAAATCCCTGCTCCTGGCACGCAGTGGCCACCCACGGGCTGTCGGTAGCCACGGGGAGCGGATCCACGGCGTGCAGCAGCCCAGGGTACCACGCACAGCCCGGGCATCCCAGCTCGTTCCCGGAGCCTGAGCATCTCCAGCAGCGCAGCAGAGGCGCTCCCGCCCGCGGGATTCCATCCCTCCGAGCATTCCCGGCCATCCACAGGGCAACTTCAGGGCAGGGCTGCATCCTCTGGATGCTCCGAGCATCCTGCACAAACCTCTTTATTTTTTTTTGTTGCTGCCGTTTTGTTTCAAGCCCCCCTTTCCCCCTTGAAGTTTTGTTGCAATCCGAGCTGGATCGCGGCCCCTTCCTCCCCTCGGCATCATCCCCCTCCTGCAGCCACGGGGGTCCCGGAGTTACCTGTGCCGAGGGGGTGAGACATCCTCCAGGCGAGCTCCTGCGACCTCCGGGCGGGCGAGGAAGCACAGAGCCACCCCCGGAGCATCCTTGTCCCCTCCCCGCCCGGCCGGTCCCTCCTCCCGCCCTCCCCTCGCCTCTGCCGGGCACGGACCCAGCCGGAGCCCCAGGGAGGAGCAAACAGCGGGGCGGGGGCTCCGGGCTGGATCCTGCAGCCATGGGAGGCTCTGGAGGGAAAGCTGGAAGTTGAGGAGATGCCTTGGAGCGCTGAGAGGCAGGAGAAACCCGGCAAGTGTAGGGCAGGCGCAGGGAAAGGCGCCCTCACCCTTGATTTTTTTTTTTTTTTAAAGGATTATTTTACAGGAGAGGGTTTCTTTTCTCGCTCCGTGCATTTTTTTCCAGCCCTCCTGGCTTGTAGCGGGTCCCGCGTTCTTTCAGGAGCAGCGAGCAGAAGGGAGAGGCAGATCCCTAAAGCTGAGCCTTTCCTAATCCTGGGAAAACCGAAACAGAGACTATGAAAAAAAAACCGGGAAAGAACATGGACAGATCCACATCCAATTCCCTCCCCACCAAATATTCTATAGGGACTCTGGAGCTGGGATCACTGTGATATTTCAAGCCAGGCATCAGTCACAGTTTGCTCCTGCTGGGGTGGAAGATGCTGGGCAGAGGCATCGCCTACACTGGTTATTCCCAAGGTCATTCCCTGGGGAATTCTGCTGCCTTTTCGGGGGATGGACACTCCTGCATCCCTCGGGATGGGAGCTCAGAGGGGAGAGGTGCGATTCCCCACCCTGCCCCGAGCTCAGCGCTTCGGGAGCGAGGTGGGAATTTCATCCCAGGACACCCAGGACACAGAATCTGGGAAAAACACCTTGCACTGCATTACCTCCGGGCAGAGCCGGCACATCGATCCCCAGGGATTTCTTTGGGGCCAGATGTTCCCGGAAAAAAAAAAAAAAAAAAAAGAGTGCATCCGCAAGGAAAGCGCCGGTGAGCTAAAGCAGGGCTGTTAAAGCTGTACTTAACGCTGGGGTTCCTCCTTTGCTGCTCGAGCATCGCAGCGTGTGTGGGAGGCTGGTGAAAATAGCTTCCTCACCAGGCCAGGACGTGCTGGAGGAGCTCCGGGATTTTTTATTTTTTTTTTATTTTTTTTTCCATGACAGGTGGTTTTTTTTTTTTTTTGTTTTTATTTTTATTTTTTTTTTTTTTTTTTTTTGTTGTTGTTGTTGGGGTTTTTTTTGTTTTTTTGTTTGTTTGTTTTTTGGTTGTTTTTTTTTTCCCCAGCGCTCCCAAAGCAGTGATGAAGTGATGAGCCAGGGTGGGGATGGGGCTGTGGGAGCCCACTGAGATTTTCCAAATACCTCAGGAATTTCCAAGGAGGAAAAGGGGATCTGCAGAACTCCCAGATTCTGTTCTGCAGTCTCCAAACCCAGACAAATTCAGCCGAGGATGAAAACACCCCCTGAGGACCGGCTCAGGCAGACTGTGGCCAGATGCCTGGAGAATTTCAGGGAAACAATCTGATGCCCTGGGAGAGGGGTGAGAGGGAGGATACAGGGTGGGGGACAGGCTGGAGGGGTTTTTCCAGCCTGGAGGGTTTTTTCCAGCTTCCCTGGAGGGTTTTTTTCCAGCCTGGAGAGTTTTTCCAGCTTCCCTGGAGGCTGCCTTTGGGAGAACACCATGCCAGGAGCTCCTGTGCACTAAGGAGAGGCAGGGAAGGATTTTTTCCTCTTGCTGGTTCATTCACAGAGGTCGAGTTCATGTCCTGGCAAAGAGGAAGAAAGGAAAAAAAAGATGATTTTAGAAGTGAGGAGCTTCCTGGGCTCTTTGCTCTGGCCTTCCAGGACTTTTGGCAGAGCCTCAAAATCCCTCAAGAGCCCCAGGGAGCAGAATTTACCCCACTCTGTCTCACCCCAGCCCCATTTCTGTAGGATACAACCGACAGATTTTCCATTTCAGACCTCCTGCAGGTCTGGGAACTCCACAGGGGAGTTTCCCCCCGTTTTTCCAGGGAAATGAGCTGCTCTCATAACTTAGGGAGCAACGAAATTCCTGTAAAAACAGGGGCAGGAATTCACTCCCGGCTCATGGGACACTCCCCGAGCAGCCAGAGGGGACATTCTTTGCTTGGCTTGATTTTGGGGAGGACAGAAGGGGAGATGCCGATTTTCATGTGAAGAAATAATTAAAATAATTATTCTTCTTCTGGCTAAAACTCTCGGTGCAGCATTTCTCCAGCCCCAGGCCACGGTGACCTTGCTGAGACACTGCCTGTGGGGCGAGCTGGGAAGCGCTAATTGCATTTAATGGCAATTAGGGGAGGAAATGGCCAGCGTGCCTCAGCTCAGCTCTCGCTGGAGCTTTCTGCCTTCAGCTGAGAGGACAGCACAGGTTTGGAGGAGCAGGGATGGTGCTGCAGCCTTGGGGATGAACCCCGAGGAAGATTAAAAAGCCAGGAAGCAGAAAACACAAAATTTAAAAAAAAAAAAGTTTCCCTGGTGACCAAAATCCTCCCGGCATTCAGGAAGGCACTGCCCAGGTCTATTATTCCATTTTCACGTACAAATGGCCATGAAGGGGCTGTTTTATTAACAATTAATGGGGAATATTACACCCTATTAAGTCTAACAGCGAGGTAACAGGCGCAGTTATTAATATGCAAATTTGGAGAAATCTCATTAACTCCAAGGTCCTCAACCTGGACCAGCGTCCCGAGGAAATCTTCCCTGCAGCACAGATGTTGACATTTCTCCCTCCCAGCAGGCTGAGCCTGCCCAGATGGATAAAATTCATCCCTTGGGACTCTCAGTTTTTAAGGAGCATCTCTAAGGGTGGATTTTACCTCCAGGGAAATTCGGGGTGAGCTGGTCTGGGGTATCCAAACCTTCTCTGCAGCTGCCACGGTGCTGCTGCCATGGCTGTGATCCAGAATAATAAAAATTGAGGTTTTAGTGGCTCAGATCCCATCCCCTTCTCTCCATGGGCATCTCCTGATGAGCATTAAGGAACATCTCCCCAGAATCACCCAGCAAACAAACAAACAAAAAAATAAAAGTGGTGGGAATGTGGTACCCAAGAGAGGGTTGGATTTCCCAGAAAGGAATCCCTTGCCTTGGGGTCCAATCCCATCCCCTTGGGATGTAATTTAATAATTTATCTGTGATTTAAAACTCCAAGATAGGATTTTGGGGTGGTTTTTTTCTTATCAGTCCTGCCTAAAATGGAAAAAAAATAATAAAAGGAAAATTTTCAGTTGTTTTTAAAGGCTCCCAATGCTGCAGTTTTGCTGTTTGAGGAGGTGGGGAACAATTGGAAATGTCATGGGAAAACGCCATCCAAATGAGACATCCTAATAATTCGTCTCCAAAAGGTGGATTTGCTGAAGAGAGAGAGTTTAAATCCTGTTCGTGCAGCCACACTCCCTCTGCTGGAGCCTGCCCAGACAACAGGCAGCTCTCAGTCACCAAATTTACAAATTTTGGTCACCTGGAGGGCTCTCAGGAGCTGCCCCCGTTCGGGCCCAGCTGGGGCTGCCCCGGGAGATGGGGATGAGCTGGGAGGGATTTGGGGATGAGGTGGTGGAAGAGAAGCCCCTGACTGCAAACTTTGGCTGCAGCCCCTCCTGTCCAGCCTGAAGCTGCTCGTGGTGGGTGCCAAAGGGATTTCCAGGGGGCTGATGAAGTTAGGGGAAACCCCAAGAACCTGAAATAGGAAAAAGAGAAAAACAAAAGTGATTTAGGTGAAGACTCCAACACAAACTCGCCAGCCCTGCAGCTCTGGCTGGAGGCTGCACTCACCCTTTTGCCAGATTTTTATTGGTGAATTTTTTATTCTCCTTAGTGCTGATGATTTATTCAGAGTGATGGGAATTCAGTTTTTCCACCTACTTCTCTCCCATCCACCTTTTCCAAAAGTTTGGGAAGAGTCTGCTTTTAGGTGTGTGCAGTAAAGATGAGAGATTTATTTTGGGGGCTCAGACAGAGTTTTCCAGAAGAGAGAACTTCCCTTTGGTGCCAGGGGAAAAACCTGGAGAAAAGGGGGATCAGGGGGGACGTTGTGGCTCTGCACAAATCCCTGACAGGAGGGAACAGCTGGGGGGGATTTGGGATTTTATCCCAGGGAACAGGAGGAGAGGGAACAGCCTCAGGCTGGGCCAGGGGAGGTTTAGTTGGATATTTGGGAAAATTTTCTTTTGGAAAGGGGTGTCCAGCCCTGGCACAGCTGCTCAGGGTGAGTCCCCATCCCCTAAAGGGTTTAAAAGCTGTGTGGATGTGGCACTTGGGGACATGGGGCAGAGCTGGGGAATGGTTGGACTGGATGATCTCAGAGGGTTTTTTCCACCCTAAATAATTCAGTGATCCTGTCACAGCCTCTCCAAACCCTGAAATCCTGGGCAAAGCTTTCCTGCAGGACAGCAGGCCAGGTCCCTGTGGAGAGCACAGGAGGAGGGAGGGAATTCAGGACAGGGCTCTGTCCCCCTCGGAGCAAACCAGCCCATAAAACCTTCTCTGCCACCATTTTTTGGGCAGAAGGGAGCACCCCAAGGCCAGGCTGGACAGGGCTTGGAGCAACCTGGGCCAGTGGAAAATGTCCCTGCCCAGGGAATCAGAGGGTTTAGGGTCCTTCCAAACCAAAACCATCCCATAGTTTCTGCTTTCCCAGCAGGATTTGGGGCTGGTTGAGTTTGAGTCCAGCCCTGCACCCACCACCTTCCATTCTGAGGCTCTCTGGAGGTTGGAGCAGATTTTGGAGGTTTGGGGGTGAAGCCCATCCCGATGTTCTGCTCGCTGTCCCTGTTCTCCTCTCTGTCCCCTAGATGGCACCGGCTCTCAGCACATCAAATCCCCGATGAAAGCCCGCAGGTTTTGGTGCCTGGGAAGGCTCAGAAATAAACACAAAATCCATTCCAAACATTTAAAAGAAAAAAAAAAAAAAAAAAAAAAAAAAAAAAAAAAAAGAGCTAAAATTAATTGCTTTTTTGGGCTCATACACTGAAAAAAATGAGATTTCTGACCCTTGGGTGGCTGCAGCATTTCTGCTGCTCTCTCTTCTGGTTCACCTCTGGGTTCTGCATCCCCCCAAAATTCAGGGGACAGGGAAGAACTGGGTCCTTCTCCCCAGCTTTGCTGCAGTGGCACGTGGATATCTGGGGGCTGTGACAGACCCTGTCCCACCTGGATCACTCCAAAAGGAGATTTCAGTTCTTTATAGGGCTGGGAAGAGCAGGGAGGAATATTCCAACTCCCTTTTTAGTTTAAACCAAAGCAGGAGATTGAGGAGGGAAAATTACTGACAAAATCATCAGTTTGAAGATGCAGCCACCCTAAACAATCCCTGTTTCCATGTCCTCCATGGCACAGGGCAATCCCACACATCACATCCCTGGGCCTGGCTCTTCCTTGGACACTTTATCCATGGAATTTTTGGCCATCTCACATTGCAAGTCTCCTGCAAAGCTGCAGGCAGAGCAGCAGGTGTGTCCTGGTGGGGAGGGAAGGGCAGAGTGAGGGAAACACAGCCCCAGCTGACCCTGACCATGCCCAGCTCTGCACCAACATTTAAACCAATACAATTAAAAACCTGCTCTGGTTTGGGCTCATCCAAAAGAAATCCATGCAGTGACTTCCAGAAGGTGCCAAACATCCCTCCCCCCTCCCTCCTGCTGCTCAGCATCCATCCCCAGGGATCTGCAGGATCCATCCCCAGGGATCTGCAGGATCCATCCCCAGAGATCTGCAGGATCCATCCCCAGGGATCTGCAGGGTCCATCCCCAGGGACCTGCAGGATCCATCCCCAGAGATCTGCAGGATCCATCCCCAGGGATCTGCAGCATCCATCCCCAGGGACCTGCAGGATCCATCCCCAGGGACCTGCAGGATCCATCCCCAGAGACCTGCAGGATCCATCCCCAGGACCTGCAGGATCCATCCCCAGGGATCTGCAGGATCCATCCCCAGGGACCTGCAGGATCCATCCCCAGGGACCTGCAGGATCCATCCCCAGAGATCTGCAGGATCCATCCCAGGGACCTGCAGGATCCATCCCCAGGGATCTGCAGGATCCATCCCCAGGATCTGCAGGATCCATCCCCAGGGATCTGCAGGATCCATCCCCAGGGACCTGCAGGATCCATCCCAGGGACCTGCAGGATCCATCCCCAGGGACCTGCAGGATCCATCCCCAGGGATCTGCAGGATCCATCCCCAGGGATCTGCAGGATCCATCCCCAGGGATCTGCAGGATCCATCCCCAGGGACCTGCAGGATCCATCCCCAGAGACCTGCAGGATCCATCCCCAGGGACCTGCAGGATCCATCCCCAGGGATCTGCAGGGTCCCCACCTCTCCCAGAGGGCTCTGTTTGGGCACAACCACTTCTCACCAATTTTTCTCTCCTGTTTTGGGGTTTCCCAGGCTGTGCTGGATGGAGGGAGCAGCCCTGGCTTGGGACAGGTTCAGTGCTCTGCTCCCATGGCAGAGCAGGGAGTGTCTCCCATCCCCAAAAATCCAAGTTGACCCCTAAATTAACACCATCCAAACTGCTCCCCCTTTTCCTGGGATTCTGCCTATTTATGAATTGGGATTTTTTAAAATATATATATTTATCTGAGGGTCAGCAGCATTGCCTTAGGGCAGCTCATGCTGATGAAGGGCAGAGCTGGAGGAGGAATCCCATGGAATTGGGATGCAGTGGCTGGAGACCAGGGACAAATTCACTCTGGATTGTCCCAGATCCTGCTCTGAGACCCTCAGAGCCACTCCCAGCCTCACCTCAATCTCCTCAGCTGCTCCAGGATCCTTGAGTTAAAGGAGGTTGGAGGATGCTGATCCAAGCCTGGCTCCTGTGGCAGTAACAAATTCACTCCTTGGAGAAGTGGCTCCTTCCCAGCCTCCTCAGTGAAAATATTCCCCAGGATTTGGGTTCATCTCAGGTTTGGGTGATGCCAAGGAAGTCAGAGCCACCTCCAGATGCTCCCAGTGCACCAAAGCAAGTAAAAGTTGCAGTACTTCCCCATTAAATGATGAAATAATCCAATTTTTGTCTCCCAGACTCTCATGTGCCAGACAAGTGTTCACAGTCACAGCTGAGATGCTCCAATCCTCCAAGTGCTGAGGATTGCACAAATATCTCCAGTCCCCAGAGAAACACCCTCAGCACTGGGAGAGAAACCCAGACTGTGCCAGGAACTTCAGATTAAATAAAAGACAGGGATTGGGCAAAAAGTAGAAATATATAAACAGCATATTTCCTTTTTAATTTGCATTTTAAATACAGAGCTTCCTTATACAACCAAGGAATTCCCTCTCCCTCCCCAAGTAACTCTCATCAAAAGAAATCCTTCACTGGAAAATCAACACCAGGTCAGGGACATGTGCTGGGAGAGCCTCTTCAGCAAGTGCAATATTTATGGGCCAGAAGTCCCTGAACAGGGATCTCCCTCCCTTAAAATCCTTCCTCAGAATCCTGGAAAAACCTCCTGGTCTCCCAGTGGGGAAGGATTTAACCAGTTACACACCACGGGGGGAAACAAACCCAGCACTGCTCCAGATCACTGGGAATCCACCCTGCACTGCAGGGAAAGGGAGATGAGCTGGATCTGCCCCTGGAAGGTTTCTCCTCTTAAACAGGGCCTTGTCCTGCATTTAACTCCCTGCAAGGAAAGCAGGAGGGGAAAATGGGGGAGTATTTAAGATATTTATGTGTTTAGGATTCACCTTTCTCAGGTGGGATCATGGGGAAGGGGTTGCATTAATTTGAGGGTGTACTTTGGATAAAGTTTGGGGGTTTTTAGCAGTTGAACTGCTGCAGAATTATAAAAATTGAGATTTAGTGACTCAGATCCCATCCCCTTCTCTCCATGGGCATCTCCTGCTTTCACTCTGAGGCTCCAAAAACAGCCCCTGATGAGCATTAAGGAACATCTCCCCAGAATCACCCAGCAAACAAACAAACAAAAAAATAAAAGTGGTGGGAATGTGGTACCCAAGAGAGGGTTGGATCTCCCAGAAATGAATCCCTTGCCTTGGGGTCCAATCCCATCCCCTTGGGATGTAATTTAATGATTTATCTGTGATTTAAAACTCCAAGATAGGATTTTGGGGTGTTTTTTTCCTTATCAGTCCTGCCTAAAATGGAAAAAAATAAAAATAAAAGGAAACTTTTCAGTTGTTTTTAAAGGCTCCCAATGCTGCAGTTTTTAGCAAGAGAATTTCTCTTTTCTGGGGTGACATCTCATAGGATCATGGAATGTCCTGGCTTTGAAGGGACCCACGAGGATCACTGAATCAGGTGCAAACACCAACAGAGAGAACAGGGGAAGGAGGGGATAAACAGCCCCAAAAATCAGAGCCCTCAGTCACTGATGAAACCAGTGTGGCCCCAGCAGACACCACAGGCTAAAAACCCTCCCAGGGTCAACCAGCAGCTCCTCCCTCCCTCCCTCCCCAGAGGCTGCTGTGCTTTGCAGCTGGATCATTCCTTCCCCCATGGAACAGATCCACTGGGACCTGCTGGGCACCCAGAGCACAGCCCAGCTCCAGATGGACACACCCAGCACATCCCAGGGGCTGCAGCTTCCAGACTGAATGCCAGGATTGTAATTACTCATTAATATCAGAAATGGGGAGGATGGGAGGGAGCTGCCAACACCTGGGCAGGGAGGGAAGCTCTGCAGTGAAGGGAGGGAGGGACAGGACACAGGGAATGGCTTTAAAGTGCCAGAGGGCAGGGATGGATGGGATTTTGGGAAGGAATCGTTCCCTGGGAGGGTGGGGAGGCCCAGAGCAGCTGTGGCTGCCCCTGGATCCCTGGAAATGTCCAAGACCAGGCTGGATGGGGGTTGGAGCAGCCCAGGATGGTGGAAGGTGTCCCTGCCCTGAAAGAGTGGAATGGGATGAGCTTTAGGGTCCCTTCCAACCCACCCCATTCCTGAATCCCATAAAATCCTGCTCAAGCAGCTGGCACTCCCCTGGAGGTGCAGCTGAAATCAGTGGCACTGGTCCCAAATTGGAGAAATGTGAAGCTTTGAACACCAGAGGTGCCAGCAGAGCTCCCAGGGGAAGCAGCTCCAGCCAGGAGGGGACACAGCCCCAGCTCTGCCACTGCCACCAAAAACTCACCCCCAGCTCTGGGGATGCTCAGGGCACCAGGGCTGCACCTTCTGCTCCTCCCACAGACTCTGCAGAACCTCCCAGCTCATCCACTCATGGAAAACTCACCTAAAACAAGCATTGCAAGACACCAGTTGTTGCTGCTGGGCAGATGAGAATTGCTGCCAGCCCTCCCCAAAGCCCCCAGCTCTGAAATGAATCCCCCAAGGTTGAATTTGAGAGGAGGATTCCCTGCAGCCCCTGATCACATCACAAACTCCTCACTGCTGCACAGCTCCTGGCTCTCCCCACATCCATCACTCAGCCAGGAGGGAGAGACTTGATTTTCCAGCAGTTTTCCCCAACTCTTGGCATTTTGCTCTCCTTCTGTGGCTGAGGAAGGGGCACTGCTCATGCAGCAGCAGGGATTTGTCTCATGACTCTCCAAGTGAGCAGCTCTGGCAGGAGAGGCAGATGGGAAGCAGAAGGCAGCAGCTCCCCCAGGACAGGCTCTTCAATATTTAATGTGACATCAGAGCAGGGCCAAGCAATCCCAGCTCATGCAGGGTTGTGTACAAGGCAAAGAGAGACACAGCCAGGCAAGTGTGAAAGGAAAACACCCAAAAACCAAAGAGGAAAGTGCCAATTTGTGATTCTAAAGCTTGTACTGCAACAACTCCCTCCCCTCTGCTCTGCCCACAACATTGATGTTTGTTCTTTGCAGCCACGAGAGGAATGGCCAGGGTTTGGTCCTTCAGTGCTTTAATTAGACAGGAAAACAATTAGAAATTATTCTCCTCTAACATTCACAGGCCTCAAAACAGAAAACAACCCAACTCCACCCTATTATGTCTATTTAGGTAGTTTTGGATGCTTGGCAGATGAAGGGACATCCCAACTGGAACAGGGGTAAAAGGAGATTTCTGAAGGGATGGGGAGGTGCAGCTGCTGGGCAGTTACAAATCCTTCACCACTGCTTATGTGGGAAAGGAGCCCCAAGGAGCAGCCACTGCCAGACAAACTCAGGTTCTCCAGGAGAAATTCCCTCCCAGCCCCTGGGCAGTGGGAACTCCAGGGCCACCTTCCAGAATGGGCTGGGGAAGCAGAGCTGGGTCAGGAGATGCCAGCAAACAGCTGGCACTGAGTTTTGGGGGACCAGAAATCCTTGAGCCACCTCTGGCTCTCCCCATCAGTGTTCTAGGCAGGTAAAAACCTGCAAAGGGCAGATTCAGAATGCAACAAACAATAAAAAAAAGGGTTGGAAAGGAGTAACAGGAACGTGTGACAGTGATGGTGTCAATGCCTGGTGGGACACACTGGGAAACAGGAGCTGCTTTTGCTGATGTGACATCTCAGGTCCCCTTCTTGCTGCTGAGAACTCCACAAAAACCCCAAGCCAACCCCTTCCCTCCCACCTCCAAACATTCCCCAGCTCTATCCAACTTTTGGGAAGCTTCCTGTTCCTCCCAGGAGTGTCCACAGAGCAGAGTCCAGCAGCTCCTGAAGCAGCCAAAAACCACGAGCAGGAGTTTGCAAAGTCTCAGTCTCTGGGTGCAGCTGGGGATGTGGAATTTTTGGGAAGAACCTACAGCTGTAGGTAAGTGTGGCCACCTACCCTGTTTGTTTCCAGAGCATCCCAGCTCCCTGGACCATCAGGAACTCGTGTTGTGTCCCACAGTCCTGGGGCTCATCTTGGACCACGCCACCAGCAGCAGCTCTGACCCAAACCAGCTGAGCCTCTTTGCTCCATCCCCATCCTTTCACAGCATGTCCAAGCAGAGCTTGACATTTATTAAATAACTTCAGGTGTTGGTGCCAGAGAGTTTGGAGCTGTTGCAGTGTTCCTAAGCAATCCCAAAAGTGCTGCACTGCTTGTTCAGCAAGTTCCACCTTTTCACCAACTTCCCTCCATTTGCATGGACAAACATCAAATCCCACACACAGCATGTCAAGGACATCTTCAAAAGCAACAAAATAAAGTCTCAGACCAACAAAACCAGTCAGGTACAAATCCAATTTTAATTGTCAAGCTCACTTCTAGCTCCTACATTCAACACAAGGATCAAAAACCACGAGTTTGAGAGTAGAATTTTATTCTATCCCCAGTTTCTGATCGTTGTGGCAGCTGTCAAACAGGAACTTCCAAAATCCACTCGTTTCAGAAGCTTCTCCCTACCTTGCAATGCCAGGTGAACCCCACAGACTCTCTTGACACTTTTCAGATTCAGTTCTTTGGCAACAGTTATACAGAGCATTGTGCGTATATAAAGAGCTTATAATAAAACTTCTTTTACATTCTAATTGTCTTAAACCTTCACAGAAGTATTAAAGTGCTCAATCAACTCTGAACAAACCCTCCTTCCCTAGTCAGCTACTTCCTGGAAACGCCTGCACTTAAGTCAGCAAAACCAGAAGCAAACAAGAAGAGAAAAGGCATGGAAAAATAAAATAAATCCTCTGCAGGATCATGAAAACCCCTTTTGAGACAAGAGGCCTCGAGTCTCACATCTCCCTCCCACCCAAATATTGAGACATTGTCCAAATATTCAACCAGTCCAAGCCAGCACAGCCTTTTTTCCCCCCCATCAAGCTGTGCTGATTTCCCATCAGTTTATTCTCTGGCCCCTGTAAGAACAAAAACCCTGCAGAACAGAATCCTACTGATGCTACAAAGAAAATACAAACACTGAAGTCACACCAGTGAGAGAAAATAAAAGATACAAACAAGAGTTGTGGTGGATATTTAACACTCCCTGCTGCCTGGATTTTAATTTCTCTCTGCAACATTTGACACTATCTGAAGATTGATCTTTCAAAAAGACTTTAAATGGGACACTTTTGGCCCTTCTAAGTGGGGGATGGAGGGTGCTTCTCAAAACTTTTTTGTCTGGCAAGACCTGCAGGCCAGTCCACCCCACTACAGCTCTGTGCCCAAGGAAATCCCACCCAGAGCCTCAAACAGGACCAAAGCCACATTCCCTTGGCCACATCTTGTCCTTCCTCCAGCCACAGCACCCAAAATGTCACTTAAACTACCCCACAAGGTGACTTTTTCCTGTGGAGACACCAGGAATTCACCCACAGGACACGTGTGTGTTACAGCTTCACTCAGCCAGAGGATGACACCTCTGATTGCAGCTTTGCTTCAATCTTTTGACATCTGTGGGAAAAACATGTTATTTCAGCCTCAGCAGCCCTCTGCACTCCCTGGCTTCCAGCAGGTCCTGAACTGCTGCCTGTCACCTGCCCTTTTGCTGTTGACTGAAGATCAGACAGAGCTGGGCCACCTCTGAAATCCTGCCTGCCCCTGCTCCTTGCTAAGAGCTCTGACTGATCCTGGCCCAGAAATTACTCAAAAGCCTGGGAAAAGTGCTCAGAAACCAGGCTGAGGTTTGGAGCTGTTGTTGTCAGACGTGGCCCTGCTGCCCCTGAGGCTGCTGAAAGCCAAATTCCCTGCCTTGATGCACTGGGGTGCTCACCCTGACCCTGAGGCTTCTCAGACCAGCTTGAGGTCATGGTTTTGCTATCTGGGACACTGTTTTGCTATCTGGGACACTGTTTTGCTATCTGGGACACTGTTTTGGCTGCTAAGCCCAGGGGGTTCCCCTACAATTCTCTCAGGGATATAAAACCATGGGTATAGGAACTCTGGCTGCTCTCCTCCCTCCAGTCTCGATACAAAGGGTTTCATTAGGAAAATGAAAAAAATAGTTCTGCACAAGTGTTTGAGAGCCGTGGGCAGCTCCACAAGCATTAAACACCCTCTGATCTTTAGTGCAAATACACCAAATCTGCAGTGGCTTGAGCCTGGTTTAGCATCAGCACAGGAGCTGTGCACCCAAAGCCTTCCTCCCTCATGGCTGGGTTGGTCTCCCTCACCATGCTGGGGTGGGAGGAAAAAACTCTGCACCATTTACTGGGCAAGCAACTGGTAAGAAACATTTCTCTGTGCTGATAAATTCATCTTTTGCATCCCTCTTCTTCCCTCATTTCTACTCTTTTGAAAGTTCATCACCAAGGTCCACAATTTTTCTGAACATTTTTTAGCTGTGACCTGTGATGTGCCAAGCACTGAACTAAAGGGCAGCTTGTTTCACAGTACTCCAAATAAGAAAACTGACCATAGTACAAGCAAAATTAAATAAACTGAAATATAAAAGACAGCAGAAGTTAAGATTAATCCAGAAATATAATATAACGTAACGTGTGGGAGTGTGGGAGGGGGGAACTGGAAATCAGCTACACAACAGAAACAATGAAATGAACAACAAGTATTGATTAGGCGAAAAGAGGAAAACTTTCATTGCATTCTGTACATCCAAATTAAATGAAAAATTCACATGTTGGAGCCTCGAGACAGAATGATGAAGGTCTCAAGCCACAGGAAGGAGAAAGCAAAGAGAACACCTTGAATAAAGCAACACGTGAACAAACCCAGTAACTGAGCAGCTTCCAAAGGAATAAAAGTGACCACATCTCAAATGAGAAAAAGCAGCACTGAAGCAGAGAACAAGTATATGGTCAGGATGTGGAGGGTAACACTGACTGCACAGAACACTTGTGAATTTGGAAAGAACCAGGCCTATTTGTATATCTATGCAAAATATATACACAACTCCATATGTATATATGTACACATAGGCACTACTGTACATATGTATATGCAACCTCCACACAACTGCCCTCTGGGTGCAAGCAAAAAAATGCTGCAGTTGTGCAAAACCTACAATTCTGTGTTTGATTACCCAGGAGAAATGGGAGAAAGATCCAAACTAATGCCCAAACAGCTCAAACCCAGAAGGGATTTCACCCACAGGGCCATGTGAGCCCAGCCTCTGAATGTTCCCAGCTCATTTGCAGGAATTAAAAATTCATCCAAAGCTGTGGGTTGTAGCAGTACACACTGCAACTGTGTCCAAACCCAATAATGTGAGACAACAGCCACCATCTCTCCTGATGTCAGTGGTTTAGCACGAGGCCATCCCACCCAGAACACCAATTTGGGAATACTGAGTGCACAGGGAATTGGATTCAAAGGCCAGGACAGGGCTGTCATTCTATAAAACAAGGGTCAGTTGCTGTTCTTAGTGTTGGGGAAGAGAAGGATGTGGTGCATTACAAAAGCTCCCCCCACCTTCAAACAAGGGAACACAGGACAACTCTGGATGCTCCAACCATGCAGCCAGGCTGATCTTTGGGGTTTGTGTGGGTGGGGATGTGGAAAGGAGCATTTTCCATAAAGCTTGTTGGCCTCACAGCTCCAGAGAGCATCTTCCTCTCAAGCCCAAGGCTCCCTTGGTCTGGCACAGGCCCCGTGGAGCTGTGCCAGGAGTGCATTGCCAACGTCAGAGCACGAAGAAAGTGGTGAAAGAAATCTGCAGGAGATGGTCCCACAGCTTTGGTGGCCCCAGAGGAGCTGTCCCTGCTGCCCTCAGTAGTACTCTGCATCCATGGCATCCAGGTACTTGGCCTCGATGATCCTGGGGAGCAGGTTGTACCTAAGGCAGAGCAGAGAGGGGAGTCAGTCCTGGTTTAAACCATAAACCACTCCTGGTTTAAACCATAAACAAGTCCTGGTTTAAATCACAAACCAGTCCTGGTTTAAATCACAAGCCAGTCCTGGTTCAAACCATAAACCACTCCTGGTTTAAATCACAAACCAGTCCTGGTTTAAATCACAAACAAGTCCTGGTTTAAACCACAAACCAGTCCTGGTTTAAATCACAAACAAGTCCTGGTTTAAATCACAAACCAGTCCTGGTTTAAACCACAAACCAGTCCTGGTTTAGATCACAAACAAGTCCTGGTTTAAACCATAAACCAGTCCTGGTTTAAACCACAAACCAGTCCTGGTTTCTGCAGCGTTTTTCTCTCTGCCCCAAAGCTCCCGGGTGAGTTTGGCCAAGCTGAGGGGGGACACAAAGTGGGGGACACCAAAACCAATCCTGTATGCAAACACAGTGTTTATAGGAGCAGCAGTGCCTCTGGAAGAGTTTTCTTTCAGCTGGAAAAGAGAGAGAACATCCTCATCCTCACAGGAGGAACGTCACTTTCCTAAAGCTCTGTCACCACTAAGTCCCCAGGGTGACAAAAATACAAAGGTGAAGAGCCATGACTCCAAACAAGACCATCCCAACCTGGATCTCCACATGGAGACAAAAACTCCCTTACTTTAAAAAAAAAAAAAAAATTTTGATTTTTTGCAAGAATATCCCCACAAATGAATGTATTTGGGTTAGAAAGGCTGTGAAGTCACTCTTGTAAATCCCAGTGCACATTTACCCTTGTTTAACAAGGGAGAGACTCTTCAGCTGTTAAAATAACTCATAAAGCACCAAAAAACCAGTTTCAGGTTTCAACAGCTGTGCAAGAGAGCAAAAACATCACTTATTAATGAGAAATACCAGGATCTCCTTAAATAGGCCCAGCATAGAGAAAATGCTTGAGAGCCACAGAAGCCAGGTAAGAGACAACTCGGAGAGAAGATTCTTCTTCAACCAAAAACTCATCATCCCAAAGTTCTGAATCTAAGCCAGGAGCTGGGAATACCCAAAGAGATCAAGTTTTCTTCCAGCAGGCTGCTTTCCACTGCAGTAATGGATTTCAGTGGCTTCTCAGTATCTGTCTAAGACCACAGCAGTGATCCCTCACTAATGACAACACAAATCATGTTTCTAAAGCTGTTGGAGGGATGGAAATGTGGTTTTGGGACCTGGCTGGTGTTCTGGATGGGACAAGTCATGCCTCACTCATCTGTGTTTCATTCTTGAATTTGCCCCCTGGCTACTGTCCCATCTCCTCTTTCTCCCTTCACTTAAAAAAAAAATATAGGGAGAAAATATATTAAATTTCTTCAACTGCCTCATCTATTTAGAGTGCCAAATCTTTGGGACAAAGTCATTAACTACAGGGCTCATGGATCATGGTGCTGCCTTCTTGGCTGGAGGCCACAGAAAACTACATGAAGGCAAAAGAAATCAGAGGAAGGAAAGCCAAGGGCAAATTTCCATGCTGTGCCAGGCAGCAGCATCTTCCCCTTGGCAGCAGGGCTGATTCTCCAGCTGCTGGGAAAAAACTGCCCTGCAAAGAGAAATGAGTGAGCAACACAGGAGGTATAAAGTGACAGCACCTTATTTACTGAAAAGAAGATATATTTGCATATTAGCATCTAGCTCTTAGTACAAGATCAGGTTTTTTGACTGCATTCTCTCCACACTAATTGAGTTTTTTGTACCATGTCCAACACCTGAATTTGGCTGAGTGCACTGACTGCCCTGTGTGCAAAGCTGTGATTCCTGCAAGAGCCACTCATGCAGCACAGCTGACAGTTGGAATATTTACCAGCCACTCATCCAGGCACCCCAAGTGCCACCAGTGTGAAGGGCAGGTGAGGCATTACTGCCACAGGAACAATAATTTCTGTGTTTTCCAAACCTGTTTCTCTTGTAAAACCCAGCCCAAATGGCTCTGACATGATCCTGTTGAAAGCCACAGTAGCTCTGATATTTGCTTTTGTTTCAGGAAGGATTGGATCCATCTTTATCAGCCAAGGAAAACACCAGAGCAGGTGATGCAGATTAGCAAATTGGCAGTCCTGAATTTTGGGATCAGAGGGAGAAGCCCTGGGACTGCAAGCTCAAAGTCAAGCAGATATCACTGGTATCATGCTGGCCTAAAAATAATCAAGTGGACTGGAAATTTGATTTGCTCCTTCTAAGATCTTATTATGGCCTCTCATTATATCCCAAGGACTCAGAGCATGAATGATTTAACTGAGAAAGATGGGCAGTGGCTGCTAATGAACCCCAAGGAAAAAATTAGTTGAATTTCTTAACGATTCTCTCTCAAGTCTGTAGGATATTATGAGGTCCTCCCAGCCTTAAACATGCATTTTAAGTCTAAATGTGGCCAGTTTCACCCAAGTGATCATTGACAGGGGCACCCAGCAGTGCAGGAGGTCTGTGAGGTCACCACAGCACAGAGGAAGAGATAAGGATTCCTCTTAGGAAAAGTTTCCAGCTCTGCTGTGAGCACTGGCCTGAGGAAATCAAATTGCAAAGTGATAAGGAACATTATCAAACACCACCTAGAGGTTTGGACTATCAAGGAAGGAAGATCAGGCATCTCCCAGGCACTAAAAAGCAGAGTTTTTGCCTCCTGGGAAGCTGGAAGAAGAGCACTTGCTAGCCCAGAACCCTCTGCACCCAGCAGCAGTGAAAGAAGTTCTTCCTCATGTTGAGGTGAAACTTCCTGTGTTTTAGTTTGTGGCCATTAGTCCTTGTCCTGTTGTTGGGCACCACTGGAAAGAGTCTGGCACCATCCTGGAGATATTTATATGGATTGGTGAGATCTTCTCTTCTCTTCTCTTCTCTTCTCTTCTCTTCTCTTCTCTTCTCTTCTCTTCTCTTCTCTTCTCTTCTCTTCTCTTCTCTTCTCTTCTCTTCTCTTTTCTCTTCTCTTCTCTTCTCTTCTCTTTCTCCCTCCTTTTTTCCTCTTTTTTTTTCTCCTTTTTTTTCTCCTTGTTTTTTTCTCCTTTTTCTCCCTTTTTTCTCCTTTTTCTCCTCCTTTTTTCCCCCTTTTTCTGCTTTTTTCCCCCCTCCCTTTTCTCCTCATTTTTTCTCCTTTTTCTCCTCGTTTTTTCTCCTTTTTCTCCCCTTTTTTCCCTCCTTTTTTTCTCCTTTTTTTTTTCTCCTTTTTCTCCTTTCTCCAGACTAAACAAGCCCAGCTCCCAGTTTCTCCTCCTCTGACTTCCAGTAATCCAAGCCTGATGGATTGGATTACAAAAAAACCAAAAAAACCAAAACAAACCAAAACAAGAAACAAGGCATGGGAGACAAGCAAAAAAAACCAAAAGACAGCCAAACTTCCTACCTGATGGGGATCATCCCTATCATGATGAGGGGGAAGATCATCTTCATGTAAGGCAGGGGTGACATCCCAAAGCCACAGAGGATGAGGAGCTGCAGCACCTGCAGGCCTGTGAAATAGTGGATCTTCCTCTGGGGAACTCTGCGGATGTAATGGGTCGGAGGATAAGCAGTCTGGGAAGAGAAGAACCACAGTCAGACATGCAGGGACTTGTGACAGCAGAATGGGGCTGTGGGACACCAGGGTTTGAGGGAAGTCATCCATTTGTGCAAGCAATGCATCAACATCAGGGTCCTTACAAGGTTCAGCAGCTGAACATGGGATTTGTAGGGTGAATTCCAGTGCCTGAAACCACAGCACTGGCAGGGAGAGCCAGAGGATGATGGAGCCTGGGGAGAAGACAGGACAGCCCTCAGGGCCAGGGAACATCTGGAGAGCAATGGAAGATCTTGGGAAGTGCAGTAATGAGATTCCCTGAGGAGGATTGGGATTGGGACTGGGATTGTCAAGGCTCCACAGCCAGAGGTGCCTGTGGGGGTGTGCAGGGGGAAGGGCAGCAGATGTGTCCAGATGTTGCTCCTGTTGATGGTTCCTCCACTGACACCCAGCTCCTCAGCCTTGCAAGGCTCCAGGCTTGCCCTGGTGCTCCCATCTCCTGGCTGAACCCCATTAAGGGAAGCCCAGGAGAGGAGGGAAGTGCAGGAAGAGGCTGTGCTCAGACTGCAGGGATTTTCTCAGCTCCTATCAGCCACCCATTTTTGAGAAATAAGGGGGGAAAAATGACATTAATAGGCTAAATATGGTGGTTTCTTTTGACAGTTCCTTGCTCATGTCTGAGCACAGGCTTTGACTCACTGTCTATACATCAATGAAGAGGATGAGCGACTGTCTGCTGGCACCAGCACAGCCTCAGTGGCTTTCAGATTGTGCCATGACTCATTAAAAGGTTTCCACAAAAGGGAGTTTTCCATATTTGAGAATACTTTTTAATTTTCTACGCCAAAACCTGGAAAATTCCACACATAATTCCTACTAAAACCAGAAGTAATACGTCACATAGATCAGCAGCTGCTCAACCCTCATTCAAAAATTGACATGACAAATGTAATCTTTACCCAAATTTCAGTTTTAACCTCTGGGATGTAATACTGGAGATCAAGACAGATTAGCAGAGATGCAGAGCCAAAATGTTGGGCTTATTAAACCCTTGTTACATAAGAGAAGGTGAGCTGGAGATTGCTCCAGGTACCACCTACACTGCCAAACAACACCTTTTTAGCACCTCTAACAGAAATAGATTAAAAAAACATCTCCCAGGTTTGTTTTCAGCCCACATCACAAAGGTTTCAATAACACAAGTAATTTCATTTTGAGTTTAAAATCCCATCTTGTGGTATTTCACACAAAATGAAAGTGCAAAACAGCACAAAAAAAAAATTACCTGCCTGAAGCTTTGTTGGGGAAATCAAAGATCATAATTTCCTGATGTTGTGCTTTTTATATTTTATATTATTACTTTTTTAAATGCATGTACTCTGCAGATGACACGACAGCACGGGGGGCAGGTTAAAACTCACAAAAAAAAAAAAAAAAACCTCATAAAAAAAATCCCACACTGAGAGAGCAAGTTTGAAGAGCTGTGTGCTTGGGTGCAAACACAAGTGCAGTACTGTGAGAGTCTTTGGGTCAGGGGTGGACGGTCCTCAGGGACAAACTCAGGCTCTCTCTATAAGCTGGTCTTGAAGTTGCAGTTTATTGTAAAGGGCCCTGCTGAGAGCTGCCAGCCACAGCTCAGAGCAGGACAGAAAGAGAGTGGGGGTAAGAGAAAGAAGTAAGAGAGGGATGGTAGCAGTAAGAGAGAGAGCAGGTAAGAGTAAGAAGTAAGAGGTAAGAGAGAGATTTTCCATTTACAATACAACAATTCTTCTTCTGTGTTGAATATTCTAATTTCCACGAACCAATCTAACACAAGATACAAATCCTATAGCATTTACATACAGCCTATAAGAATCATTGCATTACCATAATGTGTTATACTTTAAACCCTAAAAACTACTCTTTGGACCTTAGCAGGGTCTTCTGTGATCTTTGGAGCTGCTCTCCAGCAGAAGCCATTGCTCTATCAAGAGGGGATTATTTTCAGCTGCCATCCTATTATCTTCTAATTTAGTAACTAAGCTTTGGTATCTCAAAGATGCTTTCATCTCAATCTCGCCCATGGTTTTTATATTCTCAGAATCTTTTGCTAAGCACTCATATTTGTAAGGTTTTTCTGATTCATCCTTCCCCACACAGTACCTGCTCCTTGAGCAGCAGGGCCACCCTCTCGAAGAGCTGGTTGCCATCGATGGAGGTGAGGGCGATGTAGAGGAAGAGGCCGAAGAGCACCGGCTTTGGGATCCACTGCAGGGGGAAGGGCAGCAGCAGCAGCGACAGCCCCACCAGGAAATTCGCCACCAGACTCGTCAGCCGGGTCTCCTTCACACTCACAATCCTGGAAGCAAGAAAAGGAGGGTTAGGAGATGGGGTGACACCCCCAAAATCCATCATTTATCTCCCAGTGGCTGCTCCATGGAGGAGCAGGACACGTGCCACAGGGAAAGGGAAACTCATCCCCACGCTGAAATCAGCACAGGAGGCAGAGCCTGGCTGGAGCCAGGCCAGGCACTTAATCCAACAGAGCAGCTGGAAAAGTGCCAAATTCCCCTTCTGCAAAACTCTACAGATCCTATCCTGAACTAAATTGCCCTCAAAACTGATTCTGTTTAGCACTATGCAGAAAAAAACAAACAAACAAAAAAACAAACCAGCCAAGAATCCTCTTTCTGCAGAGTAATCCTTCCCTTGATTTACCCTGGGCACATGCAACTGGCTTCTGTCCCAAAAACTCATTGCCTTCTCCAGGAACTAAGGAACCTCTTGGAGAAAGAAAAAAAACAAAACAACAAAACAACAGAAAGTCAGCAGTCTGACAGCGAGTCAGCATTTCTGATGGATACGAGGATCTCCCTGTTTACATGGAAGGGAATGCTGAGAGCACCACACAGGGATTCAATCCTGCTGTGGGCAATTGCCTATTACCATGCAAAACATGTCATTAATTAATGCAAATTTTCCAGAGCTGACAGGCCACAAATTGAGCTTTTTTAAGGGGAAGACTGACAGGAAAGCAGGCAGCAGCTTTAGCAACCTACTTGAGGGGAGGCTGCTGTGTTTTCTTTGCACTGCAGCTAAACCTGTGAGCATCTCCTCCCAGTCTGAAAAAAATCCCCAGAAACAATAGGAGGAAAGGAAACCCACATCTGTCAAGACTACTTACAAAGAGAGAAAAAGAGGATTCCTAACTTCTTTTTTTTTTTTTTTTTTTTTTTTACAAGACAAATCCAACAATTGAGTGGATAAGCCAGAGAATAAATCCTCCTATTATGAGGAAAACTTTTTGTTCATTGGCTGTTTTGGTGTCAGTTAGTGACCTCATTCCCTGGATGAGACCCCTCAAATTCTGAATTAACCTTGTACACAAACTTCTCTGAGGATTAACATCAAAGATCTATCAAAACATACTTCCCTCCTTTGCACATGCACTGCTGGGACTCCCTAATTCCTTCTGCCCTAAAGAAGACTGAATTATTGCAATATCAAGTTGGAGAGTTTTGCTTAGAAGTAAGGTCAGGATGAACTTCAAATCTGTTTATCCCCTCAAGGAGCAAAATGAAGCTGAGGGGATGAAGGAGCCTTCAACACCTCTATTTGGAGAGGGAGGGGAAAGGTGCCAGCCCAAAACTTGCTCTGAGAATTTGTACAACAAGGCAGAATTAAAACCAGCAGTCATGAGACCTAAGGAATAACAGGTACCACAAAGAGCACCTGAGATCATCCAGAATTACCAGGACAGGATGCACAGAGGTGTTAACCCTTAAGTAACCTTCCAACAGTTTAACCCACAGCTTTCCTCCTTCCAAACAGAATTTTGTTGGATCCTCTTGCAAGTCTCCTAAATCCAAGGGGTCCCTGCCAATGCCTAGAGAAGCTGAGGGAGGGTAGAACTCTTCACTCTTGCCAGCTCTGGTAGAACTGGGACATCACCTAAATGAGTTTGGCATCTTTCCCATCTTTCCCAGGTCTGGATCACCACAGAAATAATCCTGGAGATGAACAGAGCTAAGTAGCTTCAAGTGCAACTGGAAGTGCTGGGCAAGAATAAATCCAAAGTCTGGCCACTCCAGAGCTGCCAGAAGCACGATGAGCCTCTGTGGTGGCTCAGAGAAGCAGCAGTTTAATGATTTAACCTCATCCAGGTACAGCAGGAGCTCCTCCAGCACCAGGTCAGCCACAGAGGAAGAATTTCTGCTGTTTCAGACAGAGATCTCCCCTCCTGCTGGGGAGGCTCCTGCCCTGCAAGCACACACAAGTCTGCAAGGGAAGTCATGCAAATGGAAGAGCTCAGGAGAAAAACCCACACATTTTAATCAAATTTTAAAAACCACATTTCAGTGCTGCAAAGTACAAGCTCAAGAGTGGCAGCCCTTTGGAAAGAGATTTCTGAAGTCCATGGAATTTTCTACAGCCATCTCCTAGGGATGCAGTAATCCCAGCACTGTGTTTGATCACAGACAAGTTGTACTGCAACTGCTGCCAGCTCCTGCAAATGCCACTTATTAGTTTAGAATATTTTATCAGAACATAGCTAAAATTATTCATAATTGGCCAAACATGATATTTTTAAAACTGATGTTCCCAGCTTTAGATTGGTCTTCTGCTAATTCTAGCACACCTCATTTCCAGAATAAGAACATCACAGTCACAGTAAGTCAACAGAGGAATCCTTGATTTCAGTGTGTTCAGAATCTGGTTTGGCCCTTGAGGAAACAGCTCCAGAAAGTCTGTGCTGTGATGGAAATAAAGTAATTAATGGAGATTAAAGAGCATAATCCAGGCTCATTTCCCCCAAATCCTCTAAATATGGCTAGCATGGGATTAGCCATTCCTGACCTTCTCCAAGTAAGCAACAAGAGCCTGTTTGCAGATTGCCACAGGAAACTTAAATCATTTCTCTACAGGGGAGAAGAAAATTTTGCTTTCACTGTGACAGATCTTTATCCTTGTTTATATCATCATCCTGTGGGAGCTTTGATTTGAGTGCAGGGAAGGAGCCTGCCAAGGGAGACAGAGCTGATTTTCTAATTGAGCTTCATTTCTTTTTCAGCAGAGCTGGCTAAGAGAAAAAAAAAAAAAAAAAAAAAAAGATGACTATTGCTTGGAGCCTCCTGTTCTAGCCTCAGTGCTTTGCAGAGAACAAAAAGCTTTGGTCTCAAAGGGAGTTCAAAGCTCTAGAAAACCCTCATTCCCTTTTTCACTCCCAGTATCCAGTTCCCAGCACCAATTTGCCTCCAGCAGAGCAGAGCTGTGCTGTGAGGGAACAAACTCAGGGAGACCAGAGCAGCCCCCAGACCTTCCAGGATAATCACTGGAGCTGTATCTAGGTCAAAGTGGCCAAAAAGGCCTCTCTGGTGCTTTTTTTTTTGGGCAGCTGGGTGAAGGAGGAGAGGACAAGTGCAGGAATTAGTTCTTAGTTCAGGCAGGGGACTTGACTTTGTCAAGGCAAAGCCAGAATACAGAATCATGACAGTGGAAAAGCAGGAAAAAGAGGCACTTGGATATTAGAAGTGACAACAGGAGACACAGGAGGGAGGTTTGGCACGTGGGTTCCAAAGTGTGAGTTCATGACTCAAAGAAACAGAGAGTGGAGGTACCCCAGAGCACATCATGGACACGAGGAGCAAGGGCATGGATTAAAACCCTACAGAACTCCAATTTCAAAGCTGATTTTTTCTTTAAGTATGGTTTAGTGTTTATTCAAGAGAGATATAGCTGTGGAAACAACTGATGGCAACATATCCTAATGGGAATACAAACCCAAGGGACTGATCTCCCAGGAAAGGATCTGTAGAAGAGTTACAGGCAGCAGCAGAACTCAGCAATTCCTAGATGTAGAAGGTGAAATCTGCCCATCCCTGACCCAAAAATCAGCCCTGGCTGGGCTGGGCCATCTGGCTCCAAAACAAGCCTGAAGTCAGGAAGATTAAGACAGACCCACTCCATCCCCCCTCCACTTAGCCTCACTTTTGATAAGTGGCAACTCAGAAAATGGAAACCAAGGCAGGATAATTAAAACTAATGGTATGTAAGTGAAAATTACCACTTCTGTGGTAAAAGCACTCAACTGCAACAGACTGAGATCCAATGGGCCAGATCTGCTCCAAAGTAGAGACTGTTCCATGAGAAAAAGGATTTTAATTTTTTTAATAGAGCTGTAATATCAACTCAGAGCAGCAGAAGAGTTGGTCTTAAATAGAAACCTCTGACCCAGCCATGGCTTCACACTTGTTTTTGTTTAAAACCCAGAGAATTTAAGCATCTCCTTCCCAAAATGTGGTGGGAGATGTTATGGGAGCTCTGAAATAATGGTGCATTTTTCCTCCCCTTCGTAATAACCACCAGACAGGTTTCAGGCAGTGAATCAGCTTTGGATTCTTGCTGGGGAAAGCATCCGGAGAGATCCGGCCAAAGCATCTCCTCAGCTTCCCACAAGGCTGAAACTGAAAATGCCCTTGGCTGACTCTTGCAGAGGAGAATTTGCAATGGAGTGGGTGGGATCCCTGTAGGAAGCTGCCACTGGCCAGAGCATGAATGTGAGTGCTTGAGTGCAGGGGATGAAGCCAAATCAAGGTTCACCGGGTGCATCTTTCCATCGCTCCCAGATCTGGAATACACCAGCCAACACCCCAACCATGCAACCCAGAGCTCCCAAAGGATTGGGAAGCCACAAATGAATGCAAAGGGATCCACTCACGTCTCGTAGATGTGTCCACTCTCCACCCTCTCCTCCACGTAGGCCAGGGCCCGGACGTGCATGGGGGAGTGTGGGAAGGCAGCGTGGATCCAGGGCAGCCCGAACACCGACAGCCCCGTGTTGATGAGCGCCACGAGCAGCAGGTCCCAGTGATAGGCTGTGCCCTTCACCAGCCTGCAAAAGGGTTGGGACAGCAGTTACAGCTGGTGCAAACCCTGCAGGCTTGCCTTTGTTCAACACTCAAGTGCTCTCATACACACACACAGATTTCACACCTCTGGATTTTTGTTGGCACGGTGTGGACATTAAAGGGAAATGTGATGGTTTGCTCCCAAAGTTGTTATCATCTGGAAAGAACAACTCTGAGCAGAAAGGCAGCCCACTAAAGTGACATTTCATCAGTGTTTTTCACCGACATTTATCACAGAGTCTACACAAAATCCATGTGTGTTTGCTCACAGAGTCCACACAGAGAGCTGATAAAATCCTGAGCATCTGTTGTCAAAGCACTGACACTGAAGTTCCTTGTTTGTAACCCTGATCTCTCTCCTTCCCCACGAGCAGAACATGTGCTCAGTATGCTGCAGTAATCCCCTAATTATGTAATTGCTACTGCATGATAAGAAAATGGGACAGGAATTCATTAAACTTCAGCTCCTCCTTGGTAGTCCCAGAATCATGGAATGGATCACAGAATGGTTTGGGTTGGAAGGAACCTTAAAGATCATCCAGTTCCAACCCCCTGCCATGGGCAGTGACACCTTTCACTATCCCAGGTTGCTCCAAATCCCATCGTACCTGTCCTTGGACACTTCAGAGATGGGACAGGCACAGCTTCTCTGAGCAACACATTCCAAAAGGTTGGTAGCCAACCAGGGAGATTTGCTCCTAAGTTCATCAGATGCTGCAGAGCCTCCCTGTTTTGATTTTTAGGGGACAGGAAAGCTGACAGCCTTCACTGAGGAATCTGAGCACACCCACTTTGCCAGGACTGTGCAGAAACCAGCACCAAGAACTCACCTCTGTCTACTTTAACCTTGCCATTTTTATCAAGATCTGCCCCTTTCCTGAATATTCCCATCTTGTACCAACTGCTGAGCTATTATGAGGAAAGTTTAGCAAAAAGGCTGGGGAAGGATTCAGCTCTCAGACTTTAAACCCTCACTGAAAGGTCCAGGGCTGCCACTGAAGCACCTGACATCCTCACACAATGCAGGGATCAGCTGAACTCTCTCTGGGCATTACCAGAAAGGGAAGCATCATTTAAATGTGTCAATGTCACCCAAACAGGCTCCACTGAACACCTCAGCACAGACTTGGAACCATCCAAGATATTCCTGGACATGGAGCTGGTGGAGTTGACCCAGCACATGAAGATCAAAGCCATTGTTTGGGCAGCAGAAATCTTGGGTGGGGCTCAGTTTTGGGACAAAAGGCTGGTCCCACTGGGAGTGTCCCCTTCCACTGACTGAGGAGGCTGTGGGGTGAGTGGGTCAGGTAGGTGTCTGCCCTGCAAAGCCTCTGGAAGGTGCTGGCAGGAAGGGTGGGATTGCAAACGCGTTTCCTGCGCTGGCTCACGCTTTGGGAACGCAGCCCCTGCTCACGTGCTGCCTTCTCTGAGCAAAGGCACCTTCAGCACCCTCAGGGTCATTGTTTGTTGTCCTCCCCATTCTTTTCAGAAGGCTTTAAGGACATCAACCTGTTGGAATGAATCCAGAGGAGGCCACCAAGATTATGAGAGGGATGAAGCACCTCTGCCGTGAGACAATGGGGATTGTTCAGCCTGGAGAAGAAAAGGTTTGGTGTGACCTAATTCCAGCCTTCCAGGACCTGAAGGGAGCTACAGGAATGATGGGGAGAGACTCTACAAGGGCCTGAAGTGAGAGGACAAGGGGGAATGGACTCAAATGGACAAAGAGTAGGTTTAAATGAGCTATTAGAAAATATTCCCTCCCTGTACAGGTGGGCAGGCCCTGGCACAGCTGAGAAGCTGTGGCTGCCCCTGGATCCCTGGAAGTGTCCAAGGCCAGGCTGGATGGGGCTTGGAGCAACCTGGGCTAGTGCAAGGTGTCTGTGATGACACCACAGACAGATGGTGTCAAGTCCTAGTTTTTCCATCTTTAAAAATCCCTGCCCCAATACCTGACCAGCATCAGCTCAGCCCTGCACCCAAGAACTCTGAAAAACTCCAAAAAACATTTTACATTCCTTAAAGATATTCTAGTGGAAAATACCAAAAGTTTAGAAGAAATTCATATTAGCCAAGAGATGACCCACTTACATACAGATTTATGCAACACTTAAAGGGATATAATAGAGATAAGAGGTGGTCAAAGGAAACTAAATTAGTGTTGCTGAATTCAAGCTTGTCTCCTCTCTCCTAATACTGTGTCACTCCAGCTGCAACATGGAGAATGCTAATGGGTATTATGCAAGGAGAGAACCCTCCCACGCATCACTTTAGCAAAAAATCCTCAGAGACGTGGTAGTTTCCCTGGAAAAATTTATCCATGTTCATTCTTGACATCCTATCTGACTGCAGTTGGCACAAAACCATCAGAGGGAAGATTTTAATAGTGCAAAATATCAAGTTTGCACATAAGTGAGACTTATCAGACATTGGACATATTGTTTTATTGCACTTTCACCTTCCTTTAGTTGGAATTTACCAGCTCCAAATGCTCCTGATGCTTAGCTGCAGCAAGTTGTGCTACAACATTTATGTAGGTCATTGACTTCTCATTTTCAACAAATTCTCTGTACTGCAAGAGCAGTGCAAGTGTCCACATGTGCCAGACACTCCCTAAATATCTTGAGGTGCATCCAAAGACCTCAAACTGCACAAAATATCCAGTTCACATTCACTATGCCACCTCTTGGATCCCAAAATCCCTGAAAAATGCCTTGAGAGTTTCAAGGGTCAAACAATGGTGTTGAGCAGAGAGAGAAGAAGGAATAGGTTGAGGTGATGGGCTTGTGGAGGATTTGTGGTTTTGGCACGCTGGGCTTTGGGGATGGTGAGGAGCTCAGCAACAGAGTTACCTCCACCTGTGACAACAGGAATTCTTAAAAACACATCCTGAAAACATTTTCTGATGCTCAGACAAGCTTTGAGCAAGCAGTGGTGGTGACAGAGCCAAGGATGTCCCTCCATAGAGGGAAAAGCACCGAAGGCGTTACCTGTTCTCCGGGGCGTTGGCGAGCGACGCGACGATGTTCTGCTCGATGAAGAAGAGCATGGAGAGGAGAAATCCCAGTCCCATGGCACTCATCACTGACCCTATGGACAGGGACTGCACGGGGGCCAGCACAAACAAGCTGTCAGAGGCGTTGTAGTTAAATTTGGACACTGCAAAGAGGAGGGGAAGGATGTTAGGAGGCACCTTCTTGTCCAACCATCAATGTTTTACCCATAGCACGAAGCACTGGGAAGCAAGCAGGAAAGCAGGCGTGATGCTCTGGCATGTGGGAGCCTGGAGGCCATGGAAGATGGGTCCATCTGGCTGGTTTGGTTTATTTTTTATCTCCATCCACTTAGGACTTGGCTGCCATCCTGATGGGACAGACTACTGCTAGTCCTAGCAAGGCATTACAGATATTGGAGCAAAACAAAAGAGGGGAACTTGTTTTGATGCAAGGTGTTTTTAGAAAAGGAAGCTTTATTTCTAACCAGCACCATAATGCTCAGCTCATCAACCCACAGAGGCATTTGGAAAGTTCCTGATCTCCAACAAGCTGTGCAGGGCATTTTAGTATAAAATTTAAATCACAATTCTGCTGCTATTGGAAGCAATCCATGGCTAGGGATAAATCACACATGGCCACACATCATTTTGCAATCCAACTGGATGGAATGGCCATCACAATAAAAAAAAAAAAAAAAAAAGCCATTTCTTATTTGTTTCCATACATTTCCTCACATCACCCGCTCACGTCACTGCAGGACAATGCAATTCCTGTCCCCATTATCACTTCCTGATATGGAAAAGTTGATCTATCTGGCCAATGAATGGTGTCTCATTTTTAGATTTCCTTGTGTAACTTAGAGCTGCCCAGATGCTCTGCACCATTTCACCTAAATTAGTAAAACAAACTGGACACAAAGAGGACAAACTGGGATGACCAACTCCATGTTGATACGACTGGCAACAACCCTTCCTGCCTGCTGATTACTCTGCCCTTTGTTCTTTGCCAGAAATTGTTCATCTCTCTTATTGTGACACACACCTCAAACCCATTGAAAAGACACATCTGGATAATTTTTCTTGCCCCAGCCTCATTTAATCAGGGTTTTGAATGACATAAATCTAATGGTGAGGAAATCTGAGCTCTTAATGGGAGGTACACACAGTATTTGTGAAATTACATGGAAGAGCTTCATTTTTTAGCTAAACTTTTTAGGATTTCAACTCTCTCTTTCATAAACCCCAGAACTCCAGAGAACAAAACCAGAACTCACTTTCAATTTCCTTGAAGATATAGGAACCCACAACAGAGAAGGTCAGGACTGAAATGGGTAAGGCACAGTCGGACAAAATTTCACGTACCCTCGCGTGCAAATATGGGCTGCAAAAGAGACAAAGAATTCCCATCAACACCCCACTGTCAGGACAATCACTCAATCCAGACAACATTTAATGCTTTAGAAGTGAAAATTCAGTCCCATCTTACAATTCTGAAGAGACACTTGGAGTGACGAATTTGTCTTTCACTCAACCCTAAATCTTCTGGAACCTACAGCCTTTGAAGGCTGATGAATGCAGAAGCAAAACACAAAGTATCAACAAAATAAGATGCAAGCTAGGGAGAAAAAAGGCCTTCAAGCACCAATTTGTGTCTCATTTCCACTTTAATTGCTTCCTGCATTTCAAATGAAGAGTTTTAAGAGCAATAGGAGCAAACCCCAAATCAGAGTCAGCATTTGACTCCCAAGAGCACACTGAAGGTACACTCCCAGTAGACCTTCCTGCACCATCAGGAATTTTTGCCCAGCAAATGCCTGTTTGGAGGGAGATATTGGAAACCCAAAGCTTTTTTAGAAAGTCATTTGGGAGGCCAAACTGAAGACAGAAGGGCATCATCCACTGAGAGAACATTTTGTTCCCCTGGGAATATTTTCCAGATAGCCCTGCCAAGTTCATCTCTGCCTTTGGCTTCCACCTGATTTTCCTGGGTTGCAGAATTAAGATCTAAGCTGTAAATGACTCTGTCTCAGAGAGAACATGAAATAATCAGCCTGAGCTCTGAATAACTCACCTTTTCTTGAACTGGTAGAGCGTGTGGCCGAGCCAGAGGGTTCCCAACATCAGCATGAGGCTGAGCACGGCGGTCTCACGCCCGTAGTGCCCATCGTGGGTGCAGGTCTGGTTCTCACTCACTGAGGAGTTCATCAAGAAGCTGGTGTTGATGCCCAGGCCTGGGATGGCATCAGCCCGTGATTTTACACCTCCTGTGTGCCCGTGGTGGTAATATTTCTTAAAAACTGCACAAACAACCAACAGAAAAGCGTTAGGAGAGCAGCGTGACAATCAAAGCAAGTAAAATAAAGTGAGTTTCTTGCTTGATCATGAGCTATTAATGTTATGCTTCACCAGCTCTGCCTCTCTCAAGCAGAAAGAAATCAGAGCTGCTGCTCTGATTCACAAATTGATTTTTTTCACTTATTTTAACAGTTAAGAGTTAAATTAATCTATAAAGCAACATTGTAAGGACTTTCAGTGCTAATTATGTGGTTTTGTTCCCAATACTGGAAGCACTGCTGTTTGATATACATATAAATATTTCTATCTAGACACCTGCTTTCAGCAGCCTGGCAAACAAATCCCATTGGGATTCTCTGGAGACACCAAGAGCAGCCAGGCTGCACAGATCCTTAAGTGGATTACACAGTGTACAGTAATTACTTTTCTTCCAAGGCTAGTCCAGATTGTAGAGATAAGGGTTGATGATATGCAAAATCTGGCAGAATATTTAAATTTACAATGCACATTAGAGTGACAAGGCACCTGAAGTAAATCTGCATAAACAGAACACCCAGTGAAGCCCCTGGAACTGTCCATAAATGTTTTAGATCAACTCAAAGGCATTTATATAAGGAATGTACAGATGTAAAGACCCTCTTGCTTTTGAACATTCACTGTGTTCCCATTTCTATGTCACTGGCTGGCTCCAAATGTATAAATATGGTTTTGGGATCATTTAACCTCTTTGGGAAAGAAGAGCCTGAAGGAGCAAGTAAAACCAGAAGATGGGAATTGAGCTTTGCAGCCTCAGTGTTCCCACAATATCTGCTCAAATGGGAACATGCAGCATCCACTCTTCCTTGCACCCACAGCAAATACAAGAGCATGGAAACCACTGTGCCAGAGCTTTGCAGTCCCACTACCTTTCTTCATTTTAGTCAAAACACCCCTTCAAACTTTGCCCAGAGAACATCAGGGCAAGACAATCCTCTCTAAGCAAAAACACAACCACCTGAAGCTTAGGCTAAAATGCACCTCCTAACATTTTCCCCACCCTCAAATCATAATCCAGGTTCTGAAAGCCCCAAACATTTCAGCTTTTCCATCTGCAGCAGCCACAGGGAAAGCAGAGAAAACAAACGAATTCTGAATATTTGAAAGAAAATTTGAACGTTCTTGTGCAGCACAACCAATATTTGCAACCACCTTGAGTCTGGCTGAAGCCCAAGCTGTGTTACTGCTGGCTTGGAGCTCACCCCAGTGTAAAATACCCTGAATTCAGCCAAGAAGCCATTTGAAATGCAGCAATGATCTTTCTTGCACCATCTTTAGTAGGATTGAAAGGTGTTTTAAGAGAAGTCTGGCATTCCACAAGTGGATGAGGTCAGCACAGCACACAGGCCATGAGAGACAAGACTGCTTCACATTTAATACATCTGTACACATAAATGTAAACATCACAGAAGGTTTACAGCTCAAAATTCAACCTCTCAAACTGCACCAATAGCAGCCAGGAGAGAGGAGATGACCTGAAAGCTCCAGGTTCCCCCAGTGAGGAGCAATCCCATCCTGACCCCTGTCAGTGCCGAGCATTCCCCATTGTGTGCTATGGAAGATCTGCTCTCCTTTATTATCTCCTTTATTATCCCTCTGTGCTCCAGCTGCCTCAGCCCTGACAGGACACACACCTGCTCTGCAAAGAGGTAAAACTGGGGCCCAGGGCACTGCCATGACCCACAGCCTGGCACAGAATTGGTCGCTAGAAGATTTGGACTTTCACGCCAAAGGACGCTTTTGTCCAGACAAAAATGATTCTGGCAGCATTTCCTGGGAATTCACAGCTGGCAGGGAGAAAAGCTGCTCATCCTAAGTGCTGCTGAGTCCTAGAGACACATCTGAGCATCAGAGAAACCAGCAGCACAAATAACCCAGCAACTACAGAGAATCTATCTGCATTCCTCTGGATTAAGACTTGGACTGGAATGAGTAACAAACAAGTGACTTTGTTTTAGGTCCTGTAGATTTTCTCCAGCTCCCACAGATGGCTATATTGCAATAATATATTTAGGGCTGATCTTTGGTGGCCTGTGCTCAACTTGACTAAATGGCTCCATGTTCCATCTCTGAAACTGCAATTCATTTATATGCACCAAGCCAGGCAGGATTAGGATTGCTCCAGTCCCTCCTGGATAGAGGAAAAAACCTTGCTTTACTCCTGTATTTTAATTAAAGCAACAAGAACATGCCAAGGCAGAGAGTGGAGGCCTTCATCCTGTACCACCTTGCTAGGAAGGATTTGATTCCTGAACATTTTTAGTTTGTTTTCACACCAGAGCTCAGTGAACCTCGCTGCCAACATCCAGAGAGAGCAGTGGTGCCCTGGCTGAAGCCGAGCCCTTCCCCAGCCTCCAACAACACAAACTGGCTTTGTTTTCCTCTGCCTGCTCACCACCATTTCCTGCCCAGTGCAGATGTCAAGATCAAACAAACACAGCCTCGGTGGCTGGGCCAGGCAGTGAAAACAAAGTGTCACTGGGACTGCATGAACACTCAGGGCTTTGGTTCCTCTGCCCTTCCCCTCCTTTCCTGCATGTGTACCTTGCAAAATATCAAGGCTATGAAAACATCTGGGAAGAGGTGGCATTTTCCCCTGGAAGCCCAGAGTTGATGCCAGCTGGGAAAGGCACTACCAGGACATGTTTAAACAGCATGGGGAAAATACCAGCTTTCACTTCCTACTGAACTGCTCAACCAAAATTCTGAGTGGGAGGAGGAGGTGGCAGCAGTGAACCATCACCTCCTCGAAAACAGGAGGGGAAGAACAAAGATGAGCCTGTAGCTCTGAGGTGCACTTGTGCTTGTTGGTATCCTATTTTTAATTCTGGGCTTTAGGAGGGTTAAGGACACAGACTGTGCCTGCCAGCACTGGTGCCCTCCTCTGTGTCTGGAACCAGCTCTGCTCCCACTTGTGGGTGCTCTGAACACTCCCAGGTGCAGCTGATGCCAACATGAGCTGGCAAAGTTTGGTGTGACTTTATTACCATCATCCCTATAAATTCATCCCTTCCAAATACAAAGAGAATTCAACAGGATCACTAATCACACATAAAATCACAGAATGTGTTGGGCTGGAAGGGACCTTTCAGATCATCTTGTTCCACCTCCTGCCATGGGCAGGGACACCTTCCACCAGCTCTGGTTGTTTCAAACCGTGTCCAGCCTGGCCTTGGGCACTGCCAGGGATCCAGGGGCAGCCACAGCTTCTCTGGGCACCCTGTGCCAGCACCTCCTCACAGGGAAAAATTTATCCCTAATACCCAATCTGAACCTGGTTTCTGTCAGTAAGGCCACTGCCCCTTGTCTTACAGGATCTTCTCCTGTTCCCACTGCAATACTCCAAGGATTTATTTGAATATTCCTGAAAGTCTGGCAGACAAGACCAGGGGATGCTTCCTGCACTTTTAACCTGCACCCCACACCTCTGCTATGGGAGATCAGCTCTGGGCTACAGAAACTTTGTGAATATTTGCTAATTTTTACAGAGCAGCTGAATGTTCTGTTGAGGACCACCTGGAGACTGTCCCAAGCCTCCAGGACAGGGCACTGGCAGCACACACTCAGCAGAGCTCACAGAGTCAACAACTATCCCAGAAAAATTTCTCCCTCACCACCTCTAAGCAGGATATTTAAAAGATGCAGGTGTTGTGCAGAGAAAAAAAACAACTCTCTGATTGCACAATCAAAGCACACAAGGCAAATTAAGGATTCCCAGTGAAGCGAGAAAGTATCTGACTTCAAATTGCTCTGCAGTGTCAAATCTCTTGGAAAGCACTGCAAGCCTGAGTGTCTTAAAAACAAGGAGTGTGCTTGGGTGTATCCTGAAGGATTTCAAAGGATAGCCCAAACTTGGGGATGTTGGACAACAGGTTATAAAAATCAAGGGATGGGGCATTGTCCAATTCCTCACTGGGATGAACAGAAATGCTGCCACTCACAGGGGATTTCTGCAGCTGTGATTCATCTTCTCAAATACCTCCCGTGGGGAGGGAGGAGTGTCAGAGGAACCTGTTAAACCCCAAGCCTCTCCATGGAGACTCAGAGTTTAACCCAGAAATGGGAAAACCAAGTGGCTGGGAAGGGCAGGGGAGCTTTAGGAACGTGCTGGAGGTGCTGCAGTCCTTGTGCTGCCATTGAAGAAGGGTCTCAGAGCTCAGGGAAAACCAGGAAATCTCAATCTTTCAACTCTCCTCCACAGAGTCTGAATAGTGAATAGGAATAAGGACTCCATACACTGCATTTAAATTGAGGTTTTTTTTCTTTTTTTTTTTTTTTTTTTTTTTTTTTTTTTTTTGCCAGGACCATTCAAAACCAAACTGGAATCAGGAGAAGGCTCTCACATCAATAACATCATGGTTTCTCAATTTGGTGAAAGTTTAGAAACTAATTCTGTCTCAACCAACTGAAATTAGAGCTGCTAAAAATTCAGCACACCCAGGTAAACTGCTGACAAAAGGCTGCTTCCATCTCACACACACAGATTTTCTTTTTTTCCCTGAAGACTTTGAATGAACACAGAACAAGCAAACATGACACGTTTTTGCAGCCCTGTGCTTGCCTTTGACAAGGCAGCAAAGCAGAGATCTGCTTTGAAAAACACTGTTGCAAGACTTACCTTTAACAATGCCTTTGATGGCATCAAGCACGAATGTGATGGATATAAAAAGTGCAATTATTTCTTCTGTTGACCTATGGAAAAATCCCAGGAATTAATAGAACTGCATTCAACTTTGGTCAAAGAAAAATCAGCATATTCATCAATTTACATGAAAATATAACCAATTTGAGTTAGGCTCCAACTTAGAAACAAAACCCAGTAAATCAGAGAACTTCTTTCAAGCTGGAACAATGAGCCAAAATGATACTTTCCTCATCTCACAAAATACATCTTGCAGAGACTTCATAATTAAGGAGCTTGTGGAATGTGTAATTTTTCCATTTGAAGAATAATCTGATCAAAATATGACTTCTTGAAAAGAGCTACCTTTTAAAGAGCTTCATCAGGAGGCTGACATTAAAGAGGGAGTAGATCACCAGGAAAAAGCTGTTCCAGAGTCCAATCCAGGCATAGAAAGCGCTGAAATCCAACTGATAATCGTCACAGATCCCTCGGATCACTGCAAAAGTGAAGCATTCCTGGGTCACCATCAACTCCTGTCACTGCCACCCAGTGATTCCCATCTCCTCCAGACCAAAAAGAACCAATTTCAGCCTTCACCCCAATGCATTTATTACAGACACCATTAAATTCATATTCCTGCACTTCCAAAGGGACACTGCATCCACACAAACTGTTCTCCCCTTCCATCACGAGAAATAGGGAGAGACTCTGGGGAAAATATTTCCCCCTCCCCAACAGCTCAAAGCATTTTTCCCAGGAATTGAGGCCACAAAAGCAGTTGGAATTTGGAATTTTCTTTCACTGATATTTTGGGATGCTATTGAGCAAGGGGTCTCACAGCTGCTCTTCCCAGCTGGTCACAGCCCATCCTCTGATTATCCCCACAGATACTGAGCTTCTTCCTTTGGTTGATCTCTGGTTCATTGAGATCAGGTTGCAGTACCTGGAAAACTCCTGATCATACTTTAAAATTAAAAAAAACCCCAAAACGCAACAAACCCAAAAAACTTTGTCTCAAGCTGATTAAAAGCAGCCACTTGAGAAAACCATTACTGAAACAGATTTCCTCACTGAAGGTAAAGAAATTATTATTTTAAATAAGTTTTTTTTTTCTGCAAAATTATTTATATAAAAGAGAAAAACAGTTTGAATTAAACCAGCAGTTGGTCTCAGTGATCCCTGTGGATCCCTACCAACTTAGGATATTCTGATTCTGATGGTGATGGAAAGAGGAGGAATTTCATTCAGGTTTTGCAGAATCCCAGAAAATCCTGAGCTGGAAAGGTAGCCCCCAGGATCATCAGCCCAAATCCTGGCCTCACACAGGACACCCCAACAATCCCATGAAGTGCCTGAGAGCCTTGTCCAAGCACTCCTTGACTTTGTAACTTCCCAGGTGACTTTACTCCTGTGCCCTATCACCTTCTGGGGGAGAACCTTTCCTGACAACAGCCATTCAATATCAATTTATCAAACCAACACAACTCAAGCTCTGCAGAGCTCTCACCTAAAGTTCCAGCCCCTCAATCCCCTGCTGCAGACCTGGAGCAGACTCACCATTGATGTAGAGGGCCAAGGGAGCTGTGGTCAGCAGCACAACCAGGGGCTGCCCTGAGAAGAGGGCGTAGAGCAGCCCCCCGATGCACTGCCCGAAAATTGTCTTCCGCACATCTGGAATTGGGGAGGATGGAAACAAAAACAGGGATTTGGGTCAATCCTTCTGTGTTGGGTTGGTGTGCCCAGCAATGTGGATTCTGTCCCCATCTGTTAAACCAGCTGGGGCAGTGCCCCTGATCTCCTGGCACACATTATCTGCTCATGGGCAGCTTTAAACCAGCTGGGGCAATCATCTTTATCTCTCCCACAGCCCATCCTCCCTCCAGGAGAGATCTCCTGTTCATGGCCAGTGAGTCCCAGGGCATGGCTGATAAAATTCCATCATCCCATGGCAGATGCTCCAGCCAGGGCAGGAGCCAAGCCTTTCCTACCCAGAGAAAAACTGACATTTGGAACAGCAGAGCAGCCTTTGCCACTGGATTCCAGAGGAAAGCCAGACCTTTCCACATCATCCCTGCACCTTCAGAGGGAACTGCACCTTCTCCAGGAGCACTGCTCCAGCTGAGCCACATCTGCCACTGCAGGAGGATGCAGCCACCATGGAATGGGACTGTGCCAACACCCTGACTGACTGACGGGTGCCAGCTTGGATTCTGACTCTGGCAGGGTTTGGGATTGTTCTTTGTAATACTGCATTGCTATTTTAATTTTCCTAGTACAGAACTGTTATTCCTAATTCCCATCTCTTTGCCTGAGAGCCCCTTAATTTCAAAATTATAATAATAATTTGGAGGAAGGGGGTTTACATTCTCCATTTAAAAGGGAAGCTTCTGCCTTTATTGGCAGACACCTGTCCTTCAAACCAAGACACCTTCCCTCATTCAGGAGCATTCACAGGGCAGAGAAACCAACCACTAACCAGCAGAAGAAATGTTTAGAGAGTACAGAGGTAACACACTCATAAATCAAAAAGCAACCCTTTATTTGTACCCGTAATTTATTTGTACCCATAATTTAGGCTTCCAGATGTTCAGCTAATTGGTGGACTCTGGGACTTTTTTCTGTGTATTGTTATATTTTATATATACATTTTAAATATAATTATTTTATTTTAACACCTATAAGACAGAACCAGTGCTTGTTTGAACTGCAACTGCAGCACAAACTGCTTCTACACTGGGATAAAGGATGATGTTTAGCTCTGTCCCAGGCATTTTAATACTGGCAATCAAATTCAGATCAAATGCACAGGAGCTTGCACCAAGAACAATGTGCAAATAATTACATTAAGTCAGCATAATTCAAAAATACAGCAGCATACATGTGCATCAGTCCAAGTCAGATGATGACACTCAAAGCAGTGTTCAATTTTTTCTGGTTTTCTATAAAAGTCATTAACTTGATTAGAAAAAAATCCTTCAGTTGTGGTTCTGAGTTTGTTTTTCCCCTGTCAATAAAAGCTATCAGAACATTCTGTGACCAGAATGACATTTTGAGTACATGGAATCAAATGCACAAAACTGATAAATATAAGAAACACAAAACTGATGAACTCACCAATAGCTCCTCGGGTATTTTCATCATTGAGGGACCCAAAAGCAATGGCTGGAAGGAGGCAAGCAAAGTATAGAAATATCATGGTGGTGATGTATTTTCCAATAGCTTTGTTGTTCCCAATAATACCTGGGGCAAACCACAACAAAAATCATGTTGGTAAAGCACTGAAAACCTTCTCACATCATCCACAGACACTATTAATTAATCAGAAGCAGAAATTCAGTCCAGACTTTAAACATGTAACCAAACTTTTAATATGTGATTCTGCACAACCCATACTTTTCTGTTCATCTGAAGTAGCAGCAAAATTGCCACCAGATATTTTTGACATCAGCAAAACAGGAAAGACAAGAAGCCTTTTGCTCAGTTTTGCCAGTCCCCAAAGCCTGGAAAAGGATCAAGGCAGAAACTCTAAGTTTAGGGTTCATAAATTCCCACCCCCTGCATTTTTAACACCAACTTTTCAGGCACTCTGGACTGTGTCCCTAAATGAGCTTCATGATGATCTCTTGTATTCCCTACTCTTGTCTTGGGCAGGAAAACATGAAGCATTTCATTTTTCCCTGGACAGAAGTCTAAGGCTGTAGGTTTGAATCAATAATATGCTACCCTGAGCCAAAAAAGTGACAGCAGGACACAAAACCAAACAGCCCCAGAGGTCAGGAATGGCTACACTGAGATTTGCTTTAACAGACCCTGCTGAAAGAACAGCCTCCCTCTTTTCCATCCACTCACCCCTCTCATCTCCATCGGAAAAAACACACCAGGCCAAAACACAAAGCAGCCAGAAAGAGAATTAAAGTGTCAGAATATGAATTTAAGAGCCTCTGAAGTAGCTTCCCTTCCCCTTCCTGTTTTCAGGCTGATGTTGATATGAGCTCACTGGGGATGCACAGGAGAAAGGATGAGATGACAGCAGCTGATATTGCTCCAGGAGAACACAAGATTTTCCACAGAACAGAGAGGATGCACTGCAGAAAGTCTCCTCAGCCTCCAGCCTGCCTGTGCCACCATCCTTGATGGGGCTCTTCCTCTGAGACAGCTGGAAGAGCTTGGAGCTGCCCAATTCCATTTTCTGGAAGGCTCCAGAGCAGAGGATTCCCACACAGAAATCTGCCCTGAGCTCCCAAATACCCACCTAAGCTTTTGCAGCATCATTTCCTTGCTGAGAGAGTTAAAATCCAATTAGTTGGATCAGATAAAGGAAGGCTTGGCTTTAGAGGTTATTGGTGCCACTCTGAAAATCTTTATCACCAGAATGAAAAGAACAAAAATCTCTCAATGACTTTGAGTTCTTATCTAACATCTGTTTTCTGCACCATTTGCAGGGCTGAGATAAGGATGGGAGGAGGATGTAAAAACCCAAAAATCATATGTGATGTGTAAAGAGCAGGCAGCCACATGAATAAAGGACACCTTGTGAGGTGCCTGCTTGCAGGCAGGAGAGGAACAGACACAAACAGCACTTCTGATACTCAGCATCCCCACATTCCAGGCTAAAACCTGACAAGACACACCTCAAGTATGCAAATATGAGCTTGACCTTTCAGGAGTCATCAGACCAGCTGTTCCCAGGCAAATTCTTTTCCATTTATTGGGAAGATCCAGAAACCACAGGTCACATTCCTGACCACTCCTGGCAATCCAAAGGGCCTGGAATTTAATTCTCACAGATGGAGACTTCCCATGATCCTGAGTCCAACAGCTGCAGGCTCCTACCTCACACTCCAAACTGCTTGAGATCTTCAGAGAAAAGGAAGGATTTGGCAAGACAAACAGGACTGAGGGGTGGTTCCATGTGTAGATATGGTCACACCCTGGTTCAGAGGATTCTCTGTCATTCCAAAATATTGCTTTTTGGACAAGGGAGCCTTTCCAGTATGAAAGGTCAGGGGCAACAATGCCTGGAAGCTTTGAAATCATTTCTGAAAGGTTCACAGAAACAAATAATATCTTTTTTAAAGATTCAGGTGGTTAAACCATACTATGAGAGGGCAGAAGGAAGAAACCTTGAAGAGTTTCACAAAAGCTCATTTTCAGTTTCAATCCTGGCAAAGGAGCCCTTACTGATCATGGAGGTCCTTATGCATAAGGACATGGCCTCAAGCTGCACCAAGGGAGGTTCAGTTGGACATCAGGAGGAATTTCCTCCTGGAAAGGGTTGTTCAACACTGGAATGGGCTGTCCAGGGAGGCACTGAGTGCCCATCCCTGGAGCTGTCCAAGGAAGGACTGGAGGTGGCACTCAGTGCTCTGGGCTGGTGCCAAGCTGGGGATTTGGCACAGCTTGGACTCAATTTTGGAGGTTTTTTCCAACTTCTGTGATTCATCCTGGCTGGATCCAAGACTTCCAGCACTTTCTTTAATCCATAATCAGCCAGATAAGATTCCAGGATCAAGAATCCTTCTGGTGGGCAGTGAAATTCACTTTGTAATGGAGACAATAACAGATTAAACATACTCCTTCCCAAAACTGACTGCTCACTCTTTAATTGCAGTCACGACCAAACATTGCCTCTCCTTGTACAGATCCAGCTGCCACAGGCACTGAAATCCAACATTAACCACAATTTACCAACATCTGGTGGAACATTTTCAGGATGTTCTGCAGCCCATGGGCTGCCATGGCTTCATTCAGAAGAAGCTGAGCTGCATTATGGTGGCATTTCATCTGTGACAGGCTCATAAAGCCACTGAAAAACGTGTCACTCCACCTGCACCACGGAAATTTATAGCAGAAAAATCAACTCCTGGTCCAGCTGTGGAATTTGAGTAGCTGATTATTACAGGAGCATTCCCCTGAAATTAAGGTACAGCTACACATTGGAATGGGGAGAAATTATGTTCATCAATGTGACAGTTCCATTTTACCTGCCTGGATTTCTGAAATGTCACACTTTGTGCAGACAAGGTTACAGTTTCAGGGGAAGCTGCAGCGATTCTGGCATCTCTTTGTTTGGGATTCCACAGCAGTAAGTGACCAGCAGCCCTAAAAACTGGGTTTTACAGCTCCTGAAGTCTATTAATTGAACATTTACTAAATCAAAATCACAACTGATGGACATTCTCTGAACTAACTGTTAATGTTTCTTCCCAATTCTCTGAAATATCCCATGCAAAGAAAGTTTAATTACACTGACCTGCAGCCCAGCAGTAAGGATGTGTTTGTTAAAGCCCTAATTTTTCAAAAATTGCTTTTTAGTATTGAAAATACTGTAAAAATTCAGAATTACAAACTTCTTCCAATGCCCTCAAGCTGGGCTTTCATTTATGTGATGGCTGCTGGACTCTGCCCAACGTTGTGAAGATGAATCTTCCCTGAAGTCCTGTGAAGAGTAAATCACAGAACAAGTGGGACTAAGAACTCAACTGGAAAAGGAAATCCACTCAGGGAGTTTGGAGCAGAAGCCAAGCATATGCTGAGAGCAGAGAGGCATGAAAAATCAGATCAAGGCTCACACCTTTCCCTTTCCAGCTCACTTCCTCCAGCCCATTTCCCAGGAAGTCTCTTGGAAGGAAACATCCATAGACAAAACACAATGATTTTATGCATCTTTAGAACATTTCCATCCACTACTGACACAGAGACTCCAAAGCAACCCAGGCTGGATGTTCTGGGGAATGATGCCAAGTTCAGGATGTTAAACTTTGGTACTCAGGTGATGTTTAGGGATGAAGGGCTGCAGAGTGATGCAGCAGCTAACTCATATCTGATCTAGGGCAGGAGATGAATGGATGAGCAGAAAAGCCTCTCTGCAACCCCTTTATTTCCCCTCCTTGCTCAGGAATGGAATCCTGACAGACAAGATGGCCAAGGCAGGAAAGCTGATGAGGATTTAGCACATGTCACAACCAGTGCATGGTCAACATTGCAGTTCTGGGTTCAGATCAAGGTTTAAGCTCTGAGCTACTTTGGACAGCAGCAAAACAAAAATTCTCTTTCAAATCCCATTTCTCCAATGTTTTCAAGCTTTTCATCTAAGCAGGCTCACATTGCAGGGAGCTTTGGAGATCTCCCTCTTGTAAAACAGCACAGCAAATCCCAAGGATGCTGCCAGCACACCTCAGGAGCTGGTTAGGAACCCTCTGCAGGACCAAGGACAGGGAGAAATCCACATTTCAGCAGAACTCCCCACCCACCACAGCCAGGTATCAAAGACACAGGCCCAAAAAAAATAGGAGAAAGAGAATAAACCTCAGTTCTCCTCTTCTTCCTTCATTTTTCCCTCCCCAGGAGGTGAAGGGATATGGATTTGTAAGAACACAGCATCAAAGCTCACCATAAAAATCTCAGGCACCTCAAATTTCCCACTGGGCACTTCAGGCACTACAATTGTGTTTGTTCCTCTGTGGTGCACCACAAAACAACACTGAAGGATGAGGACAGCAGCTTTCAGGAGTTTCAGAAATCTTGTATCTGAGTGCAGGCAGAATCCCCTTCCACTCAAACCAGCCTCAATGTAAAGAAATTTCTGGAAGCTCCTACAGTTTGAGGCTTAAAGAGAAATAAAACTCTTCAAGGTGTTTTGGGCCAATTTGTCAGGATCAGGATGAAGTTCAGTCACACACAATTCTACACACAAAGGCTACAGGCATATACCAAATGGAGTAAATTCCAGTTTAAAGGAAAACTACAGGAGTTTCAGGCTCAGCTGAACCCAATTGTTCATTTTCAGATGCTCCTGCTGGAAGACATCTATTACAAACCATCTTTATCACCAAAATCCTGCAGCAAAAGTTTAGAAAACCCTTCCTTGATCCTTTGACCCATTCAGTAAAATGCACAAGGCTTTGCCACAAAACAAAGTTGATGAGCTCCTAATCTGGAGTAAAAGGAAAAAAAAAAAAAAAAAAAAGAGAAAGACTTTTCCTTTAAGAATAATTTGTGCAGTGTGTGAAGAGGACCCACAAAACTCCAACTGGTCAAGGATTTGCTGGTCCTACAAAAACCTCATTATTTATCACCCTGCCCCTGATAAATTTATCTGTCTAACCCCAAACCCCAGGATGCTTCTCAGATTGAGGATTTAGAGACTCCAACCTCTCAAAACTCAGCATCTTTGTAATTCAGAGCTCTTTGATGGTGCACATGTGGCTGTCTGAAGTGCAGACACTTGGATAGTTCAAATCCCTGATGTTCTGATGCACCACTGCTTTGAGATGCTCCAGGAATTCCACATTCCTGATCACCTTCAGTCTCAGTGGTTTATGGCAGATGCTTCATGCTCCATCTGCTTTTCATTTCAAGCAGCTCCTTAAAGAATTCATCCTAATTTCTGGTTTCTGGGAAGAAATGACCATACTTATACACCAGAGTGTTTTAGAAAATCCCCTTTTCCCCACTTCCTATTGAAAGGGCACAACTGCTCCTAAGGTGAGAACCTCCCATTTGAGCTGAAGCAGTTCTGGAGTTTTACTGGGCTCTTTTCCACTCTCCAGAAGTTAAATGACAAAACACTGACACTTTTTAACCTGTGTTGCATTTTATCCCAATTTTATGCCCATTCTGTACATCAATGCATGCAAAGCTTGCAGAGCTTACAGCCAAGAGCCCAGAGCTGAGGCAGCACCCACAGGGACATCTGGATGCAGTCAGAGCCCCAATATGGACCCTGAAGGGGGTTTCCAAGTCTGCTGACAGCCAGAACTGGCTGCAGGACCAAAATCTGCTGCTTTTGTGCCTGCTGTGCTCAGACACTGCTCTGTCTGGAGGAGAACATGGGCCCCACAAGGTGCTTCTGCAGCAGTTCCCTTCTCAAGTGCTTCAACATCTCTTTATAATGAAAAATGAGCCTTTGACAGCTCTAGAAAGCAACAGCCAAAGGATGAAGTGTCCAGATTCATCAGTCCCCTGCCAGACCTGATGCCAGTGATGCACACACCAAAAATCAATGTTTCTGTTTTATCTGAATCCTTCCTGCTCCCCTGAAAATCCTTTTATATCCTCCATCCTCCTCAAAACACCCTGAAATCCCCAGAGGAATCAGCATTACCCCTCCCATCACACTGAGTCTCCTGAAAATATCCCAGCAGTGCCAAAGCACCTGGAAAAAGCACCCAGCACTCAAGCCCTGTGTTAAGCCAACATCTCAGTCAGGTTCCTCTGCTGGCTGGAAGGGAGTGAGGACACAGCCACAGCCTTGGCCAGGCTTCTCTGAAGCTTAAGCTGCCTGTGGAAGGTGGCTTTGCAAGAGAAGACTCTGAAAATTGGGGTTTTGGTGGGCATTTTGTTTTTTTATGCCTAATCCAAGGAAGGCCACCCTCATCTCATGAGCCTTCACAGCACTCATGCACTGAGCAAGGCAGGGACACACGCTTGAGCTAAACTGGGTTTAACAGCAGAAGAGATAAATTCCTGATTTATCTGAATAATCTTCAAGGTTCTCCCTGCCTACCCTTTAATCCTCTGTCTTATCAGAAATTTTTGGGTATGATATTGAATATATTAACCAGCTCCCCAACAAGCAAAACACATTTTGCTGTCAGGCTCTGTAACCCCGCTTTGCCCTGAAGATTCCTCCCAGCCTTCAAGAAAGTGAAAGTCTGCGAGTGAAAAGGAAGAAAACAACTCTTAAAAACCCCAAGGCCACTGTGGGAGCTGCATCAAGCCCCAAAGCTGAGGCTCACTCCAAGCCCTGTGTGCTGCTGCTGTGATCCGGCGGCAGCGGACGAGCCGTATCCTGTTTTTCACAACACCGAGCTGAAGTTTCTGCAGCTCACATTTTGTTTAAGCATTCTTAACTCCCACAGCATCACTATAATTAGTGTGGAGCAGGCTTGCAGAGGCAGCACAAAGGGCCTATCAGGCCAGTGCTGAGTAATTAGATTGCAAGGAGTTGATCTGAGTCTACACGTGGCCATAATCGATCCATTTAATCGCCACTTAATAAAAATTAAAATCCTCATCTGCACACAGGCAGCACCTTCATTAAGGAAACGCTGCAGGAGCCTCATCTCCAGTGCTCCACGCTGCCCATTCACAGGCTTTTGCCTTTTTAAACAAGGGCCAGGAGAGCTGTTACACATATCAAAGCACACACTGAATGCACACTGTAAACAGGACATCACATCACAAAAAAAAAATCCCCACTCGGGGCAGCGCTTCCATAAACATTGGCCAACGTACCATCGGTGAAGTCCAGCGCGTACACTGGGAATCTTCGTGCAATGTCATCAGAAATCCCCTTGCCAATATTGAGAAAGTCGTGCAGCTGAAGAAAGGAAGGAAGTGCTGTGTCAGTGTAAAGGCTCATGCATTGTTAAAGAGATTAAGCTCCTTATTCAGCCCTGATAGGAGCGAGAGGGCTCGTTTTGAATAGGGCATTCAAATCCCATCTTGTCATGGTAATAAAAATAAACTCGCCGGGGTTCAATTTATATCCTCAGAGCATTGTAAAAGAGAAAATCCCCCAGACCACCTTATTTTCCTCCCTTCCTTCCCTTTTCCCCCCTCCCACTCCTATCTGCATCTCTGTTTTGCAGGTGAGGGAGCTGAAGATCCACTGGAAGGATCAGACCTTGGGTTCCCTGAGGTGCCTTCAACATCCCTCCCCATAACTTTTCCTTTAGATGCCAGCACAAAAATTCCCCTGAATCCACGTGAAACCTCTGAAAGAGGATCCCCAGCAAGTGCTTCTTCCTTGGCACTGCCATGGCAAAAGGAGACCTCAAAGAGATGTGAGGGAATTCAGGCTGTCTGCACCTCAAACTCCATCAACAGGGAAAAGCTTGAATAAATCCACACAACCAAGCCATAATTCCTGCCCATTAAAACACAACAAAAACACTCAGAAAGGACTCCAAAAATCCAACATGTTCCCTTTTATTGCTGGTTTGGGGGCCTGCAAGGTGCAGAGGGATTGCTGCTAGGATTGCTGCTCACCACAGGCAATGAGGAGCCTGTCAGGAATAGGTGACAGCTGCTATTGACTCTCAGCCTCCCAATCCTCACAACTCCTTCCTTATGGAAAGCACATGGAAAGCGTCAGGGTAGGCAACACTTACAAATGAGGCACCTGTCAGATTTTTTCCTGTTATTCTCAGAGCACACAAACCACTCTGAAAATCAAATGCACCTTTATGCAGTGATAACAACACCAGCTGCCTCAGCTAAAACATTTCATGGATTTGTTGCAGAACCAGGCACAGAAGACTTATAACCTCTGCTAGGGAGTGTAAGGGGGGGGAAATAAAAATCACAGACACAAAATTTACAAACACAGATCATCTCAAAGCAGCAGGGAGCTCTTCCTTTGGCTGGTTTATGTGGAAACTGATAAAAATGACTGCTTTAGAAAGGACTTGACACTACTCATTTAATGGACTACACACAGCTTTGCCTTCTCTCCTGGGACTCACCTGTTGGCAGCACCTGGAAAATCAGAACCACAAACAAAATGAAGAAGGGAATCTTTTCCTTTGGAAGGAATACACTGGGCACAGAGGACCAGCTCCATTATCAGTGACTGTACCATCTCAGATTTCAGCTATTTAATTCTGCTGCAATTTGCCAATACACCTGTAGGACTTTTCAAACTTTAGGACAGTTTTAACTCTAACCTGAACAACCAGGATGAGCAGACAGATGTGTTGCCAACAGACACCAGCAAAACATCTGCATTTTAAGCATATCCAAAAAATCTCTGCGCTTCAACCATATTTGGTGGCAGCATTGGACATCAAAGCCAGATGCACTCGAAAAGCAATTTAATTTTTCCCCCCAGAAAGAGATTCCTGAAGGCATGAGTCAGCCAGAGAATCACAATGTCAGACTGGGATGTTTACTTATCCTGCTGCAGTGAGCACGGGGAAAAGGATGCTCAGGGTGTCTCATCTTCCAGGGAAGGAGGAGCGTGGCTGCTCCTGGCCTGGGGCAGCAGGGAGGAGGCTCTGGAGCACAAAGCCAGTTCCAGGCAGCTGGGAGTGTGCAGAGGAGGAAAGCACTGCCTAACTCATCCCACAAGGCACCAGGATTTTGTTTAAGACCCCCCATGATTCCTTCATGCTCTCTTTTCTTGTGTGTGTGAGTGTGAAATGAGGGTACAGGGTGTCAGTGGAACCTCACCAGCAGGAAAAGCTGTTCCTTCTGTTGGGCTGATCCTCATGTGAGCTTTCCTCTCTGCTCTCCTACCCTCAGACTCAACCTGGGCTGCACCAGAGATATCACAGAATCACAGAATGGTTTGGGCTGGAAGGGACCTCAAAGCCCACCCAGTTCCATCCCTGCCATGGGCAGGGACACCTTCTACTGTCCCAGGTTGTTCCCATGTCCAGCCTGGCCTTGGACACTTCCAGGGATCCAGGGGCAGCCACAGCAAATCTGGGAAACTTGTGCCAAGGCTTCAGCACCCTCAGAGGGAAGGATTTCTTCCCAATATCCCATCTAAATCTACCTCCTTCAGCTTAATGCCATTCCCCCTTCTCCTGTCACTCCATGCCCCTCTCCACACCTCCTTCCAGTAGAAGGCTGCTAAAAGACTGAGCTACAAAAGATTAAAAAAATACAAAATGTGAAAGACTAAGTTTACTGGCCTCCAAAGTTACAGCCCTTTTTGGTTTCATTTTTATCCCCCAACCTATTCAAATAGATGAAGCACATGAATTTTTTTTCATTTTCCATTCTACAAATCCCTCCCAGCTTCTTGCCATTATTTGGGTTAGAGGAAGAGGCTAAGCCAGCACTTAGAAGCTACAAAGCCAAACAGAAAAAATCTGCTCCAACAACTCTGACTCTTTCTCATCCCTTCCCAAAAGTGCTGGGGGTCTGCAGGAGTATTTTACAGAGATCAGGGACACGAGTCTGTGCAAAAATCCTCCATCCTCTGTATCCTCCCTCCTGCTGATGCTGAGCACACACACAGCCCCCTCAGCAAATCCACACAGGACACAAAATCACAGCCAGAAAAACATCACAGCTGTTAGGGGCTGCTCCACGAACAAATTCACAATTAGATGCCTCAGTAAACAAGAGGATTTCAGGCTGACTTAATTATGATTGAGTACATAGCCTTGCCTAAATAATCCTCTGAGATGAGCCAAGGCAAAGTGATGGTGCTGTAGGCACAGCAGGGAATGTGACTGTCACATCCCCCTCAGTATTGCAGCAGAGGCAGAAACAAGCACTTGCAAAAATCCCACTCACACACAGAATTTAAAGCCTGTTTCCTCTCCCATCACTGCAGGACCCAGGAGGGCAGATTTTCATGTCACCCTGAGATTTTACACCCTGCTGAGAGCTCACTTGTCATAGTCCAGGGGCTCCACTGAGGGTGTTTATTTCTCTGGGGGTGGCTGACAGGTTGAAATTCCACTCCTGGTCTCATGTGGCTTTGTGCTTGTATTAAATGCTTCCTCTCCACAAGGTGGGGAGATGCTGGAGCTGGCTCTCAGGAGCTGAGGAATCCAGCCCAGGGGCTCAAATCAACCTCACTCCTCCAGGCAAACCTTGGCTTGCCAGGAAATCTCCTTTCCCAGCTCTCTGTGCTGGCAGGACAAGGTGGGGATACAGAGGCTGCATCTCCCAAGAGCTGAAGGATAAAATGGTTTTAAAAAAAACAACAGTTCAGCAAATCCAGGCCCACAACTGGATGCCAAAAGCAAGAGCTGAAGGAAGAAGTGTCACTCTCTAGAGCACTGGTTTGGAGAAATCAGGATTCTGCCTGGCCAAGGCTGCCTTCCAGGCAGGCCAGCAGGAATCACCAGTCTCAGGGCCAAAATCTACAAGCTCAGTGTGTTATCCAGCCCTCCTCACCAAATGACAGAGCAGAAAACTCTCTGGAGACAATTTTTTGCCATTTTTAGCCAAAGACAAAGCCAGACACTTCAACTGCTCTAACAAAAACCCCTGTGAAAGGCCAGGTGGAAAGGGTTAAACCCACTTTAGATAAATTACTACTCCAAATATCCCTGCCTTGCACAACCTTGGTTTAAAGAGGGTTTCAGGGCTTGTTCTGCAAAGTTAAGAGCAGGTATGGGGTCTAGCAAAGTTCAAAGCACTACCTATAAGCAAGGGGATTCCACAGGAAAAACATGAGCTTTGCTCATTTCCAGATGTGCAGATCAAACCCCTTAAATCTATTCCAGGGGAAAAAAAAAAAAGTGCTAAGTGAAGCAGCTCCTGCACTATAAGCAACCCAAAGCTTTGGGGTTATTTGTAATGTAGGGACAGGAGCAGCATGCTGGAGATGGCACAGTTTGTTTTTCAGGTAATGCTGTGTGCTTAAAGAATGGATTTCTGAACGGAAAAACAAAGCAATGACCAACACACAGGAAATTCCAGAAAAGAAAGCTGAGTTACAGCACTTCCCTCGAACTTTAAAGTACAAAGCAAGTAATGTTTTACAGAGCTACAGATCAAACAGGGAGAATTCAGGCCAAATACTGACAGGCAAACTTTTAAGTGAAATTACCGTGCAGAGATGGCCAAGAAGCCTTTTGGCTGCAGGAAAGACAAGCAGCAGCTTCCTTCAGAGCCTTCTGATTGTGAGGATTAAGTACCTTGGACTGACAAGGAGCAGGGATCCATTAATCCCACCCTCCACTAAGCATCTGGAATCAAAGTCCTGTAACCATTTCAACCCCCAAGAGCTCTGCATCCCTTCAGCACCTGCCTCTTTCAAGTGGCTTTTTGGAGATTTACAGCAGAATCTGAGCAAGGTGGGTGTGCACACAGCAGAGGTTTGGGGAAGCCTCAGTGCTGGGAGCTTGCTGGGAATGCTGCTGCATCCACTGGCCTCAATGTTCACCTCCTCAGCCCAAATCCCCTTGGATTGATGGATTTGGACAGCAGGGGCATGGCAGAGGTGCTGGCCAAGCCTTACCTTGAGTTGTTTGCTCCCATGTGACTTGTGCCCATCCTTCATCCCTGAGGGTCTCTGATTTGCCACTGTCAGCAAGTGGCGTTGGTGCACCAAGGCCTCCTTGAACTCCTCCTCAGTTTTGGTTTCCAGGAGCTTCTGCCTGAAGGTTATGTCAGAAAACATCGTGGCAAAGGTCCTGCCCACTTCTGTGGCTGTCTTGGTGCTTTTCTAAGCAGGAAAACAAAACAAAACAAAACAGAAAAACAACAGAAAAAGTGCTTGTAAAACAATTTAATTTCATATCTGAAAGGTAAACCCCATAACTTATCCCTCTGAGAAGGAACTTCCCAGCTCCCAGGATCCCAGAGAGACCTGAGGGAGGAGGGCACATGTGGAAGCTGCTGCAGATGAACAAACATCCACAGCACAATCCTGTGGAGGCACCAACACAGGTCCTGATCTGAAGCCCTGATTGATCTTTACTTGATCAACTTCCCAGAAACCAATCCAAAGCTGAATCATGCTGAGCATGCATTTTGTCCCTGGTTTCCCTTCAAGGCTAGACAAACAAAAATCTTTGTTACCTCACAGCACCTCAGCACTGCTGCTCCTGGGGTGGAAAGGTGCTGCACTCAAGGTTTCTAATGATGTCTTATCTGAAAGACTTGAGATTATTGTGCTTATCTGATTCCTGTTTTCTGGGCATTCAAACTCAATTCATGTGGCCACTCTGGGGCAATTCTGGCAGCACAAGTGGGGATTGGGAGCTCTCAGCTCAAGTAACCACTGGCACAGAGGAAAGGATGGGAAAAAACAACTGAGCACACACGGGGAGCTCCTGTCTGTCTTCACTAAATGTTCAGAAGGGACAGGAGTCTTGCAGACATGAAAAAAGTGTTTATTTTCAGTATTTAATACTTCTGTGAGACACAGGCCTGATCTTTGGGGTGCCAGCTTCCAACAGAATCCAAGCTGCCTTCCTACTGCAGGAAATTCAATGCAAAGGGAAGAGCAAAGGAGGCTCCTCATCCCTGCACAAACCCAGCAGATCCAAGCTCTCAATCCTGACCTACTCACCTGCTCCTACTGTGGCCAGGACAGGTAAAATGGCCAAATCACACAGAACCACAGCTCATTAAAACCACAGCTCCTTCTGATGCCAAGTTTTAACCCACCCACCTCTTCTACACTCCACACTCATCATGCAGCAGCTACCAGAGACACCCAAACACTCCCCAGCCCTGGAGAACCTCCAAGCTCCTCTCATTGCTGTGAAAAGAAGAGTGAGCATCTGTGATTGATCCCAATTGCTTCTCATGATTCACAACTGAACAGATGAACAATTTCTCCATGAACACAACCAAATAATTCAGGGTGGGTGACGCAGAGGGGCAGGTGTGGGTGGCACTGAGCTGGTCCCAGAGTCATTGCTAATGCTGCCCTTCCCCCATCACTCACATCACCCTCCTCTCTTCCATTTGCTCAGAAAAACTGTGGCTGCCCCATCCCTGAAGTGTTCCAGGCCAGGTTGGATGGGACTTCGAGCAGCCTGGGATAGGAGAAGGTGTCCCAGCACATGGCACAGGGCTGGAATGAGATTGTCTAAAATGTCCCTCCCAACCCAAACCATTCTGGGATTCCATGGAATCAAACACTCACTAGGGCATATTCAATTTAAATGTCTAGGGAGAGGTTTGGATTTAAGTGAAGGATTTTCTCTGGGACTTGCTTTTAGAGTTTATGAACCAGCCTGGATTTGCCATCACAGAGGAGGCTCCACCTTTCACCTCTAAGCAGGAGCAACCCTTGGGCTGGATGCTGCATGGATTGCTTCAACATTCCCAATGCTCTTCCCATTCTTCCTTTACTGAGGAGATGAACAGTTTAGAGAGGATACATATTTGCAGGAAAACTCCATTTTTTTCCTTCCTCCACATTAGCAAGGCCAAGGATCTGGATTCTCAGCACAACAAATGCCCATTTTGTGGACTTTCCATCCTCCTCCCCCCCGACAAGGCCCGTTGAATGTGTTGCTGTCAGCAGGTTAATTATTTTAACTGCTGCACCAGAAATGCGCACTTGGGGCTGGCTCCACCAACCCATTTAAAATAAAAAAAGCAGATTGGCAAGTGAGAGCTCTGCTGGCCTCCACTCCCTTCCCTTAATTTGATGCTGACCATTGGAACTGCACACTGTCGGGATGGGAGCGGATGCGGAGCCGCTCGCCGGGCGCTTTGCACGTAGCTGGCCCCAGATAACAATGAGGGAGAGATCCATGGAGCTGCACACTGCTCCAGCTGCTCTCCCTCCTGCTTTGCACAAGGAACATCAATATGTTTTCAGCCTGTTGGCTCCGAGGTTGATGCCAAAAGCATCGGTTGGGAAAGACCTGCCAGAAATGCTGGGAAAGAAGGAAACACCAGTATTCCCATTTCAGCGAGGGTGGTGGTGAAGGGAGGGAGGAGACAGGCCAGGCCAGCAGGTGCCAAGGTCACACAGATAGAATTGAAGAGCAGGAAATTGAATCAGGACATATCCTGTCCCAGAAAAGGTCCCTAGCCTCTCCAGCACCTCCCAGGAGCACAGACCCAGCAGCTCCAAGGTGTAAACAGCCAGCTGGAGTGTGAAAAGGTCTTGAGCTTTGAACCACCCAGCCATCAGCTGAAGAAACACCTTGGTCAGGCCAGTGCTTTCTAGGAAGACAGGATGGTGATCCCCAATTAACCTTGATGCACCCCATGATATCAAACTTGGATGATCCTTGTGGGTCCCTTCCAACTCAGGATATTGTGAGAGCAGAAAATGTGTTCTACTGTGCCATTCTTGTCTACACCAAAGAACCAGAACCTGAGCAAGCTTTAACCTTGCTGTTTCAAGTGCTAAAAGCTCTGAAAACACAGCAGGGACAGGCTGACCTCAGAAGCACCACAGCTCCCCCAAAGTCTTACCCTCACTGCTCCAGAGCTCAAAAAAGAATCATCTTCCTCTTGGCTACACCACCTGCAGCTGCTGCAGCCACACGTGCAGGGTAAATGTCAGCCCCATCAGGGAAGTTTGCTGGGAAGCAACCCAGACCTTTGCAGTGCAGCACCAGCTGGAGGCTCACAAGGGCCTTTCAAAAGCTTGGCTTTAGCAAGGAACTGCATTTCTCACTTCTAAAAATAGCAGCTACAGCTGGAGAGGGAAATCCATGGAGTGTTAAGGGCATCCCAGGTGTGCATGGGGGCTACACAGTGTTCTCCTCCCCACCAGGATAGAGGCCATGAGACAAGGACACAGCCCACCAACCCACCCCTAACCAACAGGATAAATCATCTTGACAGCTGCTGAGAAGACCTCAGGCTTTGTCACATCCCTTTGTGTTTTAAAAACAACATTTATTAACCCTTGGAGGAAACCAAGGAAAAGCAAACTCAGGAGAAGATCCCAAAGCTGTGAAGCAAGAAAACAAGACTCACCATCTTGGGAGGAGCCAGGACCAGGATGACAAATCTGACTTCACAGGAGTTCTCACCCCAGTTCTGGGGCCTCTCCAGGCGGCTGATGCAAACGTGACGTCGCTGAAGGGACTTTATAGTGCAACTGTCAGGGAAAATGGGATCATCAGACTGAGCCCCACAACACCAGCAATGATCCCCCCTGGTGCACAAAAAAACCCCACATCTGAGAAACACATTAAGTTTGTGCTTTAAGACTGCTGAAGTGTCTTAGACAATGACTTTTAGTTACCATAAGCCCAATTCTGCTCCCTTCTGTACAAACTGACACCTGTGTTTTTATGGGAAATACCTTTCAACATTTCAAGGTGCATTCTGCCTTTTCCTCCAGCTGCTTTTTAACAGCCAAGAAAACAAATGACAGAGAGCACAACACACCGAGTGCTTGCAGAGCTACAGAAGCTTCTACACACAAAAAAACCTCTTATTAAAAAACACCTGCATTATTGGAAAGCAGATTACACTTCATTTCACCTGATCTCCCAAAGAGCTTCTGGAAACACAGAGGCAAAATGCCAAGCCAATATATTCCCATTTCTGCCTCAGGCAGACCTCTCTGTTGTAATATCTTTCCCCATTTGCTCCCAGCTGTTGTTTTCCCCTTTCAGGCTCACAAGTGTTAAAGAAACCAGGCTGACCTCCCTACTCAAGATGCAGAGACAGGATTAGTGCTTGGAGGGAAATCCTTGGCTGTGATCCAGAGGATGGGATGGATGTTTGACTCCCAGAACCAAGACTAGCAAAAAAAGTTGTGTGGAATAAACACAGGGATCATCTCCAGAGGCTGTGAAAGACCAAGTCTGTCCCCACCCTGGGATATTTAAACAGAGCTGGGTCCTGCTTAGCTGCCACTTTTCCTGCTGGGAAATTTTGGGGCTCGGTGCAGGGGCAGCAGGTGGGTAATGCCAGCCTGGCATGCAGCTCTTCTGTTCCCTTCAGAGCCAGCAACCACTCCTCAACCCTTCTGTAAAGCCACTGGTGAAAAATGCACACATGATTTGCCTCCAGACACCTGGAAGAGGTATGGAAGTGTTTTCCTACCTCACAGTGATTCTCCCCTCCTTTTATGTGGTTTAAAGTTATTTCAGCTGCTTGCTCTCTTTTGTTCATTGAACAAGCACCTATCACAGTCCTCCAACAGGAGGATTTATTTATCTAATGTCTCTTCCACAACCCATCTTATTTCTTTCCTTTTAAGATGTATTCTCACCCCCATGCACCCTGAGGGCTGCTCCATTAACAAGATCTCTGGCTGGAGATGTCCTAGCCAGCACCACGTTGTATTTTCTATCAAGTTCTTCACTATTTGCATTAAAAAAAAAAAAAAAAAAAAAAAAACACCATGAAGTGTTTTCTTACTGAGTTTGACTTCCTGATCTGAGACTGAAAGCAGCCTGCTTCTACAAATTAATCTCTGAGAGCAACCAAACAGCTTAATTAGAACAATACAGGGCATGAGAAAGATGACACTGTTTCATTCATTTCCTAACTTCCCTTCACCACAGCCTCTTGTTCTTTTTGTACTTGAATCAGCTTTGAAAGAGAGAAAGATCAAGGCAGGTCCAAAGGTGAGGAATAAATATCTTTTGAAGTAATTGAAAATAGAGTGCAAGCTACACTTGTTTTCACAACCAAAGCCAAGCTCCTGCTTGCAATCCTGCTGTGGCTGGAGAGCAGACAAGTCTCCTTGTGTTACAGCTCAGCAAGCCAGAGGGGACATGAACTCTGGGATTTGGACCAACTGGAGAACCTTCAAGTGGCCCAGCACCTTCAGTTCTCTCACCCTCACCCACCTGCTCACCAGCAGTGAATCATTACTGCACCATCAGCATTAATTCTGAGCTCAGCACTCAGCATTTCCATACCTTGGCTGCTGAGCTCATAGACTAATCTGTTTTGAAAAGGAAGATTTGCTGGGCATTTTGGACATCATTTCTAGCCCAGACACAGCCAAAAAGCAGGTACCAGCTACCTGCAGCTCACAGAGCTGTACCAACACTTCCCAGACATCATCCCTGCCCTACCACGAGCACCAGGCAGGACCTGACCAAGCAAGAAACCACTGAAGTACATAACAATTTGGAAAAGCCTATTATAAAGAGCAATCATGAAGCAAGCCACAAGTTCTGGAGTTTTCTTTCTCCCTGGAGTGACAGGGTTATGTTTCAGCTCCATGAATTGTCTCCAGGGCTGTGTTTTCCAGAGACAGGAGTCCTGCCAGCAGTGCCACAATCCCACTTCTGCTCAAGAGTTCTGGAGGGGAAAACTGCATTGTAAAAAACTGAGCTCTCTATGTGAGCTCTCTCACATACAATATCACCTTCCTGGCAGTCACCAAAAAATTGTGTTTCTCTTAGTCAGGAGTTCACTGTTTCCTTAAGCTGAGGGACTGGGCAAGGAGAGGATCCTGAAGGATTCTGAAAGATTTCACATGCAGCACATTTACAAAACACCAAGAAATTCACTGTCATTGTCAACCCTTGTTATCTGAAACAGTTTTATCCAGAGTCCTGGAGTCTGAGGTTTCTCACACTTTTGAGAGTCTCCTCCAGCTCCTCTGTAAAGAGCTGTGGACACTGACACATGCATCTAAATCCCAATATCACACCAGTAAAATTAAGAACTTCCAACACTTAGGTCAATGGACAAATAATTCAGATCAATAACACTTTTACAAATCAGGCTGGCATTGATTTAGTGAGGACAAACCTGATTACAACCAAATTTAAACAGGTGCCATGGAGAGGATGGGATGTACCTGAGCCTGGCTGCATGCAGGGGAGAAACAGTGCAGAATGCAGCCTCATCTGAGTCTGCTCTCCCTCTGTTACATCCATTTATTTGGGGAAAAAAATGATGTTTCAATACTTCCAGTGCAAGGCCAAGTCACTCCTGCCCATGCATCAATCAGCAGCTCAAGCTTTTCTTCAAATTTAAGTCATTATTTAGCTGACTCAAATCCAATTCCTTGGTGTAGCACTTACAGCTCCCATTTTTGTTTTAATTCCAGAATCCAGATACAAATACAATACAAACCAAAACTACAGTCCCAATTAGACTTGTGCAAATATTTGTAAAAGACACAAAAAAAAAAGTTCTTTGATTCACATGGAGAAATCCCAAGTCAAGCAAAACCTCAGCATGGCTCAGGCCAATAAGAAAGTCACTTTCAAAATGAAACAACTTTTTCTCTTTTTTTTTTTTTTTTTTTTTGTTAAGCAGCACGTAAACAAATTCCCACTAAGAAAAAGAAAAAAAAGCAAAAAAAGCTGGAGGATAAATAGCCAAAACCCTAAAAAACTGAGAACTAGCAAGACATTTTCAGCTGACTCTAAATCAAGTCTGGTTTGGTCAAAGCCTCCAAGTTCCTTTTTTGGTTTGAGTTGAGCTACATTTGATTCTCCCTTGGTTTGGCTAGAAAGCTGAAAAATCTATTTTCACCCAGTATTAGTCACCCCAGGAAATGCTGGACTATGATTTAATGGGATGCCAGGTTGTGTTCTCAGCAGTTTTATCTTGATCCCCCAATAATTGAGCTTGTAAAAAGGGCATTTAAATGACAGCACAAATTCTGCTTCCCTGTGCTCCTCTCCACCTCTGGTGGTGCTGAGGGTGGCACTGGGATGGTGAGAACTGGCAGTGCTCCACCAAAATCCCACATCCACAGAATCCCACGTGCCCCAGGTCTGCCCCACACCCAAGATATTATCACAGTAATAACACATTGCTCAACCAAATCATAAAAAGGGTCAAATCATGGAGACCTAAGAGAAACATAAACCCTCTTTTAAAAGGGCAAGAAAGGAAGTTAATTCAGAAACAAATTATCCCTTGCAGTATGAAAAAGTGCCCAGCAGAGGTAATCAGCCAGCCAGCCTCTTCCTGTCCCCACACAGAACAACAAGGACACTTCTTGTTCTCAACCACTGCCAATAAATCTTCCTTTGCTGAGCAGCTCCAGGCAGGAGCTGCAAGTGAGGAATGAAGCTGTGGCCAGGCCAGGCAGCTCACCCAGAGCTTGGCACTTGTCTCAGCCACCACATCCCCACTCCAGGCTGCAAGTCCTTCTGGCTTGGGAAATGCACCTTGCTGGGCTCCAGGAAGACTCATCCCCTCCATGGGAAGGATTTCCTCCAGGCCAGTGTGTATTGAGAACTCCTTTCCATCACACAGCACCTGCAGGAGCTCTCCAGCACCACCTGGCATGGCCAGCACAGAGGGGAGAGGTCCTTAAAAGAAAATTAATTGGTTCTCTGAATTCACAGCACACTTGCCAGATTTTGGCTGTGGCACCTGGGACATGGTTTAGGGGTAAACACAATGGTTGGACTTTCCTAACCTTCATGATTCTGTAAGGAGAAATCCCATCCCTGTACAGACAGGTAGCAAAACAAGCCATCTTTCCTCTTCAGCATGCAAATTCCTAATGCAGAGTTTGAATCTGAGGGGTTTTTTTTCATAAAACAGCACCTGCAAAAGCTTCAGCTCTCCAGAATAATCTGAGAATACCCAAAAAGGGTGGAGAGACCCTTAAAAATTATATAGTTCTCTGAGCCCAAAGAACACTTGAGAGATGATGGTTGTAAAATCTGGAGAAGAGGCTCTTGCTTACAAGGCTCCAAATCTTGTAAACAAGATTTGCTTCATTCTGCTAAATGAAAATATTTGTTTTAAGCAGTCCAACTGTTTTAATTTTCCTACTCTGAGGAAGAGACAGCAACTGAAGCATCTCTATTTGAAATCTATTCAACAGCTAAATCAGAGACAATGTGACTTTTCTAGAAACCCACAGACCTCTGAGTCTGGAAAAATCCTTCAACACATAAAATGGACTTGGATCACTTCTGTTGAGAGTGACACCAGTCACATCTTTCACACAGTAATACATTAAATTTGGGATCTTCCTCCTCAAATTTGGATTATCTCAACAGCAGCCTTGCTGGTTATCCAATATCATCTCACAATACCTATTTCTGAGAGGCCACCTGGGTTTTTCTGAGTTAAGACTCCTCCACAGGAGTCACTGCCATGACAGGCTACATCAAAGGCAGAAATTCTATAGCAACACAGAGCACACAAACCACTGAATCACTCTTTGCTTGCAGAGAGACTTTTTTTCCCTCTGCTCTGCCTGTTAAAACATCTTTAGGAAATCAGTTTAATGCCCAGTCCACATGCCTTAGAAGAAACAGCTCTACAACTGCTCCATGCAGACTTGATTTCATGCTTTTCTAAGGATTCAGCTCTGGAAATCAGCAGCTGTATGAATCTGCTGGCAAGGAGAACACAGCCTGGAAGCTGGGATGCCTGGGGAGCTCCATCAGCTCAGGGATATTTATTCCACAACCCACCTGAGCTGATGTTTCTCCTAGAAGCACATGAGGGAGAAAATTCCATCAGCACCCAGTTAAGCCATTTTAAAATCATATATCCTTCACTCCAAGAGGAAAAAATTAAAAGCCAGGCATTTTCATCTTCATTTGTCAGGCAGTGGAAGAAGGAATGGGGTGTGATAAGACTTGTGATAAAGTCATTTCTTCATGGGATAAGGAGGAGTTTCTTGGCATTTTTGAGGCACAAAACTGCAACACCAAAACCAGCAGCTGCCACTGGAACTTCCTGCCCATTTTCCCCAGTCCAAACATGGAAAGCATCCAGTTTACCCCTCCCTGCTGGGATCATGGCAGGTCTGGGTGGTTCAGGGGAGCTCCAAGCACCCTCCTGGCAACACCTCTGCCTGCTTCAGCTCCTGAACAACTGAGGAAAACTGTCCAGCACTCCCCTTTCTGGGACAGGACCATCCCTCATCCCAGGTTCTCCAAGGGAACAACCAGGGATGCAGCAGGAGATCTCTGTGCCAGTTTGGGTCTTCCTGTAAGAGGAAAAAAGAGTTGTGGCCATGGTTTCAAAGGTATGAGATCTTGTCCTGGGCTGATAAGGCTCATCTATAAATCTCAAGATTTGCTTTCTAGTTAGGAAATGACTGGGCACACAAATAAAAACCTTTATTCTTCCAGAGCTGGGCCCTGCTGGTCACTGGGGCATGAAAGGCTTTGATACTCTCAGCTCTCATTTTAACAGAAGAATCCCAAGTTTTCCATAAGCTGATGTATCCTGGGATGGCCTCAGCAAGATCAGGTTTTGGTCATTGCAGACAAAACCAGCCCCAAAGCCTGCAGTGACTCAGAATTCAGTTCATTTTCCTGGACTTCACTGGAACATTGAAACCTTGAGATCTTCAATCCTTCAAGGGTTTGTTCTGCCCTGTGGCTGAAGGCCAGATCCATATGGGATGTCTGACCTTGCTGGAGCTTCCCTGGACCTGAAACCATCAGGAGAGCACCAAATCCAACAGAACAGAACATCTATTTCAACCCCAGGTTTTCCCCACTGCTCTACTCACTGAGATAAATCAGGTTCAGAAATCAGAGCCTTCCTTCCAGCACAAAGGAGAGGGAAACACATTTTTGTCTCCTTTAGGAACATTCTTCAGCAGCCAGGCTCTGCACAACTCAGTGAATATCCTAAAAACTCCTTCCTTTCTCATCCCAAACTAATTTCAGTTGTCAATATTTCCCCTCATCATCTATGCAAAAGCAACACCACCAAAACCTTATCTCTGAGCTGTTCTTCATCATTAATATAATCTCATCATGATACTCAATTCTCATCTACCAGGAATTAAAAGCTGGCTAAGGTGCATCAACACAGTTAAGGTGCATCAACCCAGCAGTGCTAATTTAAAATTTAGCAAAGAGTATAGACCAAATGCAAGGATAAAGAATAGCTGATATCTTAAAGGTTCTTCCCACTCATATGGAAAAATTTTTCATCAACAAATTCCTTTTACTTCAGAGGTTTGGAAGCTGTTTTGCAATCTGACTTCAAGAAAAATGTAAGATCTAAAAATATGGTTCACAATCTGTTGCACAATAAATCCAGCAGAAATACAGTGCAATAATTAGATAATTATAGTTAATAACTCATCATTGCTTTCCCACCACTTTCTTCTCCCTCTTCAGAGCAACAAAAGGAAGAAACAAGGAAAGTTTTGCACAAGACACCTTCAGGCTGTGAGCTTATTTTTCAAATCATCTCTTGTCATGGAAGCCAGGATTACTCACATGGATGCATTTAAAGCTCTGGCTCACTTTCCTAACAGGCTGAACCCACCCTTTTCAGTCTCATATATGTAATCACAGCATTTGTATCATGACCTTTAAAATGCTTTGGTGTTAAGGCAACTCTCCCCAAAACCCTCCATAGAGCTGTCTCACCCCAGAGGAGAAACTTCCATCAGCAGCACCTACAAATCCTTACTGCTGTTACCCTTCCTGTGGCAACCAAAGTGGAGAAAACCGCCCAAAAGTCCTCTTGGTTGACACCATTTCACTTCACAAACTCATTTTCTTCTTTGTGGTCCTGCTTTGTATGTGCCAGGTGAAAAAATGTAGCACACAAAGCACGAAATATCATCCAGCTCTCTTCTTTCTCAGGCCACAGCCCTGCTATGGAATCAATCCTTTTTCACACTGAGATCACATCCTTCTCTTTCATAAGAGATTAAAAACAAGTGGGAGATTTTTCCTTGTTTGTTGATGTTGTTGAATCCTTTTTGATTTTTTTTTTTTTTTAAGTCCTCTATTTCTCTCCATTTTCCCCAGCCATAAGCAGAGGGCAGGAGCAGAAGTGCAAGCAGAAGGAGAACTATTGTGACAGTTGTCCCAGCAAACTGGCTGTGAAGGCTAAAATATGTGCATGCCTTTAGGCACCTATCCCACATATCCCAGTCATTTCTCTGGGAATTAACATATTTCTTGACAACTCGACTTCAAGACTGCACAGGAATAAAGCAACAGAGCCAAAAAGGCAAATAAAGCAACAGAGTCAAAAAGGCACTGCTTTGGTTGGCTCAGGGACTCAGGTTCTGGCCTGTCCCCTGTGAAGGGACAGCCTGGCTCACCCCACAGGCCTGACTTGGAGACAATGACTTCAAACCCCAGCTCTGGTCAAGTGCAAGCTGGGGTGAAGCCACCACATCTCATAAATCCCAGGTGACAGAATTCTTAGTGTCTTAAGGGCCTGCTCCTCCAATGTTTAGCAGTGTTGACAATTAATCAGTGTCCAAATTAATTGTCAGACAAAGTAATCAGTGTCTAAATAGCGTGGAATGTCTGACTTCAATTTTCAGCTACAAAGTTTGGATGGTTCCATCAAAGGACCTAAGAAAGCTTTTGGTCCAGGCTCCCAGACTTTGGCAACCAAAGCAGTCCATGAACCACTTTGCCTGTCCCTTTGAGAAGTTCCTTTATTAGCATTTCTCAGTAATTAGCATTTTCTGGCTCATTTTTTCAGCATTCTTAGCTTGTTAACAGCAGATTTCTGTAACATCCAAGAGCTGAATGCCCTGGAGTGGCTGTGGTCACCTACTGCATGTGTTTGCAAAGAGGAGCAGCCCAGAGAGAGACAGATCCCACAGGATGGATGGAACAAGCAGCACCATCTTAACCCAAAAGGGCACATTCTGAACCTCTGCAGGGAAAGGTTGGGATGTCAGTGATTTTGCTCATCCAACCCAGGTACTTACATGATACAGAGCCAGGACTGCTGATACTGCACCCCCGTGACTGTGGCTGTGACCCCTTGAATTGTGTCTGATAAGAGGTGAACTGGGAAGAGAAGAGAGGAAAACATCACAGGCTGTCCTCATTTATTCTGCAGCTGTAAATAACATTTCCTTCTAAATGGAAGCTGACTACTAATCCCAAGCATTCCTATCTGCCCAGTGGACTGATGCAGGGGTGGGGGCTGACAGAGAGAGATGGAAACATTTGTCCTGCTGCTTTTGAACTGTGTCCTTAAACTATTCACAGCTTAGAAAGGCAGCTGCTTTCTCCTCCCAACATCATCCTACTGCAGTACTGGGTTATTAGATTAGCATTATCCACCACACACACACAGACAGGACTGGGAGGGCTGTCACCTTCCCAATCCCCTGCCCTCTCTCCCCCTCTTCCCAGCTACTGCTCTCACACTGTTTCATGGCACTACTTACTTTTTGTTCTTTATTGGCAGAAAGCCTAAATTAAAGGGATTACAAATGCGAAGCTCTAAGACAGGTAGCAAGAAGTAACCAAAGCACGAACATGCTTACTACATGCTCAGGACTTGACATATCTGTTAAACAAATTCACTCAGGCTGTGACAGTTACATTTGAGCTGCGATGGACCTTTTTCTACATTCATTCCTGTTGACTCTGAAACATCATGGGTGCCTACAGAGAAACAATGCTCAGTTAAGCTTCTTCACATCTTGGGCTACAAGGTTTTAGACTACACTACAACATTTGTGGATAGCTTAAGGTGACACCAGAGCCAACAACCTTGGCTAGGGCTGCCCTGGTTGAGCTTCTGGAGGAAAATCAACTGTCTCCCATCTCCTCCAGTGGGCTGGGAGTGACAAAAAGAATTAACCCTCCCCAATTACTCATCCTAAGCAGGCAAAATTACCCAGCCTGTGTGAATTCAGGTGGAGAATCACAAGGCAAAGGAGCCACTGAGCAGCAAGAGTCCCTTGGCTGAACAGCATTGTCTGAGGACAAGCAAAACAAAAGGGTCCACGCAGACAAGACACCCCAGTGCTGCTGACTCCTCACCCCAAAGCACCAAACAGGTGATTTTAATGAAACAGGGGCAAGACTCCACCAAAACACAAAAACCCTGGAGAAATGAGGCCCTTCAGTCTGAGTGACACAGAAAAAAAAAAAAAAAAAAATCAACCCACGGTGTCACATGCAACGTGCAAGCCTGGGGACCACACAGTGAGTGTCCAGCACCCCACCACGGCAAGGATGGCAAATGAACAGCAGCCCAGCAGGCAGAGCAAACCCAGAGCTGATTACCGTTCCCTTCCCGTGGCGTCCCTGAATCTGTGAATAAAGTGTTCATGATTTTTTCGAAGTTGCAGCTGGGCTCCATGTTCTCAGGATCCTCGGCGAAGTGTTTCAGCATCTCCCGGAGAACATCGTCCAAGGACGTGGCTGTTTCGTCCAGGATGATGCTGGCTCTGGCCAAGAATCCATCCAGGTCTCGCTGGGCTCTGACCTCCTCCTCAAAATTCTTTAATTTCAGGTACTGTGTTGAGAAAAGGTCAGAGCATGAGACAGTTGTACACAACACCAGCACAGGAGAAGCCGGGTCCTTCACGAGAGGTTTTGCTGAGGTTACCACACAACCAAAGATTCCATTGGTCATTCAGATCACAGGAGAAATGGCATTTTATGCATTAATGCATTGAAGGTTTGCATTTTCAAGGCTTATCCTAACAGTGGTGAATGCCCAGGTACCATTTATACCCTGACATAGAAAGCAGAGTAAATTTTTAAAAAGGCTTTTTTGTGGTTGGCTGGTTTGGTTTTTTTTTCAGCTTAGAAAAAAAGGTAGGATAAGTTGGTCTAAAAGCAAAAATACTTAAGGTAGCATTTAAAATCTTCTTTAGGTTCAAGTAGTTCAGGAAGATTGAAAAAATGTGGGAAAGTTATTTGGGAGAATTGGACACTGAGCTCAGCAGCATGAAAAATTACCTGTATGAATGAATCTCAGTGCCAAGCCACCCCAGTTGTCCTCAAAGTGGGAACCATTTGTCCCCAGTGCTCCCAGTTAGGGAGACTGAAGTAGGAGGTGGGGAATGCCATGCAGCCCATCACCTTTTCTGACATTTGCTAAATTTCTGTTCTTTCCACTTCCATGAAAGTTTTCTTCCTTTGTGGATTTAGCTTTGAAGCAATAATGAAAAAAACACGGCAGAGGCTGAAACTATCCCAGCTCTCTGCTGGTTCCTCCTGCTGTCCCAGACTTACAGGCCTTGAGATGGAAGAGAGAGCCCCAGTGTGCTCCAGAACCTCAGCTCCTTTCTGTACCTGCCAGCTGGGAAGGTGATGAATTGAGTGACCAAATTACAAATGCCTCTTTCCCATTGCACAGTCCTTGTAAATCCACACACAGAGCCCTGGACAAGGAGAGCTGGCAGTCCTGGCTCTCTCCTCAACAGCCTAAAACTGAGTGAGGAAGGGGAACTGGGCTGTTCTGTGATCTTCCTTCTGATGGGAAAGCTGCCAGGCTGAATTCATGATGCTGAGAACCAGATTGTCAAGAGACATTGAAACCCTCAGCTCCCCTCAAGCTCAGGAAGAAGCAAGCTCTAAACTGCTTTGACAAATCTGATCCCCAGCTGCCTCCACAGCCAAGACCATGCCACTTTTCCCCAGGGTACAGGGCCACCCCAGAGCCTGACTCATGGGTCCTCTCCTTCCATGTACACTCTCTCTTACCTTTCCCATTTATAGACACAGGCAAAAAAAAGCCAACATCTCCCTAATTACTGTAATTATCACAGCAACTATCAAGTTGTCAGTACACATCCATTGCAATTAGCACTGTTTTACTTTGCATCAATCACTCTTTCCACAGCATCCTTGAGAGGGAGGATTCTCTGAAGTGTTTCAGCTCCCACCCCCAAGGCTTTGGAACCATCTGCTCTAGGAGAGGAGACGGTGACACAGCTACAACTCCACCTCAGAAGTGCAAGCAGTGAGTCTGCCTCAAATTGAGAGCAGATTAACACACACACCTGGAACAAGAGTTTTCAAAACAGCAAAGGTGGCTTTGTGTCACCAATTTTTGCATGAGAGAAAAAACCAGAAGCAAAAGAGCACAAGGAGAAAATTGAGGGACAGTCAAAAATTAATCAAAGGCATTCATGTGGCTTATCAGCCCAGGTCACAGAATCATGGAATGGTTTGGGTTGAACCTTAAAGGTTATCCAGTTCCAACCCCCTGCCATGGGCAGGAACACCTTCCATTAGCCCAGGTTGCTCAGAGCACCATCCAACCTGGCCCTGGACACTTCCAGGGTGGGGCAGACACAGCTTCTCTGGGCCAGGGCTTCACCACCTTCATGATAAAGAATTTTTTCCTAATATCCAGTCCAAACCTACTCTCATTTCCCCTTGTCCTGTCACTCCAGACTATCATAAATAATCTCTCCCCATCTTTCTTGTAGCTCCCTTTGGGTACTGGAAGGCCACAGTTCATCTCAATCAACGCTGATCCTGCAGGGAGCTGAGCCTGACAGCACCAGCAGCAGCTCCCTGCAAGGCAGGAGGATTCAGCTCCAGCTGAGCCACAGGCTTCAAGCAATGCCTTAGGAAAATAACTTTCCGTGCCTCACTGCTGTTTCATTTCCCTGCTGTTGGTCCTTTATAGGAAATAGGGGAAGACTCATATTTCTCATACATTTATCATTATTATCACTTCCTAAGATTAAGGAAGGCATTTTAGAGTCATGGAATGGTTTGGGCTGGAAGGGAAGTCAAAGCTCATCCTGCCACAGACAGGGACACCTTCCACTAGCCCAGGATGCTCCAAGCCCTGTCCAGCCTGGCCTTGGACAATTCCAGGGATCCAGGGGCAGCCACAGCTTCTCTGGGCACCCTGTGCCAGGGCCTCCCCACCCTCACAAGGGAACATCTCAAACACCCAATCTAAATCTCCTCTCTGAGCTTAAAGAGGATTTATGCACATTAAACATCACAAGGCAAGCAGCCACCATGAAAGGAGAGAAATCCATCACTCCCTGAGACGCACCAAAATCAAATTACTGGAAGCACTGGCACAGCAAAGCCTCAGCAACAGCTCAGGCACAACTGTTCCAACCAGGAGCCCTGCTGGGTTCAGGGGAGATTAATGAATGCTGCCTCACTAATATTTTTAGCTGGATAGTCAAGTCACACCAGGAAACTTGATGCTAGAAACTCGATGCTGGAAACTGCTTAGGAAGAAACCCAAGGCAGCTACCCAAGAGCCATTTGAAGAGCTGGGCATCCTTGATTGCAAAGTTCCATGTTGCACCGTGACAGGAGCAGAGGCTGTTGTGCCAAAAAAGGGGGAAAACACTGAAACAGCCTCCCCTGACTTCAGGCAGCCCAAAATCCCACATTTGAACTCATCAATAAGGCTCAAAATGCAAGCTCTCTCCTGGCTGGCTGCTCCACTTAGAGCCACCAGCAAATTTTCTGTGGTGTCCAAAACCCCAAAATATCCTGTTCTCCTGAGCAGAGCTCTGCCTTGGGCTGCTGGTCCTTTGGGCCAATTCCCTCAGAACCAGTCTATGATTGTGATTGAAAAGCTCCATCTGTGTGAAGATTTTTATTCCTGCCCACCAAGTGCCCTGCTAGAGAGCAACTTGCCTGAGACACAAACTGCCCTTCCAGAACCACAGGCAGAGACAGGGACAACCTACAGGGAAACCTCTCCAGACCAAGCTTCTCATTTCTCTGCTGCTGATTCCCCTCTCCCAGACACTTGGAGCCATCTCCTCCATGAGTCAGGTCCCAATTTCCTTTACATCTGAAGCACAAAATTTCCACTCATCCTCCCCGGAGGGAAAAACTGGCAAAAGTATCTTTTTCTCAAGCCCTGCTAAAGCTCTCTGGTATTTGTGGCTCCACAGCACTAAAATGCTCAAGCATGAACTGTAGGCCAGAAAAAGCAAGAATCCTACAGCCCTGAAAAGGAAAAACAAAATAGAAGAGACACTTATGAGTTAGCAATTTCCAACTATTTCTTATCAGAGGCAGATCCTGCATTTGGGCTTAGAATTTGCACTTTTAAGTGATTAAGTTCTCAGGTTACTTTCAGTCAAGTGTGTATGACTGAGAACCTTGGCACTGGGATTAGACAAGACAAATTAGGGATAAAGACATTTTCATTCCTGAGCATGGAATTGCTTATTTTAACTTTCCATGATTCTATACCAAGCAATGTTTAAATTTTTTTGGTAGTGGTGGCTTTGTTTTGGGTAGTGTTTTCTTTGGTATATTTTTGCTTTGGGGATTTTTTTGTTAACTTGGGGAAAAGATTTCTAAAGCTATCACACATTTTCCTCCCACTACTAATTCAGCCTTCTGAAATATCTTTTCAGGATTTGAGCTGTCTTAGAGGCCTAAAGCAAAGTAGAATTAAAGAGCTCTCTGGGATTCCCTAAAAAGCCCCCAAAGCTTACAAGGCTACACAAACTAAAACCTTGAGTGACAACCTGCAACAAAGCCTGAAATCCAAGATCTCAGGCACTGGCACAGCTGCCCAGGGCTGTGGTGGAGTTCCCATCCCTGGGAGGGATTTAAAAGCTGTGTGGATGTGGCACTTGGGGACATGTCAGTGGTGGCCTTGGCAGGGCTGGGGGAATGGTTGGATTTGGTGACCTTAGAGGGGTTTTCCAACCCAAGTGATGCTACAAGCTCCCATGACAACAGCCACTCCTTCCAGCCTTCAGGCAAGAAGTCAAGAAACTTCATGCACCACAAGCCTCACAACCCTAAAGACAAAACTTCACGTGGTACTAAATACAGAATCAGAGAATTACAGAATGGGATGGGTTGGAAGGGACATCAAAGATCACCCAGCCCCACCCCTGCCACAGGCAGGGACACCTTCACTAGCCCAGGTGGCTCCAAGCCCCATCCAGCCTGGCCTTAGACACTCCCAGGGATCCAGGGGCAGCCACAGCTTCTCTGGGCACCCTGTGCCAGGGCCTCAGCACCCTCATAGGGAAGTTATCAAAATACCAACCCAATTCTTCCCTGAGTACTTTCTGTGCCCTTCCATAGCTGAAGGTTTGGAGTAACAAAGCCTGTACAAATTATTTTGCACTTTAACCATATCATTAGTGAGTTACAGCCTCAGGAGCAAGTGTAAACTAAGTGTGGGCTCCTAAACCTCCTCCTAGCCTGCTGTTTCCAGGAATTTCACTCCTGCTGAACCTCGTGAAGGACGACTGATTAGCTGGAAGAAAGAAGGAACCAAATCCCAGCCATGTCTGCTGGGTGTCTCTGCTTCCAGCTCCAGAGGAGCTCAGCAGCCAGGATCTCTACAGCACTTGGATCCCTGTGGAAGCAGCTGCAGAAGAGAAAGTGATGAATTAACATGTCAAGGAATTGTCTGGGACAAAAAGCAGTGGAACAATCAGAATTACAGAGAAATTGTTTGGAGAATGAAGAGCACGAAGCTTTTTAGATTTAAACAAAGGGAGAGGAATTCAAGGGAATAAGCATTTAAATGCCTTTTGCTCAGGCCAGTGACAAGCAGCCCCTCAGTGTGTTTCATGAGCTTTTTCTGAACTTCTGGATGATGGAAAAACCAAATTGGTCACACAGCACCTCTACTTACCTTCCTTGATGTGTGCAGTAATACACAGCCAGCACCTTCACTTTCAGCTGGAAAGAGGGAAAAAGAAAAAAAACCACATCAGAAGAGTGTTACTATCAGAGGTACCTGACAGGCAGCAGGAGCCGAGCAGGAGGCTCAGGAAGAGGTGAAGCATCACTCTCTTGGCAGGGGATGATCTCTAGAGAAAAGCAGAGATTCAATTTTTACAACATCTCCCATTTTGGAAGCGTGAACCAAGCACAGGATTGGCATTATCTGATCACTAAGGGATTGTGTCTTGCTGCTTTTTTTGGCCAGGTTTTTGTAGCTCTGATGTATTTTTACTCTTCCCTTCTCTCCCTCCCTCTCCACCTCCCCAAAAATCTAACTCCTAATCCTTGAAGTAATCATTTAATCCAATGCATCGTTGTTTGATAGATTGAGGCTACGATTTCATGAGTCACCCTCGTTTGGAAACCCTCCTTGTCCTCGTTAAGGAGTCAACAATAACAGCCAGGCAGTTCCAAGGGATTGCAGGCAGCGACTCCAAGATGAGCACATTAATGTTCTGTCAACTCACCACGCTGCCTCCATAAATCTGAGGAGAAAGCAACACAGCTCTTGGGAAAGAAAACTGCTGTTTAGGGACTAGTAAATGTCATTGAATACACAGGATGGGGGAACCCGGGAAATTCCCACTTCAAACTTCCAAGTGCCAACAATAACATTTTCTTAGAGTATCTACGAAGCATTTTTTGCATATCAGCTACAAAACAAAACCAAACCAAGCTGTATTTGCCAAAATCCCACTCCTTGCAGCTGAGGCAGCCTCCCCATGGCATTATTTGTCCCACAGGTATTTTTTGTGCAGAGAATGGCAGAATGGTTTGGGTTGGAAGGGACCTTCAAGACCATCAAGGTCATTTTCCACTTGACCAGGCTGCTCCAAGCCTCATCCAACCTGGCCTTGAACACTTCCAGCCTGGCATCCTTCTCCTTAAGTTCTCCAAAACCCCCCCCCAAGCCTGAGCTGCTACCAAAATTAAACACATGAACACTTTAATTTGAATGAGCACAGCAGCAGCATGGAAAAAACCCACTGAAGACCAAAACTTTTCCAGAGGCCAAGCTGTGGAAAACTACAGAGATGTAATACAGAGTTACAGTTATTCAGATAAGAGTTCTGTTTCCTTTCCAGATCTCTACTTCCAAATCCTAACCTATAAGAGCAATCCCATGACTTGGCCACACACCTTCAAGCCAAACTACTCTCCAAAAAATAAGCTGAGGGTGCAACTCACATTCAACTCCAGAAAAAAAAATTATCTTTTGCATGCAGAAAACTGCTTTAAACAAAATCATCACTGATCAAACAGAAATTTGAGTCTTGTCCTCGATGGGGTTCAAAGGCTCCAATGCAAAGTGGGAGCAGAGCTGTAGAAATGAGGAAAGGATTGACTTCATCTCCCCCCTAAACAAAATGAGGTGGTTCAGAAGCTTTGGTTACATCACCCAACTTCTCCCAGATTTCACTTGGATGCTGCACATGTGATTAAAAGCACCACTTAACCAGACAAGTCTGCTGCTGCAACAGCTCCAATTATTCCTGCTTTTGACACGCCTTTTGGAAAACACAAGCTGTTTCATCTAAAAAGTGCAATTTATTATTAAAAAGCAAGCACCCAAATAAACCAGAAACATCAAGCATTTTCCCCAGGCTCTCACATTTGTAGTTCTCCAACGCTCACTTACCCAACTTCCAGCCTAATTACACATGCAGAAGTATGTGGGGAGATTTGGAAGCCCATAAATATTCATTGAGGAGCAAACATGTTTTGGTTTATCTGCTTTTGCAAGAAATAGTTCGGGAGAGACAAAAAACACCCAAAATCCTGAACAATAGCAGGCACATGCTGAAGGGAGAGCTGCAGCCTGTCCTCATGGATACATGGAAATGGAACAGAAATTCTCGTTGTGCTTTTATCAGGCAGCAATTCTTGGTTCCTCTTATCATTCTCAAGGTGTATCAATCTTTGCTGACAGCTCTCTCACGTACCCAGCTGGAGGAGCACCAAGTGTTGCTTTATCAACACAAGCAAAAACATCTCATTACATCTGTTGGAGCAGGATCTTTCCAACTTCTCCAAAAAAGCTGTTCTGGGTATGGAGGTGGCGCTTTGGAAAGCCCAGGGCCTCATTCATCATTCATCCCAACAACACACGGCTCGGATTTAATCCAGGCAGGGAGATGGATGGATATGGCCATCCCAGCTCTGGGCTGGTACCTTAAATGCTCATTGGAGTGCTACAACATCACTCAGGGATAGCAGCAAATCCACTGGAACATGATAAAGGGAAGGGAAAAATAATCAGAGACTTCTCAAGTGCTCTTCTGCCTTGCTCACATTAAATATCCTTTTATTTCCTGCCAGGCAATGTGGGATCAAACTCTGCAGGTTGCCCATGACACATCCAAAGCTCAAGTCCAACCACCAGCAGCCTGCCACTCATTTTCTCCTCTTCCACAGCACCATCACTGCCTTCCTCCAGCCACGGAGGGGGTAAAAAAAGTCAACACTCTTGGCCTTGCATTTCCACAGAGAAGCCCTTCATGGGGATGACAAGGATACAGAAAACCCTGAATTCACCCTGCAAGAAACTCCCCATCAGTCTCCTCAGCCAAGTCCAATAACTTGAAAATCTCAGTAATCTGAGATTTCACACCTGAACCTCACAATCAAACACAATGAAACTCTATGAGGAGCTTGGGACCACGTGCAATTTTCATGTCTATTTTTGTGCCCTCCTTGCCGGACAGAGCAGGCAGCAAAAGCCTATTTTAGGCAAGCGAGCGAGCGAGGGGCATTATTGTGTGTCCTCACACACAGCTGAGGGAGAGCTGCCAGGGGTGGCCCAGCTTATCTGTTGGGCTCTGCTCCAGGTCCTGCCCAAGGGAAAAGCCAAAAAGTCAGCAAGGCATCCCCGCCATGCCCTGGCAGGCACATCAAGGCAGCGGGCGCATCCCGAATCTCTGGGATGCGTGCACGCAGGCACGGAGCGTCACTGGCAGCGCCACCAGGGAGCTCAGCCCTGACAACACCCAGCAATTGTCAACACCACAACCCATGGCACACTCAGGGCCCTGCCTCTCCTTTTTATTTCCCACCATTCTCCAAACAGGCCCCATCCAACTTCAACAAGCACGAGGAGATTTAATGCTTGGAAGTTTATTTACTCAGTTGCATCCCAGCTGCCCTAATAATATCCCTGAGAGCAACCCAGAGAAATAAAATCCTCCTTGCTTCCCCTCCACCCCCTGCTTAGGTAACAACATCTGCCATGCAAGCCTGAAAACAAACCCCTAGAAGTCAAATATCAAAGTTTATGGCTTTTCACCTTTTGTCTTAAGAGATCTCCTTTCACCCAGGATCCCTTTCCATCCCTTTCCTCATCCAGGTCCCCAGTGCTGCCCTGAACACCTGAGAAGATCCAAAAGCCTTTGGAGCAAAGCCACCACTGGATGTCTGCAGCATCTTAAGACAGTATTTTATTTTGGGATAAAAGGAGTGGAAATTACAGAAAAAGAGCTTTTTGGCTGTGCACATTTCTTTAGATCTACAAACACTCCCTGGTGCATCTTCACGGTAAATATATATAAGCACAGTAAAATAAATCAGAGCAGAATACTGTATTAGTGCTTCCATGTCCACCCCTGAAAAATATCAAGGATCTGGTGTGAGTGGAAGCATTTAAGGTTTGGAAGGCTCATTATTTAAAAAAAAAAAAATCTATTTTATATTTGTTTTTCATTAGGGGTCTGCCCAAATCTAAGACTCAGCCATTTGTGTTGAACCACACTGCAAGCAGAAAAAAACTGTTCTGCTTTTCAAATCTGCCTTAAAAATATTTAAATAAAACCCCATCACCACATGGCATGGCAGGAGTTTGTCAGGAGCAGTGGTGACACCTCTAACACACCACTGGCAGTAAAGGATTGTACAAACAGGGTATCAGGGGGATTATTTGCTTTGCTGTCCTGAGCCTGGACTAATCACCATCAGATTTGAGTAATTTTGGTTAAATATTGTTAGATAAATAACTGTGCCTTCATTATTCCACATTCCCACAACAGGTGAGGCAAAGGGCCTAAAGTGGGGTTCATCCCATAAATTCCCAGGTTAAAGGCAGGCGGGAATAAGGATTCTGGGACAGCACAAATAGCAGGGCAGGTTAATTACCATCCCTCCCACTCCTGGGTAGGGAGTTTGGAAGAGAGGAGACAGCACAGAGAGTGACCAAGGACAAGGTGTCACTTGTCACACCCATGTGCCATAAAGCCAAATATTTCATGAAAAAACCCACCTGTGGTAGGTTCTGTCAACCAATTTGGGGCAGGAGGAAATGTTCATTTTTTTCATGCACCCTAAATCCCAGGGGAAGACACTCTGAAGGACCAAGGTGAAGCCCAGAGAAGCGAGGCCGCTGCCTCCGTGCAGAACCACCCGTGCTCCCCCCACACCTCCCTCAGCTTCCTAAGCAGCGCTTTGAAAACACCCTGGCCAGGAAATTGGGAGCGAGGCCGTCCCCTCCCCGGCACACAATCGCTATATCCACTTTCCATTAGAGGGTAGGAAGCCTCAGGAGCCCAACATCCCACTCTGACATCAAACTGCTAAAACAGGAGTTATCAGATGGAACGCGTGGGTCAGCATTGTGCCTCGAGACATAAAAAGGACCTTGGTATTAATGTGAGGAAATGTGACTATTGTGTGCAGAGTGATACCCATTCAAGCCCAGACCACTTGTCTCTGGACACTACTCTCCCTGGAATATCCTTGGCGCCAGCATCCAGCTTTTCTCCTCGTCCCCTTGAAGAAAAAAAAATCATCTGGGCAGGGGCTGGGCCAACATTTGGATGCTGTGTTTTGCCGGGAGCAGCGGGCGTGCACGTGTGTGCCTCTGGAGCGGGATACAGGAAACTGTTGATTCTCTGTATCTAGGAATGATCAATTGTGCACAGGGTGGAACAGCCTTTAATTTCTCCTGAAGCGTAATTCGTGTTCCGCTGCTTCCCCCCCACACCCCGGCACAGCCACATCCTGCTCTCCCATTGGATTCTCGCTGCTCTCAGGAGTTTGTCTTGTTCTCCCCAAAACTGCTGCAGGCACCTCGAAAATCACCAGTCAGCTGCAAGTGGGAAAAGTCAGGCAGCTCCAGCTCCACAAATCCTTGATAAATTGTGCCGAAATTTAAGAAAATACTGGGCAAACCCCTCTTGCAGTGTGGGTAAGGAGAAGACAAATTGTTTCAGAACCTCAAACTACAAAATCAACATGCAAAGAACTGGTTTAAAACCCCAAACTACAAGAACAAGATCCAAATGATTGTTTTAAAACCTAAAACTGAAAAAAACCCCAAGTTCCAAATGATGAAAATATGTGCCTGGCTGATTTAAGGGAGCTGCCAAGGGGATAAAAATGCTGTGACTAATGGCAAGGATGGGTCCCTTCATATTCCAAACACTCACTTGCATCATCTGTCCATTAAATTTAAGGCCCAGCCTAAACTAAATTGCTGTATTTATTTGCAGGGATTTAATTCCAGGTGTGCTGCAGATAAAGCTTTCCTGGACCAAAGCCTGGAGTGCCAGGACAAGGGGGAATGGCTTCCCACTGACACAGAAGACATTTAGATTAGAGCTGAAAAATAAATTTTTTTTACAATGAGGGTGGTGAGGCCCAGCTTGCCCACAGAAGCTGTGGCTGCCCCTGGATCCCTGGAAGTGCTCAAGGCCAGGCTGGATGGGGCTTGGAGCAAACTGGTGTAGTGGAAAACATTCCTGCTTTCTGCAGGGGAGTTGGACTAGATGACCTTTAAAGGTCACTTCCCACCCAAACAATTCTGTGATTTCACTTGCAAACATTTATTGTGACTTCAGAAAAAGCCTCAGCCCTAAAAACCACCCTGATCTTCCCCCAAAAATGCAGATCCCAGGTCCAAAAGCCTCCAGCTTCAGATAAACACCCACCTTCCTGTTAGAGCTACCAACACTTGCTGAAAACAAATGTTACCAACAAAATCCAAGTTACAAAGATGAAAAGCAGAAGAGAATTAAAATAAATAAATAAATAAAATCTTTCATCAGTTAATGCAAGGAAGCACTGAAACACCCAGGAGAAATGACCCAAATGTCACTTCTGAGCAGCATTTTAGTGCTCAGGCATCTGCACTGCTTTGGGCTCAGCAATCCCTGCAAAGGCAGCCAGTATTAATTAAAAATAAGACAGGCCAGACCTTGAACCCCAGATTTCTTAAAGCCATCCTGTTTTACACACAAAGCCCAATATTTTATGTCAATGGTCAATTGTTGGAATTTTATGGGTCGTGCTGTGTTTTGTTGGCTCAAAGCTTAATCCCACACAGTGATCTTTTAAAAAGAGAATTAGAGTGGAGAGCATGCAATTATGCTCATGGAGAGCTGCACACACATCACACAGAGAGGAACAGCTCAACAGGATGATGCAGAGCTGTCACTGCATCTGTAATTCCACCTTCATTGCTGCCAGCACCTGGATCCCAGGGTTCCAACTCATCCCCTCCCTAAATGGGAATTTGGGATTCTTTAGCCCTATATTAAGGTGGGCAGCAACCTCACAGCAGCTGACCCAAAAAAGTCTCCAGCAGGAGAGAGTTTAGGCACCATATTCAGCCAAGAGAGCACATTTTGACTCAAATATTTCACCCAGCTTGGAGAACACAGGAAAATAAGATGAGGATGCAAAGATTCCATTCCCATGCTTGGTTTTCCTCTGTGTTTTCAGAGCAGCAGAGGATTTTGTAGGATCCTGATGCTGCCCAGGGGTAGGAAATGAAATGTTTGGGACCTCTGGCATCACCTGGATAAATTCTACTTTTATTTCCCCCTCCTTTCCAGCTTGTCTTGCTCTGGACAATCCATGCAAAGGTTCAGCTCCAGCTTTGAGTATAAAAACAAACCACCCAAATCTTCCAAAGAGTAGCAGAGATGGAAGGGAATTTCTGAACAGGGAACAACTCACTCCCAGACACACTTTGGCTCTGGCATAATTAAACCTCAGTTTGGGAATTGGGTATTTTTTCAGAAGTTCAGGGTATTTTTCTTGGAAGAGCTGAAGGGGCTCATCTCAGACACCCAAAAATTCACCCCTTTGAGGAGGATCAGCTGTGCCCTGTGCAGCCACAGACTCATTTGGTGTGTATAAAATCCAGCCTGGAAGAAAGTTCTGTAAAACCATCTCTGTAAAGGAACTCATAACCCAGGTGACTCCAACACCTGGACTCTTTGCCTAACAGTGAAAAAATTGGATTTGGGCTACCTGGATCACTCTGATGCTGTAATGGGGAAAAAAAAAACAAACAAAAAAACCAAACAAAAACCCAAAATCTCTTTTTTTCACATTATTGGAAGTCTGGGCTTTTTTTCTGCCTAAAGCTCATTTTTAAAATCTCCAGCCTTCCATCTAAAACAGGACCCGAGCACACCAGAAATCAATTTTTCCTTAAAAATCCTGAACATCTCCGCTGAAAAAAAAAAAAAAAAAAAAAAAAAAAAGGATACAACTAATAGCACCAGCACAAACAGCAGTGCTTCAGGGAAATAAGGAAGCCTTTTTTGTCCTGTTTTGAATGGAAGGGAAAACAAAAAAAGCCCAGGAGGACACACAAGGAAAGTGAACTTCTTCAGATGCAGAAGAATCCCCAGCACTCACATTCCTCATCCCCAAACAATGCACCCCACGGCATTAAGTCCAGACTTGTCATAGCAGAGCACAGCTCCCTTAAATCTTTCAATTAGGATGGCATTTGTAAAATTGCAGGCTTGGAAATTGCTGGATATTATTCCTAAGTTCAAGCCATCCCTTAAGAGTCAAAAAGCAGACTCCAAGGCAGTCAAACAGGGGTCCAGGCCGTGCCTAATCTGCATCACCATTCTCAGTAATTACTCACTGCAGATCAATTGGGGTTTGCATGTAACCTAAAAATAACTTTTAACAAACTTAAAGGACTCTCTGACACTGTGACACCAAGAATAATCCAGAGTCTGTGCATTTAATCTCTAAACTAGCCAGTGCTCCAGCTGCAGGGACAAACCCAGGCTCCTGCAGAGTCTGAGAGTTGTGTTTTCCCAGGCACATCCTACAAAATCCAGCCTTCAGAAAATGGGTGGGAAAGGACCTTAAAGATAACCCAGTTCCACCCCCTTTCTGTGGGCAGGGACACCTTACATCAGACCAGGTTGCTCCAAGCCCCATCCAACCTGGCCTTGAACACTTCCAGGGAGTAAAGAAGGTTAAGTTTTGTCTAACTTAGAACCACTTATCTTATTGTAACTGAAAACATGTTCTAGAAAAATAAAAGATTGTCAGAGCCACCAGCCACAAAAAAAAGCCCAATTCTTCAGCTGTATAACTTGATTTCTGTCCTCTCCTAAAACCTCTGTTTCTCAGATCTGGCTTGGCATCTCAGTTTAGATCTGTATTTTCTACCTCTTCCAGCTTTATTTCTCAAAGGATTCACTAAACATCAGCACTGATTTTTATGGGAAATTACAGAATCACAGAATAACAGAATAATGAGGTTGGAAGAGACCTCTAAGATCATCAAGTCCAACCTATGTCCTAACACCTCAACTCAGAGTCTAGACTATAGCACCAAGTGCCATGTCCAGCCTTTTCTTAAACACAACCAGAGATGGTGATTCCACCACCTCTCTGGGAAGAGCCTTCCAGTACTTTATTATTTAATCATTATTTAATAAATTAAGCGAACGGGATTTCGTTTGGTTTTGTGCAGAAGAAAAAAAGTTCAATGAAATGGAACAAAGAAAATGACAGAAGTTTTTGGTGAAGTGCTCAGCAATCTTCCTCCCTCATTTATCACAGGATATTAAAACACTGTGCCCAAGCAAAGGTTCCAAGATGGGCTGGATAGGGCCTGGAGCAACCTGGCCTAGTGGAAGGTGTCCCTACCCTTAAAGAAATGAAATTTAAAGTCCCAGCAGGAACACCCCCTCCCCTCCTCCCATCCCTGTTTTTTGGGGTCACTCACCGGTGGCGCTGGGCGGGCCCTCGAGGTTGACGTTGACGAAGAAGCGGATGCTGTCCCCGGACACGATGGTGGAGTTGACGCCGTCAAAGAGCTCCTCGCTCGCCGCCTCCTCCTTCGCGTCGTCCGTGTCGCACTTGAGGTACCCTGACAACGAGACGGGGGTGCCATGAGAGGGCTGCAGGCCGTCCTTGGGCGCCGGCAGCGGCGTGGAGGAAGTCTCCGTTTCGAACTCCGAGTCTGAATCCGAGTCTGAGTCCGAGTCCATGGCTGGCGAGGCCTGTGCCGCCGCCGGGGCCTCAACCGGGGCCTGCTGAGGCCACACCGGGCCCGCGACCTCGGAGGAATGGCCCCGCTGTGTTTTGGGGCCCGGCCTGTGCCGCTGCCGGGGCCTCGTGCGGGGCCTGCTGAGGCCGCGCTGGGCCCGCAGCCTCCGAGGAATGGCCCCGCTGTGTTTTGGGGCCGGCCTGTGCCACCACCGGGGCCTCGACCGGGGCCTGCTGAGGCCGTGCTGGGCCCGCAGCCTCCGAGGAATGGCCCCGCTGTGTTTTGGGGCTCGGCCCGCTGGGAGGCCAACGGTGCGGGCAGCAAGACCTCGCTCCCCTCAGGTAAAAAAGCACCACAGGATGGAAACGCTGCAATAAAACATCACTAAAAGCAAGAGCTGTGCCCCAGCCCAGCGATGCTGGATCCTAAAATCCCGGGGTTTTCAAGCTTTCTGTGCCTTCTCACACTCACCCCTGCTTTTGACCTGAGGCCTTGGAGAAGGCTTCCAAATTTGAGTGATGATTTGGGTGTGTAGTTAAATAGAAGTGTGTGATTTCACATTGCAAAAGGTTTAAATGTAAGGTTTTTATAGCATAGTAATAGGTATAAAACAAGATATAGAACAAGTAATAGGTACAGAACAAGATTTTGAGGATTTTGAGCAGTGTCTCAGATCTTCCTTCTTCTTCATGAGTTTCAAGTAGTAATGTCTAGTTAGTCAGTGTCACACTATGAGTCATGAGAATTTTGTTATTAGGTTAAAAAAATAAATAATATAAGTGTTAATTCTCTATTAAACTATTTAGCTTTAAGAAACCTTGTAGCAGTTGGATCTTTCTCCATTTTCCTCGCTTCTAGCAAGTAGCTGGAAGCGCTGTTAAACGCTCTGTACTTTTAATAACATTTAATAAATAACCAAGCCCAAACACGAAAAAATCTGTTTCCTTCGTGTATTTTTTAATCCTAACTCTGAATAAAAGCAAAATAAACTGAAATAAACCACTCATTAAGTAGTGCAAACTCCCCCCATGTTACACACCCTGAACCCCAACGCCTCTGCCAAGCCAAGGCCACGGCAATTTGAAACTACAGGTTGGAAAATTTAAAAAGAAATTAAATAAAAAGTTTCCAGAGACACCTGATAAGGACAGAGAGACCCACAGCTCCCCACGGGGCAGAGGAGCAGGTCACTGGGGGTGGCAGCACTGAGAATGCGAGACAAGTTTCTTAATTACACCAGACAACTCCTTAGCCTTTTGCGAGGCTTTAATTAGAGTTTAACCCAGCCTCATCCAACAGCAAACTGGTCCCTGTAACATCTCATTACAGAGCAGCTGGAGGACTCTTGTAGCACACTCATGCATCATGTTTAATTAGGAGAATTAGGGACATTATAGAATGTCGATTTTTACATTACCAGGATTATTCAGCAGCTTCTCCACATCTTCTGACAAGTCTTTTATGCCTAATTTGAAGCAGGAGGGAGATATTTCATTAGCTGGCTCTAGGCACTACAGTGAAATGAAAAGGGGAAGCTTCAAGGCAGAGGCTTGAACAGAAACTAAAATATTGATGGCTTTTTTTAAAGCCTCGTATAAGCAAATGTGGAGGCAGCAGCTGAAAGCAGCACATGCTGCCTCTGAGGGATCAAGCTGACAGCTCTCCACCACAAAACACACCCAGAGGAGTGAGGCCACAAACAGAACTCGGTGACACAGGACAGGAGCTGCAGCATTTCCTGCCACGAGCTGATGGAGCTCAGCATCCCCCCAGAGGGCTCAGAGGGTGCAAAGGGGCTGCAGGAGCTTCAAGCCTCCAGATGAATCCTAAACTGCTTATCAAAGGTGTGGGAAACCTGATAAAGCCCCTCAGATTAACCCCCCCTCTGATCTCTGCCTCCTTCACCTTACAGCTTGACAAGAATAAATGTGCATAAGCCCTGAAGGCTTCAAAAATCATCCAGGGTGCTGCTGCCTCCATCCAGCAAAGCACACCCAGGATATCACCCCCTGCTGCTGGCAGAGCTGAGGGTGTTTGCATCCCTGCACAATGGAAACTTGTCCAGACAGAAAAAAGGGAGGTGAGGAAAAGTACAGGAAACACCTGAATGCTGTGGGCACCACCAGCTATGAAATGTCTGCTGGCAGATGTGGCAGGGATGTCCTGGAGGGATGGACAAGAGTCAAGACAAGGTGCCTGCTGCCATCAGAAGTATTGCAAAGTCCCACACGAGCATCTCAATCCCAAACTGGGATTGGTTCCTCCAAAATTCAAGATGGACACCATAACCTCTCCTCAAAGTTGAGCACTCACAGTGCTGACATTCCCCTCAGTGCCAGGAGAGTTTGGGCAGCCCTGCAGAGGAAAAAAAAAATCAGCCTGGGGAAGGCTTTTTTCCACCTCAACCACATTCAGAATTGCAGCCTCAGGGAAGTTTTCAGCTTCATCTCCAACCTTCCCACTCAATGGGTCAGATGGGAGACACATAAGGATGGTTTGAGCACACAGCTCTGAGAACCTGGCTGAGCTTCTCCTCCCTGTCCCAATGGGATTACATGGGTAAATAGGGAAAAGCCAAGCAGGAAAAATGATTTATTCCCCTCCCCAGCCACAGACACTGGTTTGATAAGAGGGTGGCAGTGATGGCCTCTGAAAACAGAGAGGGCTGGAGACAGGAGAGAAGCAGCCCAGGAGCTGGAAGAAGGGCAAGGGTGGAGTAGGATCAGAGGGTTGGGCAGAGGTCAGCAAGGACTCTGGCAAGGGAAGCATCCTCGGTTCCTCCCTCCTTGGGGGAGGAAAGAGCAGAACAAAAGGCAGCCGAGCCTCGTGTCCCTTGGGCAAGGGACGGACAAAACACTCAGCTTGCAAATAATCCCCAACCTGAGCTGGACAGGAACTGCACTCCCAGACAGGTGTCTGCCTTGTCACTGAACCACCTCCAGCCTTTCAGACCACTCCTGTTTGGAACCCTTCAGCCTATTTGTCTGCCAGGAGCTTGAAACCAGGAGCAATTCACGCCTGTCACATGCAGGGTGACCTCGAGGTGACACAGGCTCTGTGTGTGGCAGATGCACCTTCCCTCTCTGAGCTCCAGCCCTGCCTCCAGCCCTGGCAGCTGCTTCCCTTCCCATCCCCTGATGTTCACCCAGTGCCACAAGTGACAGCAGAAGCTGTTCAGCTCCCCTGGAAGTTTGATGAATGTTCTGCAGAAGTTCGGAGCAGGATCTAATGTGGCTGCTGCAGAATTTGTGCCAATCAAGTTTTCATACAGAAGTCCCAATAAAACTTCTCAGGCTGTGTCAGGAGCAGTTGCTTCAGAGCCAGAATGCAGAGTTAAACACCTTGTCTTGGTCTGAAAGACAGGTGTCTACTAAGAAAGGCAGGAGCCTCTCTTGAAATGGAAAATGCAAACCTCTTCCCTTCAAATTATTGTAATTTTGAAATTAAGGGGCTCTCAGGGAAAGATATGGGAATAGGAATAACAATTATTTAGCAGGAAAAATTAAAGTACAGTAATACAAAAGAAAAAAGAAGCAAAACACTGACACACCTCTTCACTGGCATCAGATTTTCTGGGGGAGAGTTTAAGATCTCCAAATTGGTTCTCCCCTCATCTTTATCATTGCAAGTTGGCACCTTCAGAGGAAGGCAGAGTTGGCTGAAGTGCCATGAGCTAGATGAGAAGGCCAGAGCTCTGAGCACAGAAAGTGTCACTTCAGCCCAAAATATGGTCTGAAAGCATTGGAGAAAAGAGGTTTGGCAGAGGAGGAGCTGGAATACAGTTAAAGGTGGCTCAGATCAGAGCAGCCCTCCTGCACCATGGAGAACAAACACACTGTGGTCTGGATAATCCCCTTCAGCCCACCCTGCAGGAATCATCTCATGGCAAAGCAATGGAAAAATCTGGAAGTGCATGAGAACAAGGAGAACAAGCAGCATCCTTCAGTGCTGCAGGAACAAAACCCCCTCCTCACCCTCTGCAGGCAGGAGCAGCAGATGCTTTCACTTAAATCCCCTTTCACCTTAAGGGCTTCCCTCAGCCCATAATATGAAACATGAAAATAAACCAGAAAATAAACCCAATTTTATGCAGGAAGTGGGAAGACAAAAACAAAGAAATAATTATGATTTCTCGGGTGATTCCCCTCCAAAGAATCACCCCTTCCTCTGCAATTTATCCCTGGCCCAGACCTGCCATGCTCTAATATCTCAATATCCACCCAAGGCCAGGCTGGATGGGCTTTGGAGCAATCTGGTCTAATGGAAACTGTTCTTGCCCATGTCAAGGGGTGGAACTGGATGATCTTTAAGGTCCCTTCCATCCCAAACCATTCCAGGATTCCAGGATTCCATCCCCAGCCTTCTCTCTTTACTCTCCTCACATTCTCATCTCCACTTCATCTCCCAGCTCCTGCTGCTCTCAGCCCTCTCACAGCTCTGACAAGGTGCCTGCCCTGCAGCTATTTTGGTTTGGAGCTGAGTTTTAGTGCCCAGAGCTCTGTAGGGAGCAGCAGTGACTGCAGCTGCTGCCATCAGAGGTGGCACTGAGTGTCCCACTGCTGCTCTGGTGGCACCTGGCAGCTGCACCTGGGGCAATAAAATCACTGAGCAGGAAGCTCAGCCTCAGCCACATCAGATATATTCCCTGGAAAAGCTGAAGTGGGAGCAGTACTCCCAGCCCAAGAGCTGCAAAACCTCAATCAAGCTCAATTTCCTGGGAGAAAAGCAGCTTTATTACTAAAAACATCCTCTTACACCCCAGGTGATGGAAATTATTCCAGCCACAGCTCCTGCATGACATCTTGGGGTGTCTCAGGTGACAAAGCCAATTGTGGAGCTTTAACCAACATCTGCAGGCACAAGCCACTGACTCAGAGCAGTCTTCTGGAAGCAACTGATTTTTACCCTCAATTTCCAAGGCCTGGAAAACTGTTCTCATTTCTAGCAGTGCCCATTCCCTCTGTCAAATCCTAGCCCAGGTTTCCAGAATCGTGGAATTGCATCTCCTCCTCTTCTGAAGTTGTAGTTACCCCTCCAAAAAACTCTCCTCAGAAAGCCAGGAACCTCAGCCTACATTAAAAAAGGCTTTTTGAGCTATGATTGGCAATCCAACACGATCAGCTTGTCACCTTAAAAGCCATTTCAGATTTCTCAAGTGAGTTTTTAGGCAGAGAAGGCAGCAAAATTGTTTTGGAAGAGCCTGAGAACCATTTTTTGCATCCATTTTCTCAGAGAAATTGCAGGTCAAGTACAGAAGGTCAAAGGAATCAATGATAATAATGTATATTCAGTAGCTTTTAAAGGTAAAGGAGCATCAACTGGGACGTGGGCATTACCCTAAAATCCAGTCTGGCTCTTTTGAGCATCCCAGTGCTTGGCTGTAATAGAATATTAAATAACTCAAAAGAGACTTAAGCCTTGTATCTACCAAAAAAAACCTGGTGATAATACAGGCATTAAGTTAAAAAAAAAAAAAAAAAAATAATCTTCACCTAATTTTTCTCCTTGTGGATTTTTAACTTGCTCTAGCCAAAACCAGACACTAATTTTCAAGAAAGGCATGAAGTTTTAATTAACCTGAGCTCTCAGAGGGTTTGTTCTGCCCCCTCCAGCTCCAATTCACTGCATCACTTGGAAAACACCCAAATCCCCAATTTTGGGTGCAAAAGGAAACTCAATTAATAGTGGAGCATCCACCTCCATCCTGACCTTTACACTCTGCACAGAAACATGGATTCCTGGTGCCTCCACAGGTTCCAGTCAATTAACTCTGGCAGGGAGGGGGAAACTGGAGGGTTCAGGAGAAACCTGGAAGAACTTTTTACAAGAGTTATCAGTTCTCCAATCTCCAAAGCATTCCAGAAAAAAAAGGGTTTAAACAGAACCTTACTCCCACAGGAACCAAAGCAAGTTTGTGGGCACATCTCACAGGCTGATTCCAGCATTTCACCTACTCACCAAACTAATTCTCCTTTTTCTTTTAAGATAAAATGAAAGCAATTACATTGATATAACCACTTTTTTTTTTTTTTAAGGTAAATACCCACCTAAATTTTACACATCCCTGCTGAGGTTAAACTGCAAAGTTTGGGGTTTGTTTGGCATGACAAGAGTAATGGAAAAACCCCTTCCTTCCTAACAAATTATTGCATTTCAGAGACAAGAACAACTGTGAGGCTGCAGCCAAAGCTGCCTCCCACCCAACTAAAACTGTGATTAAATAAAGCTGGATGCTTGCTAGGGTTTTAAACTTTTCCTTTGGGTCACAGCTGAGAGAGCCCCTGGCAAGGCTCACAGGGACAGGAGACATTTGGGGGGCTGGGGGTGTCCCCAGACCTCATGGCTGCACTGCTGAGGGGTTGCTGCTGAAAATTCATTAGCCAGGAGGACCCAGAGCTTATCTTGAATACCTTGGTTAGAAAAACTCCTTTATTAAGATTCACAGAGAAGTTTGTGGTTGCCTCATCCCTGGAAGTGTCCAAAGCCAGGCTGGACAGAGCTTGGAGCACCCTGGGATGGTGGAAGGTGTCCCTGTCCATGGCAGGGGTGGAAGAGATTGGTCTTTAGGGTCCCAACTCACATAAATCACTGCAGGTTTAAGCCAAATAATTTGGGTTGGCACAGGCAGATCTTTAGATCATGTAAATGGGATTTAGAGAAGCATCCCCCAATGCCAGACCTTCCACAGATACCTTAAGAGCCAGGGAAGTGGTGGGTGATGGTTGTGACTCTCCAGCACTCCCTGGGAGCCCATCAGACACAGATTTTGTGCAGCAATGACCACCTGCTACAATGATGTCAATCCATTACCTAAGCTCAAGAGCACAGATTAAACCACAACCTCCTCTTGGAAAGGGGAAAAAAATAAAAAAAAAAAAAATCCAAACTACCAGAGGTAGAAAGTGCAGAGCAGGTGAGTCACCAAGAGCAGAGCTCTCAGATCCCTGCACCACTGGCTGACCATAACCTCAGCTGCATCTTCCCAACCCAACTCCAGCTTCTGGCATGAAGAGCCAGATGAAAACATCAAGCTTCCCCTGCCACTTCAGTGATAATTCATAACAGAACTCCAAGAGCTGATCTGCTGCTGCAAATAAAACCCCTCCAAAACAAAACAAAACAAAAAAAAACGCAAAACAAACAACACCCAGGCACTTTTGAATTAATTCCAGTATTGTATTTTGCAGCCAGATTTCTAGGAAATGTTGTGAATAATCCAAGTAATTCAGTGGAGTGTTGGTGGGGTTTGTTTTGTTTTGTTTTTACAGAACACAGAAGCACGTGGAGTATCAGTTTTGCAGCAGAACCCTCAGAAACCAGGGGTGTTCCTGCTCCTTTTATTACTTTATTACAGACCTCCTGATAATTCCAGAAATAAAAATGTGCAAGAGACCTGTGAGCCATGCCCTTGTGCTCTCCCACAGGTAGCAGCAGTTCATCTCCTGCTGGCAAACTGGGCATCCACTGGGAAAGGATTTGTTTCAGAAAAACATTTAAATTAATCTCCTACTTAAGCAAACAATTCCAAGACAGATAAAATCAAAGAAAAAAAAAAAAAAAAAAAAAAAAAAAAAAAAAAGAAAGAAAAAAACCCCCCAGCACACATACCAAGCTGAACTGCAAACTGAAAAACAAAAACAAGCAGATAAAATATATCCAAACATCCCAAGCCAGACTGGGGCCTTGGGGCCCTTCAACACAACTGTGATTTATTGTGCCAGCAAAACCAATTAATAAGTCAGAGGAGACCAAGCAGTGAGGGATTTGCTCTGGAAGACCAGAAAAAAAAAAAAATTTATGCTGCAGGATCTGTTGAGCCAGCTTTAAAACAATGCAACAATTCAGATATCCCCAGCACTGCACTGGGATTCCTCCCCTTGGATTTTGCAAGAGAAACCAGAAAACTTCTGGGTTTGTGTCTTATCAGGGAAAGTTCTTGGCTCAGTTAAAAACCTCACTGCAATTTGGGCAGAATTGAATCCCTTGCAGGTAATTCCAGGGCCTTTAGAGCTCATCCACCTCCAGGAGGAGGGTGCAGGATGCTCACAAGAGACAATGGGGGGCTTGATGAGTTAATTCTGAGCTGAACTCTGATTGCTGAGCTGCCTTTCATCAGGCCTCCAATTATCCCCAGGTTTGGATTGGGGCTACACACTCATCTCATTACTCACTCAAATTCGCCAGAAAGAAAACTCATTTGTCAAAACAACCTTACAGAAGATTTAAGTGACTTTAACACACAGGGAGGGGGACACCAATTACCTCCAGGCCCTGCCAGGTTTGTTTGTGCAAGACATTTGCTCCAGAGATTTTAAAAAAAAAATGAGTAAAAACATGGATTTTCATCAGCAAGACAGAGGACAACTATTAAAACTGAAAATACTCATGGGTTGAAAACAGACCATGGCCCATCAGATGCCATCAAATTTGCTGCCACCACCCTCAATCAGAAATATCCAACTGGGCAGGCACAAATTTATTTCCTTTTTTTTTTTCCCCCTTAATATTGCCTGAACAGAACAAACTACTCACCCAGCTACATTTTAAGTATTTACCTCATGCAAGACACTAAAAGCCACAAAAGTGGTTTTCAAATTCTTCCAGAAATAAAGGAAAACTTGAACTCAAAGCTGAAGATGTGGTCTCCTCGATAAAATTTCCAGGTTTTTAGCTTGTCAAGTTGGGAAATTATTTGGACCATAACAACCTCTGAAATTCCCAAATAATCATATATTAATTCACTAGAAAATCCTTCCAGGGCTTTCCCCAGATCCTCAGTAATTAACAGAGCAACAAATTACTAAAGAGTTGAAGTTTTTTATGGATGTAAACATCCAGGAGATTCTTCCAAAGCTCTGCTTTGGTGCTGCAGCCAAGATCACCCTCACTGCAGCCCTTTCAACTGAAAATGAGGTTTCAACTTTTAAATTTTAACCTTGCTGAGAACACAAGAAGGGTAAAGGAAAGTCAGCTGGCAAAAGAGAGACCCAAGGCTCTGAACAGAGCCTCAGATATGCTCAGAAATAAAAACATCCTAATTACTAAGAATACAGAAAACCATATGTATAGGCAAGATCCCAGGAGGAGATAAGGAAAAAAACTCCACTCTGCACAGAGCCAGAGTATCAAAAGATGTTGCTCTGCTGAGAAAAGGGAGGAAATTGTCCAAAAAAACAGAATTAAAGAGGTTTCTTTTTTTTTTTCCTTTGCCCTCTCCCAACAGAGTATTAAGGGATTTTGTTGTTTCAGAGATGGGGCAAGAGCATCTCTTGCCCAGCAGATCCCCACAAGTGGTGCCACGAAGCAGCTCGGTGATTTCTCAGCTCGGTGATTTCTCAGCTCTGTTTCAAAACAAGCTGTTTTGAAACCCTGTGAGAAGGTGACATCTTTATCTGTGGCTTCCTGCAGCCCCAGTGACGTTGTGGGTGAAGGCTGTGAGGATGTGAGAGCACAGAACTCCTGCAGAGAGCTGGGGCAGCGCTCACACGAGACGCGCCGGCCGCACGCGCCCGGGCCTCGGCTCCATCAGGCAGCACAAGGTGACTCATCCCTCCACAGCAGCTGAACTCCTCCAAAAGGTCAGTTTGTAATGAGGAGAAAGAGTGACAGCAGCCTTGAGAGGGAAATAACCAAGAAATTTGGTGTGTTTCCAACAACAGCACGGCGCGCTGGACCAGGAGGAACTGGCCAGTGGCGTCCCCTCCTGTCCCAAAGCACAGAGAAGCACAACAGGAAAGCACCAAAAGCTTCTCACAGCCCTCACAGGCTGCTCCAAGGTGCTGCCTCCTTAAGACAAAGGAGGAAGATGAGCAATAACACAATTATAGGGCAGAAATGCCCACTGCCATGGCACCAGGCCGGCAAAAGAAGAAGCGTCTCTCAGAGATCTGCAGAGGATGCCACAACTATAAAAAACATTCAGAGATCTGCTTTTGGGGTTTTTCTTTGTTGTTTGTGGGGATAGTTTGAGGAAGACAAGACTGAGTCTTGGAAGGGGACATGCAGAGCCACATAAAATGCTAGGAGAGATAGCTGGGCTCGTGTTTCCCATAGCAGAAGGGTTTGGGAAGAAGAAGGTGTCTGTCCTGCCTCCCAAACCAGCAGCGTTTCTCCCCAGGCCTTACCCTGCTCTCAGGCAGATGCTGGGGGCTGTCACCTCCTCACATCCCAGCCTGGGTCACCCTCTCACATTCCCAATCCTCAGGAAAGCACAAGCACATCCCAAGAGCCCACAGGCAAGGTGGGAAGGAGGGAAGGAGCAGGGATACCCAGACCTCACACCCCACATGCCCTCAGAAACCCTCCCTGAGGTCAGGCATTATTTTCTGCCCTTCTGCAACTCAAGCCAGCCCCAAGAGAAGGGGAGAGCCAGTGGCAAAGGAAGTGCTGTCACCAGTGGTGCTGGATCAGCTGACATCTGGCAGACATTCAGCTTCCCCTTCCAGATGTCAACCCCTGCAACAAGAAAGATGAGCCAAGCATCTAAGGGCCTAAACAACCAGAGAATTTTAGTCTTTTCCTCTCACCATTTGGAAGCCCTGAATATTTCCAGCACTTCCAAGGGCAGGAAGCCCCAGGCTCTCATCCTGAAGAGGCTGGAACTCTCCAGAAGATCTCTCCCTACACACATGCTGTTTTGGGGGAAAACACAGGGCAGGGGGTTGGAACAAGATTATCTTTAACGTCTTTTCCAACCAAAATAAATCCATGATTCTGTTTCTCCAAAATCAGCAGAGAAGGTGGGACTTCACTGCACTTCAACTGTTCCTTTGTCAGTATCTCCAAGATCTCAGTCATCTTTGAGGCAGTTGATCCAAGTTTTCAAATGCCACCATTTAATCTCACTTCAAAGAAAAAAGAAAAAATCTTTGCAGTAAAAGATGTGTCTGCCAGAGCCATCCAACATTTGCCTGATGCTCTTTGGCAGGATGTCTCCAAAGGGAACCAACACCCACGCACGATTCCCACTCCAGAAAAAGACAAGCAGATACACCTGCCAGGCTGTATGACAGGAAAACATCACCAAAGAACTTGAGAAACAAGGAGCCACCCAGAACAGTCACTGATGACAATGTGGAGTTGATTATTTACTGCCTGACTATCTCAAACATCTACAGGATTTAAAAACACGGAGCCTGCTCCCAGTACAGGATTACACAACCACCACACCAGACTGTTTTCACATCACACTTCAGTTAAATGGATTCTGTATCACCCATATCAGGTTTGCAGCTACCCCTGCAGTGCAGCTCTCCCTCCAATAAGGTGTGTGTGCAAAAAAGTCAAATAATACTTGCCACTCTCTTCAAAGAAGTATCCATTTCTTGACATCGCTGCTGGTGGAGACTCTGGAAAAGACAGAAAAAAAAAATGAAACATGAGAATCATCAAAATGCTGAATGTCTTCACTTTACAGCACAAAGCCAGTCCCAAAATACTGCAGGCATCAGATTTTCCTGAATGTGGTAAATGTAACTTTTTGCTTATTGATGTTATAGTATTTACCAGAACTTTCCTTTACAGCCACAGGCAGTACTTGAAAAAAAGTCTCAGACATCCTGGGCTGGGACCACAAAAGAACAAAGCTAAAGATCAGGATGAGTCTGATCAACTCAGGGATTTACCAAACCTGAGCAAGTATGTGTCAGCAATAACACAAACTAAACACCTGAAAGGTTTTTATAAAACTACAAGCCATAATGAAACCTAGGTTGTACCTTGCATTCAGATAAAAAGAACCAGTTTAATTTAGAAAAAACAACTCCATTTCAATGAAAATGGGAATTCACTTCCCATCCTGCTGCTCCTAATCATTAGGATATTCCCCAAACAGTGCTTGGCACTTGAAGATAAGCCCCAGAACCCTCCAGCCCTCCCTGGCCCACTTCCTGAGCTGGGGTCCTGCAGCCAACACCATCTGCACCAACAGGGTCTGGTGAGGAAGCCACAAATGGGAAATGATGCTGAGCAAGAGCAAATCCACAAACACAGCAGCAGCAGGGATGTATCCCCATCATTTATCAGGGAATAGGTTCTGGTACTGAGTCATTTCTGCAATTCACTGCTGGCAAAGCAAGAATTGAACATTTCTTAGTGTGATAACAGAGCACAGGAGCACCTGCTCTCAGGTGTGATCAAAGCCTGCCCAAACCCAGCCTGGCTGTTCAGAACACTGACAAAAAGTGACAGCTCAGCCTGTGTGGGCACCCTGGACAGGTGCACAGCACATTTTACAGCGAACAACAGAGCTCTTGATTTCAGTATCTGAGCAAGAGTCACCCAAGCAGTCCCTTGGAAACCTGGGGCTCGATGCTGCCTCTTCACACAATTCCTCCCAGCCAAAAAGCAATCAGAAAGAGGAATAGGTTTGCTCTGTCTTTCCCCACTTCATTAGGCTAATCAAACATTACCTACGCAAGCCTGGGATGAATTTGGGCCAACAAGGAAAGAGGTTTCGCCTGCCTCATTGTTCTACAGATTAGGCTTCCTGCTTTCCCTTTGAGGTATGACACTGTTTTCCCAAGACCCTTTCTCTGCCCCATAACTTTTGGCTCCCAGGTTGCAGGCTCTTTATTCCCTGGTACAGTGTGCCACGTTCTGAGGTCTCACAATTCCTGCAGGTCCCCAGGAGACTTTGTGCACATGACAAAGTCACGGCGCTGACGGCAGCACCTCCCAGCCCTGTCACTTGTCACCACCCAGACCTTCCAGTGCCAACAGGTTCCTGAAGGGATACCCTGATGGCCATGAAAAATTAAAAAAAAAAAAAAAAAAGAGCCAGCACATAAACCAGAGGGCAATTCAAGTGTCTGGTCCAAAGGAGAAACACAATGTTCCAAAGTTCATCCCAGAACAATGGGCTGGAGGAACAAACGGCACCGAACTGTGGCCAAGGGGCACCCATTACACTAGTCAATTGTTTCCCTCCACCTGGAAGGGAAGGAGAAGATCCATCCAGACTGATTAGTATGTTAATGATCAAAGGAAAGTTATTAAAGAGGCTCTCATTGTGCAATGATTGCATTTACGTATTTCAGGGAAACAAACAAAATACGCCTCGGCGGGGCGGATTACCCAAGGAACCCACGTTCCCACCAGGATGGTTTACCCATTTCTCACTCCTCTTATGGCTTCTGAGGGAGCCTGAAGCAACATATTCATCCTCCACTGGGCAAAATAAGACACTCTGCTTGTCCTTCAACTGAACACAGCTATTTGTGCAGGTTGATGCTGTCTAACAATGGGGAATTGGTTGGTTTCTTCTTCAGAAATTCCTTCATCACTTGGGTTGGCATCACACCTTCACTGGAGACTGGTCTGGTCCCTGCTTGGACCAGGCATGAAAAGGGCAAGGCTGGGGTGTTTCAGCAGGCAGTGCCATTTCATTAGGTGCCACTGGTTCCTCTGAGTCACTAATGAGCCACAGTCCCCCCGGCAACATGCTCAGGTAATTATGGTGGAGGTGCTGGTTATTTCAGATGAGTCATAAAACAGAGGTCTTAACCTTGTAATTAAAGATGCAATGGCACGTTTGAGTGGGGGAAAAAAAAAAGAAAGGGAAAAAAAAAAAAAAAAAAAAGTCAGGCGTTCACCCTACTATGTCCTGGCAAAACCCCAGCCCTGGCAATTTGTCTTCTCCCAACATAATGGTGTCCCACAGCACCAACCCAATCCAGACTTCCAAACAGCCTTGTTGACGCCTTTGGAAAAGCTGCTACACCCCCACGGAAGGGGCACATTAACATCAGGAACCTGTGTGTGGTGTGCCCAGGAGGTAAAAGGTGATGGGTGTTTATACAAGCCCAGACACAGGCAGGGAGCCATGAGAGCAGCTGAAAGGTCAGGGATCAGCACAAGTGGAGGTAGGAAGGGCAAATTGGGGGCTACAGCATCTGCACCTCTGATGCACAACAGAATTCAACATTCACCTGACTTTTCATACAACAATTTGTGTTGGAAGGGATTTCTAAAGGTCTACTCCACCTTCCCTGCCATGGGAAGGGATAACTGTAACTAGAACAGGCTGCTCAGCACACCATCCATCTGAACATTTCCTAGGATGGGGCATCCACCAAATTTCTGAGCAATCTGGTCCAGGATTTCACGACCATCATTGCAAAAAAAATTATTCTTTATGTCTAATCTAAATCTCTTCTCATTTACAACCATCACCCCAGTATTTTACCACCATCCTTGCAAAAAAATTATTCCTTATATCTAAGCTAAATCTCTTTTCATTTAAAACCATCACCCCTTGTCTTATCCCAATAAGCTTTTCTTAAAAGTCTGTCCCCACCTTTCTGAAAGGCCCCTTTTATGCTCTAAAATGTCACAGTAAGTTCACCCTAGGACCTTTCTGTCCCAGTTTTGGATAAATTAGGAGGAAACACCTAATAGAGGACACCTCTTCTCCAGCTTGAACAACCCCAAGTTTTGAACTGAGCAGAACAAACCAGACCCATCTCAGGGGGAGCCCAATTAATCAACCTGTTCCTTCCTTATCTGCAATCCCTTTCTCCCCATACTCCCCATCAGGAGCAAGCACTCCTTATGCTGAGGGATGCTAGCTAAGGACAAGGCCAGCTGGCTGGTGCTGCAGTGCAGGCTCAGGAGCAGCCAGCAAGACAAACCCATCAGCAGGCTCCACCTGCTCCCCTCTCCCAGCGCTTACGGGATTTCACCTCCAAGGTCTCGGCTCCTTGGCTTTGGCTCTGATGGGTTCAGTGCAGAGCTGACAGCAAGGCTGAGCCCAGCTCTGCTCCAGCTGACATACACACCAACCTTGCATTTCCTCTCCCCACCTCACCTCCACTCCTGAAATTAAAAAGAGTTCAAGCAAGGGCCAGTTATGAAACACGGCGGTGATGGATGCGATTGCTAGGCTTAGGGAAGCCTGGGCAGGAGTACAAGTCTCCAAATTCATTAGGCATCAGCATGATAATGCTCCACGGTTTGCCTGAAGTTGCAGAAGTGTTTCCATGAAGGATTAATCTTCCTCCAGCCTGCAAAGTGCAGAGGGGCTCAGGGGTTCCCCCTCTCCTCACCCTCAGATTCACCGAGCCCACGCTGCCCGTTCTCACACCCAGGTTTTCTTTCAAAAGCTGCAACAATTAAAGGAAAAAAAAATTCAAGCAAAGAAATTTCTTCTAGAGACAAAGCTGGGAAGCTACCCCAAGGAGCAAAGATGCACAGCACAACTCATTCCTGTGCCTCTGGGATCTCTCAGAGAGGTCCTGCCTCTCTCTAGACTCGTTCTCACCCATCACCTCCAAGGACATCCAGACTCTCCAAATGCTCTCCCTGTCCCAAGGCAGCACAAGGGGCCACCTTCCCCTGTCTGCCCAAAAGCACATGGTGCAGCCCTCTTTTGACAATTCAAGCCATGCTCTGCTTTCCAAAATGTTAATTTACTCCAGAAAATAACTTCCTACTGCCACCCCAACCTTATTCCCTGCAGAGATGTGTGTTAGATGAGACTAAATTGGAGAGGCACACGATGTTACCAATCCTTTCTTTTCTCAAAAGGAAAATTTCTGAGCTTTCTGAGTGCTGAATTCAGAGGTGAAGGGCTGAAGTGCTGCAAAAGAGGAATCAAAGCTGCTTTTTCTGGACTCAGGGATACAGGTGAAGATTTCACGGCTAAGCCACCACCCTTTGAGCTGAGGCAACAGCAGAGACCCCAAGAGCCACCAAGGCAGAGGAATATCAGAGAATGGTTGAGCTGGGAGCCAAAAAACCATCCAGTGCAACACTGCCATGGGCAGGGACACCTTCCACCAGACCTAGACATGACATTTATATTTTAACTTTGCTGCTGTTGTTTGAAGTGCTTGGTTTTAGGACTGGGATGGAACAGCTGATCCAGCACGGCAAGCACCAGACAAGAAGTGGGTATATTTCCTGATTTCTTACATTCTTACCATTTTTACATTTAACAACAAACCCCTGCCATGCCATCCCCCATTATTAAATTCCTGTGGGCACTGCATCTCTGAGCTAATAACCCATTTTGACTCTCTTGGTTTAAAGTTAGCAATAAGTTCTCTTGAGCCTTGCAATACTGGAGGATTATGAATAAAAACACATTCTCGGGATACTTGGGTAACTCAATTACAATGTTCTGGTGCTGGCATCTTCCAAGTAAACAGCCCTCTGCAGCACAGGCCTTATATTGAAGTTAAACACAGCAAAAGCTTTCTGCAAGTACTGCCACAGCCTTTTATGATTTCTCTCTGGTAAATCTCAAATAATTCTAGTGCTTTGATAGTTAATTGGAGTTTATTTTGAGACAACACCAGCTTGAAAGAGGTACTGGGGAAGAACTTTTTTATTTACAGGCCCTTTAATATTGGCAGCTCTTGGGCTGTCTCTGAACATGGGCAGCTCATACATCTGGAAAATTTAGTTACCCCAAAAGTTCTGATCAGAAAACATCATCTATCTTCATTATCTTTCACTCAGGGTGTGCTCCAATTATTATCCCAATTTCACAGAATGGTTTGGGCCAGAAGGGTCCTTAAAGACCATTTAGTTCCAACCCCATATTTCAACATTTTCCACCAGACCAGGCTCCTCCAACCCCATCCAACCTGGCCTTGGACACTTCCAGGGATGGGGCAGCCACAGATTCTTCAATAACCTCAATTTCCACCCTTTTTTGCTGGAGCTCTGAGGACATTTCTCAGACTCATCAGCACTTGCAAAGTCCTGCCTCAAAGCTGATAAAGCAAAACACGTCAGACTGTGAGTGAGAAATTACCACAAAAATCACTTGTTTGTGCTGAAAAAGCCTTCAGACTTTGCCCATTTCCTCCCAGGAAGAATCACCAATTATTGCATCATACTGAACTGCCCAGTCAGATAATTGGGCAGAAATGGGATGGGTAACTGGAAAGAAATCCACTTCCCAGAAGACATGCAGGACTTGAGCTTTGCAGCAAGGTTTTGGTCACTTCCAGCTGACTCCAGGAGTTTATCAGTCCATGTCCACCAGCACCACTGAATGTAAAATGAGGAATGTCACAGTTAAGCTGCACCTCCTCAAAACTGATCCAGCTTGGATAAATTTATGGTCTCACCCAAGGCTTCAACCTGCTGAAAGATGATGCAGCTTCTCCCACCCAAAGCTCCCCAATCCCAGTGTTCAATATTAAACTCTTATTAAATTCTTATTTTCTGCTCTCTCCACCCCAACATGAATTAACATCCCAGGACAAGGGATTCCTGCATAAGGGATCTGGAAGCTGAATTCAGGTTCCTGCAATCTGGAGCAAGGGAGAGTCACAATTTATGTGCTTTAAATACCCAATAAGCAAATGGTGCTGCTCTCCTTCTCCACCCAAAGTCAGCAGAAACCCAGACTTAGGAGAAAAATTAGAGAAAAATCACACACCCAGGAAATAATACCTCAGGGGAAACCTGTAGGAGAGGAGGAATTTTTTAATGATGTGGAGCATTGACTGAAATGGAGTTTAAAAATCTCAGTGTGCAGCAAGAGCTCAGCTGGAGGAGGATGAGGAAGCCTCAAACTCCTTTGAAAACACAACTGCATGACAGCAGAGTAGGACAGGAGCTTGACAGGCACCAAATCTGATCACAGCCAAGATGATCAGCTCCAAATATGTCAATATTCAAGTTTTTCTCAACTGAGCCTCTCTTGTGTTCTCAAAACAAGAGATTCTGGGAGTTTCCAAGAAGAACAAGCAGCACAGGCTCTTGGTGGAGACATTCCCTGCAAATCATTTCAAACCACCCAAGTCAGCAAGAATTAATGGACAGCAGCAAGCAAAAAGCTATTCTGCCTCAAGTTGCCACTTCTCATTTCTATCTACACCTTCAGCAGCTGATTCCTTCCCACAGCTCCACCTAATTCAGCTGGAAAAGCCTGGTGAAAGCAAAGCTCCTGCTGGCACAGAGATTGGAATATGTCCCTGTGCTGCTGGTCTGGGCAATCACAACTGGCAGACAGGACAAGAGCTCAAGACTTGACTTGTTCTTCCTCCATGCCTAGAAAGGTGTGATCAAAAAAAAAAAAAAAAAAAAAAAAAAAAAAAAAATTACAGAAGTCAGGGTTTCCAAACTGATCACTGTAATTCAAGAAGTGTAAGATCAGTAAGGGATGCTTGGTAATACCTGGTAAATGGTGTCTGTGAAACACAGAGCTTTCCCCAAAAAGCATCCATAAAGGCAAAGGAAAACATCCAAGACAAAATTCAAGAGGGGCCAAAAGACCTTTTCTAGGTCATTAAATGGGGAATATCTGCACTGGGAGTCCCAGGGAGTTTTTTCTTGAAGGGCTCAGTCAAGATCAGCTGAAGGACTCTCTTTGGGCACAGCTTTACAGGCTGGCTCAGTACAGACACACATCCATCCCAGCAGAGCCCCAGGGGGACAATCCCTCCCTTCCCTGTCCCTCCCAGCTCATCCCTGCCCCAGCTCAGTGCCAGGGCTGCAGGGAAGGGCTCTGCAAGGACAGACCCAGCTCCACAGGCACAGCTGTGACCCTGCTCCCCCCCATTCCACCCATCACAGATGGCAAAATATCTGCCCAAAAGCAGCTCCCTGCAGCACCAGGAGCAGAGCAGAGAGTGGGCAAAGCCCCACAGTGCAGCTGGTGCCCAAGGGAGGGCAGCTCCCCTCTGCCTGCATCTGCTGCCCCTCACCTTCCTCAGCTCATCCTCCTCCTCTTCAGGAGGAAAAAACACAGCCCCTGAGGGGAAAAAACCACAGCCCACCTGGAGATTTAACCCAGGCAGCAGGGGCTGGCAGCACTGGGCAACAAGAGGGATATTTAACAAAGGATGTTTCATTTTACCTAAATGGGTTGATTAACACATCATATGCATGCAAATACCTACAAGAAATCAACTCTGGAGGTCCTGAAAACATTTTAGGAGACAGCCATGCCCCAGAAAGATTTAAATCTGCTCCAAAGATCTTCACCCCACTAAACTTTTGGAAGATCACATGCTGCTCTGAGCATCACTGAGGAGGAAGGTGCTTTTAAGTAGCCCAATTTGATGGCAAATTATTGCTCCAGGCCAGAGACTCAGACCTGCAGGTTTTGCCCTCCTGATGGATAAACATGTCCTCTAGCAAACCTTCCAGCAGAGAATGTTTCTGTTCAACAATTCTTTAAAACTCCCTTGATGTTTAACACGTTCCTCTTGGCACAGGATTGCATTGATGTGTTGCTTATTTCCCTATCCCCAAAGGATTTTCAGCACCTCTTTGCTTCCCAGAAGGGTTTCATTCCCCCACATCCCTGTTTATAGGACTCAGAGGTCTGGATTATCCAAACTAGAATCACACCCCTTGGAAATGTCCCATTTTTGTCATTTTTGGAGAACACAAACCAGTCCTCTGACATTTTCTGGGCTATCCTGAGTCACTTGGATATAAAGTTTTGCTCCATGGATCTATCTGAACAGTGTCCTCCATCAGAGTGGGGTGACATCCCAGTCCTGCTCCAGGCAGAAAACACAACTCTATGGCTTTGAGGCTCAAATCATGGATTAGATGCAAGGAGCTGGATATTTTTCTAAGGATGGAAATGGTGTGGGGAGGTTTTTCAGTTATGCCACGGGTCACTGTGGTAAATGAAACCCCAGAACTCATTTTCACAGTGGCTGGCTGGGAAAATAAAGCATCATATTGAAGGGATAAAGCAGGAAGCATCCTCCTGCCTGCTCCCTGCCAGGCAAACACACACCCACACACAGGCTCAGGGATCAGACGTGCCTGTTTTCAAAGCCTTTTTCCTCACTGCATTGAACAATTCCCCTCCTCAGCTTCCTTCAGCTCACCCATTGCAATAAAACCAGCTAAGGAAGAGTCACTGGGTGCAGCAGACAGCTCCCCCACCCAAAAAAAAAAAAAAAAAAAAAAAAAAAAACAGAAAAGAAAAAAAAAACAACACAACTGTTTGGATTTAGCAGGAGCACCACGTTCTCCAGGTTGACTCATCACAATTTAGCCCACCCAAACAATGAATATCCGAGGCTGCCTCCCAGAGGTGAGCTGCAAGAGGGAGCCACCCTGCACATGCAGAGTCCTGCAGCTGCTTTCCCAACGGGACACCCACTCCTCATCCACTGCATTTCACAGGTGAGCAGGACAATTTCAGCACCAAGGCAACAACAACACTTTTGGATTTGGCTGTTGGACTATTTTGGCTATTCTCCCCAAACCATCACCCCCTTTTTTTTTTTTTTTTTTTTTTACAGGTTGAAGGGGAAGATTTTGCTTTGTTGGACCCTGTAAAAAAGTGATTTAAGACTTGCAGGATTTCTTGCTTAAGCACTACATGGAGAAGAGAGACAGCAAATACCTCCAGAGATCCCACAAGCTGGCAAAGGGCCAAGATCAGGCCAGTTGAGGCTCTTCAGTAGACTTTTCCTGAAACATTTAAATAATTTAGAAAGCATTAACTCTTACTGACAGCCTCTCAGGCAGCTCTTTCCCTTGCAGGGCTCTATCAGAAGCCTCATCACTCTTATTCCAAAAGAAAAAGAAATACTGCAAACAGCCCCAAACCTTGCTCAGGGTTGAGGATGGATTTTAAAAGATCCCTGAGATATTTTTCTCTGCTGAAATGCCTTCTTTGTACAGGCAGGTCTTCCAGAGGCCACCACCTGCCACTTATCTGCAGTGGCACTGTGTAAACCATGTAAAAATGGTTAAGAGACAGTCTGACAACATTTCACTGACTTGGGGCTATTCAGAGGGTGGGAGCCCCTCCTTGTAGGGGTTTAATTGTGTAAATACTGTAAAATTTAGCAGCAGGGAGGAGTAAACTGCTGGGAATAAGCCTTTCTTGGGGGTTTTGTAGAAGAGATGCTGCAGCACCACCAGTCTCACTCTGGAACATCCCTCCCTCCTCCAGGGTACCAGGGTCATGTTTTGGAACAAAGTGGATTTCTAGAAAGTTTTTTTCCTCCACTATCTTATCACCACCAGGAATGAAAACAGCTGCTGAAAAGGCAGCAGTGGCTGAGCCAAGCTTTTACAGCAAAGTTGTTCCTGCACCCCTTCCCACCAGCAGCCCCCAAAAAGCACTGTGTGGAACAGATCTAACCCACAGAAAACCAGAAGTTTGCCCAAACCCAAGGTCTGTACTGGAAACAGAAGCAGAGCACTGGACTCAGCCACCTGATCACCAAACACATTTTCAGCTGTGCTTCTCATCAAGACTCAGAAAGAAAAAACCTCCCTCTGCCACGAAAAACAGCCCAAAGGATTCCCAAATGGCCCCAGAGCTGCACTCTGCAGCCTCATCCATCCCCCAGAAACAGGGTCTGCAATTCCCACCAGGCTCAGCAGGACAACACAAACCACCCCATGTTCAGGAGCCATAAAACAACATCAGTGACAACAACAACAACAACAACACAGGTGGGGGGAGAGGCAGCAGCACCAGATCCCATTTTCCTGTCCATCACCAATCCAAAATTAAAATGCCCCAGTCCAGTGATGAAATAACTGCAGACTGACACGCTGGGAGATAATGTTATTCATTAGGATGTTGTTTGTGGTTCATCTACAAGGCTTCCACAGCTCCAGCACCAGGGAGCATTTTAGACACACTACATGCATGATTTTGTCTCCACTCAGCACTGCACTTCCCCCAAGTGAAACAGCTCTATGTAAAGCTCACTGACAGGCTGGGAGGATGTTTTGCCATTAATTAAGAGAAAAACCAGAACAGAGAAGCTCTTCAGCACTCATCTCCCCATGCATACCTTGAAACTAAATTCAAACCCCGACAGCCAGCGCTCTGGTTCATTTAAATGGAATTTAAAAGGCATTCTCCATCCTTAAACACAGAGACATCCAGCACAGGCAATAGATATCATCACTGAGCAGAGCAAAGCCCATAGAAAATACATCAAGCACTGCCTTACTTTAGTGAATTAAATAATTCAAGAGCTGGCAGAGCTGCTTTTTCAGATTTCCTGACCAAATGCATCACCCAGCAACAGCAGCACTTCAGTTCTGGGGGGGAGGTTTTAAGACCACAACTTACCTGCACTACTTCTTCAAGAGAGAGATGCCTCTGCTCCACTCAGGCTGCTCCCCCAGAGCCACCAGCACTTGTCCCCAGAGGCCACTCGCTCAGGTGGCCGAGGCAGAGCTGGCTCCTGCTTTTTCACTGGCTCCAGTGTGAATCCATGCAGAGCATCTTTGTCCCTCACTTCCAATTGGCGAGCGGCGGATGGGTGGAGTGAGAGCGCGACCCATTAGCTCCCAGATGGACACAGCCCTGCCAACCCCACACCTGGGCAGCACCTCTGCACATGCCACCACTGCCCCAGCCAAGGCTTTGGGCTGTCTCCTCCTCCAGCCACCCAGACCCCAGCACCTCTCAGAGCTCTTTGCCTCTAAGAGCAAAAAAATTGAGGAGTTAAAGCGACCCAGCGCTCCGGAGAGTTTTGCTTGATGCAGGATGGAGAAAGCTCCTGTGCCTCCTTAAAAAAGAAAAAAAGCTCTCTGCCAGCCAGAGCTGAAGTGAGAAGATGCTGTACCTTACAGAGAGAAGTACAGGGAAAGCCAGAGGATGAAAAAAAAAAAAAGGAGGAGGGGGGGAAAAACCTGCTGCTGAGAGGGAGATAGAGCAAATTCCTTAAAGATACAGCTGCCGTGCCTGCCGGGCTCTGGTGCTTCATCCAGCTCAGCTGCACAGCAGCAGCACTGCAAGGGTTAATGCATGCATGCATGCAGTGGAATGAGAAACAGGGCAGCAAGTCTGTGCTCCAGCAGCAAGTTGCAGAATTTCGAGCTGAAAGACCTCACCTCATCCGAGAGTGCCACAAGGTGCCTAAAAAAGGACCACGAGGTGCCTAAAAAGCTTCAGAGGGAAGATGCCACAGCCCCTCCTCCTGCTCCAGCCTACTCTACACTGCTTCACTTTCCTTACAATTCCAGATTTTCAGCACAATAAGCCAAGTCTCCCCCAGCTGGATATTTAAAGCCCAGAGGAATGGTCTAAGCTGGCCAAACAAACAAAACAAAACAAAAAAAAAAAGGGAAAAAAAAAAAAAAACAAACTCCCCAAAGCAACATCAACTCAGCCTTAGAAAAGGCAGAACCCTAAAAGAATAAGACAGAAATAAACAACGAATTACCCAAATGCTGGCAAGGCTGGGTTCACTCCCCTACTACAGCAACTCTGACAATCGCTGTGACTTCAGTACAAAAATTCCCAGTGATGATATTTAGCAGGAGGCAGCAAACATTTCCCAGAGCAAGGCAAGGGGAGGCAGCAACTGGCTGGGGAAGGGGCATCCCCTTTAGCAGAGGGAGCCCCAATCCCCCATACCCAGGCCCTGCCACAGGCTGGTTTCCACTGCACAGAACCACAGGCAATTCGTGTTTTTAAACACCTCCCACGCCTTTTCTCTGCCGAGACTGCTCAGCCAGTCTCCTCCATTTTTTTTTTTAATTTTTTTTTTCTTGCCATGCCACCTGACAAGCTTTTCCAGGTAAAGCACATCACAGACTGGCAATAAGATGCTAAGGAGGTAGAGAGTGGTTCAGGAAGTGTTTGAGACCCCTGGAGGTCTCCAGTCCCACTCCTTGTTCCAGCTTTAAAAAGAAATCAGAGCAACACCTCACTGAGCCAGACATCTTCCCCCAAAAAAAGTTTCATAAGAAGTTGAGACTGCCATCCTAACAGAGCTCAGCTCCCAAACCAGCAGGATTCACCAAGCTCCCCATATTACATTAAAGCAAGATTTGAACCAAGCTGGAATTTTTAAGTTAATTCCTCATAGAGAGACAAACCTGCATCAGAACATCTTCAAACCCTCCTCTACCCCCACACCTGATACCTTCACTAACAGTCTAGAGGACACCTGACAGCATCACAACCCTAAAGGTGAACTGAGCCCGCTGAGCCTCCAGCAGGTATTTCAGGTTTCACGCGGTGCCGGATTCATTTCAGCAAGTGAACAAGCTCAGGAAACAAAAGACTGGCTCAGATCAGTTTCTATTTTTAATTTTTTTCCACGCTGAGGCTGTTTATCAGCTCTCCTGGGTGCAGCAAGGACCAGAGCTCCTTGATGGAGATGCCAGCGGCCAAGCTGTGGGACCAGGAGAGATCCCAGAGCATCACCAAAATCCCACCAGTGGCTGCCTCCATCTCCAAAACCTCCCCAAAGCCCACTGCTGCCCCATCCCAACCCTGCTCACGCACCATCCACCGGCCTGCTCCACCTCTGCGGCACCAAACGCTGCGGCCACGGCGCCAAATCCTGGGAAGAGCCAGCGCTGGCCCCAAACTGGCCATAGGGCGAGCGCAGGAAGGTGAGCTGGGGGTAGCAGAAGGACGCTGGCTCCATCAGCACGGAGAAGAGAGGAGAGCCAGGTACGAAGCAAACCGTGTCTCCCTTCACCTCCTGTTGGGACATGCAGTCTCAGAGCCTTCTCCCAGAGAAGTTCCTTTTTTTTTTTTTCCCCAAAGTTTAGTGCAAAAAAAAAAAAAAGAGGAATAAAAGAAACCCCAAAGACGGCGGAGCAGCCCCGCTGCTGCTGTCAGAGCCCAGCAGAGCACACTGGCAAGGCAGCGTCTCCAGCCTGTATTTAAACGCCCCTCTCAGAAAGCAGAGATGCAGCACAGGAAGAGACAAATTCCAGCTCTGCGTCGGGCTGATAAGCCAGGTTTATAATATTCAAGAAGTATTGGCATTACTACAGTTCCTCCCCCCCCCCCTCCACCTCCTCCTGCAATGAATATCTTGTGCAGGAGCTTGTTGTGCACAATAAAAAAAAAAAAAAAAAAAAAAAAAAAAGCCCAATCACTAAAAGAAAAAAAAAATAGAAAAATCAGCGTGTTCCGGTGGGAACAGCCAACACGTTGAATAAAACAAACACACGCGTGTTAAACCCTGGGGACGCAATTAGGCTCGGAGCAAAGGGAAGAGGCTTTAACTCCTGCAAAAGGAGATGGCAGCGGGTGAGAGGGAAAGGAGAATAAACCTGGTGCCTCACACTGAGTCCCCTGGGGTGGCTTGTCCCCCCAGGGATGAGCTCAGGTGGTCACTGCAGGGGGCACCAACACCAGGAGGGGAGGAAGGTCACATCATCCTCCTCCCACATTGCCCTGTCCTCCTCATTTCTACTCCTGAGCCCCTCTCAGCAGGTAACACCCAGCAACAACTCACTCCACCTCAACACCTTGAGACAAAGGCTGCCCAGTTCTGAGCACTGACCAGCCGAGATCTCTCCACCACTTCAAATCTTCGTTTTGCCCAGCACAGCCCCCACCAGCACTGCTGGCACCCATCCCATCACAGCACAGCCCCACCAGCCCTGCTCCTGCCACTTCCATCAGGTCCTGCAAACCTGGGGAACCCCAAAGGACAAGTGAGGAAGAAAAGTCCTCACCCAACACCAGCATGAAGTGTAACCCACTTCACTGCCTTGGTTTTCATGTTTTTCTCCCCATGTTCTCTTTATCAGCAAATTTCTGAGTGCTGACACCACTCTTACCTCTGTTCCCAAATCACAGCCCCACTGGCTCATCAGAGCTCACAGAACCTCCTTCAGCAGCAGAGGTAGAGTGAAAGCCTCAGTCCTGCTGGTTTTAATTGGGAGCCAGAGCCAGGGATGAATTTAGAAAGAGGGAGTAGAAGAAGCTGAGGAGTTCTGAGTGACAGCAGAGCCCTTTGATATCACAGCCAGCACTGACAGATGCAGCGCTGAGCTCGGGGCCAGCGTGTCACCATGCTCTGCACAGAGCCTTTGTGGGCAGCTCACAGATCACAGTTAGGAAGTTGTATTTCCACTAAAAAAGAGGCAAAAAAAAAAAAATCTATTTTCAGCATTGTCAGGTTCCAGCACAAACTCCTGAAGGAGCTGCTCTGCAAACTTCACAATCACACGACGCTGCTCAGACTCGAGCAAGGATGAACTCTGAGGAATTGCCTCGGTATTCCCAGTTTTTAACCACTCTGCATCCTTCCCAACAGCCTCCCCACCCAGCTTGGATGGTAACACCAAAGGTAGCTGGGATTTAACCTGTGCTGGATGTCTTGGAAAGGATTTGCATATTTAGAGGGTAGGTAACAGCTCCACGATGATGATGATGAGTTATTAAAGTGTCCCAGGGCAATCCTACAGAAGGAACCAGGACTTCTCCAGCAATGGGTTCATGTTAGGAGGAGGTAATTCAAGTGTCACCCAGCCTACTGCAACAGAAAGGTTCTGGGAAGCCACAGGATTCCCAGCTGAATCACAGCACTGTATCAGAATCACTAAAAAAACCCCAAACAAGCAGCTTTCCCCAGATAATGTGATTTAACACCTGTCCTTAAGCATAAAGTACCTATGCAGAGCATCAGTGCAGTTCTGCCAGGACAGAAATGGAGGTTTTAGTCTTATACAGGCAAATAAAACAGCACCAGGGCTAAGCTGGGTAATTCCAGACTAAAATCCAACTAAAGCCTGACCTTGAGCCTAACTCATACCTCAGCTGCCTCCTGCAAGAAAGACCAAACAACAAACAGGCAAATTGAACAGCACCAGGCTAAGTCTGATAATTCTGGATTAAATTCCAACTCTGAAACAAAAGTCTGACCCTAACTCTTACCTCAGCTCCCTTCTGCTGAAATATCCAACTTCTCACTGACACTTTCCTTTCAGCCAAAGCAGAAAGCTTCCCTTGTGGATCCTTTCCCTTTGAAACCCAAGACATCTTTGTTTTCACACTGACTCAACACAAAAATAAAGCTTGTTTTAATAAATGTTTACAGCCTCCAATGATTTACTACAGCTTTACTAGAAGTCAAGCCACTCTGAGCTCACACACAGATATCTTATGCCACCGGGTGGGTCAAGCAAGGGCTCCAGTTAAAAACCCCAACCCTTTCTTTTTATCTGCATTTATTTAAACAAGCTGAAGCATTCAAACTGCCAAGGAACAACAGGAGAGCCGGAGGGGAACTTCCTCTGCGGTCCATCATTCTTACGGAGCACCAACTGTACAAAAGCCACAGATATTTCAAAACTGGAGGGCTCTGGCTGAGATGGATTAGCCAACAAATCCCCATTATAGCCAGCAAGCGGCAGGGGTAGCAATGACTGAGGTTCTTGTGCAGACAGGACTCAAAGTGTTGCCTTGCTGTCCCAACCTCCCCAAAAAACCCCAAAAAAGCAGCCACAAAGCCAACAAGTAACCCAGGTGAGGCACAGCTGGATTTACTCAAGGTCAAGCGGTTTATCCTGTGGGGTAGGAATTTGGCAGAGGGGGGATAAGGCTGTGCTCACACCTAGAGACAATCCAGGAGAAATCCTGCAAAGGCTGGGACAGCTTGGGGGAAATTCCCTGTGGATTCTCCACGTGCAAATCCACACAGAGAAGCTGTGGCTGCCCCTGGATCCCTGGAAGTGTCCAAAGCCAGGCTGGACAGGGCTTGGAGTGACCTGGGACAGTGGAAGGTGTCCCTGCCCATGGCAGGGGTGGAATTAAATGAATTAAACGATCTTAAAGGTTCTTTCCAACCCAAATAATTCCATGATTTTCTATTCCTGCAGGACACCCCATGGCACCAGAACGACAGCACGGGACATGAAAAGCAGCAGAGCAAAGCTCTAAGGCAGAACATCAGCTCTAAATACAAACTTTTCCCATGAAACCGGAGCGGGGAAAGCTCAGGAGGCGCAAACCCTTCCCGAGCACTGATCCGGGGGACAGCACGGGTGACAAAGCTGCTGTGCCACCTACAGTCACTTGTGGTCCAGCACAAAGTGCCGTGCCCCGGTCTCTGTCCTTGTCCCGTCCCGGTCCCTGTCCCCTGTCCCCGTCCCGGTCTCTTTCCCGGTCCCTGTTCCCATACCCCGGTCCCTGTCCCGGTCCTGTCCCCATATCCCTGTCCTTGTCCCCATTCCCTGTCCCTATATCCCTGTCCCGGTTTCTGTCTCCATATCCCCGTCCCTGTCCGGTCCCGGTCCCTATCCCTGTCCTTGTCCTGGTCCCTGTGCCTATGTCTCTGTCCCGTCACTGTCCCCGTCCCCATATCCCTGTCCCCGTCCCTATATCCCTGTCGCTGTCCCTGTCCCTGTCCCCATATCCCTGTCCCGGTCCCTGTCCCCATTCCCGGTCCCTGTCCCCGTATCTCTGTCCCTGTCCCCATATCCCTATCCCTGTCACCGTCCCGATCCCTGTCCCCATCCCCATATCCCGGTCCCTGGTCCCTGTCCCCATCCCCGTCCCTGTCCCATCCCTGTCCCCACATCCCGGTCCCTGTCCCGTCCCTGTCCCCATTCCCTGTCCCATCCCCGTCCCTGTCCCATCCCTGTCCCCACATCCCGGTCCCTGTCCCGTCCCTGTCCCCCAGCGCTGTCGCGGCCATGCCGCCGAAGGAAGCGCTTCCTCTGCCAGCACACACCGCGCTGAGGAACTTTCAAAGCTCACCCCCGATCAAAACACCAATTCCCAAAGGTGTTTAAACCCCTCCTCCCCCCGCATTTCAAACAAACTCCTCGCTGGGGGGGGGTCTCTCCCAGCGTGCACAAGTCTTCTCTTAAAGTTTCGCTTTTCCTACTTTTTTTTTTTTTTTTTTTCCTCGTTTTTATTGCGGTTTTTGCACCAACGCTAAGTCAGGCAAACCTCATCCGCCAGCAGCAGCGCGGAGCTGAGCACCGCACGGGCTGCAAACACGGAAAAGTCAAATAAAACACCCCAAAAGCTGCCAGACCCCAAATTCCCATCGCTCCTTTTTCCCCCTCGCATCCCCGGTGCTGCAACATCCCGCTCTGCCCAAACAGCTCAACTTTGAGGGTTGTAAATAAAAATAAAATAATAAATAAAACTTCCAGCAGCGATGCAAAGCGATTTTTTTTTTTTTCCCCGCCGATCCTCCAAGAGGGAAAATCAGGACGCGCATCCCCGTCCCGCATCGCGCCGCGACCCCTGCGCTGATGCCACATGCATCAAGCCGGGGTGACAAGCGCGGTGACAAGGGGACACCCCTGTCCCTGCTGAAGCCCCAAAAGCCCCTCTGAGCCCCCCCAAAGGCGCCGGTGTCCCTCACCGCAGGGCTGGAGGTGGAAGAGCCGCCGGGCTGCCATGGCCGCGCCGCTCACCCCGTCCGCACCATCGCTGCCGCGCCTTCGTGAGGCGGCCCGGGAGGGGGTTCTTTATTTATTTCCCCTCGCTGAAAATAAATAAATAATTAAAAAAATAAAAAGAGAGAGAGAGAGGCGCGATTAGGTTTTCAAACCCCCCCGCGCTGATTTAAAATAAATAATGATAATTAGAAAAAAAAAAAAAAAAAAAGGTGGAGAAAGTCCCGAGTGAGGAGCGCGGCTGGGAGGGGAAGGGACAGGCGGTGTCACAGCCGGGTCCTAAAGCCCGACCGCGGGGACAGCGACACGGCAAGGGCACATCTGTCCCGCACACCTCTCCTCGGGGTTTTTTTAGGATATATTGTGTTGGAAGGGGCCTCAAAGATCAGCCAGTGCCACCCCCTGCCATGGCAGGACAGCTTCCACCATCCCGGCTGGATCCGAGGCACGTCCAGCCTGGCCTGGGACATTGACCGGGATCCACAGAATCTGGATATTGGGAAATGAGGGGGGAAGAATGCTTAAAGAAATCTTTAAATGCAAGGTGTCAGGGCGTCCCCACCCTCTTTCTTATTGAAAAAATCTTCCTAATACGGATTGATATCTATATAGACACATATCCTTCAGGTTAAATGAAGGTGTGCTGTGTATTCCAGCACAACAGGCCCTGGATTGAGGCTTTGCCTTCAATGAAAAATTAAATCTGTATTCACTTTTGCAGAGATGCAGGCTGCTGGAAGCATTAGCAGGGGAGATGATGTTCATAAATTCAGAGCAGGGGAAAAGCAGAGCACTGACAAATCTTGATTCCCCCATCATTCATGGACACCATGAGGTCCCATCATCCAAGATTGGTTTGCTCTGCCACTTCAAATTTCCTCTGAAATAACCTGTCACAGGCACTTTTGAGTCAAAACCAACTAGCCGGGGGTCAGAATAAACCCCTGGAGCACAACACAGCGAGCTTGAGGTTCTCTACTTTTGTTGCAGCAGCAACAAAGTTTGAAAAACAAGTGCAGAAAAAAACAAGCAGCCTTTGCTTCAGGAAAAAAAAAAAAAAAAAAACCAGATACATTTAAGTTCTTAGACCATAAAGTTTAGACTGGGACTGGTTTGTTTCGCCCTTTCCTGATTTTTCTTTCCTCCAGAAGGTCTCAGCTGATCCATCTACAGCAATTTGGGAATCCTGGAATGGTTTGGAAATGGAAACCATTCCAGAATTCCCAAATTGCTGCAGTACCACCAGTGCCACCCCCTCTGACACAGACAGGGACACATTCCACCATCCCAGCTTGCTCCAACCTCCATCCAGCCTGGCCTTGGACACTTCCAGGGATCCAGGGACAGCCACAAAATTTAGATATTTGGAAATGAGGAGTGAAGAAGGTTTAAAGAAATCTTAATTGATATCTTGGGTTTTGAATGGTACAGATCTTGGTATAGGGGCAGAAAATCCTGAATTAACCTTCCCCAAAATCAGCAAACCACATCCAGGGGAAAAAAACCCAACCACCCAGGAAAGCATTTGACATCATTTCAACTGAGAGGTGGGAAACTCCCTGTTGAAAGTTGAAGGTTAAAGCTATTACTCCAACATTATTCTCATACTAAATCCAAAACACAGCACTTTACCAGCTCCTGAGGAAGAAAAAAATCAACTCTATCCCAGTCAAAACAAGAAAAAAAAAAAGAAAAAAAAAAAGTGGGGGGATTTGGTTTTAATCCAGTTATGTTGGCTTGGAAGATGCATTTATTGTGGAAGTGAATCCTTTTTTGAATGGCTGAAACTGTACATGTTGAATACAACATTTCATTCTGTGCACATGCTGAGCTGCACCAGGTGGGTGGGACTCAGTGTCCCCAGTGTCCCCCCTGCCAGCTCTTCCTGGAAGAGGACAACCAGGGAGGACTGTGGAACACACAAGAGCAGGGGCAACTTCACAGGGCCAGGAGTTTTGAGATCCCTTCCAGTCCTACATCCTCTGGGCTCTCAGTTCATGGTAGAAAACTTGGCCCCATATTAACTCCCTTTTAATGCACCAAACCCTATTTCCCCATGATGATAAATTATCATTATAGCAGTGCCTGTCCCCTGCTAGAAATCTTAGCCCCTCACCAGCAGCATTTTCTGGAGGGTATCAGCTTATCTGACAGGATGCCAGGCACCAGAGGGGACATCAGATACTCCAGAGTCTGGCGCTCCCTGCTCTGTCCCAGTGTCTCCAGAGCTGATCTTTGCAGACATTCTCCCCTGCCACAGCCAAGCACAGTCACCCAGGGGCAGCTGGATGCAAGGAGCAGGAGTCCCACCCTTCCCCGAGCCCATCAGCCTCATCCCAACATTCCCCTCCAGCAGGTTCTTAACTTTATGCACAAAGCCAACCCCCCTCCCAGGCAGAAGTTCATTTTCCTCTCTCGTTGACTGACTGGTTGGCATTAAGCAGCTCTTTGCAGCCAGGCTGGTTTGTGGCTGGAAACCAGAGGGAAGTGGATTTTTGCTTCACAACCAGATCATACAGGACCTGCTTGCCTGGTCCAGCAGGATCAGCTGAGTATCCCAGCAGAAGATTCCTGGGTTCCCTCCAAGCCAGGGACAGATGCCAGGTGTATTTGCTTTTGAGCAGGATGCTTTTCCAAAACTCTTGATTGATTTTTTTTTTTTTTTAATTTTTTTTTTTCTTTCTGTTGGCCTCACATTGGAGGCTGCAAGAGCCTGGACACAGAAAGTAACACTAGGTGGACCCAAGCATTGCAGAGAAACCCTTATCCCATCCTCATGAAGCAGCACTGGGATTCCCAAGCTGTGACACAGCCAAGACTTGAAACAAAAGCAAAGCAGTTGCTTTGGGGATCCAAATAAAAACGTTTAAGTACTACCATACCTGAATCCTGCATTGTTTTATTCTGTTTAAATCATGAGCTCCTTCAATCCCACCCCACCTCCTGCTGCTTTGACTGAGCTCAAGGGAAAGCTGAGTTCTCTTCCCAGCTCCTGCTGCACATCCTGTTCGTGCCATCACCTGCAGGACAAATAAAAAGCACAGCAGAGGGAGCAGCGACCTGCTGGGAACTCCCAGGTAACTCCTGCCTTGGAGTCCTTGTCATTTGGGATGGGTTTTAAGTGTTTATCCCACCACTGTTTCCTTCAGGGCTCTCTGGCTTCATCCCTGGAGTTCAATCCCTCAAGAGCAGCTCTGGGGATCCCATTTCAGGCTGCTCTGAGGAGACCCAGGCTGGTTTGAGGCACCAGGTTTGCTTTCAGGAATCAAAGAAATTAAATGTAGGGGCTAAGGGAGCCAGTGACCTGCAGTTTGAGCTGGTTTTGAGACTCTGAGGTGAGTTTAGCAACTGCCATCTTCTTTTTGGTGCCTTTTAGCTCACAAAGGCACAAATAAATATTAGACTGAACAGCATCAGCTCACCCAGGTGAAAGGGAGCAGATCAAGTCCTCTGTTAAGAGTCAAATATTTTAGGGTTGCCACCATCTTGGAAACTCATCCAAATAAGAGAGAGAAGAGCATGAAATGCACAAAACAACTCCAGGAAAAGGCACAACAGTCCTTTTAGCACAAGGGGCGTTAGGAGAGTTTAGGAGGCAGCACCACGAGGAGCAGACTCAGAAATGTGAAGCTTTAAGGTAAAGACAAGATTCTGCTGCTCCTTGCTCGTGCTCCCAGCCAGAATCATCTCCCACAAAAGAAGAAATCATCTCTATTTGATTAAAATGTGCACAAACACCTATTCCTTTGTCTCCCCCCTGTACAATCTTTTTCCCAAGCAAGGAAAGGAGCCCAGTGAGAGCCAGAGCTGGTGCTCAACCCAGAGCTGCTGGGAAGGTCGAGCTGCAGATTGCACCCAGATGGTGATTTCCTCCTGGCACTGGCAGGAGCTGGGGAAGGCAGCCAGTCTCCAGCAGGCTCTGCCAGAGCTGGAGGCAGAAACTGCCTGGCCAAAGCCATGCCAACATGCAGATCTCATTAGGGCAGAGCCTGCAGCCAACTCGTGCTGGAACAGGGAGGTGAGAGCAGGGCTGAGAGCTCAGACATCAGCACTGTGGTCACTGCCCTGGACACAGCCCCTTCTCCTGCCCCAAAACAGGATCCATTGCTTTGTAAACATCTCCCACCTCCAGGAGGGGTTAAAGGGATGAAAAGGGAGCAACTCCCACCTGACTCTCACCTCCCTGGGAAGGAGGCACAGGATGGAACTGCAGCTTGGAGAGGTTTGTGAAATGGTTTGTGTTGGAAAGGACCTTCAAAATCATCCAGTGCCACCCTCTGCCATGGGCAGGGACACCTTCCATGATCCCAGGTGGCTCCAAACCCTGTCCAGCCTGGCCTTGGACACTTCTAGGGATCCAGGAGCAGCCACAGCAAGTCTGGGCACCCTGTGCCAGTCTCACCACACTTACAGGGAATTTTTTTATTCAATGTCCCATCTAACCCTGCCCACTGGAAGCCATTCCCTGTGTCCTGTTCCTCCATCCCTTGTCCCCAATCCCTCTCCAGCTCTCCTGGAGCCCCTTTAGGCTCTGAGCTCTCCCTGGAGCCTTCCCTTAACCAGGTGAGCACCCCCAGCTCTCCCAGCCTGGCTCCAGCCCTGGAGCATCTCTGTGCCTTCCTCTGGACTCTCTCCAGCCCCTCCACATCCTCCTGGTGCTGGGGGAGAGAGGAGCAGCAGCACATGGACTCAGTTGCTCTTGCAGCCACAGTCTGTCCTCAGGCTCCTGAGCAGAGCCAGTCCATCCCAGGGCAGAATTTGAAACAGCAATGATTGTGGTCAATTTTGGTATAAAGGAAAAAGTTATTTCCTGGGGAGTGTGGGATTGAAATCCATCTCCCAAGCAGCAGCTAAAGCTCTGCTCTGGCCCTTCAGTACCTGGCTGTCAGATCTCCCTCCTGGAGCAATCAGAGATCTCTCCATGGAGCTTGTCAGAGCCCATCCCCATTTCATGGCTGGTTCACAGAGACTCAGGGTCTCTGTGTCTCACAGGGGCTGTCACACACATGGACCCTTCAGGAGAGCCCAGGCTGCATCTCCCTGCTGCCAGAGACCCAACACAGCCTTGCAGGACACAGCAAACACTGGTTATGGATATGGAAAATCCTGAGTTGGAAAGGACCCACCAAGATTGTCCAGTTCAGCTCCTGTCCCTGCACAGACACCCAACAATCCCCCCCTGAGCATCCCTGGCAGTGCTGTCCAAACCCTCCTGGAGCTCTGGCAGCCTCGGGGCTGTGCCCATTCCCTGGGGAGCCTGGGCAGTGCCAGGACCTCTGCATGAGGAACCTTTCCCTGATATCCAAAATAAACCTCCCCTGGCCCAGCTCCAGCCATTCCCTGGGTCCTGTCCCTGTCCCAGAGCACAGATCAGAGCTGCCCCTCCTCTCCAGCACAGTGGGATTGCTGAGCCTCAGCCATGCCACTGAAGAAGAGGGAACATTCAGCAGAAGATGGTTTTCCACTGCTCTGGTTTCTTTGTGGGGAAAATCTTGGGAAAATCCTACCCTTAAAACGATGTTACAGCCACACAAAGAGTCCTGCTGCCTAATGAGAACGTCTCAGGCAGAGATAAACACAATAGAGTTGCACAGCTGAATAGCTGACTTCAGCCTTAGTTTAGCCTCAGAGCATTAAGAGATTGTTGATTCCAGTAGAGAACACACTTGCCAACCTTCTTTTTTTTTTTTTTTTTTTTTTTTTGTGCAAGAGCACAATTTGAAGGAAAAAACCCTCAGTCACTCCAGGCACTGGCAACCCCAGCCTCGACTCAATGTGAATATTTTCACTGCTGCTGGAGGCAACGTGCTGGTGATAAGGAATTCAGCATGGTGTTTATTTATTTTCAGAACTCTAATGGATTTAGTAATAAATTCTCCTCCTTGCCCAAGACTCAGCTGAACATGTTCTGAAGCCCAGAGCAGCAGATCCAGATGATGTCATGTACCAGCGCAATGAAGAATTACACAACGGAAAGCAGCTGATAAAAAACAGGGACAATCAGCAGCTTCTCAAGATGTTATGAGGAACAACCTTAAATCCCAGCTCTGCAGAGCCCCTTGACTAATTAATCCAGTTCAATCACACATATCCACAGGCAGAAATGTTTACCTGGAACCTTCATGGTGAGGAAGAGGAGGGCACCAGGCAGCAAAAACACACGGGAAGCAGCAGAAACAAAAACAAGCCTAATGAAGACCATTTTCCAGGCAAAAAAAAAGCAAATTTTAACTGACTCAGCAGCAGGTTCATGAGGACTTGCAGCACAGAGAAGTTGTGAGCAACTGAAACAGCTTCCAGACAAGCTAAAACTCCCACTTTTAACACAAAAATGGATTGGGTTCTGGGATGTGGTTGTGAAGATTCTTCACACTTGGCCATGGTGACTTTCATCTCACTGAGCACATACAATTGCTGGCAGCAATCTCATAAGAACACACACAAAAAAAAAAAAAAAAAGCCCCTCAAGTTCCACAAGCAGCTTCAAAGCCCAACAGGGTTTTCCTCACTGCTAGAGTGGATTCAGAGCTCATTGTGCTCGTGGAACTCAAGTTGGGCTGCAGGAAAAACCTCCTGGTTCCCTCTCCTTGAGGTGCCACCCTCCCCCAACAGGGGGACAGAGGGGACACGAGGGGCAGGGATGCACAGAGCACCCCAATAAAGCCATTACAGCTTCACACCTCGAGATCCCTGGTCCAGGATGGGATATTTGGTGAGAGGATGTGGCACAAGAGGCATTTTAAGGGATGTGTCAAGCACAGGTATCAAAGGGCTGGGTGGGAGAAATGCAGCAGCTCCTGGTGGAGCAGGAGGATTCATCACATCCTCCATGGGTTCACCAAGAGCACAGTCTCAGGTCTGAGAGCCCAGCCCTTCAAACCAACAGCAACTTAAAGGAATTTTTTACTCTGAAATGAGTAAAGCAACAACTAATGAAAACCAATGCAACAGCACAACCCAACAGTGGGACTGAGTTTCTCTCCCCACTGCCACATTTACCAAAATTGAGCTCTTTTAATGCTAATAGCCCAGCACATGTTCTTCAAATTAATTTGCATCAGCAGCATTCCCACCACCTGCAGAAGGGGATAAATAAAACCCTCAATGCCTTTAGGAAGCAGCTCAGTATCTTTATAATGATATTTTTGCAGACTCTTGATGCCAGCAGGGTTTTAGTGACTCTCACTGAACAGTGGCAAAGGAAGGAATCTGAAAACAGAGGGTTTTTTTCCTCCAGCCTAACACCTCCCTTTTCCATGAGAGGGATTAAAGAATAACCAGCTGGACAAGGCATTCCTGAGGTAGAGAATTTCCATCCTACAGTGACCATCCAGTCCAGCTGAAAGATTAGATCTGCCTCCTGCAACCCTTTCTGGACAGGAAAAACTGTCCCAGAGGGATCTGGAGGCTTGGAGCTTCCTTCTCAGTCTTTACAAACCAGAAAGGGAAACTTTTATGCATTTGATATCCAAAGTAAGAAGCCTGAAATCACCTGCAATTTTACTAAGAAAACCATTCCCTGAAAAAATTCCAAGTTTTTGCCATGTTTTACTGCCATGAGGCAGATGAACAGGAAAGGACCAGAGTAAGGTAAATTTGACTCACTAGCAGGGAAGTTTTCCAACATTAAACCAGTTAAACACCAGTCTGGTCATCATCTCCTGGGAGATCATTCTTCCTGCACAAACCAGAAAACCCCAAAGGTTGTCATGTATAGAACAAGGGGAGTTTTGATGAGTTTTACTCCTTTTTAATAGAGGAGAGTTGGAAGAAAAACAAGTGATTCTTATCTCTGAATTCAGTGTTTCACTGGCAGTCCTGTGCCAGAATATAAAATTATTTCCTTGCTGCAGGAAAGTTCTCTACATGCAAAGAGATGCAAGACTCCATAATATTTATATTGTATTTATTTTGTAGACAGCCCATCCATGCTCCCCTTTCCTCATTCTCCACCTGAGGCTGCAGAGCTACAGGAAATACCTTTTCATGCTGTTGTTGCCTCTTAGCCCAGTGAGCAGAAACAACTTTTCACACCGTAAATGACCAAACCCAACCATGATTTGCCACTTTGGGAGCTGCAGTTCAGAGCAGGCTGGTGGCTGCTGGGCTGCAGCTCCTGTTTTTGCAGAATTCACAACTCCTGCTCCCTGTCCTTCTCTTCCAGGCTGTATTTTGGGGTGTCCTGGCTGAGGAGAATGAGCAGACTTCAAAGAGCCACCTCCAACAGTGCTGGCACCTTCTCATCTATTCTCTCACAGACAGGCTGGCTCCTGGCTGGAAATGCTGAGAAAATAGGTAGAAATGACTGAAATTAAAGCAGAGAGTAACTTGAGAGTCATTTCCTTCTCTGGGGAGCTCCTACATGCCCTGCCCTTTCCCCAGCCTCAAGTCCCAGGATGTGGCAAGAGATTACACCCAAGGACAGAATAAAACACGTCAGGAGCACAATTCCTTTATCACAACATTCTGTCCTTCCTTTTTTTGGGGAATGGCCCACATCCCCAAGAGTTCAACCAGTTTGAAATATCCCCAGGGATGGGTTTGTGGAAGGAGCCTCAGTGGAATTTCTGAGCTTTCAGCACCAGCACCACCAAAACAAGGGGTTTTCTGAGAAAGGGAGTAAAAGCAGTGCATTCCCTTGCTCTGGTGTAACACCCACCACAGAGCAGCTCTGAATGAATTCTTGGTAGTCCAAGGTCTTTGCTGCCTCCCCCATGAAGAAAATAGATGAGAAAAATAATGGATCTCAAACCCTCTGCAGAGCTCCAGTGTCTGAGAAACTCCAGCAGACTGATATGAAGAAAGGCAACAAGATTCAGCTCAGCCTGGCCTGCAATTCCTGTTCCCACAGGAGAACGTGTTTATACCCTGATAAGCTGGGCAGCAGTTTGATTTCAGAAATGTTTTAGTTCCAGAGCAAGAAACAGCTCCTCTGTTTGCAGCATGTGCTTCCCCCAAGTCAGCACCAGCCTGAGATGATTTTGTCTCTGAGCACTGAAGTCTGCTGGGAACAAGATAAGCAGCCAAAATCAGGGTCAGAGTTGATGTTATTCCACCAAGTAATGCACGATGCTGTTCAGAGGAGGATCCTTAAGTGACTGAGTTCAGTGTCACTCCACACAGCTCTGAGCTTTGGGAAGGAAAGGTCCAATGATGCTTTTTCCAGGGCAGCCCAAACTGACCTTCATCCCCTCCCAGGGACCAAACATCCTGATCCACCTTCCCAAAAACCCCTGCAGGTATCAGGGAATTGTGGTTTGGGTTGGAAGGGATGGTAAAGCCTATCCCATTCCCTGCCATGGGCAGGGACACTTCCCACTATCCCAGGTTGCTCCAAGTCCCATCCAACCTAACCTGGAACTCTTTGATATTTCTGTCTTTATACACAAACATGCCAAGCCCCCATTCAGCAGCTAGAAGGTTCTTCCCTAATAAATCATCAAAGCATTTAGGTGAGAAGCTGCACTCACATCTTCATCTCCTTGTCCATGCAGGTCACTTGAGGCTGCTTGAGGACCCCTCCTCTCCAGCTCATGGGGACATGAATCCATCCCTTCAGCTCCTTCTCTGCCCATCTGGCTTAGGTTGCAACACAAGATGTGCCCAGCAATGTGGATTCTGTCCCCATCTGTTAAACCAGCTGGGGCAGTGCCCCTGATCTCCTGGCACACATTATCTGCTCATGGGCCAGCTTTAAACCAGCTGGGACAATCATCTTTATCTCTGCCACAGCCCATCCTCCCTCCAGGAGAGATCTCCTGTTCATGGCCAGTGAGTCCCAGGGCATGGCTGATAAAATTCCATCATCCCATGGGAGATGCTCCAGCCAGGGCAGGAGCCAAGCCTTTCCTACCCAGAGAAAAACTGACATTTGGAACACCAGAGCAGCCTTTGCCACTGGATCCCAGAGGAAAGCCAGACCTTTCCACATCATCCCTGCACCTTCAGAGGAAACTGCACCTTCTCCAGGAGCACTGCTCCAGCTGAGCCACATCTGCCACTGCAGGAGGATGCAGCCACCATGGAATGGGACTGTGCCAACACCCTGACTGACTGATGGGTGTCAGCTTGGATTCTGACTCTGGCAGGGTTTGGGATTGTTCTTTGGAATACTGCATTTCTATTTTAATTTTCCTAGTAAACAACTGTTATTCCTAATTCCCATATCTTTGCCTGAGAGCCCCTTAATTTCAAAATCATAATAATAATTTAGAAGAAGAGGGTTTACATTCTCCATTTCAAGGAGAAGCTTCTGCCTTTATTGGCAGACACCTGTCCTTCACACCAGGACACCATCACACCAAGGCACCCCCTGAACTGCTGCCAGGAACAGGAGACCAAACAGAGGCAGCATTTGGAAGGAGAAAATCAGGGAGGCTGCTGCCCTGGCATGGTTGTTTTCAGCCTGGAGACACAAAGCAAACACTCAAAGCTTTTTAACAGAGTGTTTGCCTGCCATTACAAGTATTTATTGATTACAGATTGAAACACCACAGCAGTTCATTGCCAGCACCTCCTGGCTCCAGGACTCCCCTCCAGCTTAGCCAGGCTGTTCTCATGCTTGCTACACCTGAACTCTCACAGTCACAATGTTCCCTGCACTCTAAAACGATGCTCACACTCCACTAAGTACCAAAAGTTCATTGTGGTTGTGTTGGGTGAGTGATGCAAATCCCCCCAGGGCTTCTCTCACCTCCCTGGGACTGAGGTATTCAGTGCCCAGCAGACTGGGATGGGGATGTTCCATTCTGGGGATGTTCCATCCTGGTCCACACTGATAAACGAGCAAGAAATCCTCACTGAGGGTTTGAGCTGAGTTTGTGACCCAGCTTTGTGGGATTTCACCAGAAGCAGCTCTCCCCAGGCATCACATCCCTGGTTTCTTTTCCCCAGCAGGAGGAAGGAGAAGGGAATTCTGTCCTAACAGAGATAGGTGGTTCTGTCCCAATACCAAAACCAATTCAGGCACAGCCTGAGAGTTCCAGAAGTGTTTGGACAATGCTCTCAGGCACAGGGTGGGATTCCTGGGCCAGGAGTTGGACTTTGATGGTCCTTGTGGGCCCCTTCCAACCCAGAATATTCTACAATTCAGTGATTTAAATTCTACCCTGAGCAAGGTGAGATCTGCCAGCTCTAGAAAAATCTAGAAAAATAAGAAAGTCTTATCCCTTCTTGCCCAAGGAACATCCTGCAGCTCAGGAAAGTCTGGCCCAATTTGTGGTTGATTCCAGCTCATCCCTGCCTGGATCTGGTGTGGGCTGGGACACCAGGCTGCCTCCAGCCTTGCTCATTAAAAGGGTTGAAATCACAGAGTGGCAGTGTCCCCATCACATCACACCAAACACCCTGAGGTGCTGACAGCACCATCCTGGCTGCATTCAAGGTCATTATCTGACTTTCAGAAACACTAAAAGGTTCACCTGGCACATTTCCTCTGTCGTGATCACCAACAAGAAACAGAAACTGTGAGGAAGGGTTGAGCAAGCCCTGTGCAAACCATGAGGAGCAGGATGCAGACAGCCAAAGGCTCAGCCCCTCTCCTTGCAACATCCACCCAGGGTGAGTGTTCCTGGCCACAATTCCCAAACAAACATCCCATTAAGGTTTTGGTTCCACAGAGAAAGCAAAAGCCTGGAGCAGTGTTGCTGCCAGCCTTTGAACACAGTGGGAGTTACTGGTGATGGGTATGGAGGGGGAGAAAGGGCATCTCAAGAGCCTAAAAACAGCTCCTTCCACTCATTCCATAAATCTGCTGCAGCCCAGGATCCTGGGTTGGGTAAAAACTACCAATAAATACCCATTAAAGACCTTTTGCAGCTTCCCAGCCTTTGGAGAGGCTTCCTAAGGTGCCCTCCAAGTCTGGATTCCAAGGATCTCCAGTTTAATGTCTCACATGTGCCCCTCACAGGAGGGCTCACTCATCCTCTGAGGTCATTTCAGCATCTCCAAAAATCCTGCAGCAGGGAGACCTACAGCTCTGCATTGTGTCACAAGAACAGTTACCTTTTGTTAGATTTTTAAGCAAAAAATCTCCATAATATTTCTTTTTTTCCCTACCTTTGACCACACTCTTCAGTCTCCTCCTTTGTGACCTCGTGCAGGCTGGAGAATTTTTTTTATTATTCCTTTTCCAGAAGCCATGATTTGTCTGGGTAAGGCAGAAACTTCTCCCTGCACTCACAGTAAGCAAGAGAACCCTAAATCAAAGGGAGATCAGATCATCCAGAGCCCTTCAGATCTCCAGCAGCACAAAAAAAAAAAAAAAAAAAAAAAAAAAAAAACGAGGATCAGCTGTGGCCTGGAGCAACACAACCTTCACAGGCTATTTCAGGGAGGTTAAGCAAATTTGGCTCAATAACACAAGTTTATGCCCCTCTCCTCCCTGTAAATCATGCCCTAGTCATGACACTGGAGCCCAGATTAAAGAAGACAGGGTTGATTAGCACCACAAAACTCAAAAGAGGTTAAATAATTATCCAGTCATTATCCCAACAGAATACTTGTGGCTAACACGGACAAACAAAAAAAAATAATCCCAAAGTTTGGTGCTTGATGAAGCAACAGCACCTCTGCTCCAAAGAGAGGTGATTTGCAGTGATTTCAACCATCTGGAGGAGTTTTTTCAGGAGGCACAAAGCAGAGCAGCCCAGAGAGCAGAACAGGGGAAGCAGCAGCTGAGGTGCTTTGAAGCAGGTGAAGGATTCCCTGTCAGAGGCAGAGACACAATAATTCCAGTAAATCATCCCTGACAACAGGCTGATGTGAGGTGGGATCAGGGCAGGAAAAGCACAAATCCCCTCCAGGCTGCAGTTCCTGCACTTCCCAGGCAGGATTTCCATGTGCCCTGAGCAGACAGAGCTCTCACAGTGGAATTTCCCTTCCCAGGATGGGATGGGAGTCCTGGGAGTGGGACAGGGACATCCCAGCTGGGGTGACCAGGTGTCTTGGTTTGCAATACAGGATGTGCCCAGCAATGTGGATTCTGTCCCCATCTGTTAAACCAGCTGGGGCAGTGCCCCTGATCTCCTGGCACACATTATCTGCTCATGGGCCAGCTTTAAACCAGCTGGGGCAATCATCTTTATCTCTCCCACAGCCCATCCTCCCTCCAGGAGAGATCTCCTGTTCATGGCCAGTGAGTCCCAGGGCATGGCTGATAAAATTCCATCATCCCATGGGAGATGCTCCAGCCAGGGAGGAGCCAAGCCTTTCCTACCCAGATAAAAACTGACATTTTGGACAGGATAAGGGTCACTGTCCCACCTGGCTTCACCAGATGGGGACAGAATACACATTTCTGGCCACATCCTGTATTGCAGCCCAAGACAACCTCCCAGACCATCAAGTACAGCCTTGGACCATGTTGTGGTTTGGCTCCTCTTGGCTCTTCCAGCTCTGCCCTTGGCCTTGCCTTGACATCTTTTGTTTCTCAGCAAAGCCTGCTGTGAGGTGACACACACACAATTTAAGCCCTTTCAGCCTCCCAGGCTCACACATCATTGTCACAACCCCCTGCTCCACCTCAGCCTCACGGGGCCACTTGGCCACCAAACCCCCAGCCAGGATCCCTGGGCTGAAAGTGGTCCTGACCTCCTGCCTGGCTGGATTGTGGAGGGAGAATTCTGAGATTGTTTTCACACACCCCCATTTCAAAGTCTGTCAGATGTGAAACTGGACTTTTAGCCAGAGCCCAAGTTTAAAAAAAAACCCTTAAATCTCTCAAATCTGCTATATTTTTTGCTATATCTGCTACATTCCAAATTGCCAAGATGTGTCAAAAGGGAGAAGAGTCCACAGGGATTAAAACACTCAGATGAGTTTGTTCTCCAGTTGTAACACAGGCTGTTATCCCAGGGGTTAATTTTAGACTTTTAATAGGCAGAAGTTCCTCCCATGGGAGCATTCTTGCATTTCAGCTCCAAGATAATTTTGGTTGGAAAGAAGCACCGGGGCCAGAGCATCTAGGGGCATTAATTAATTAAATAATTTACTGAAGGCCCATCAAGATATGGCAACCATAAACAGCTTATCCCTGTTATACCATGAAGGGGATGCCCTTCTGTGGAAAATTCACACATCTTTTCAATCCCTCTGGGACTGGGGGCTCCAACACTCTTCTGGACAACTCAGTGAGGAAATGTTCCCTAAAATCCAACCTGAACCTCTCCTGGCACAACCTGAAGCTATTTCCTCTCATCCTGCCCCTTGTTCCCTGGGAGGAGAGCCTGGTTCCACCCTCCTGTCAAAAATCCATGTGTGTTATCCAAGAGGAAAGCCCCAAATGTCCCATGGGACCTTCTCCCAGTGTCATTGAAGAGGATCAGGCTGGTTTTGGTCAGCAGATTCTTGCTGCAGTGTCTCAGCTCCCCAGAGGGAATTTCAGAGGTTGTTTTGAGGGCTGTGTGATGGAGATGCAGCCTTATTCTGAAGGGTTTCTTCAGCAAAATTAGAATTCAAGTGCTCAGATGATACCAGTGTGGCTGTAGCAAGGTAATGCCTGTAACATAAGCAGGTAGTAAATTGCTGTTGTCATTTAACACAAGCCTTGCTAACACCACAGTTCCCTAATCATTGAACCTCAGGAGCAGACTGAATTCCTGATTTTGGAAGCATTACCTCAGAGATGAGTGACCAGAGCAATGATTGGACCTTCACATTCCTAAATCCAACCTCATGGAGAGCTTGGAGAGACCACCAGGGAGTCCCAGAGCTTGTTTTAGACACAAGAGCTGGTAGACATCAATATTTTCATTTCAAGGGTAGTCATGGACTTGCACCTGAGTGCTCCAGGTTCTCCACAATTTATGCAGAAGTCAACAAGACACAAAGCATACTTTTTTTAAACATGTTTTTTCCTTCCCATCCACTCTTATCAGCAGTGAAAGTAGACTTGTAAATAGTTCAGGCTATCATGCAGCACTGTTTACTTTCTAAGAGGTTTTCAGGCAAAACAGGGTGGGTGTTAACTTTTTTTAATCCCCTGCTCTGCTTTTGCCAACACTTGGATGGAGAAGACTGTTTATATTTATTCATAGTAAGCACACATATACCAAAAAACAAAAAAAAAAAAAAACCAAAAAAAAGCCACCACAGAATAATTTTGATGCTGTCAGTGCCAGATTGGCTCTTGGTTGGATTCTAGGTGCACCAAAAAAACTAACATGAATATAGAATTTTTTACATGAAATCGTGTTGCAGATGTGTTTGAAGCTGCCCTGTCCAGCCTTGTGTCACACCCTGTCACCTCAAACAAAGTTGCTCCTTCCCACACTGTGGAGGTAAAATAAAAACCAATAATCTTGGCTTTTAGCCACTCAAGAAGCAGCTCATGCTTCAAAATCCCCCCATAAAGTGCAAAGCAAGGCCAAGCTCTCAGTGCAGCTCTCCAGGACAACTTTTTCCAGATTCCCTTCAGTTCTTTCACACCAGCCTTGTGAGCACAAGCCAAAGCTGCAGTGAAATGGGGGCTCAGCAGGGAGGGTCCCAGGCAGAGCTGGGTTCCTGTGCTGGACATTTAAACCCAGCTCATCCAATAATCCTCCTGTGGGAGTCCAGGGTGTCCCCCTGGCTTCCCTGGATGCCTCCAGACCCCCCTGGCAGGGGTCTCAGAGACCCTGGAATGGTACCCAGGGGTCCTGGGGGCTGAATCTCAATCCCTGGAAAAATCTGCCAACATTGCAGGAAGAATTACAAGCCACAAAGATAAGTAGAGTATAAATTAGACTGTTAGAAGTTAGAAAAAGTGGATTTCTAGGAATGTTTATATTAGGGGGCTCGTAGCTAACATGGAGGATTTTGGGTGTGGTGTGTCTTTTCCTCCTTCTTCTCCATGCCATCCATGTTGAATGCCAGGCTGGCATTATTGGATTGGACTGGGACAGAGTTGGACAGTGCAATAAAATTGTCATGTATTGGAAAGTAATTGTAAATATTAGGTAGTAATTTAGAGTATAAAAGATAAGCCCTGCCCAGGGCCGAGGCATTCTGCCCTGGATCTCAAGCTGAACAGATCTCTGTTAGCTAGAGAAAGAATTTCTGAGATGAGAAACAATAAATAACCTTGAAACCCTCAGAGAACAGCCTCCTCCAGTCTCTTCGGTGGCCATCAGGGAAAACCTGAATTTCAAACCACCTTTGTGTCCTCCTGAGGGGATCTCAGGCTCTGGAGACCCCTCAGGCAGTGACACCCCCCCACATCTGCTGCAGCCACTGGAGCCCTTCTGAGAGCTGCTCTCCAAATTCCCAGCTCATGCTGCACGGGGTGGCAAAAGCAAATAAACTCACGTTCCCCTCCAAGACACAGCTCTGCCCCCTCCAGATGCAGATTTCAGCATGGACCCAGCCTGTCCTTTCAGACCCCTCCAAAAACACGTCACTGGCACATTCCCCCATCTGCAGAGCCCCAGCCCTGGCGTGCTCCTGACACCTGAACGCTCTCCAGCTCGTTTTTATCTGCCTGAGAGCTTGGAGCCAAGGTCAGGGCTGCACTCCCAGACCTTTTCTCCTCCAAGGAGCCCTGCTCTGCTCCAGGCAGTGCCTGCATCACACCTTCCCCATCCCTGACAGGGGCAGAGCTCCAGCACCAGCACGTCAGGGTGCACAAACTGCTCACCACAGTGCTGCAGGGAGAAATTCCAGAGCCCACAGGGGCTCCAGGAGAGCTGGGGAGGGACTGGGGACAAGGGCTTGGGATGACAGGGCAAGGAGGAGTGGCCTTATGCTGGAGGAAGAAAGGTTTAGATTGGATATTAAGAAGGAATTATTCCCTGTGACAGGGGTGAGGCCCTGGCACAGGGTGCCCAGAGCAGCTGTGGCTGCCCCTGAATCCCTGGAATTGTCCAAGGCCAGGTTGGATGGGGCTTGGAACAACCTGGGATAGTGGGAGGTGTCCCTGCCATGGCAGGGATGGGACTGGGTGATTTTTCAGGTCCTTTCCAACCTAAACCATTCCATGATTCTGTGATAAGATTGAGGCATTTCATTTCTTGCTGCTCTCTGCACAGGCTGATGCATTTGCAGAACCCTCACCCATTGCCTTTTTTCAGGTGAAATCAAAGCTGCTCCTATTTCTGAGCAACTGGGTTTTCCTAAGAGCCTCAGGAAACCTCAGAGCTTTCAACTGCTCTGTTTTCAGGGGCAGATATTCCTGACAAACGCTATCCCAGCTCCTAAATCCCCTGGATTGCATCAGGGACATCATAATTTAAAAGCCTCTCAGGTGAGGTGTTTGTATAGCCAGAAGAAGACACCATAAAGAGATGCCTGTAAATTAAAAAAATAAATCTAGATAAATAAACAATCCACACCCTACAAGGTGGAAACTGGAGAGGGCAATAGGATCTCTAAGGGAGCAAAATATGGGCAATTCATGGCCCACAGGGCACCCTGGAAGAGCTGAGCAGGAGGGTTGGGAGCATTTGGTGATGCAGACTGCACCAGGTTGAGATTAAACCACTCCAAGCTCAGGTTGAAAGTCATCTCCACATGGCAGATTTTTAGCTCTGCAGGGAAGTGACAACTCACTGATGTGTCTGTCAGCATGAAAAGAGCTGAAATCCTACTTCCAGCTAATAGCAGCTGAAGGAAAAAGCAGGGGGACACACAGAACCTCCACAAAAATCAGCTGTGGGAATGAGGAGCACTCGAGATGGGTAAAGGAATTAATGATAAATCTGGTGCTCAGCTTGGCAGAGCAGCTGAAAAATCCAGTGTTTTCCATGAGGGAAAGGGATTAACCCAGCTAACAAGGCATCAGTATCAGCTGGGGAAAGGGGGGAAAGTCATGGCAGTGAAGACAAAACAAACCCAAGATGTGCAATCACAGAATTCATACTCAGACTTTCCTTCCTTCAGGAGAAAGGAGCTCTCACCCACAAATGCACAGTGCTGAGGATGGAATTTAAGGAAATCTCTTTTTTCACTTCTACCAAAGCAGATTTGCTTAAAAAAAAAAAAAAAAAAAAAAAAAAAAAAAAAAAAACCCCACCTTACCCTTTTTGCTTATTTAAAACCAACTTGAGCAAGACTGATATCACCCTCACAGAACTTGTGTCTGTCTTTGTATTTTGCTCATTCTGGCTACAAACTCTGATCTGCTGGGGAAGGATCCACACATCCCTTCCCTACAAAACATCTCTCAGCCTCTGGTGCACCTTGTGCTATTTCATATACCCACAGAGATGAGGGAGGAAAAGGCTCCAGCTGAAAATTGCTGAAGGAACAGTGGTGTTAATAGAAAGCTGCCTGGGGGAATTAGTGCTCATCATCCCAACCTTCCTGTGCCTGCCTGGATTTGGCTCCTTCCTGGATATCTGTGTCACACTTGGGCTGCAGAACTCCCTGCCAGACCTCCACCTTGTACTATTTTAAGTAATAAATGACTCAAATACCAAAAAGCATCATATTCTTTTTTTTTTACTAGTAGCCAGAAGTCTTATTTCCTAATAGTTACAGCAGGATTTAATGCACACTTAATGCTTTTGAGATATAAAGTGTTATTTAAGTGTCATCATAAAGTACTCGTGGAAAAAAGCCAGTTTAAAAAAAAAAAAATCAAAGATAATTCAGCAGGGAAAATAATTTAAGCTTTTCATAAAGGCAGGGTCTCACTTCCAAATGCATTTTCCAGCATTTCTGGGTTGTTTTTATCCACTGATCATCAAGATGGGAGTCACATATACTTTTAAATAAGATATGGTGGGGAGCACTACTATGGCTTGTCAGAGCTCTTCAGGGAGCCTAGATCATCTTCATTACCAGAAACAAACCAAAAAAATACTTGTTTCTGACAATTTAAGGTATTTATTGCTTCAGAGTTATCTCATTTGGGTTCACTGTTTCTCTGCTCTGCATGAGCGAAATGATTAAATAAAAAATCAGCAACTGAATTCTGTTGTTGCTGACAGAAATTCTGCTCTCCAAATTTGTCTGAAATCTGTGATTTAAAGGTGATTCTTGCACTGTCTGGTCAGCTGAAGTCCAGGCCAGTTTTTAGGCACTGAAGAGCATTTTCAGCTGACAAGAACTGGTCTCCTCCCCTTCACATGGAGTCTGTAAGGGAAACACTCAACTCTTCCAGCATAGAAGTTGAAGCCTTTCTAGGTTTTTAGTGGTAACAGAAAAAAAAAAAAACCAAAAAAAAAAACCTGGAAAACCAACCAGCTTCAAGAGTACAGGATGTCCTGTCAGCCTTTGAAAGAGTAGATTAAAATAAAAAAAAAAGAAATTAAAAATAAATCTGAGCAGCCCTTGCCAGCTATCACCAGCCTCTAATGACAAATGGAAATATTGTGGCTTGGAGGAAATACCATTTTCTTATCTTTTGTCCTGCTGGCTCCTCCATCCCACATTGACAGCAGCCCCTTGAGAGATGGAAAATGATGAAATCCAAATCAAAGAGTGGATTTTTTTAAAAGAAATTCCAGTCCCAAAGGAGTGAGGGATACCTGGAGCAGCCATAAGATGGAAGAGTTCATGGCTGCCCTTTCTTGGAGCCTTTCCAAAATCCCTCTGGAAGCCCTGCAGAGGAAATCTCACTCAGCAGGGAATTGAGGAGGAACAAAACTTGGGGTTTGGGGAAGACCAAAATCTGGGGGTTTGGGGGACACAAAAACCTTGAGGGTTTGGGGGAGACCAAAACCATGGGATTTGAGGAAGACCCAAAACGTTGGGGTTTGGGGAAAACCAAAACCTTGGGGAAGACAAAAACCTTGGGGGTTTGGGGGACACCAAAATCTTGGGGTTTGGGGAAGACCCAAAACCTTGGGTTTGGGGAGGATCCAAAACCTTGGGAATTTGGGGGAGGACTCAAAACCTGGGGGTTAGGGAGGACCCGAAATCTTGGGGGTTTGGGAGAGACCAAAATCTTGGGGATTTGGGGAAGACCCAAAACCTCAGGGCTTTGGGGAGGACCCAAAACTTCAGGGCTTTGGGGATCACCAAGACTTGGGATTTGGGGAACACCAAAATCTTGGGGTTTGGGGAGGACCCAAAACCTTGAGGGTTTGGGGACACCAAAATCTTGGGGTTTGGGGAAGACCAAAACCTGGAGAAGACCAAGACCTTGGGGTTTGGGGGACACCAAAATCTTGGGCTTTGGACCCAAGGGAAGACCCTAAACCTTGGGGGTTTGGGGAGGACCCAAAACCTGGGATTTAGGGAGGACCCAAAACCTTGGGGTTTGAGGATCACCAAGACTTGGGATTTGGGAAACACCAAAACCTTGGGATTTGGGGAGGACCCAAAACTTTGGGAGTTTGGGGAGGACCAAGGTGTGGAAGTGGCTGCTCCAGCCTGAACCTGTGTCCCACCTGAGCCAGGCACAGGCTCCTCCAGCTGCAGGGTGATTTTATAAGAGTGACTGAGCAGAAATGGTGATTTTTTTTTTTCTTATTAATGCCATTTCTGGTTACCATGGCGCTCTGCTGGGAGTTCAGAGCTGCTCACCCACGCCAGGCACTGAGGAACATTATTACAGACAAGACCCTTCAAGGACTTTTCAGGAAGATAATTCAGCCCACCCAAGATCTGATTTAAAGTTTTCAGGAACCGGCGTAGCTTGAATTTGAAGTGACCACTCGTGGGGTGGAAGGAGGAGGAGGAAGCTGGTGGTCAGCTGGGTTCATCTCAAACTCAGCACCCACGTTCATCCCAGGCTGAATATTAAACACTCAGCTGCTTTTTGAGGCTCAGAGAATGAGGAATTTGGGCAGTAGAGGAAGACAAAATAATGAATGGTGCCTTGTGCAGGGCCAGGAGTCACTGGATGATTCCTTGTGGAACTCAGAATATTCTGTGGTTCTATGATCAGCCAGCATAATTCAGGAAAAGTTACCCAGAAGTGCTGTTCAGGAAGGATTATTCACTCCCAGTGAGGAAATAGGAGGGCAGAGAAGAGAACCTGGGCAGGGGCTCCTCATATTCCAGTATCAGAGATGTGGCATTAAAAAAAGCAGCAAGGGAAGGATACTGCAGTGCTTGTGGGGCTTTTGGACTGCAGCAACTGCAGAAGTTTTACAGCCCTTACACAAATCACAGCCAAACTCATTGAAAAAAAAAAAAAAAAAAAAAAAAAAAAAAAAGAGGTCACAGAATGGCTTGGGTTGGAAGGGACCTTAAAGACTGTCTAGTTCCAGCCCAAAACTCTCTCACCAGCCCAGGTTACCCCATCTTGAACACTTCCAGGGATGGGGCAACCTGGGCCAGGGTCTCATAGCAAAGAATTTCTCCTCACCCCAATCCAAACCCACTTTCCTTCAGTTAAAGCTGTTCCCCCTGGTCCTGTCACTCCATGCCCTTGTGAAAGTCTCTCCCCAGCTCTCTTGGAGGCTGCTAGCACCTTGTGGAACTCTTCAAAAACCATCCAAAGCCACTGTGAAACCTCAAGCAACAGAGCATAACCTGAGCAGCCAGGCAGAAAAAAATAATCCCATAATGTTCTGCCTCTCTTTTTCTACTCCCAACTCCCAAAACTGGGAGAACACCAGGCTAAATTCACACCCAAACCCTCGTGCTGGCTGTGCCACAGCTCACCCAGCCCTGCCAGAGTGGAAATCCCCACTGACCTCTCCCAGGAAGCATCTCCATGGCAAGGCACTGCTGCAGTGGGGCAGAGGGACACTCTGACACAAACCTTGAGAGCCCAGCTTTGACAAAACTTTCTTCAAAACACTGAGCTCAGCCATTTAAAGAATCCATTTAAAGAACCCATTAAAAATTCCATTTAAAGAATCACCAGATCAACACCAGGCTTATTCCTTATGATGCAGACAGGAGATGAAGCCTTTAAAAATTTGTTGAATCACACCCATTCTTAAAAATAAATCAACTATTAAGAGGCATGCTGCTTTAGAGATACATATTCCTCATTGTCCTGATCACAGAGCTGGCTGGGGGCAGCCCTTTGGAGGTGAAGCTGCTGTGGCAGAGGAAGTTTTCCAGCAGAAAATGTTCTTTAAGGGTTTGATTGTGGAGCTGAGGCAGGGCCACATGGCCATGACCCCTGAAAAGCACAGAATCACTTCCATTCATCCTTTGTGCTGTTGTGGTGGAGTTGAGAACAACTGGGATGTTTAGATGGGATTTTTTTAGGGTCTGGGGAGGTCTGGAGTGTGGCAAGCCTGGATTCCATCCTTCATATCCTTATGGGAGCTCAGCAGGACCTGAATTATTTTTTAAAGAGTATTTTTTTAAAGGGATAACCTTCCTTCCAAGAGTGCATCTCCAGGCAGGGTTATCAAGGCTGCCTGACTCTCCCCAGCTCTGCTTTCAGTGGGTTATAAATTCATCAGGGCAGGAGTTTGCATGCTAGGCTGGGTCTGCCTGGGGCACAGTTCTCTTGGAACATGTGAATCCAACTGCTTCTCAGAAAGCAGCATGGGAATAAACACATTGTTTTGTTCAATTTCTGGTGGCTTTTTCCATTTTTTTTTTTCCTTAAAGCCTCGGACCCATGATTTAGAACAAGGGCTTTAATGAGCAAGGGACAAGCTTTTTGTGTCAAATTTCATTTTTGTCATCGCCAAAAATCCGGGCAAATTATAAGGCTTTTGAGAGGAGGAGAAAAAGCAACTAAATTGCATATGCTCAACAGCCCTTAGAGTTCAGGATTTAAAGCTCAAGGGTTTTTGGCTTTGCTGAGGAAAATTGGAAGCAGGTATGGGGCAAGCAGGAGGTAATGAAAAAGGCAGTGAAAAAGTCAAGGAAATGTACAACAGCAGGGGATACACCAGGGAAATTGGTGACTGGAGGAGGTTCAGAACCCAGGTTTGAGGGCAACAGGGGGAAGACAAAGGGACAACATCAAGACAAAGGTGCCAAAAAGTCCTCTACTGGCTCCAACATAAAGCACAGAATCATGGAATGGTTTGGTTTGGAAGGGACCTTAAGGATCACCAGGGACACTTTTCACTAAACCAGGTTTCTCAAGCCCCATCCAACATTCTGTAGGCTGAAATGAGGATCCACACATCCTTTCTCCAGCAGCCACAAGAGCCATTTACCAAAGTCTGTCCTGTGTCCCATTTAGCTCTGGAAAATCCCTTTGCAGTCAGAGGCTGGAGGTTGTTTTAAGGAAAACACAAACCCTGACACCAGAGAAGCACTTTCCCAGTAGCAGGCAGGAATTAGCAAGTTTTTCTGATCTGGGGAGTGAAAGAGCTCCAGTCAGTGTTTAATTATTGCCCCATAAAACATCCAGCTTTAGCTCCATTCTTCTGGGTCCCCAGCACTGCTTTGGTGGCCTTCAACCATCTGGCACCAAATTGAGTGTTGGGTCTTGTGCTTGAGGAAAAGGGATCCAAAACTGTGTTTGTGAAACCTTGGATCTGAGGATTCTCCAGTTTTCCCTTGTGTTTTGGGACACAGGCTACAGGCAGAAGCACATGGAATAAACTTTTCCAGAGATTTCCTGCTGGATTTGGTCCAGAGCAGCCACCAGCTTGGTTTGAGAGCTGGATCACCTCTGCTGGGAGGGAAGGGTGAGAGAATTGGGATTGTCCTGCCTGCAGAAGAGAAGGCTTTGGGGTGACCTGATTGGGACTTTTCAGTGCCTGAAGGGGCTCCAAGAAAGATGGAGAGAGATTATTTACAAGGGCTTGGAGTGATAGGAGAAGGGAGAATGGATTCCCACTGCCAGAGGGCAGGGTTGGATGGGATGTTGGGAACAAATCCTTCCCTGTGAGGGTGTGAGGTTACCCAAAGAAGTAACCTGGAAGTGTCCCAGGCCAGCTTGGACCAATGTGGGCTGTGGAAGGTGTCCCTGCCCATGGCAACAGGTGGAATATGATAATTTAATGGATCTTTAAGGTCCATTCCAACCCAAACCATTCCAGCTCTAGCAAGGGGTTCTGCACAGTACTAAGATTTAAATCAGTTGTGCACCAGCAGGGGATAAAATTGTCACAAATACAAATCCCCAGTTAAAATCCTGCCCATCTGATGTCCAGAACCTGCAGATGGAGGTTGCTCCTCCAGTTCTAACATTACATCAGCACCACAGGCAGGAGTTTCAAGCACTTTATCACTTTTGGGTTAGACAGAGGCTGTAGGGAAAGTCAAAACTCTGATCTCACCCCCTTCCTTCACAGGAGCTCCAAGCAGAATCTGGTAACACTCAGCTCATTTCATGCTTCAAATGAGCCTCTGCTAATGTGGCTCCAGGGGCTGGGTTGGAGCAGTTGAGAACTTCACCATTTGCTGGTGGAAGCCAAGAGTTCCTGCTTCTAATCAGGGGCAGAGCAGAGCTCTACAGCCCAAAATCTCCTCAGGACCAACACTTACACACCACCTCTTTTCCTTCAGTTTATTCACTCCCACTTTTGAGCTGGAAAAAAAAAAAAACAAAAATACTTTTGTCAAGTGTTTCGAGGTTTGTTAGAAGTCTAAGCAACTAGAAGCACACATTATGGAAAAGTTAACTTCACATCTGACCCCAGCAGCCTTTCCTTCCCCTTTTGTCAGCCCACACTCTTAAGAAGGTCGATTTTATAAAGTTTTGTCTTGTTTTTCTAGCCCCTGCCAGTTTTCCATACACACCAAGTTTTTCATACCTTGTTCAGGGTACAATAAAAGCATATGAGAGCATCTAAAAATGAGGCAGGAATGGATCTATTACACTGCTTTATTCAATTTGTGGCTTGCAGGGAAAGGTAATGAATCCTGCAGAGATACAGACAGAACAGGAGTCTACCCCTAAAAGTTACCCCTCACAGTTCAGTTTCACATTTGCAATTCCACAGCACTTGGTGTCTATTTACTGAGACAAAAAAAAAAAAAAAAAACAACCAAAAAACACAAACTCAAACTTGTTTACAATAGGATTGTTTTCATAAAAATGAGATTTTTTTTTTGGATCCCCAGCCTGGGTAGAATCCTCATTAACAAGTCCTGCTGTGCTTAAGGCAGCTGTAGTTCAGTACAAGGCAGGTTGAGCAGCCTCTCTCCCAGTCACTGTCTAGCCAAGTGCTTGTTAGTGGTCTCAGCTCTGTCCCAAATATGTCAAACAACTTCCACTTGCTCTTACAGCAACTGCTGGGCACAGCAAATCCCTTTAAAAACACTTCTTGTAGATTTAGAGGTAACAACAAGACCAGCAGGAAGGTAAAAAGGACACACTCAGGCTGAGGATGGCAAGGCAGGGAATGTGTCTCATCCAGTTAGGGTGAGCCCTGGGCTTGCCAACCAAAAACAGGTTGAGGAACAAGTCAACACCAAGATTAGGGGAGGTTCAAGCCTCCCCTCAGCCTGTTCCTGGATTTCCACTTGTCTCTGTCTTGGCTCATCCCTTTCCTCTCAGCTCTTACACAACCTGGATGCATCCTGCTTTCCTGGAGCAACAGAACTGTGGCTGTGCCTCCACAGAAACCTCCCATTTCCCTGTAACCCCATACCCTTAAATGCACTTACACAACTGCTTTGCATGCTCCAAGGCCAGGGTGAACAGGTTTTTAGGGGATTGCATTCCCATCTCCATGCTGTGGATCAGTTTTGCTCTTCTGTCATAAAATCCCAGACTGGTTTGGGCTGGAAGGGACCTTAAATATCTCATTGCACCCCCTGCCACAGGCAGGGACACCTTCCACTGTCCCAGGCTGCTCCAAGTCCCTTCCAACCTGCCCTTGGACACTTCCAGAAATCCAGGGGCAGCCACAGCTTCTCTGGGCACCCTGTGCCAGACCTCCCCACCCTCACAGGGAAGAATTTTTTTTTTTTCCTCTTATCTCATCTAAACCTTCTCTCAGCTTGAACCTATTGCCCTTTGTCCTGTCACTTCTGTCACACACCATCACTCATCAAGAAATGCTCCAGCCAAAGGATAAAGGCTCAACTGTACAGAATTAAGGAGTTTGGCAGAGTAGAAGTTTAATACAATCACACTCCCTCCAGCAAGTATTACCTAACATCACCACAACACTGAACATGGAAGGGGATATTTCCAACCCTTCCCAATTCCAAGAAGTGAGATTAGGTAGAAGTGGCTTCATAATGCAAGTTGGACAGTCTGGTATTTGAGACTGGCATTGGATTTTTTTGAGAATAGAGGCTGTGGACTCTCCATCCCTGCAGGTTGGATGGGGCTTGAAACAACCTGGGATAGTGGAAGGTGTCCCTGCCCATTGCAGGGAGTTGGAATGAGATGATCTTTCAAACTCTTTCCAACCCAAACCATTCCATGATTCTATGACTTAAATTCACCCCTGGATTCCAGCCCCCAGGTGGATCCCTCAGCACCCACTGCAGCAGGAATTGTGGCCAGCAGCTCCCCTCTCCCTTCAGCCTGCACCAGCCTTGGGGATCACCTGGTGTAGCTTTTTGAAGCTGGGGTGCTGCCCAGCCTCAGGAGAGCTACTTGAACTGGGATAGCTCAGTGAGAGTTCACTCACTAGCTCCAGCTACCTGCCAGCAGGGAAACCAAGGCTGGAGATCTGCAGCTGAGATTCCAAAGACAGTTTATTCTTCGAAGGGGGGTTAGTGTACAAAATCCAAATACTACAAGTAGACAGGGGTACTTATACATTTCTGAGGGATTGAAAAATAACCAATAAAACTACAAGTTAGAATTACTATCCAATTATGTTTCAACTTTAGGTCTAAGAAAAACCAATCACTTAGCTAACTTATAAACCAATAGAAACCTTAAAAGATAAGGGGCTTCAGTACAGGGGTTGTATCATCCTAAAGGAATTGTCTTTGTCTCTAAGGAATAGAGTTCCAGGGGTATGTTTCAGGGGGTTTGGTATCATCCACAACCTGGCACCTCTGGGCTGCTGCAGGAAGGACTCACATGGCACCATTACATAAAACCTTCCTTCCTGCAGGAGAAAAGCAGCTGGGAACACCTCCCCCATCCTTGTTACCTACTTCAAACAGCCAGTGCAGAGAGCAGGGAGATCTCAGAGTGACAAGATCTGGGTGCACACAGTGCTGGAGGCTCCATCAACTTGGATTCTTCCAGCTCCTGGCACACACAAATCCAGGGGAGCCTTTCTGAGGATGAAGCACCTCACAGCAACAGCTCAGGAAGACTCTGACATTTGTTTTTATTTCAGTTCCAAGTGAAAGGCATCCCCAGGCTGAGGGAGCTGTCAGCCCCAAGCCTGCAGTGCACTCAGAGCATCCCCTTGTTATTAAAAACTCATTCCACAATTCCCTTATCTTGGGAGAGGCTGCCAGGGAGCTGATGGGGACTGAGCAGCCAAACCCTCATGTTCAGGGGAAGAATGGCTCATTTGAAGGGAATCTATAACAGCAAGAACACAGGAATCCAGACTTTAATAAATAAAATAAGTCAACCAATAAATAATAAATAAATAAATAATAAATAAATAAAATAAGCCAACACCCTCCATTATTAGCCCAAGCATCATTTTGCACAGGCAGACATGAAAATATATCCATTTCAAGCAGGTTTGTGTTGATGTGTGGAGGCTCTGACTATTCCAGATTCCAAACCAATACTTTTGTACAAATCCACATCACCAGCAGACACAAATGTCTTGGCACTGGTGGGACTGGACCAGCAGCAGGAAACTGCTCTGAAGGAACCTGCAGCTGAACCCATGGCCCCTGATGGGCAGAAAAAGGAAATCTGGGGACTCTGGCAACACAGACAAACACTGGGAGAAACTCTGCAACACTAAAAGGAAAAACCCAGCACTCACTTCTTTACCTTTAGCTGGTTTAGCCAGGTGATTCAACCCCCTGAAAACCAAAAAAAAAAAAAAAAAAAACCAAACAACTCAAAATGGTCTTAGGGACAGTTTGAGCAAACAGGGCCTTGTCCAGCTGTTCTGATGTAGGGTGTTGTTCCTCAGGGTGCAAGAAACCACCTCTGAGAGACTCACTTGGAACCACCACTGAAAACAGGCAGGTAGATCCAATTTGGGATGCAAACACATCCATACCTGCTCCCACCAGAGCAGAGCTGGACCTGGAGCAAGGATACTTGTTGGACTTCCTAACAGAAAATAAGCACAAGCAAACCTGGTCAGAAATGGGTTCAAACTTCTTGCTAGGACTGGAACAAAATTTTTGCATGATGCTGTTGAAATCCTAACGAGACATCAGATACAGACACTTCTTGAAATCAGTGTCAGAGTCACCACCAGCTTAGGAAACAAGGGAGGGCAGGGCAGAGTTGCCACGTTAAGGAGCCTGAGACATCCCAAGGAATGCAGGAAATCACCTGAGGAGCCTCTGCTCTGTCTGCAGGTGAAAGCCTCCAAAGCCAGCAGGGTAATTGCCTGCAGAATCTCATTGTTTTACTGCTAAAGCAGCAGCTGGTGCATAAAAGTTTTAAGCCTTTCAATTATGAGTAATCTGAGAGCTCATACCAAGCTCCAGCCTGTTTGCTCTAGACTTAAACCTTCTGTTTATCACCTTAGAGCAAGGCAGGAATGAGCCCGAGCATCAGCTCCCCTCCCTCCCAAGCAAGTGCGTCATCTCTCCTAGAGCAGAGGAGGAAGAGAGTTATTTGGGGAAATGCCAATATTTAAATCTATTGAAAGAATGTTCTGAGGTGTGGGAGGGCTATTGTTATTCTTGAGGTGTCTTGGAGGAGGCATCAGACACTTCTGATGCAGCGAGTTCCAGAGGAGCAGCCAAAGCTGTGGGTTTGCTCATCGTGAATCCTTTCAGTTATAGGATGGTTTCAGTGGAAAGGACCTTAAAGATCAACCCCATTTCAACCCCCTGGATGGGCAGGGACATCTTCCACGAGCCCAGGTTGCTCCAAGCCCTGTCCAGCCTGGCCTTGGACACTGCCAGGGATCCAGGGGCAGCCACAGCAAATCTGGGCACCCTGTGCCAGGGCCTCCCCACCCTTAAAGGGAACAATTCCTTCCCAATATCCCATCCATCCCTGCACTCTGGCAGTGGGAAGCCATTCCCTCTTGTCCTCAATCCTTTAAAAATCCATAGAATTAAAGGCAAGACCCAGTAGCATCAGCACCACTTCTTTGTAGATTCACAGCAACTTTGAAATTTAAACCCTTTTTTGACTGATCTTCTGCTATTCTGGGTTCTGCTTTATCTAGAGCAGGAGGAACTTCTGAAGAGAGAAGCTGAGCTCTCCTTATCAGTGCTGCAAGATTTTTAACCTTAAAGCAGAGACAATAGAAGTCAGAAATGGAAATGCCAACTCCATCATCATGTGGGGATTTTCCTCTCTTTCTGACCAAGTCTGAGCACTGGATCAGGGTCCCAGTGAGGTGGGAGAATCTCCCATCCTTCACTCTTAGGAACCTGCCTTTCCTTTAAAAGCCACCTTGGAGCAGAACCAGAGACCCCCCCAGACCTCCCTTGCACCAACATTTATTCCATGATTGACATTTTACTGTTTACTAATGGGAGATTCCAATCTCCTTGCCCAAGGAATTAAAGGCACTTTCCCTTCTGTACAGCAGGCACAAGGGTAAGGCACAGCCCTGCTCCAGACTCCTCCATCCTGCACAAATTAGGAATAATCACATTTTAAGAAATGCTGCCCATTTCTGCCACTGTTGGTGCTGAAAGCACCAGTGACTCACAGCTCGGAGTGAGCCCAAACAACAGGTCCTGGCCCTGAGAAAAAACCTAAAACCAGGCCTAGAAATTCACCTGGAGTGACCCCAAAGCAGGCACTGTGGGTAGAAAAGGGCCAAAGTGCTGCTGGTGCTGTGGTTTGATCTTCCAAGCTGGCCAAGGCAAAGATCTCAAAGATTTCTTCCCATTTCTTGTCCCACAACTTCCATTAACATCCCACTCCAAACCTTTTACCAGCAGCTGGTTCCACAGGGAAAGCAGATATAGAAATATAGATTCCCTTTCAGCCTTGTAGCATAAGATAAACCAGGAGGGTTTGGCAAGGCTTTGGTATAAATTTTTATATATATAAAAATAAAATAAATCTATACATTTTATATATTAAGAAAAATCTGCTGCCAAACCCCTCTGTTTTATCTCACTTATGCATTTTAACCTCTCTCTTAGGAGGGTTACAGACAGTCCCAGCACACTCACACCCCTTCCACAGCACATTCCTTGTTTCCAAGCACACTCAGAGCAAGTGGCATTTCTGACAGCTGCAGATCACAAGCTTTCCTTTCAGATTTTGTTTCTAAATGCTGTCAAATCAAAGGAAATGCTGCCTTGCCTGCCAGGAGATAGAGATCAGAGGCAGACAATACAAAATCTGCCAGGAGAGCTGAGGAAGAAAAATCCAGTCCATTTGCAGAGAACATGGCCAAGTTATGAAGTAGTTTCTTGGGATTTGAGTTTGTGGTTTGAGTTGTGGGTTTTGTTTGGTTTGGGGTTATTTATTTTAGTTGGTTGGTTTTGAATTGTTTGTTGTTTTGTTTATTTCACTCCAGGATGCAAATTCTGTTTACAACAGACAGGAGATTCCAAGAAGCACTGATTAGTCTGGCAAAGCACAGAATCAACCATTTGGGTTGGAAGGGACCTTAAAGTTCATCTCATTCCAACCCCTGCCATGCAGGGACACCTTCCACTGTCCCAGGTTGTTCCAAGCCCCATCCAGCCTGGCCTTGGGCACTGCCAGGGATCCAGGGGCAGCCACAGCTTCTCTGGGCACTCTGTGCCAGTCTCACCACCCTCCCAGGGAACAATTCCTTCCCAATATCCCATCCATCCCTGCCCTCTGGCAGTGGGAAGCCATTCCCTGTGTCCTGTCCCTCCATCCCTTGTCCCCAGCCCCTCTCCAGCTCTCCTGGAGCCCCTTTAGGCTCTGGAAGGGGCTCTGAGCTCTCCCTGGAGCTTCTCCTCTCCAGGTGAGCACCCCCAGCTCTCCCAGCCTGGCTCCAGCCCTGGAGCACCTCCTGGACTCCTCTGGATTTGCTCCAGCCCCTCCACATCCTCCTGCTGTTGGGGATCCAGAGCTGGACCAGCACCCCAGGTTACTGTGGGGGTGGGTAAACACCCCTCATCAGGAACCACTGATATCAAACAGAACTGTGTGCCCACCCCAGACCCTGAAGCCAAGGCAGACAGGCTGGCTGCATCCAAGGGGCTTCCTGGAAAGGCTCAGCCAGGATTGGAGCAGCTTTCCCTGCCCCATTCCCTGCCTTGTCCAAGGCATCTCAGCAGGACATTCCCTCTCCTGCTGCTGTCATGACTGTGGTTTTTCCACCAGGAACTCTCCACCTTACCTCAGGGCTTTTAACAAGTGCCAGAGATTTCAAACAGAGCCCTCCAAACCCCTGATGGAAACCAGACAAGTCTTTCAAAGAGAGCAACCCCCAAGTTTGTATTTCCCTTTGTGCTGTCTCCTGGTGACCTGCATTTCACAGAGCCCCCAGCACTGGGAAGGTAACACCAACCCTCCCCAAAAACCAAAACCATGCAGCTGTGTGTTGGGTTGATGTGCTCAGCAATGTGAATTCTGTCCCCATCTGTTAAACCAGCTGGGGCAGTGCCCCTGATCTCCTGGCACACATTATCTGCTCATGGGCCAGCTTTAAACCAGCTGGGGCAATCATCTTTATCTCTGCCACAGCCCATCCTCCCTCCAGGAGAGATCTCCTGTTCATGGCCAGTGAGTCCCAGGGCATGGCTGATAAAATTCCACCATCCCATGGGAGATGCTCCAGCCAGGGCAGGAGCCAAGCCTTTCCTACCCAGAGAAAAACTGACATTTGGAACAGCAGAGCAGCCTTTGCCACTGGATTCCAGAGGAAAGCCAGACCTTTCCACATCATCCCTGCACCTTCAGAGGAAACTGCCCCTTCTCCAGGAGCACTGCTCCAGCTGAGCCACATCTGCCACTGCAGGAGGATGCAGTCACCATGGAATGGGACTGTGCCAACACCCTGACTGACTGACGGGTGCCAGCTTGGATTCTGACTCTGGCAGGGTTTGGGATTGTTCTTTGTAATCCTGCATTTCTATTTTAATTTTCCTAGTACAGAACTGTTATTCCTATTCCCATATCTTTGCCTGAGAGCCCCTTAATTCCAAAATTATAATAATTATTTGGAGGGAGGGGGTTTACATTCTGCATTTCAAAGAGAAGCTTCTGCCTTTATTGGCAGACACCTGTCCTTCAAATCAGGACAAGCTGGGATTCCAGCAGCCCTCCCCAAAACCAAAACCATCCAGCTGGGATTTCAGCAGCCTTCCCAGGCAGGAGCAGAGCTGCTCCCTGAGGATGGGCATGGTCACCCCTGGGAGCATCCTGGCTCCACATCAAAGCTCCCAAGCAGCAGCAGAATTGCTGCAGACAGACACAAAACACAGAACGTGTTAACCAAGGCTAGACTGTGGCTTGTTTCTGTCCTGGAGCCTCTCTGAGCTGCTCTCTGGGGCATTCAGTTTAGAGCTCTGCAGTTGGGAAGCTGGATGGAGCAGGAACAGGGAGCTGGGACTCGCTGCAGGGCTCCTGGAGCCTCCCTTAAAGATTTTATCACTGCAGGGTCAGGGGGGAGGGCTCCCCATCCACTGCAACCATCAGAACATCAGCTCCAGTCCCTCTTCAGGTGGGAAGGACATTCCTCCAGTATTACTGACACTTTACCAAAGGCATGGGACCACTCTCAGGCTAAAAATGATTTATTACTCAGATAAACATCAGCCTCAAAGGCTGGGAGATTTTAGAGGAGCAAGAAGTCAGCCATAGATCAAAGCAGTCACAAGTTTCTTTGTTACAAGGCAATATATATTCTCATTTCATAATTCTAATTATAAAATTCTAATCCAATAGAAAGTTGCCACAAAGTTTATTTTGTTTTTCTAACCAATCACCTTTACTTAATTCTGCTGCACTGGATATACTTTCATCCAATGGGCTGGTGCTGGATATTCATACATACACATGCTTCTGTTACAACATCTAAACTCTTCTCTTACCCTGCACAATTTCATTACTACACTATAAAACCCTTCACCATCTTACCCAATACAGTTTCTTACTTACAGCTATAAAAACATAAGTTTATAATTTTCCTGCTTAATGTCTGTGTGCTTTTATTTTTACTTCAAGCTTCTCCCAAGGCTGCAAATCAAACCCTTCAGTATCTGTGGAAGTTTCCATCTTTCCATGTCCTACACTCCAGTGTCACAGGAGAGATTTCCAACAGCATCAGCAGATTGTGTCTGCCCCAGAGACCCACTGGGACCTCACCACATCCAAACTGGTGGCAGATCCTCTTCAGCCACCCTGGCAAGGGCTGGGGATGCTGCCAGCACCTCCTGTCCCCTCGTGGGCACTTCAGGGCCAGGGAGGTGTCTCCTCTGGATATGGAGCAGGTATCCTGTGAAATGAGAGGTGCCAGCCTGGTCCAAGCAAGCCAGAAACCAGCAGCAGCATCCCCACAGCTCCATCTCCAAGAGCTTTGCTGCCTCTCCATTCACAGCTTGCTGCCTTTTATAAAGCACAACTGATCCAGAGCTGGCCTTTATCTGAAATCTTCCCTTTAATTCTAAGGATAAGGACATAAAAAAAGGGTTTTAAAGCAATAAAGCAGCACCTGTGCCAAGGGCTCCTTGTTAAACTCATCTCCACTCAGTCTCTCCTACGTGGGGTAAAACACAAAGGTCACTCATGACCTGCAAGGTCTCATCAGAGCAATCATTGTAATGGAACAGCAGGGACTCTCCTGAAAAAGAAAAGTCATGTCCAAAGCAGTTGTCTACTGGAGGAGCAGTCAGGAGGGGAAAAAAAAAAGAAAAAAAAAAAAAAAAAAAAAAAAAAAAAAGAAAAAAAAAAAAAAAAAGAAAAAAGAAAAAAAGAAAAAAAAAAAAAAAGAAAAAAAAAAAAAAAAAAAAAAAAAATCAGAAAATTATTTTTTGCCCTAACGAAGTTTTTCAAGCAAAGCTCCTTCAGCAGTCCCAGCTGGTAAAGGAGCACAGGAGGTTTGGTGGAGATATAAAAGAGTCTAGGGAAGGAATAAACCTGGTTTTTAAAGTTACTAAACTCATGACAGGAATCTGGGCTACAGGCAGCTGTAGAGCTCTTTTATGTGAAGATGCAAATCAAGTTAAAAATCACTGAACAGCCCCTGGAAATCAGAACTGAGGCTGAGAACAGAGCAGCTGCACCAGATACTTGCAGGGAGAAATCTCAATTTCCAAATTCCCTTCCAGCAGGCACCTTTAGCACACAGAGTTCAGGGGTTATGGGGCTGCACAGCTCAGTGTGGCACTTACTCCAAGGCTCCCAAAGCTCAGCAAGTCCCTTGAGAACAAAATCTTCTCAGATTACATTTTATTCTACTAAAACAATTCAGATTTGAGTTGTTCCACATCAGAGATATTTGCAATCAGGGTAAGCCACTTCTCAGAAAGACAAAAAAAAAAAAAAAAAAAAAAAAAACAACAGGGAAAGATTTTTTTCTTTTTCTCTGCAAACTGATGCTTCCTTCAGCCCCACGTGGGTCTGATGAGCAGCTTATCTTATCTGCAGCTCAGTGGTTTTGCTCCTGGTGAAGGCTAAGGAGGAACAAACCAGCTCCTGCACTATTCCTGTCAGCAAACTTCTTCCAGAGGACCAGGCAGTTTGAAAATAATCCCAGTCTTGTTAAGCTACGATTTAAACATACACAGAACCATAAAAGAAAATCAAATCAGTGTTTTCTCCCACCAAGCCATTTTCCTGACATCACAGGCTGTTAGCTGCACTCCTCAGGGGATGTTTCACCTGATGGAACAGAGCTGGAGTTTCAATAAAACCTCCCCCAGGGGCCATTCCCCTCTCTAAAGGAAGGAAAGCAAGGCAGAGATGTGGAAACAAAAATATCTGTACAACTAAGAGCAAGTAAATCCCAGTACCTGCAAACACAGGAAGAGCAAAGACAAGGCTGGAGCTGCATCACATCAGGAACTTTTATCTTTTATCTGCACCCACCTTTGGCCCAGGACTGCCTTGGCAGCACCAAGCTCTTGCCAACCACGAGCCTGTGCCAAATTTGTCTGTGCCAGCTGCAACTCTGCAAAGTCCTGCAGGGCCAGGGACCTGCCTGGTTTTTATTATATCAGAGAAATTCCTGTCCCAGTGCTCGGGGTTGAGATTCCAGCCACGATCAACGGGAGTCAACACCAGCAGCAGAGCAAAGCACAGATTTCTCAGCCCTCTCAGATTCAACAACTGCTCTCAGTTTACACAGCAATTATTCAAATTTCATTTGTCACACTGGAAAAAAAAAAAAAAAAAAAAAAAGCAGCAAGAAAGCAACGAGCTGGGTGCTCATTGCAGGCCAGCTTTCCCCATGAGCCTTCCCATCAGGATTTGAAGCTCAGCTGGCTCCAAAATCCAATTTCAGAGCAATTTCAATATGCTGTGTTGCTGCATAATCAGTGCAGCATCATTAAGAGGAAGACATGAGTTTGTTTTCTGTTGAAATCAGGATTTTTTTTCACCCTCCTAGATGAGTTTGGATATCGTGCTTAGCAGGGAAGCAGAGATAAGCCCCGTGCAGGGTGAGAGCTCTGATGTTTTTATAAAGCATCTTTCATAAGGCAGCTTAAACAGGAAGCCTTTATTGACTTTAAACTCACTTCATAAAACATTTACACAGACAAGGGGAGAAACAGGAGCTCCCAACAACCCAGTTAAAACAAAGATGAGTCCGTGCATTGTTCTAGAGCTCAAACACTCCAGGCTTTGCTGCAACAGCACTCCTGGAAAAAGTAAAATAAATGGAGCCATCCCAGTCAGGGCTTCTTAATCCTCAGCCATTAAGGTTGCAGTTATCTCCCATTGCCCTTTAGATAATGGGTGGAGAAAAAAAAATATTTTAATACAGTGAAATGTTGCAAAAAGAGCAGGTGAGGGGAAAGAGGAGCTGCTGTTGGCTGAGCCACCCACTGACTCCAGGGCTCCAAAGATCTGGAGGGAAGATGAAGGCTCTGTTGTCCAAGAGAAACAAGAAGGCAATTGGAGCCAGGTTGGTGTTTGATCAGCACCACGATAAATCAGCAGGAATTGCTCCTCAAGGGGCATTTCCCAGAGGGACAGGGAAGTTCCAGAGCTTTCAGCTCCTGACACACCTGGCTCTGAGTTCAGTCAACACCTCTCCTCAAAAAGATTCTTCAAATGTTTGTGGTGTCCTTGAGCTACAAGCTTTGGGCATCTTTTCATTACCAGCTGTGAGTATAGAAGTCCTGTCTAGGTAATTTTTTTTTTTTTTTTTAATTTTTAAATTTTTTCCTTATTAAGTTGACAAAGGAGATGCTTTTACTGGCACCCAGCTGTGCAACCCACTCCCAGTCTGGCAGGGAAGTGTGGAAATCCTAATTAAAGGCATTTCCCAAGGAATATGACATCCTAGGAAATACTTCAGATGCTCTTGGCCACCACACAAACTGCATCCCTGCCTCCTCCTGAGGCTGCTGGCAGAGGCCACATCTCAGATCCCTCTTTGCTGCCTCCCTCGTGCTGCCCCAGCTGAGCTCACTGCAGGGCTGAATTGAAATAATTGGGATTTCCATTAAATTGGAGCAGTGGGTCCTGACCAGCCCTCAGCTGAGGGGCTCAGACACTTCCCACTGTCATTTTTGGGGCCAAAGGAGGCCAGGCACCATCAGCAGAGATGCTGAGGAAGCCTCTTACAGGTATTCCACCTGAAATATCCTATTTGGGGTTGGTCTGCAGGCTCCCACCTGTTATTAATCCACCCCTTGCCTCGATGGATGCAGCCCCAACCAGCAAAACACATCCATTTCTTCCTAACCCAGTGCAGATTTCTGTGTTTTGTTCTATTCATTAGCTGCAAATGAAGGAAGAGCTCCTATAGTCACACAAAGATTAAAAAAAAAAAAACAAAAACAAACAAAAAACAACAATGCCTGACATCTGGAGGCTTTGGCCTTCATTCCATTGATGGGAACAGCTGATGTAATTTTTCTTTTTTGTTCTGGGAACATCCATCCATGAGTTCCAACAGCACAGAACTTTTTAGGAACAGCCACACGGAGATGAGAAAACCCCAGGCAGGAGAAGGGCTGAGTGAGGGGGAGCTGCCTGGAGGGATCTCCAGGCTGTTCTGCCCTGGAATTCCCACAGCAGACCCAATTCCCAGCGTGTCCACACACCAGGTGTGTGCTTGGAGGCTCCTCCCTGAAAAGAAATCCACACAGCACTGGAGCTGCTGAGCCATCATTCCCAATTTCCCTCCCTTCCCACTCTGGTGCTGGTTGCAACCTTCTTCCCACAGAAAACCAGCTCCCTCCTTGGGAATTCCCCACTTTAATAAATAAAACAGGAATGAAGAAGATTTGTGAGCTCACTTTTAATAACAAACAGGAGGATGTGGCTTGTTTTCCCAAAGAACCAACAGTTTGAGGTCTCATGAGAACACCTCCCTCCACTTTTACCCAGACAGGCCACAGATATCCCAGATCAGAGGCTAAAAAGTGTTTCTCATTCTTATCCTATAAAAAAAACCCACCCTGGTCCAGCTTCCCCAAAAGCAAAGTCAAGGTACCTCACACCAGCCCAAGGGACAACAGCAGAGGTGACAGAAATAATTAAGAATAGTCCCAGGCACAGGTTTCATGTGATGGGATTCTCTCTGTCCTCTGTAAAGTTTTTCCTCTTTCCAGACCAGGAGAAGCCTTTGGCTCTCCTGGAGCTCATCCCATCCCCACTCATTGGTAACACAAAGGTTTCCAACACCCACCCTTGGTTTTGCCAGGGAAAAATCCTTGCCTGGGTTAGAAATCCAGGAAGTCATTGAGAATCCAGCTTCACTTCCTTCCCTGCTTCCATTCTGCTGATGGGGTTTGGGATTAAAAATTCCCACTTCCCCAGAAATGTTATTTACAGAAGTAAAACATCTGGACTTGGTGGAACCCAAATGCCTTTGGGCCATTAAATACAGTTAAGATTGGCCAGGGGGTTAAATAGGAGAAGATTTGGGGTTTGGCTTTTTGAGGGTGGGTGATAGAGGCAAAAAAAAAAAAAAAAAAAAAAAAGAAAAAAAAATCAGGTGATGCACAGGCCTTGTACCATCAAGGGATTGTTTTAAGCCAAAGGTTCCATTTCTGGTCTGTTTTTAAGGAAAACCTTCACAGCAGAGTTGTGTGCCACCCATGGTCACCCTCCAAAAGCAGAAACTGTGAAGGTCAGGGTTGAAATCCACCCTTTAACCAAGGCTTTAGCAGGAAAGGGAGCCCAGGTGAGCACATTTAATAAGGAAATTCCCAACCACAAGGTCCCTGAAGGGAGCTCCTCCATCCCAACTGATTTATGGAAGGAAAAAAATTGTCATTTCTGTTCCCTTGGGGATCCCACCTGAGTTCCATCCTCCCAAAATATGGGGACAGACACAGGGGATGTTCATTGGGAGGCTCTCAGCAGAAAGACTGTTCAATATTCTGGGTCAGTTCCACAGCTCACAGCTGCTGAGAAAATTAATTATTGCTTTGAAGATCAAACCCTGGGTGAGTTCAGGGCCACATTTTCTCCCAGGCCATGCAGAGAGAGGTTTTGCAGCTCTGGGAGGAGGACAAGGGCACTCTGCTCCCCTAAAGCTTTTCCCCAGCCAGTGCAGAGGACATAGGGGTAAGTCAAGGTGCCTGGGAAGGAGTTCTCTTTTCAAGAATAAAGTCCTAAGCAGCAAAAAACAGTGACCAAAAAAAGCATCCAAAGCTGAGTTTTGGCTGGGTGGTTTGCAGGATGGACCTGAGCTCCAGAGCAAGAGATACACACAGGTGGGTGCAGGGCTAACTCAATACCTGCTGCTTGATAAAACACACCTGAGCCTCTCCCAGAAAGCTTCTCCCAGCTCCTTTGGGATAGAAAACCCACAGCAGCAGCCTCAGGAGCTGGGGGTATTTTCCTAGACGTGCCAGGGGATTTTTTCCATAGAGCTCATCTCAATCTGTACCCCAGACTGGAGACATTGATTGAAAAAGGGACCAAATCTTCAACACTTTTCTGCTTAAAAGGTCTCACACCCCTCATTCTTTCCTTTCAGAGGAAACAGTGTCCATCAAGATCTTTGCAGGAGAAACAGCACCTAGAAAAGTGAAATCACTCCTGAACCAACAAATTTCCCCATTTCTCACCACCAGCACTCATTCAAAGGGGCTCTTCAGCCAGAGGCAACAGGCACAGCCCAAAGTGAGCAGAATTATCATCACTCAGGGCCCATCCCTGTCCTTCCTCCACCTCCCCCCATCTCCTGGAAGCTGCCCCAGGTCCCTCAGGGAGGCTTCACAAAGGTGGTGGTGATGAGGAGCTCACAGCCCCCTTCTGTCTTGAGTTGCAATACAGGATGTGCCCAGAAAAGTGAATTCTGTCCCCATCTGTTAAACCAGCTGGGGCAGTGCCCCTGATCTCCTGGCACACATTATCTGCTCATGGGCCAGCTTTAAACCAGCTGGGGCAATCATCTTTATCTCTGCCACAGCCCATCCTCCCTCCAGGAGAGATCTCCTGTTCATGGCCAGTGAGTCCCAGGGCATGGCTGATAAAATTCCATCATCCCATGGGAGATGCTCCAGCCAGGGGAGGAGCCAAGCCTTTCCTACCCAGAGAAAAACTGACATTTGGAACAGCAGAGCAGCCTTTGCCACTGGATTCCAGAGGAAAGCCAGACCTTTCCACATCATCCCTGCACCTTCAGAGGAAACTGCACCTTCTCCAGGAGCACTGCTCCAGCTGAGCCACATCTGCCACTGCAGGAGGATGCAGCCACCATGGAATGGGACTGTGCCAACACCCTGACTGACTGACGGGTGTCAGCTTGGATTCTGACTCTGGCAGGGTTTGGGATTGTTCTTTGTAATCCTGCATTTCTATTTTAATTTTCCTAGTACAGAACTGTTATCCCTAATTCCCATCTCTTTGTCTGAGAGCCCCTTAATTTCAAAATTATAATAATAATTTAGAAGAAGAGGGTTTACATTCTCCATTTCAAAGAGAAGCTCCTGCCTTTATTGGCAGATACCTGTCCTTCAAACCAAGACACCTTCTCACCTGGTTTATTCCATCCCTTTCCAGCCCAGGTTCTCATCAGGAATTTCATGGAATCTGTACTTGGCTTCTCCTGGGCAGGGAAATCTTGCTCCCTCAGCTCATCCATCACCCTGCCCACAAACTCCTGCTCCCACAGCAGGCACAGGGACCTTTCTTTTTCTTATTCTTTCCAATAACAGTATGGAAATTTCTTCCCAGAAGCTCCTGGCAGATGCCACAGCTCCAGGGAAGGGACACAACTTTTCACCACCTTGGTTCCCCCCTGCCCCAGCTGTGCTGGAGCCTCTCTGCCAGAGGTGTTTTATTAATTAAAAATACAAGTTGGCTGCAGGATGCACAACAGGGTGGGGTGGTTTTTTTAACAGCAGCTTGATAGTGGAAGACCTTTCAAGAAATGCACACCCCCTGCCTCAACCTCTGGGTTCCAGGGAATAAATTTATGTCTCACCTCTGTCCCTTTCATTGTTTCACACCATCCCACAGCTTTGCTTGTTCACCCTCCTCCCTTTACAGCAAGGTCCCCACAGTCAGCATCCCTGAGTGTTGCTTTTACTTAGAAAAGGCAACTAGGACTCGCCAAGAACAGATTTTAAAAAGCCTTAAATCCTTAAAAATCAACATAAATTAATAAAACCCAAACAGAAATGTTTGACCAAGCTGCTCAACAGCTTTCAGCTGCACTTGCATCACCTCCCTGGTCTCCCATCACTTTAAACAGCCACAAAAATAATCAGCAAAAGACAAAATTAATCAGCCAAAGACAAAAAAAAAATCAGAACTTACCTTGCTGGACAGAGAGTCCATTTCCATGAGGCTGAACCTCCTTTGCCTCACTTTTCATCTTTCCAGGGTGTAGAGGATTCAGCTTTTCCCTCTCCTCCTTTTCTGCTGGATCCCAGAGGGGTCACCCCATTCATCATTACAAATCCTGGAGAGAAGAGAAGGGGAAAGAAAAAGAAGGAGAAAAAAAAAAAAAAAAAAAAAAAAAAAAAAAAAAAAAAAAAAAAAAAAAAAAAAAAAAACCCACCTCCTCTCCACCCCGGAGAAGAGGGCACTCAGTGAAGAGGTCAGGACCCCTAACGAGGGTGGGGAGGAAAACAAGTTCTCCACCCAGCCTCCCCTTTACCCTCAGCCATTTCCCATCCACTCATTCACACTTTGGGGTGGGGGAAGCTCTTCAGCTGCTGGATTGGAGCTCAGTGGTCCAACAGCCCTGGAACCACCAGCCTGGGGAGGTTAATATTCAATTATTTCGTGTTTCGGCAGTGTTACCCCTCCAGAGAGAGAGAAGGATCCTTGAGGAGCAGCTGGAGATGTTCAGTTTGGTGAACATTATTATTTATTATTCAGTTTGCTGCTTCCTGAAATCCTCCTGGGCTTTGAAAACACCCCTTAAGCAGGGGGGGACAGGGCACTGGGGTGGGGAGAGGTTGCACGGGTGGAGATGGGGAAAATGGGTTCAAAAAAGAGCTTTTTGTCAGAAATTCTTCCCCCATGGATTGGAGATGCTGGGAAAAGCCAAAGGGAGTGATAACTGAGGTGAACAGCCTCCAAAAGGACTGGGAGTTGTGGCTTTGAGGTGTTTTGGGGACTCCCAAATAGGGAGAGCTTAAAACATATGGTTAGGTTTGCTTTTAGCTCTTGTTTCCCTGGTTTTTTCAGTGTTACCCCAAGGGATGCTCTTGTGGTTGCAATGAGGATCTCTGATTAAGGCCCACACTCCTGATACTTCCCAAGAATAAATTCTTACCCTGATACTCTTTATACTTTGTCCCCTGCTAAATAAAATGGGAAATTTCAAGGAATCATATTAAAAATAACTGGTCATTATCATGACAGACTCCATATCTCAGGCAGTGGCTTCAAGCTCATATTTTGAGAAGATGGGGCAAAAACACACCCAAGCACCTATTTGGGTGACATTAAATGACACAAGACCTCCTGTGTTATGGGACCTAAGGATGTGTTACCAGGTGCAAATGTCCACCCCCTGCTCCTTATCCTGGCTCTGAAAAAATATTCAAAAAAACTTCTTGCAGTTGCAAAGCTTCACCTCAACTGTGTTTTAACCTCTCTTCACTCTGATCAGCTCAGTCACAGATATCAGAGCCTTCCCCTCGAAGGAAGGTTGTTTGTTTTTTTCATTATATCCTCAGTGTGAGGTTTTCATCATCCCAGTTTTGCTTCCTGCAGGTGATTCCATGTTCCTGCAGGAGCTGATCCCTGCACTGGCACCTCCCTGGCTGAGCAGGGATGGGGAGGGCACATCCTCCCACCCCTTGGCTTGGCAGAACAATTCCTAATTAACAAAATGCAAGAATTCCACTGTGAAAAGTTTCCACCCAGCATGGAAATGAGCTCAGCTCTGGAGCACGCTGGCCCTGGCAGCTGGGGATGTGCTGCTTGTTTGCACTGGGGTGCTTGGGCTCAGATCAGGGATCAGGTCACCCATCAAGGGGGATTTCCTCTGGCTGGTCTCAATTTCAGCCCCAGTTTGGGGCCTGCCTTGCAGTTTTCAATGATGAGACCAAGAATTCCATGGGAATTTTATCAGTATGTGTCCTGGTTTGAAGGACAGGTGTTTGCCAATAAAGGCAGAAGCTTCTCTTTGAAATGGAGAATGGAAACCCTCTTCTTCTAAATTATTATTATAATTTTGAAATTAAGGGGCAAAGAGATGGGAATTAGGAATAACAGTTCTGTACTAGGAAAATTAAAATAGCAATGCAGGATTACAAAGAACAATCCCAAACCCTGCCAGAGTCAGAATCCAAGCTGACACCCGTCAGTCAGTCAGGGTGTTGGCACAGTCCCATTCCATGGTGGCTGCATCCTCCTGCAGTGGCAGATGTGGCTCAGCTGGAGCAGTGCTCCTGGAGAAGGGGCAGTTTCCTCTGAAGGTGCAGGGATGATGTGGAAAGGTCTGGCTTTCCTCTGGAATCCAGTGGCAAAGGCTGCTCTGGTGTTCCAAATGTCAGTTTTTCTCTGGGTAGGAAAGGCTTGGCTCCTGCCCTGGCTGGAGCATCTCCCATGGGATGATGGAATTTTATCAGCCATGCCCTGGGACTCACTGGCCATGAACAGGAGATCTCTCCTGGAGGGAGGATGGGCTGTGGGAGAGATAAAGATGATTGCCCAGCTGGTTTAAAGCTGCCCATGAGCAGATAATGTGTGCCAGGAGATCAGGGGCACTGCCCCAGCTGGTTTAACAGATGGGGACAGAATCCACATTGCTGGGCACATCCTGTATTGCAAACCAAGACAGTGTGGAAAGCAGAACACCTTTCCTTCAAGAGACTCTCTGATGATGCCACCACAAACCTCAGCAGCTCTGCTGGAACCAGAGCAGAATTCTGGGTTTTTAAACCCCTCTGACATAAAACCAGATTGAAATCAAAGAGTTCTGTCAATCCCTGCACACGGGTGTTGCTTTCCTGTAGGTTTGATGTGTGTGTTGCTGTCCCCAGGAGATTTCTGAGGTCTCTCATCTCTGCTCAGGTGTCTGTTCTTGAGGAACTTGGGAAAATCAGTGGTTTTCTGTATTGGCACCTTTCACCAGCATCTAGGGATTCTCCAAGCTCCTTTTCACCCCGGGGACTTCTCCAGCTTCCAGCTGCTTACGTTCCCTCTTTTTCTTCAGGGAAGTCCTGGCTCTGAGGATTAACAGATGTCTTCCTTCCTCACACAGGGCACCACTTGTACCAGGGTGGTGTTTCCACCACTTAATCAGTGGGTTATCTGAAGTTTCTTCTGTCTTCACTCAGAGCCAGGATTAAAAAACACGGAGGAAATAAATTTTCTTGTATTCAAGCTTGGTTGTTCATTAAATTTTATCTAAAGTACAGAGAGTTCAGTAATACTTCTAGCTACCAGCTAGAAGTGAGCAAAATGGAGGTGAATCCAGCTGCTACAAGGTCTCTTACAACTAAACAGTCTAGTAGAGAATTAACACCTATATTATTTATACTTTTGACCCAATAACCAAACTCTCATGACCTTCAGTGCAGCACTGTCCAACCAGAACTGTCTGAAATTATGAAGAAGAAGAAAGAACACCAAAAAGAGACATCACCCAAAATCCTCCATCTTGTCTCATACCTATATTATAAAAAACTCACATTTAAAACCCTTCACCATGTGGAGTCACACACTTCTATTTAACTGCACACCTGTGATTTTAACTTTGTTACTCAAATTTGGAAGCCTTCTCCAAGGCCTCAGGGCAAAAGCAGTGTTCTCCAGGGGGTCAGTGCCAGAAAGCACAGAAAGCTCAAAAATCCCAGGTTTCTGGGATCCAGGAGTTTTGTGGCTCTGGAATTGGAGAAAGGGGTAAAAGGTTGCACCAGGGAGGAGTGGGACAGGAATAACCTCGACCTGCACACATCACACCCCGTGGTGTTAGAAAAGTACTCTGATGTTTCCTGTTTTTTCATTTTCTACACCAGCAACATCATTGGTTCCTGCTGGAGATGCCTGGAAACTGCTGTTATTTATCCCTGTGATGATGAGGATAAACATCTTTGTAACAGAGAAATGAGAATGGGTGAAGGACAGAGGGGAGCCACAGCCCCAGTCCCACCCTGCTCTCTGCACATGAAACACTCTTCTGCTGAAGCTGAATTTGCAGGGATTTTATCCCAAAGTGCAGCAGACTTTATATTTATTATTCTTATTATTTGGAGGACTCCAGTGGTTTTGTTTTGTTCATCTCAGTTCTGTGGTCAGGGAAATAATTCACTGATTTTTTTATTACCAGGGAATGAGGGAAACAGGTAGAAGACTTTTTAATTTTTTCCCCTGGAAGCCAGTTTCCTAAGGAAATGAGACCCATTCCATCAAGCTGTGTGGAGGGGGAGGTCAAACAGTCAGAGGCTCAGGGAGTGCTGCCTGCTGAAGGTGCCACATTTTGAGGTGAGGTGCAGGAACAAAATCCAGGGGTGGGAACCAGACAGGGGCTCCTTTTCTCTCCTCTGCAGCTCAGCACTTGGGAGACAGAGCCTGAGGGCATGGAACCAACATTGGCTGAACCTTGGAGGCTTCAAAAATACAACATTCTTCACAGAGGGTTGGGAGTGAGCACATTATTAAGGACATCAAGGACATCCACGTGGAGAAATGTCATTGTCACTCACAAGAACTTCCAATGGATCTCTTGTGGAGCTGAGCATGAGAACTCAACCATGAGACTCTTATCTATGTGATAAGGACAAGAGTTAAGCTCTCTGTTGCTCCCTAAACTCCTCATTTCCCTCTTCAGCTTCACAACACTGCCCTGGAACTGATAAATCCTGGGAGCTCCCTTGAAGGAGAGACACTTGAGAGCAATGCACATTTACAAAAACTGGATCCTGTAATAGCTCCCCGTGCATGCAGGGCCATCATCTCAAATGGCAACAGCACGAGACAAGTTAATAATAGTCATTGTTCCAAGATTAAATTAGGTAGACAGGAATGATTTTTGCAAGATTCATAATGGTTTTAATGATACTATTTAGTTACCAAGAACAATATATCTTTTCTGTTCATGAGTTCCTGGAAACCAAGAATGGTGGGGCTGTAAAACACATTTTTAAAGGCAGAGTTGTGAGCTGCAGCCTCTCTAAAAGTTAGTTGTATATTATCTTGAATTGTCTTTGCACAGCAAGGAGGAGAAAGAGGTGGATGGGAGCAGTGGGTCTGTGCATGGCATCTTGGGGAAATTTGGTTTTTGAGCCAGGAGCCAGACTCTGGGTCAAACCCCACCTGCAGCCACCTTGCTGTCACTGCTGTAGAGAAGTGGTGCCACCATGGCACAGTTTGATATTGAGGAATGGCTGCAGAGCATCCTGGACCCACCCAGCAGCTGCCAGCCCCACTTTTGTCCCCCAGTGTGGCCCTCAGGACACCCTGAGGGTGACATTTCACTCTCCAGATGAGCTGGCCCAAGGCTGGCAGCGAGAGAGGAACAGAGGAACGTGCTGCTCTCAAACTGGACTTGCTTTGGGCCACGAAAACTGGGATATGCTGAGCACCCTGCACCAGAGGAAACATTTCTTTCTTGTGAATTGTCAACAGAGACGTTTTCCTAGAAATTCTGCAGCGTTTTGTGCTGTGCTTTCTCCCTGAAATCATAAAACACCAGAGGATCTCCAGACTCAGCCACAGCACTGGAATTTGGCAACGTCCTGGCTCTGCTGGGAATTATTTCAAAAGGCAGCTTGCCATGGAAATGCAAGGGGTGGCCTGTATTAAAATGTAAAGATGTTAATACAAAAATATTGTATCACTGGTAAAAGATACCACTAACAGATAAGCATTAATAAATTTGCAAAATATTGCACCTTCAATAACAAGAGAATGCTAATAAATGTGCAAGATGTTTTATCACTAACAAAAAGTTGATAATAAACATGTAAAAATACTGTCAAAAAGAGAAATTAACTTATAAATATATATTAATAAATAGTCAAACTATTGTATTAGTAAAATAATAAATATATTTTAAAATATGCCAAATATTGTATTACTAACAACAGAAATGGAATAATAAATACAAAAAAAACGGGTTGGTTGCTCCACCAGTACGAGCCCAGTTGGGTGAGAGCTGAGGAAAAATATTTGGGAAGAAGCACAGAATGTCTGGAAGAGCTGCTCAACCAGGTCAGGGCTGAGACCCAGCTTTGCCAACATCAAGGGACCACAATGAGTTTTGTGCTGGAAAGCTGGGATTGTGCAGGAGGATTTTTAGGGAACTGAATATCCATCCTTGGCAAAAAAAAAAAAAAAAAAAAAAAAAAAAAGCAGGAGGGGAGGAAAAGTGACAAAGCTGAGACTGGTGAGGAGCACAGGAAACACAAGCCCAAGCTTTGGAGCAGGGAAACAATCTCCATATGGTTTGGAGATGCAGGGAATGAGAGACTCCCAAAATCTTCCTTTCATCACCTTTCAGCACGTTTTGCCAAGATTTTGACAACATTTGTCCCAGTTTGCAGCCTGGTCGAGGCTGGGAGTGAGGAGACTGAGCTTTCAGCTCCTTATGGGAACTCACACCTTCTCCCAAGAGCAAAACCAGCTTGTTTGTGTTCTAGGAACCCAAATAAACATTTTCATGGAAGGCTGCTGGCTGTCAGTGGGGACATCTCCTCACACCACCCTTCCCTGGCAGGGTGTTGTATAAGGCTGTGAGTGGAGATTTGTCAGCAGCTTTTAACGAGGAGAACTCCTTTCCTAATTTCATGGTTAGGTTTAAGCATATCATTCCAAAGCTGCTCACAGTAGGAAAAAAAGAATTACAGAGAGGAAGTCACAATAAAAATGTTCCTGACAACATGCACAGGAGGGTGTGACCCTCTCATGGTGGGGGTTTTGAGGTTGTGCAGGGCCAGGGTTTGGACTTTATGATCCCTTCCAACTCAGAATATTCAATGATTCTACAAAAAATTTTACTTTTTCTCTTTTTATTTTTTTTTCTGCGATAGAGAAGTCACTTCAGCCATCAGCTGCTGAGCCCTTTCAGAAGAACCCAAACTGTGCAATTTCAGCTGTTGCTTTTTGACTGAATACCTTTTAAGATCTTCCCCTTTTCCCAATGAGGGCTAAGCCCAAATTTCAGTTGATAATGAGGAATTTCATTTTAGAGAAGACAAAGAGGCAACAGTCAGTAAATGCTGGTGGGAGCAGCCCTGTGCTAGCTCTGTCCCCAAATTCACTGGGACTGTTGGAAATATCAGCAATGCAGAAAGCACTGGAAAGATGAAGGGTCTTATACCAGAAAGTGCTCACAGGGTAGATTTGCAGGCAAAAATGGGGGAAATTTCTTTAAAATTTCTTTGCATCTTGTCACATCCCACCTGGAGTGGAACTTCCATCCCCAAGTCTGCATCTCCAAGCTCTGCATGCCTGAATCCCTCTCTGTCCTGCAGAGAGTTGATTAAATGTTATTAAAAGAAACCATTTCATCCCTAGGTGGGTAAAAAATAAAATTAAAAAATAAAAATAAAAAGAATTTGTCAAACCTATTTGAATCTGCAGTCCTTACTTGAGAAAAGTTGGAGGAGCCAGCTTGAAATCCTTCAGGTGTTGATGGCAAGAACTCTTTTTTGATGTCCCAGAAAGCAGTGACCACAAAAAGAATTACAGAAGGTTTAGGAACCCACAGAATTTCTGTTTGATGCTGCATTAATCTCCTTAGGAACAATAATCACATTCAATTTCTTCCCACTTTTGGTTATTAAGACTCCCTCTATGATCTTACCTTTCCTATCAATTTGTGAAATCATATCTATCAGTCTGATAAGCAAACAGAAGCAGGTGTAGGAGAAAGCAGGGAACAACTCCAAGATGTGCTCAGTGGTTTTCTGACACCTCCCTCACAGATTTTGGTGAGCTTTGCATGAGGCTCTGCCCTGAGGAAAATGGAATTTCCCTGCTCAGTGGTACGAGGGTCACTCTCGTGCACCTGAGAAGTGAAAGCATTTTCTTAGAAAAAAAAAAATCCAAATAAATAAGTTTTTCTTTGCTTTACACAATCAATCAATGTGGCAGTCAATGCTGTGCTGCCTTTTGGGTTGTGTTTTAAATCCCCCATCTGACCTGGAGCAGCATGGACCTGCTCTCCATGCAGCCCAGCCTGTATCCATGGTCAGGATGGAAGATTTTGGAAATGCCACCAGCACAGAGCAGCATTGTCACCTCATGTGTCCCTGCATGGGAGGGAGATTGAGCTCAGCCTGGGCAGCAGCTCTGGAGCTCCCAGTTAAACAAAGCTGGGGAACAGGGAACAGGATTTCAGGAACAGCACTCAGTTCACCCTGATCAGATTAATGACAGGCAGTGCATCCTCCCTCTGCTGGGAGCTTTCCTCAGCCCTGGGCTTATTCCTGATGGCATTTGAGATTTTCTGATTTTCTTATTTTTCATCTGAAGTGGCCTCAGGGGGTGGGGATTTCATTTCCTCCATATCCAGGGCTGGGATTTGGATCCAGGTATGTCCAGAGTGAGACAGTGGGGTGGGAATGGCAGCAGACCCTGTGACCTACAACTAAACTACAGAGGGACAGAAATCCTTGTCCTGCCTCCAGGGCAGAGCTTGGCCCTGCACAGAAGAGGGCTGAGCTCCTGAGGGCCATGGAGCAGCTTGGGAAGGGGTGGGAAGGCACAAAGGGATGTTTTTGTGGGTTGGTGTTGAACAACAACTTGTTCTTGAATGCCAGAAAGGGGAGATGGACTTACAGACAGCAGGGGAGCCCCAGTCAGAAGGGACAGCAAAATAAAGCAGTTTCCTTTGTGCTTAAATTGCCTCTGCTCTTCTCAGGCCCAGTCCCTGGGAGGGCAGGGAACCATCTTTTGTCTCCTGGGAGTTTGCTGGCAGAGATACCTGAGATGAAGCTGAGAAAGGGTGGGAGGTGGGCTGGGAGAGCTGGGGCTGTCCAGCCTGCATTGGAGAAGGTGTGGGGACACCTCAGAGCACATTCCAGGGTCTGAAAGGAACCCAGAGTGACTCTTCATCAGGAGCTGGACTGACCAGACAAGGGGAGTGGGTTCAAACTGAAGCAGAGGAGATTTAGATTGGAAATATGGAAGAAATTCTCCCTGTGAGGGTGCTGAGGCTCTGGCACAGAGGAGCTGGGCTGCCCCATCCCAAGAAAAAATGGGGCTTGGAGCAACCTGGATGCCAAGAAGGGGTCCCTGCCCATGGCAGGAGCTGGAATTAAATGTCTTTATGGTTCCTTGCACCCCCAAACCATCCCATGATTCTGATTTTTCCACTCATCTCCACTGAGTTGGCAAGGGCCAGCACAGCAGAGATGCCAGCACAGAGCACCCTCACCTGAGCAAGGGGGATTCTCTGGACTGTAGGGGAAACTTTGGTGTTCTCTCCACAGTAATTAAAGCCAGGTAAAGTGGAATGAGAAGTGAAGTCTCTTTTTTTTTTTTTTTTTTCACAGTGGAAGTAAAATCCTCCAAGGGCAGTGGAGCTCTGTATTGCTTCACTTCTGAGTTCAAAGTGTCTTTCTGCAAGAGATGCCCTGGACAAACACAAGCTCTGAGTCTCCTTACAAAGGCTAACAGGGTGCAATGAAAAGGTCTCTTCCATTCAGGGGTTCAGGTCTTCTTAATTTAATACTCTTGTCCAGCCTTAACAATTACCATGTTATTGATTTAAGGGAAGTAGCAAAGAACATGTGGACAGCTTGTGTGCTTCCTGATACTGTCTCACACATCAGGCAAAAGGTTAATTTTCATAATTTTCATTCAGGAAAAATAGCATCTTTAAACTGAAGTAACATTATTTTAAAAAGGAAAAGAAAATCAGGGACAGCATAAAAGCAGGAAAGGTTTGTTCCTTTTTTTTCCCCTTTTTTTTCTTTCTTTTTTTTTCTTTTTATGTTTTGTTGCTGTTGTTGAAGCACACATGGAACTCTTGTTGCCTTTCAGATTTTATTTGTAAAGATTTGGACAAGGTTTCATGGAGACCACAGAGCTCAGGGCCAAGGCTGTAGGCACAAGGTTCAGGAAAACAAGGTAATGCACCAAAGTTCTGCCAAGAGGCACCTGACCTTTCCCAATCCCAAAGGAATTATCCACGGAGATGTTGGAGCTGCAATTCCTCCCAGGGTAAACATCAGATGGGAGAAAGGGGAAGGATGACAGAAGTTGCCCTCAGAGTTTAAAAAGGTTTTTCCAAAGCTGTTTGATGATTTCCTCCATCACAGAGGAACAGAGTGACCTGCAAAGGTCAGCAGGGTAGGAATGGTAAAAAAGGACAAGGTTTAGGGTCTGTGGGAGGGACTCACTGGTGACCATGAGCTGCAGCTGCCAGAAGGACACATGAGGCTCTCTCTGCATCACTCAGTGAAGTGCAGTGTGGATTTGCTCTCCACAACTCCCTGACAGGACCTGGGGGCACTCAGTGACAGGACAAGAGGAAACATCCTCCAGCTGTGCCAGGGCAGCCTCAGGAGGGACATCAGGAGGAGTTTCCTCATGGAGGTGTTGATGTCCCCATCCCTGGAGGTGTCCAAGGAAGGACTGGACATGGCACTCAGTGCTCTGGGCTGATGACAAAGTGATGATGGACCAAAGGTTGGATTTGATGATCCTGGAGGTCTTTTCCAACCTGAATTATTCTGTGGTTCTGCAGTCACAGGCAGCAACTGACAGGACCAGAGGACACAGTCCCAAGCTGAGCCAGAAGAGATATAAGTTGGATATTAGGAAGAAAATTTTCACAAAAAGAATAATAAAATGTTGGAATGCTTTGCCTGGGGAGATGGTGGAGTCTCCAAGCCTGGATGTATTTTAAAATAGGCTGGATGTGGCACTGGGTGCCATGGTCTAGTTGAGGTGTTAGGGCTGGGTTGGACTCCATGATCTTGGATCTCTTCCCACCTAAATTATTCTGTGATTCTGCAATCCTGGACTCAGAGCAGCCCAGTTTGCCCTCCCAAAGATCCCACCAGGAGCTCCAATAATGGGCTCAGCTCCCTCCCAGGGCCATGCTGGGTCTAGGTCTGCCAGCAGCAAACTCAGGAGCCTCAAAGTTTATGTCTTGCAGATTTATTATCAGTATTTAAGCTTTCCCTTTAAACCTAATTGTAATATATTTCTAGTTTACATTTCTCAAATTTTCAATGAAATGCTTCATGAACACAAATCAAGACCATCTCTATGATCATCATTTGAATTGTAACATTTAATTCGAGTCAAAATTTCCTTTATATATATTGGGAAAACAGTATTTATCTATCAGCTTGATTTTTAAGGCTCAAATTTAGTTTCTGTATTTAATTTCAAAACCATTGTGTTAAGAGGATGAATTCTGTACTACAGAATGATCTTGATTTCTGTTTTATTGTTTAACCTGGATTCTTTCAACATTCCAAGTAAATTTTGGAAAGCCTCCAAATATCCCCCTAAATCAAATGTATGAAGATAATAAGTCAAAATTCCCTGGGAATTCATGTCTGGAGGACATGTGGCAGCCCTGGGCCCATGCCCTGGGTGCAGGCAGAGCTCCACACTCCACTCTTCACCACTGTAGGATGTGTCCTTTGCACCTAAGGACCAAAATTCCCAGGGGAATTCCCAGAGTGGTCCTTCCTTTGAGCTTGGAGCTGTGAGCTGAGAAAACCAAACTGTCTGTAAGGCATTTCTCCCTTCCACAAATCATCCCAGGGCTCTCCCAGCCCTTTCCAGCTGCCAACACTTCCCACAAGTTGTGTCTCCCTTCAAACCATCCTCCAGTGCTGGTTTCAGGGCTGAGCCTTGTTGCATTTTGGCTTTAGGAGAGCAGCAAAAAGGAAAATGCAACAGAGTTCTTCGTGTCATGAAGCAAAAGAGAGGTTTTATTAAAAGAAACACTGCACTTATATAGAGCAGATCGTGCAAAACAGAATAGAAAAAGCTCATTGGTCCAAGAAGGCAACAGCTCTTTGAAAACATGCTTTGTGCAAAGCATCACCTCTCCAGCAGGTGTTTAATCATTGTTATAATCCTTGTCCTCGAGTGTTGTGATGGGTGACTGAGATCTGAGATCACTCACTGCACAGCATTTGGTGGGTTTAGAGTTCTTGTTTCCAGCTCGAGCACTGAAGGAGAGTCAGGAGCTGCTTTCTGAGGTTTCCAAAGTTGTTTATTCTTTCTTATTTAAGGAATTCTTTCCCTGACCCGCAGAGGTCAGTCCAGCAGTTCTTTCAGAGGCACACTGCCTGCCCAGGGGCAGGACTTCTCTTTTATACTATAAATTACATACCTGATGTTTATAATTACTTTCCAATACATGACACTTTCACTACATTGTCCAACTTTCTCCCAAACCAGTCCAGAAGTGCCATCCTGACCCAAAAGATGGATGCCACGAAGAAGGAGAAAGAAAGACACACCATGCCAAAATTCCTCCATTTTAGCTCTGAACCCCTTATTATAAACAATTTTATAAATTCACTTTTCTATCTTCTAACAATCTAATTTATGCTCTACTTATTTTTTGTGACTTGTAATTCTTCCTGCAATGATGGTAATTTTTTCTAGGGACTGAAATCCAATCCACAGGGGTCTTGGGCACTACACCAAGGCCTCTGAGCCCCCTGCCTGGAGGGTCTCGAGGCATCCAGGGAAGCCAGGGGAATATCCTGGATATCCTGGAATATCCTGGATTCCCACACTCGAGCAGCCTGAGCAAGGGCTGCTTTCTTGGCTCCCAGCAGTGTCCCAATGACAGAGCCTGGTCCTTCCCTCCCTGCTTTCCATTTCCACTCCATGTTCACATCCATCCTTTGGTGCTCAAGCAGGGGTGGGAGCCCAGATCCCGTTAGTTCCCACCACACCCCCAAATTCCCAAAGCTTTTTGGGCTTTTTGCTGCCTTCCCTCATACTTGGCCATGTTCAGCTCCATCCTCATGGCGTGTCAGTGAATGAATCAACATTTTTCTGCCTTGCACAATTCCTTCCTCCGTCGTTTATGACTTCCCTGATCTCTGGGTCACCTGGAAGGTTTTATCAGCAGCCACTGTGTGTTGTCTTCAGGTCATTAATCCAAAAGTTAAAGAGCATGGAAATGCTTTTGGCCCTACCCCGGTGGGAACATGGTCACTGCTTTAATTACTGCCTTCACAATTACACTTTGAATCCCATTAATTAGCTGCTGTGAGGGCTGTTTAATGCCTTCCGCATGCCTTGCTCACCATTGTTACTCAAACTAAACCCAGGACTAACTTAAAGCACCACTTTCTGTATTTTTTTTTTTTTACAAGATCTTTAAGATCAAGCCCATTACAATTCTGGAAAACTTCATAATCTTATTTTTATAAGGTACCAAATTCACTTGACAGCATTACTGCTTTGTCTTACTTTTGTTACCCTCCTTTAATTTCCTTCCTCTATTAATTATTTTCCCTTAATTTATTGCGTCCTGTGTGAGATTATGTATTTTTTTGCCTGGGATTAATGCCAGACCAAGGGACATACACTTTCCTAGGATATCCCATTTACCTTTTGGAAAACACAGTTATAACTTTAGCCCAGCTCTCATCATTCAGAACCACCCAAATCAAGTGAAAAAAACATCATTTCTGTTCCAGAGACCTCCTCAGGATGCTCTTTGAAAACTCTTGGGTGCAGTTAGAGCTGTGTGAGTCAAGAATTAATGGTTGTGTCCCAGCCCCACTTCACCATCCAGGCTGGGATTCCATCATCTGGCTGTTCCTAATGCCAGAGCAGAAATATTTAGGGAATTTTTCTGTCTTCATCATTATCAACACTTTTTTTTTTTTTCCATTTCAGTCTTGTAATGGCTCAATACCATTGTGAATAAAATTCTTGTGCTTTCAATGTCATTTGGTGCCTCCCCATTGTCCTCAGCCCTCCTGAATGTCGAGCTCTCCTCAAATCCTTTCCTCTGTGGCCACAGGGATTCCTCAGTTTAATCTGAATTTTTCAACCACAAGAAGGATGTGCAAGTGTTCAGGTGTCCCCTGGGGCTGTGCTGTGACAAAGAATGTCACTCAAAAAGCTGAGCCTTCCACCTCTGCACCCTGGGTTTGGTTCTCACTCACACTCAGTTCCACCCTTAGTGTGCTACAAGTAAACAAAAAGATCAGAGGAAGAGTTTATATGTGTTCAAATAGGCCAGAAATTTACCTCAAGGGCATGGAAATTATTTAAAATAAAAATATTTTCTAGATGTGGGCATTGTCTTTAAAGAATAACTGCTGAAAATAAGCTGCATTGTTCTAGTCCATCTCTTTTTATTTTCAATAATTAAATAGTTCAAGTAAAATGTGGAAAGTCCAATTCTTCATTTATATCAGAACTCATTAAAATTCTCACGGTGTTATTGCAAGGCAAAAAAAGCACTCCAGGCTCTGGTTTCAAATCCTCTTTCATCTTTGTGGGTTTTTCTGAGCCCTTTAATGCTCAGGTGGAGCTGCCTCACCTCTTGCACAACCCTCAGCCTGCTACTCCCCTCTCTGGCTTGAATTAAAGCCTCCTTTTCCAGCTTCCCTCACCCAAAGCTTTCACTGATGTAAAGGAAAGAAATGCAGAATAAAAGGAGAACAGAACAATGGCCAAAGTCATGCACCCCACTGAGAGCTCTGGAGAGGTCACTTACCTCTGCCAAAATATTCTCTATATCCCTGGATATAAAACTTCATCTGGGTGAGAAAACAACCCTACACACTCAGGGAGAAAAAAAAAAAAAAGAATAGGCATGTTTAAATTCCTTTAATTCCTTTTCTAATTAATCCAGATGTATATAATTTATTTTAAGTTTTGATAAGATTTTCTACCTTTTGTTGCCCTTGATGCTCTTGCTGTTACTGATATGCAGTAAAGGGTTCTCAGCCTCATTTTTTGCCATACATTCTTACAACAATGACAGCTGTAAAATCAGGATTAAAGTAGGAGTGAAGTCATGATAAAAAGAAATGAGAAACAATTATTGTTCTGAATATTAATCAATGTTTGCTTCAGCTAATTCTTTGTTTGGTTGAGAGTCTCCTTTAGGAGAAAGAAGAGGTTTTTGGGAATACAACATGGCTCTTTCACCTTAGAGACTGGAAAACTTTTAGTTCAGGTGAAAGGCAGATAATGGGATTGGAAATGTACCTGCTCCTGTTCCTAAACAACAAACAAAGGGAAAATGGGTGCATGGCACAAACCCAACAGAGAACATCAAGCACAGCACCAATCCAGCAGAAATACTGTAATGAAAATGAAAAACGTTGGTCTTTGACTAAATAAACACCAGGGGAAATGTGGAAGGGGAGGGAAGGGCTGAGCTCACACCTCTCTGGGTCTTTTCAAGCTGCTTTTAAAGTAGTTGGAGAAGCAGAGAAGAGCAGCCAGAGCTCTTGTCCAAGGTCAGGGAATCACCAGGGGTTCAAGCTGAGAGCTGTGTGGGAGTCTCCATCTGCTTGCACTCCCTGGCAGTGTGAGGATGGGAAGGTGAGAAGATTCCCCCTGTGTTTATTTTCCTGCCTCTCCTGCAAGGAGATGGGTGTCAGAATCATTTAGGGTGGAAAAAAACCCTCTGAGATCATCGAGTCCAAGCTGTGACCCAACACCAGAGAACTGCTTTAGTGGTCAAAACTCAACCAAGTCCAGTGGTTGTGAGGAAAAGGATGTCTCAGGCAGATGGGTGAAAATTCAGCACTCAAAGGACACCAGTTCTGTCCACAAAGGTGTGAAAATAAATCCCAGGCTGGTGAGAAACCCAGTGTGCAGAGCAAGCTTCTCCTCCTTTTCACCTTCCCACTGGAGATGCTCAGAGTGAAGCCAAATTCCAGCCCTTGAGGTGTTTGTTGCTTTTTTAGCATCCAAAGAGGAAGGAGAATGGTGAGGTTGGAAACACAGAAATGAGGTAGTGGCTTGGAACAATCTGCAAACCCAGAGACCTCACATACGTGGGGCTGCCATCCCAAAGAGATGAAAACCCCAGAGAAAATAGAGATAAATGCAGATAAAATGCAGCCTCAGAAAATGGAGAGATGATGTGCTGGGAGGTGTTTGCCATGGATTTATCCCTTACCCACTCCCTGCAGAGGCACAGCTGAGCATGAAGGAAGTGGAAAGGAAATTTTTTTGAAAGTCTTTCACTGCCACCATCCAACCTTTCATCGTGGATTGGACTCTGAGAACCCCTGTAAAGACAGCAACTCTTAAACTGGACCAGTTATGTGTCTGCCAGTCCCTGACAGGAGGGGGCAACCAGGAGGGTGGGTCAGGGAACAAGGGACAGGATGGGAGGAAATGGCCTCAGGCTGTGCCAGGGGATGTTTAGATTGGATATTAGGGGAAATTTCTTCATGGAAGAGGTTGTCCAGCCTTGGAAATGGCTGTTGAGGGAAGTCACTGAGTCACCATCCCTGGAGGGATTTAAAAGATAAGTGGATGTGGCACTTGGGGACATGGGTTAGAGGTGGCCTTGGCAGTGCTGGGGGGATGGATGGACTCCATGACCCTACAGGTCTTTTCTAACCCAAAGGATTCTATGATTCTATGAAAAAAAAACACCTCCACAGAGCTCCATGGTCTCATACCATGAGGATCACTTGCAGGGCTGCAGCTCATTCCAGCCTGGCTGAGGGGAGAGGGATGGATGGCAGGGAATTCCTTTGCCTCCACTGAGACTCTAAATCTTGGTTTAACAGGGCTGTCCTCTCCAGATTTGAAACCCCCTGCATTTATGGATGTTCTGGGAAAGTGGCAAAAGACATCTATTCACAATAGGATTGCTGGAGACAGCTGAGGGACTGTTTCCTGGAATGATGGAAAAGGCTGCTTTGTGCATATCTGGCTGGACTGTTTCTACTGGAGTGATGACTTGATTGCTCCTGGGGCTTGCTGAAATCCTGGTTGTATATTAAGCCATGCTGACCCTTGGATGAGCATGTTCTTTTGGTATTATTTGAATAGAAAGAAGCTGATGAGCATTTGGGCTCAATAAAGGCAGCAATATGTGGCTGAAGGGAGTACATTGGATTGGGAAAGGGCCTGGGTCAGAGATATCCAGTCATTCCTCATAAATGGCTGAGTTTTGAAGCTCCAGCCTGGGGTGTTACTGCAGTGCTGTGTGTTAGAGATGGTTTTTTCTGGGGTGAGATGGAAAATGCATCCCAGTTTTTCCACAGGCAGGTTCTCTGCATGTGCAGGCACTGCTGTGCTTTGGGAATGGGGATTTCTCTCATCCTGCAGAGTTTCCAGCAGGCTGCTCAAAGCAGTAAAAATAAAGCCTTGCTGTGGCTGAGATTGGGGGATTTTCCTGTTTGCAGGGAGGAGAGGAGGCTCAATTGCTCACTTGGAGATTTTTTCCTGTGCCACCTGCATCCCTTCCATCATCTTCCCTCCCTCCCTCACCCCCTCTCTTGCCCCTCTCTTTGTACACAAGTGCATCACATCCTCCCTCCCTGCTGCAGGAGCCTCATGGAATCACTGAATTATTGCAGCTGGGAAAGCCCCAAAGATCATCCAGTGCAGCCATTCCCCAGCACAGCCAAGGCCACCCCATGTCCCCAAGTGCCACATGCACACAGCTTTTAAATCCTTCAAGGGATGGGGACTCCAGCACTGCCCTGGGCAGCTGTGCCAGGGTTGGAAAAGCCTTTGGGTGAAGAATTTTTCTTGAATATTCAATCTGAGCCTCCCCTGGCCCATTCTGAGGCTGTTCCCTCTCCTCCTGTCCCTGTTCCCTGTTCCCAGAGTCCCCCTGATCCCCCTTTTCTCCAGGCTGAGCCTCTTTCCAGCCCCCTCAGCTGCTCCAGACCCTTCCCCAGCTCCATTCCCTTCCCTGGACTCTCTCCAGCCCCATGAGGATTCCATAATTCTTGCACCATCCCATCCTTCACCTTGATTCTAAATGAGCTTTTCACCCCCCCAAGCCAGGCCCAGCTAAGCCAAGCCCAACCTCAATGGGGTCAGTCCCTTCTGCCACCACTGGTCACCACCCCAGCACTACCCTAGGGCTGGTCCTATCCCTGAACCTCCCACCCCATCCAAATCTGATAATTCCACTTTTTGCTACTTTAAAAAAAAAATAAATAAATAAAAAAAAAATCAGATTCCTCTTTCCTTTTGCTTGAGGAAGCAAAGACCTTTTTCCAACCCTTTCATCCTATTCCTCAGCTGCTGGGAGTCGATGCCTTGATGGAAACACCTTTTTCCTCTCCAGCTGGTGTTTCCAGGAACATCCTTTATGGCTCAACCCTACCAATCCCTGTTTATGGCCCTCCATGCAAACCCCAAACATGGATGGGATGACAAAACCCCTCCTGTCCGTGTCAGGCTGGCCAAGCTTCACCCTGCCCATCCATTTTCTGCTCTCTTTGGAAGATTTGGGCACCATCCCCTCACTCAACCATCCCAGCTCCCCACATCTCCCCTCTCCTCCAGCCCTGAGCAAACAAACAACCAGTTTATGAAAGGGAACAGGGAAAGCCAACAGCAGCTGCTTTAAATCTGCTGTAATGCTGGCGGCAATTGCATAATGCAGAGGTTTTGCTGATGTCCCCACCCCATTCCTGAGAAATATTTGATTTATTTTGGTGTCACTGTGCCCTCAGCACATTGGCAGAGCAGGATCGAGGGCAGCATCAAAGAGCATCTCTGGGCTCGCTCCTGCCCCGGCACAATCCCACAAGAAAAAGGGCAAGATTCAAACCAGCCTGCAGAGCTCCTTGGCATGGCCTGGGCGTGCAGAGCTCAGGAAACAGATGGGTCTCACCATCCCCAGGGCCTTGGTGGCTCTGGGCCCTGACAGAGCAGCAAGTTTCAAATTAAATGACCCTTGAGTGAGAGGGAAGAGCCCCGGCTCTCGTGGGCTGCCCTGAGCCTGTCCCACAGCTCTGCTTTGCATTTCACATCTGCAGGCAGAGGATCCTGCAATGGCACCGTGCCCTGGCTGGGAAAGGACCTGAAAGATCATTTTTTTTCCAGCCCCTGCTAGACAGGGACTCCTTCCACCAGCCCAGGGTGCTCCAAGCCCTGCCCAGCCCAGCCTTGGACACTGCCAGGGATGCAGGGGCAGCCACACAGATGTTTGATGTGCTCACAGAGAGGGGAGCCCCTCACCCTTCCAGTCAGGGATTACAAACTTGGGATTTCATTTATTTATGGCTGGACTGGGACATGGGGCTCTCTCTCCTCCCCCTGTGCTCTGCACAATGAGCTTAATGAATTATAAATTATAGAATAAATCACAGAATGGTTTGGGTTGGAAAGGACCCTAAAGATCATCTAATCCACCCCCTGCCATGGGTAGGGACATCTTCCATGATCCCAGGTTGTTCCAAGCCCCATCCAGCCTGGCCTTGGACATTTCCAGGGATCCAGGGGCAGCCACAGCTTCTCTGGGCACCCCATGCCAGGGCCTGCCCACCCTCCCAGGGAACAATTCCTTCCCAATATCCCATCCATCCCTGCCCTCTGGCAGTGGGAGCCATTCCCTGTGTCCTGTCCCTCCATCCCTTGTCCCCAGTCCCTCTCCAGCTCTCCTGGAGCCCCTTTAGGATCTGGAAGGGGCTCTGAGCTCTCCCTGGAGCATTCTCCTCTCCAGGTGAGCACCCCCAGCTCTCCCAGCCTGGCTCCAGCCCTGGAGCATCTCCTGGACTCCTCTGGATTTGCTCCAGCCCCTCCACATCCTCCTGCTGTTGGGGATCCCAGAGCTGGACCCAGCACTCCAGGACACAGCATTCTTTTGGAAGAAATATTCCCTGATTCCAAAGTTCTGCCTCAACCATGGAGTCAAGTCTCAATCTCCAAGCTCCAGCTGGGATCTGCTGCCTGAAAATTGGACATTGCTTTGCTCTTGGCAGGTGGGATAAGGGTTGGGACACTCTCCCAGACATGGCCATGCCAACCCCCATGGGAGCAGGGAAAAGCCACACCCCAGTGGGAGAGCAGTTCCATTTCCCTTTGCCCCCAGCTTTATGGGTCACCTTTGTGCCCAAGGACGTTTATTTAGAGCCCACCTGCAATTTCTGCAGCATGAGCTGCAGGGCTGGTGCTGTGTCCATCCTGTAGCTGAGCACAACCTCCCCTCTGGCCTGCAAAGCATCTGAGGAGAGGTGGGACCCCTTTTCCAGCTGCATCAGTGCAGGGAAAATCCTGCAGTTGCAGAGGAAAGAACAATTTGTCATTTTTTCAGCTGGAAGCTGTGATTCCTCTGTGGCTGCCCCATCCCTGGAAGTGTCCAAGGCCAGACTGGACAGGACTTGGAGCCACCTGGGATAGTGGAAGGTGTCCCTGCCCATGGCAGGGATGATTTTTAAGGTCCCCTCCAACCCAAACCATGATTATTGCATGATTTCACCTGCAGGAATCACAGGGAAAAAAAAATCAACGAAGACCCAATAAACTAAAAATAATATAAAGCAATGTCCTGGTTTGAAGGACAGGTGTCTGCCAACAAACAGCAGAAGCTCCTTTTTGAAATAATTTACTTTCAAATTTTTTAAATTGACACAGTAATAGAAAAAAAACTCAACCCCCAACAAGCAAAGAGGCCCCAAAGATTTCTTGTATCACAACTCTAAAAATTCTCTCCCAGCCTCTCAAACCTCTCCTGTTTTTTTCCTGCCACGTGTGTTGAGAGGAGACTTGGAGGGACGAGGTTTTTTCAGGAAAGGGTTGAAGGAGGAATGTTGAATGAGGAAATCTGCTAGACTCAAAATCTGCTGCTCCCATATGGATGTTTTCCCTGGCCCACATCCCCTTCTCTCTGGGAATTCAGTCCCACTGCAGGCAGTAAACGCCTCAAAAATGGGAAATGAAGCACTCAGGACTGAGGTGTTTGAATCCCTGCTAAGATTTATTTCCCAGAGGTTTGTTCAGAGCTACTGAGGGTATTTATAAGCCTGACAAGAAATAAATCCATGTTCCCTGAGCCCCAATAAGTTTTCTTAACCACAACATAATTCATCCTATCTCCTGATAGGAATATTTGGTGTTTTTAGTGTGGGCTTCCTGAGCAACAGGATATTTGTTCCCCCAAACATTTAAAATCTCTATAAAAATAGAATTAATTTTAAGGTGGACATTTGAAATTTGTCTCCTTTTTTATCTCATCAACTACTGGGATTTAAAAAAAAAAAAAAATCATTATTTTAACTTCACTGCATCTTGCTTCATCTTGTTTTGACTCAGTTTAGCCCAGAAGTCAAAATAAAATGGGATGATGAAGTCTCAGTGTCGTTCCCCTCTCTCTCCTCCCTCCTTCAAAGGAAAAAGCTGGAAGAAAATGGTTTGTCTTTATCCATGGAGAAAGGTGGATTTTTCTTCCCATGTTTCCAAAGGATTTTAGAGAAAGGCTTTTCCCTGCCTTGGGGGATGCACAGAGCACAGAGGGAGAAGAGGTGACATGAAGAAGACACGAAATGATGAATGAGCAGGCTGGGAATCCCGTTCTCCACTGCTTTCATCATGTCTAGAAAAAAACCCAAACCCATCCAACTCAGTTCAAAGGCAAGCAGAGCACCTCATCAATTTAAACTGTGTGATTACAATGCCTAATTAAGCTGTGGAACTCATCACCAAGAGCGATTGTGCAAGCTCAGAGGTTAGAAAGATTGCAAAAAAAAAAATATTTTTTTAAATGAAAAAAGAGGAAGAAAATGGCATTTATCTCTGTTTTTGGAGCATCTACGGCTCTGCTAGACTGCTCTGAAAAGGGATATCAATTCTCATGCTGCAGAGCACAAACAAGCTACCAACAGCCCATTAGGATGAAACTTCTCCTGTGGGAAAATTGCATAATTTATCAAGTGGAGCATTTCTTCCATCTTTCTTTGAAGCAGCTGGGAATGATTAATGTCAAAAGTAGGGTTGGGAGTGAGGCTGGCCACTGGTTCTGGCACACTCTGGCCCTTCCTGTGTCACTGAGGAATTAAAGCTCAGAAAACTCCAGCAGGCTGGGACAAGAGTTAAATCATTCTAGAAATCCAGCACGTCCCATCTGAGTGCAGAAATTTGTTTTTTGCTGAGATTGATCCTTGGGAAAAGCAGATTGGAGGTGGCTTTAGGAAGACAAAGCCATGTGTGTCCAGATCCTGGAGAGGATGCTGAGGTTGCCTTGGCAACTCAGGGATGGGGATGTGGTGATTGCAGCTCCAGAGGGTTTTAACCCACGGGATCAATCTGCCAGCAGCACAGAGAGGCTGCTCTTGGCCACAAATGTGAGGCACTGCCATGGTCTTTGTGTTTTCCAGCCCTAAAAATTGGATGAAAACCCCGTGACATCCCCCAGCAAAGGTGTCTGGTTATCAATGGAAACAGTCAGGAACCTTCCTGGAAATGCATTTGAGAGTCTCTTGTCTGGCACATCAATTGTAGGGCAATTTTGGACCAGGACTGTCCTTCCATCCCATAAATTAGCACAGATCTGTCTGGGTCCTCCACTGGTACTTTTGAGTTTCTACAATAATACAAAGAACAAAACCAGACTAAAGACATCGCCAAGTCTTTTATTTGCTTTTTCCCCATTTCCTGGGGAAAAAAAAAAAAAAAAAAAAATGTTTTGCTCCTCACTGAAAGGTTTTTAGCTGGGTAAAAGATTCCCTGAGGTGCCACAGCCCCAGAAAATCATCATGCACCCTGAGGGGACCTGGCAGGGGATGGGAAAAGCCATAAATGGTGCAGAAGGCTCAGAAAGGAGTGAATTTTAGTGATAACTCCAAAATTTAATGTCACCCTGATCGTGTTACAGGACTCCTTAAATGACAGGTTGTCACCTGAGCCCCCCAGCCAAGATGTGAGTCCCCAGCAGGGTGGGAAGGTGCTGGTTTAATGTCACTCCCAGACACAAAAGGTGCAGCACTGAGCAGACACGCACAGGTGAGTGCTGCTCTCACCTGAACTGGGATCTGCTGCAGCTCAGGGTCCTGGATGTCAAGGAGGACACAATTATCATAAAACCCTGGGATGGTTTGGGTTGGAAAGGACCTTGTTCCATCTTGTTCCAACCTTTTGCCAGGACCAGGTGGCTCCAAGCCCTGCCCTTGGACACTTCCAGGGATCCAGGGGCAGCCTCAGCTTCTCTGGAAAACCTGTGCCAGGGCCTCCTCACCCTCACAGGGAACCCCATCCACAATTTTGGGGTGATGATGAAATTTCTGGAGGATAACTCTTCCCCTGGCAATAAATTTGATGTTCCAGCTGTCATGGAGCTCTAACCTGCTCATTGCTGCAGGGGATGGACCACTGTGCTTATCCTCTTTTTTTTTTTTTTTCTCTGTTTATCCAATCATCCCCTCCTTTCCTCTTGGGGACAGGGCACTGTGCTCAATGGATCTTGGGAAAACAACATTTTGCCATCCTTTTGGATGGACTCTCTGTTTCTGCTGGCCAAGAATTTCTGAGGTGCAGGAAATGCTTTTTCCACACCAGGTCAGGGTCTGCTTGCTTTTTGTCCTTGTTGTCCCCCAGGCACTGTATGATTCTTTCCATTCCTTTTGTGAAACTTTGACAAGAATCCACGTGTCAGAAATTTTCTGGAACCCCTGTTCCTCTCCTGGTCCCTTTCACCTTCCCAGAGATGGCAGCTCTCCTCGAGTGAGAAGGTGAAGCCACATGAAATCCTGTGGTGCCTGCATGGAATTCTGGATTCCTCAGCAAGGAGAGAATCCCTGTGAGCGCCCCCTGCTCAGGAATATCAGCTGCAGCTGGCTGCACTAACAGCATTAGCATGGGCACTCACTCCAGCTAAATAGGACACTTAATTCCCATTAATGCTGGACTAATTAGAGCACGGTGAACAGCCAAAGAGAAAACACCATCTTTGTGTCTGTGCAGAACTATTCACCATCTCCCACACGAAATATAGGCCACCCTTCCCTTCCTTGGGCTCAAAGGGGAGTCTCTGCTCCTTGATGAGAACAACCATCAGCAATTCTCAAGATTTATCTTTCATCTCTCATTCTGGGATACATGAATATCTACAAAGAAAAATCTGTAGATATTCATGAGTTCAGGCAGAGACAACCACATCAGTCAAAAAATAAAAAAATAAAAAAAGCCTGCACTGCTAAATGCAGTGTGTGCACTGAGAGTGACCTAAATATGATTAAATTACCCTGCCTAATTTCAAGCAAGAAAAACCTACCCAGAATTACCTTAATTAGCAGAAAGAGATGCTGTCAGCTGCTCTCTGGAAGGAAATTTAATGTTTTGTGTTACTCATTGTACCCATGGCATCCTGTGGTAGGAAAATAAAATGCTTGTCTGCTGCTCCTTGCTAAAATCACCATTATTTACTCCTGTCCAGGTCTCCTTAGGAAATGCACTTTGTGCTCTGTGGTGTTCTCCATCTGTTTGCCCCCTAAGGTGTTTCAAAGCCACTTGGCAGTTCCAAGAACCTGGAGGGGAGCTGCCACTGACTGAATCCCACCTTCTCTTCCAGAAAAGTCTGGATCCTCCCAAGTGCTCAGCACTGTGGTGGGTGAGACCTCAGCATTCCAAGCTGGAGGGCAGGAATCTTACCCAGAGACTTGGAAGCATCACTGAGTTAACCTGGGGTGAGGTGGGGGCAGAATTTGGGTCTCCAGATGAACATCTGTGCTTTGCATGTGTTCCAGGTGTGACAGGAGGATTCAGGGAACAGAAACGTGACTGAGGATGTTAAACATGCAGGCAACCCTGGTTTGGGAAGATTCTAAACAAATGGTGAGAGGTTGGGAGAGTATCACAGAAACATCAAATTGTTTGGGTTGAGGGGACCTTAAATATCTCAATCCACCCCTTGCCATGGGCAGGGACACCTTCCACTATCCCAGGTTGCTCCAAGCCCCAATTTCCAGCCTGGCCTTGGACATTTCCAGGGATCCAGGGGAGCCACCTGTGCCAGGGCCTGCCCACCCTCACAGGAACAATTTCTTCCCAATATCCCATCTAACCCTGTCTTCTGGCAGCTTCAGGCCATCCCCCATTGTCCTGTCACTCCATCCTTTGTCCAAAGTCCCCCTCCAAACTTCTTTAAGCCCCCTTTAAGCACTGGAAGGTGCTGGAAGGTCTCCCCAGAGCCCCCTCCAGTCTGAACAGCCCCAGCCCTCCCAGTTAGGAAAACATCACAACAATATTCCTATATTTTTCCTATTGTCTCATGGCAGAGAATGGCAAGATGACATTTCAGTCCAGGATGAATTACTATTTTAATGTCCTTATTTGCAAACAGCTACTTTTGCATGCATCAATCAGACTGCACTGGGCTAGAGCTGGACCTCAGTGGGATGCCAACCATTTTAGCAAGATGGATTTCTGGGATCAAACCCAGCATCTTTTCCTCAGGGAAATCCCTCAAGGAGCTGCCAGGTGTTCCAGCAGCTCCCAGCCCTTGGTCTGAAGCCACAATGGCCATGGGCAAACAGGGGGAACCTCAATAATCATCCATGAGGTGCCATTCCAAGGTCTAAGGTGTGACAGCTCAGTTGGGACCATGTCCTGGTTTGAAGGACAGGTGTCTGCCAATAAAGGCAGGAGCTTCTCTTTGAAATGCAGAATGCAAACCCCCTCCCTCTAAATTATTATTATAATTTTGAAATTAAGGGGCTCTCAGGCAAAGATACAGGAATTAGGAATAACAGTTCTGTACTAGGAAAATTAAAATAGAAATGCAGTATTACAAAGAACAATCCCAAACCCTGCCAGAGTCAGAATCCAAGCTGACACCCGTCAGTCAGTCAGGGTGTTGGCACAGTCCCATTCCATGGTGGCTGCATCCTCCTGCAGTGGCAGATGTGGCTCAGCTGGAGCAGTGCTCCTGGAGAAGGGGCAGTTTCCTCTGAAGGTGCAGGGATGATGTGCAAAGGTCTGGCTTTCCTCTGGAATCCAGTGGCAAAGGCTGCTCTGGTGTTCCAAATGTCAGTTTTTCTCTGGGTAGGAAAGGCTTGGCTCCTGCCCTGGCTGGAGCATCTCCCATGGGATGATGGAATTTTATCAGCCATGCCCTGGGACTCACTGGCCATGAACAGGAGATCTCTCCTGGAGGGAGGATGGGCTGTGGCAGAGATAAAGATGATTGTCCCAGCTGGTTTAAAGCTGGCCCATGAGCAGATAATGTGTGCCAGGAGATCAGGGGCACTGCCCCAGCTGGTTTAACAGATGGGGACAGAATTCACATTGCTGGGCACATCCTGTATTGCAAACCAAGACAGAGCATTTCCTTGATTGAGTTTTGAGAAGAGGAGGGGTGACATGTGGGATGACATGTTCTGCTCTCCCCTCTGGCTAAGGAAGGGATCAGAGAAATTCCTGAAGTGCATTTGGGGGAGATGTCACACAGATGAACAGCAAACTGGGAAAGGCTGGAAAAACAATCCAGCTTCAAAGGGAAATGCAGCCTTCAGCACTGCAGAGATTTGGAGCATCCTTCCTGTCCAGGGTCTGCTTCCTGCAGTGCAAAGAGGGGAGAAAGGTGGGGAAAAGGGATTTGGAGCACGTGAAGCAGCAGAGGGCTGAGGAAACAGCCCAAGTGATGGAGCCAGAGCCTCCCTGTGATGCCTTGGGTTTTAGCTTTTATATTTTTCAGCAACTCTGCTGCTGAAAACTCAGAAACCTCATTTAGGTGTCAGTATGTTCTTTTCACGGGGGAGTTGGACAAAACAATCCCCTTCTAGCTAGAGAAGGAAGGACAATTGGTACTCAAAAAGCAGAAACAACAGCAAAGGGAAGGGGGCATGCCAGGGGCCTGAGGCTTCATTATTTGGAGCAGTAATTGGACAATTGACCCCAAGATGTAGATGAACCAAAACTTACAAAAGTGTAAAATTCATGATCAGGATCCAGCTTGGATTTTGTTTGGGTGTAGCCCCAGCCAGGCTCTTGCACTGCCCAAGGTGAATCCTTTCAATAAATACCTGTTTTATTGCTTTTGCTCTGTTTAGTCTCTGTTCCAGGTCAGCCTCTCCAGGCAACACTTTGAGTCACAGGAGCTGTGCTGGAGCTGGGAGAACAAGAGAAATCCCAAGCACAGCCCAGGGGAAGGAGGAGAACTGAGCCTGGTGAATCATTCCTGGCTGGATTCAGGAGGGCAGGGACCCCCCAAGGCACCAAGGCTTGCCCAACCTGATCCTGTCCCTGCTCTTCACTCCCTGGCAGCTCTCTCCTGCCTCTGGATCAGCCTTGGCAATGCCCAAATGAATTGGGGCAGATCTGGACCCCTGGAAAAAGCCAAGCTGGGGGTTTTCCAGGTCAGGAATAGAGCTAATGTGTCCCACATTTCTGAAGATGCTCACTGGCAACCAAAGCTGTGCCAGAGCTGATGTTAGGGGTGAACAATCCCTAACTGTGAAGTGCTGGGGGTCCCTGGTCGTGGTGAGGAGATGGGAGCAAGGCCAGAGGGTGAATTGGGAGCCTGGAGCTCCTCTGCTCTGGAGCCAGGCTGGGACAGCTGGGAATGTTCCCCTGGGGAAGAGAAGGCTCCAGGGAGAGCTCAGAGCCCCTTCCAGAGCCTAAAGGGCTCCTGGAGAGCTGGAGAGGGACTGGGGACAAGGGATGGAGGGACAGGACACAGGGAATGGCTTCCACTGCCAGAGGGATGGGATATTGGGAAGGAATTGTTCCCTGGGAGTGTGCTGAGGTTGTCCAGATTTGCTGTGGCTGCCCCTGGATCCCTGGAAACGTCCAAGGCCAGGCTGGATGGGGCTTGGAACAACCTGGGATCATGGAAGGTGTCCCTGCCCATGGCAGGGGGTGGATTAGATGATCTTTAGGGTCCTTTCTGACCCAAACCATTCTGGGATTTATTCTATAATTCTATAATTCATTAAGCTCATTGTGCAGAGCACAGGGGGAGAAGAGAGAGCCCCATGTCCCAGTCCAGCCATAAATAAATGAAATCCCAAGTTTGTAATCCCTGACTGGAAGGGTGAGGGGCTCCCCTCTCTGTGAGCACATCAAACATCTGCTTTCCTATTATTCTTTAGGAACTGGAGTACAATTAAATAGGAAATAATCAACTTCTAAGGCTAAGGGCACTGCTGCAAAGCGGGGTGACTTCAAACATTTCATGTTCCAATCACCTGTTGAACCCCAGAGCTGGCTCAGTTCCTCTCCCATTCCCCAAATTTAGCTGTTGGCTTGGGAAATGAGAGAGGATCTGTGAAATGCAAGCAGGACCAGAGCCCAGCAGAGCCTTCCCAAATCTGATAAGAGCTCCTCACAGCAAAATAAGATGAATAATTAGAAAAATGCAAATCAAAGCCTTTCCCTCACCGAGACTGACAAATGTTTTCCTCTCACACCTGGATCCTCAAAGATCATCCAGATCATCCAGCATCCAGAAAAGCTGGAGAACTGACAGGATCTGGAATATTTCACCCCTTTTGAAACCCAGCTGGCCATAACTCAGTGGCACAATGGCTCTCCGGGAGCATTTTGGGGAATGACCCAGAATCACAGAATTTTTAAGCTGGAAAAGAGCTCCAAGATCACTGAGTGTCCCTCAGCAGATCCAGTCTGCCACCAGTCCCCCTCAACCTTTGCTTTGTCTGTGATGCCTCTGGCTTGCTCTAGAATTAGGAAACCTTCCAGATGGAAATGTAAGGAATGTAAATTGATGTCTTCTCTCCACATGAATTATCTGACTCCTGCAGCCGTCTCTGCAAGATTATTTGAGCTGAACTTGACTGTTGCAGTAATTAATTTCCAATCAAGCAAATTTGCGTAAATCTTCTCTTTAGAAATCTGCCTTAAATCAGGGCTTTAGGCACCACATTCCAGCTTGGATTCATTAAAAATAGATTGCTATTGAAAGCTGCCAGCACTGTAAATACAGGCACCACGCCACCCTGCAGGACAGCTTGGATACACGCTTTCCACATAATGAAAACCTGCCCTAAAAACCATCCCCACAGCAAATGTCCCCTGGAACTGGGGGTGCTGGGCTCTTATCAGCAGCCCTGGCAGCCTTCTCTTGCTGACAGATCTGGCCTTGCAGGGATGGCTTTGGAGAAATCAGGATAAGGGTGACAAAGGCTCCAAGAGAAGGAGAGAAACTCGAGGCAATTTGAGAAATCTTCTTGGAGATGTTTTGTGTGCTGCCCACAAGGCAGAGAGCAGTTTGTGCTGTCTCAGAGAGGAGGAATCATGGCATGGTTTGAGTTGGAAGGGATGTTAAAAGTCATGGAATCCAACCTCACTGCCATGGGCAGGGACCCCTTCCACAGTCTGAGGGTGCTCCAAGCTCTGTCCAGCCTGGCCTTGGACACCTCCAGGGATGGGGCAGCCAAGAGCTCCTTGTCCTATCACAACAGGCTCTACTAAAAAGTCTGTCTTCATCTTTTTTATAAACCACCTTGTCCTAGGTTACAATGTAAAGATGTGCACAAAGGGATGTGTTCTATCACCATCTGCTGAAAGCAGCTGGGACAGTGATTCTTATCTCTGTGGAGATATATTATCTGCTCATGGGCCAGCTTTAAACCAGCTGGGGCAATCATCTTTATCTCTCCCACAGCCCATCCTCCCTCCAGGAGAGATCTCCTGTTCATGGCCAGTGAGTCCCAGGGCATGGCTGATAAAATTCCATCATCCCATGGGAGATGCTCCAGCCAGGGCAGGAGCCAAGCCTTTCCTACCCAGAGAAAAACTGACATTTGGAACACCAGAGCAGCCTTTGCCCACTGGTTTTCAGAGGACAGGAGCTATCAGACCTTTCTACAGGATCCCTACTTCAACAAGACCACTTCATCTGGACTGCTACCACCACCCTAACTACCAAGGTGTCAGGCTGTATTCTGACTCTGTCAGTGGTTTTTCTTTTGTACTATTGCATGTATTTTATTTTTCTCCTTTTTTTCCCTTTTTAATTGTATTTCTGACTTGGAGTCTCTCACTGATTCTGCTTTCAAACCATTGCACACCTTTAAGGAAGGTAGGAAATCCCTCTCTGTAGGACATGAACATCATGGAGGCCAATCAAACACATTGTCAGTGATGACAGAGACTGAGAGAAGAGACACAAGGAAGGGTGAAACTCCAGCTCTCCATCTCCAAATCTGTGTGAAATCTCTCTCCTCTGCAAATCTGGGGTCTGACAAGGGCATGGAGTCATGGCTGCCCAGTGTTGGGAGGAAAGGAGTGAAAACAGCATTCCTGGGACCTGTGCTGGGATTGCAGCAGCCTCCACCTCAGCAGGACACAGGTGGGAGATGTCCTTGAGAAGAGGTCATAGAATCATGGAGCAGCTTAGGCTGGAAAAGGTCTTTAAACTCATCGAGTCCAATGAATGAGTGGAATTTTTTTCTTTGCTCCCTATTCCTCGCCCTTCCTGTCCCAAATGCTCAGGTCTACCTCAATGCCCTGCTTGGGGCATCTCCCCAGAGGGAAGGGTACCACAGACCAGCTCTGGTGAGCACTCACATCACAGAAAACCATCCTGGAACATGGAACATGCATCCCAGCCATCTCTGGAGACAGAGGCTTGACTCACTGAAAGACCAACCCCATGGTGAGCCAAGCAAGGCCAGTGCTGAAACCTTCATGGGACCAGGCTGTGTAAGAGAGAAATTCTGCAAAATGCCCTGAAAAATAAAATTTCCTTCTCTTATCACTGTCCAAGCCATCACCCAAATTTTAGAAACAAGGTCCAGGTGCTCCAGCCACCACCAAGGTTTGTCTTGCCCACCTGTGGTTTGTGTCCAGCAGCTCTGAAGCCCTGAAGAAAGGTTGATGTCTCTGACTGGTGGTGGTGCTCTGTCAAAAGGAGATTTGTGTGGGAAAAGAGCAGGATGATGTGGAGCTGGGCAGAGGAATATCAAGTAATCCCAATTTCCAGCTTCCTCTGCCGCCAAAACCACAGGGAGGAATGAAAACTTGACAGCACAAGCCTGCCCAGTGGTTGAAGCACACCATGTATTCCAGGCCTGTGAATGAATGAGAAACCTCCTGGAGGAACTGGTGTCTCACATGCTGTTCTGAGACCTACCACTGGTGTTTTGTCAGGGCAAGGGATCTGTCATCTTCCCTCCACACCGGGATCCAGCAGAGGATACAGCTTGTTTCTGGAGCAGATATTTTCTTTTTTTTTTTTTTTTTTTCCTATTTTTTCCACTCTTTTTTTTTGATTTTGTGCACAACTTTTCCATTGCTTTTTAAACAAAACACTCAGTTTCTTCTGTTTTGTTGGTTTGGGTTGTTTTTATAAAGAAGGGAAAATGAAATCAAATACACTTCCACACCTTGCTCACCACAGCCTTCCACACTTCTCAGACCCTCAGGAGACAAAAATCCAACACCTGCTAATCATGTTGCCTCCTCTGATGTCAACAACAGAGCAAGACACTGAATATATTCCAAATTGGCTTTGGGGTTGGTACTTCTTCAGTGCCCCAAATTAAAAACTCTGAGTAGTCTTATTGAGTGTTTATATTTCCCTTTCCTCTGTGTAAAATCCACAACCCACCACTTCAGGAAGCCTTTTGGCTGATCAACATCTTGGATAAAGACCAAGTACCAAGATCAGGATGTTGAATAAAGGCTAAGGACATTCCTTTCATTTATGGTCCCCCTCTTACTCCAGGATAGAGCCTGAGGATTTGACTGATGCTGGAGTCACCCACAGCACAGAGGGTGGCAGGATCAGACTTCAGCCCATGACAAAAAACTGCTGCTCTGAGAAGTTTGGGAGAAGTCTGAGGGGCAAGGTCACCTCAGCCTGGTCCAACCCCATGTCTGTGATGGGAGGTGGCAAACCAGTGAGCAACAGCATCCCTGCATTTGGGATGAGTTCCTCACCCAAAAAACAACACAGAGGTATCCCCTGGCCAAGGAGAAACAGGAGAGCAGTGGCAGAGCCCAGCCCTGCTGAGCCTTTGTTCAGCAAAGTCTGCTGAGCTCTTCCCCTTCCCCATTGCAATTGAACCATGGAGAATCTCCCCTGGGCAAGCAAGGACTGATGGCTCACCAGGCCAGGATCAAGCTATGGGGGTGTGAACTTGTCTTCTGCCCTGCCACAGAGAATATAATTTATGCTCTCCAGTCAGCACAGCTGCTGAGAGAGGGGAATGGAGGAAAAATCAGGGAGAAAGCATCAGGGAAGGGAAGAGGGTCCTGCACTGGTTTGTTTTTCCAAAGCTCCCCACCACATCCAGCACTTCCCCTGAAGCTGCATTGCTCCCATGAGCTGTTTAAAACCCTGTGCTGGAGAACTGGGACTTCTCCTCTGCCATGTGCTGCTCTAAAGCCACTGTCACTACTCAATAAATAAGAGGGATGTACACTGAAGGCATTCCTGCCATTCAGCATGACCAAACCCACAATCCCAAGAAGTGCACTGATAGCACATCTACCATCCAATTACTGTTTCCAAATTCTTTAAAAAACTCTGACTATAAGGTTTCTTATTTTTCTGGCCTCTGTCTGCCTGGCTGTGTTAAGAGACCACTGCAAAATTACCTTCATCAGCTGCTGTTCAGTTAGTCTCAAAATCTATTTTCCAGTCTCAAAAAAATTACAGTCATTCAATATTAAAGCATTTGCAGAGTGGCATTAAGCAAGGGTGCTGCTGTATTATTTACCATGGCAACTCAGGTTGCTAATTTCTCTTTTTCCTGAATGTGGAAGAGCCAAGACATTTGGAAATGCTCTGTCCCTGATGTGACAAAATGCATTTGTGTCACACAAAGCATTTCCTTCACCAGGGAAGCCTCCCTGTCACACCAGGACAGGCAGAGCTGGGGAGGGAAAGGTGGTTTTCTGCTGATGGGGTGACATGGGATTGCCTGGAGGAATCAGGATGCAGCATCCATTATCCTCCCTCTAGGAAAGGCAGGAGGATCTGGGTGTCTTCTGCAGAGCAGCATCCCTTCTCCAGTGGGGAGAATCTCTCCCTGGCTTTTGCTTCAAAACTGGTCCTTTGGAGTATTTCACAGTGGGGGTTTTCATCCTCATGATTTTTCCATGAACACTCCTCAGCTCAGGTACAGCCTGAAACAACTCTGATTCTTTTATTTGGTTTGGCTGTGACACCTTTCAGCTGCATCCAGGGATTTGCTGCTTTCCACAGCTGCTGTCACCACTTGTGGTGCACAGCAGGACACACAGAAATGCTGACAGTCCTGCTGAAGGAGCCTGCAATTCTGCTGAGGTGACACGAGGTGAACCAATTTATTCTGAGTCCAGCCTGGTGGGTAAACTGGCCTGATAGTGCCTAAATATAATTTACCATTGTTTTGGACCCAACAAACTTCCCATTACTTCTTCATTTTAAGCAGTCCTGCTATCTCCAGCATCTTCCCATGGTGAGTTTTTCCCTGCTCGTTCTTTCTATGGTATAGACATGTCCCAAGTGTCCTTTGGAGCACTTCCTCAGTGTTTCCCCTAACAAACCCCTCTGGAGGATGAACTGCATCTCATCCCATTCCTGCACAGCCAGATTTCCCTCAGGAACTCACCTGGACACGAAATCAAAGCATGGCCAAGGTGGGTGGAGGAGCCTGGGGGATTTCATGGATTGCTGCTGCCCCAGAGTGAGTTCAGTTTCTCCTCCCAAGGAAGGAGGCCAGGACAGGCAGTTCTGTGGGAAAGAAGCACATTTTGCAGCAATGGCATGATAATGCCTGATGATTAGCAGGGACCTCGCTCACTCTGAATTTCTGCTGTGGTTTGTGTGCTGTTCCTCTTCCCATGGCCATTGGTGTCTGAGGGTTGGGCTGACAGGCTATTCTTAGTCTACTTCAACATTCCCCTTGGATTTCCAAAGCACAGGGAGACGTGTCCACAGCCCAGCAGTTCAAACTGTGCACATCCCTGTGCCATTTCTCATCCCTCTTTTCTGGTCCAGCCCAGCACCTCGTGGCCCAACCACCACAAGCATTTTGCAGCCTCCTGCTCAGAAACAGGACAGGCAGGAGTTGTGAAATCACATCAGCCTCATCAAATCCTGGATTTTCCCTTTCAGTCAGGGGCAGTCACAGATCCCTGACTGAAAGGTGATCCCATTCCTGCAATCTGTCACTTTGACACCTCAACAGCCCCTTGTCCTCTCATCCCCTCCAGATCCTGACTCAACTCTTCTCTCTCATTCCTTGTCATTTAATAATTAAACTTCCTTCTGCTCTTTCACCAGCCCTCAAGAGCTCATCCCCCCTCTCTCTCTCCTGCCATCTCCACCACATTTGTCCCTCTTGGTCCCCCCTGGCACATCAGTGACATCTCCCTCCACACTCCTGAGCCCTTGGCTGCTTTGCCATCCTCAAGCACCTCAATGGGCCCTGACTCACACCCCATACCCAATTCAGGAAGGATTTCTCCATGGAAAAGGCTGCCAGGAGTTGGAGTGGAAAGTTCCCATGCCCAGGGAGGTTTGGAGTCCCTTTCCTTGGAGGTGTCCAAGGAATGCCTGGATGAGGCACTCAGTGCTCTGCTCTGGTGATGAGGCACAGGGTGGACTCAATGATCTTGGAGGGATTTTCCAATCTTAATTATAATGGGATTCTGAGATTCCATAATTTCTCTTCTACTGCTCTAACAGTGGTAGGAGTTTGCACTACTTAATTAGTCTTTAATTTTAGTCTTTTTTGCCTTTATTTAGAGCTAGGATTTAAAAAAAAATACATGAAGGAAACTGAAATTTTTGTGTTCAGGTTTGGTTGTTTATTAAATGCTATTAAATGTTATTAATGTTAGTAAACATATTGAATGCATTAAATGTAATTAAATGTTATTAAAACCTTAAAAAAGAGCATTAAGCAGCACTTCCAGCTACTTGCAAGAAGTGAGGAAAATGGAGCCAGATCCAGGTGCTACAAGGTCTTTTAAAGCTAAACAGTTTAATAGAGAATTAACATTTATATTATTTATCTTTTTAACCCAATAACAAATTTCGCATGACCTTCAGTGTGACACTAACTAGTACTACTACTTGAAACTTAGGAAGAAGAAGGAAGATGAACACTGAAAGAGACACCACCCAAAATTTTCTATCTTGTCCCACACCTATCACTATACTATAAGAACCTCAAATTCCAAACCCTTCACCATGTGAAATCACACACTTCTATTTAACTGCACACCCATGATTTTAACTTTGTTACTCAAATTTGGAAGCCTTCTCCAAGGCCTCAGGTCAAAAGCAGTGTTCTCCAGGGGGTCAGTGCCAGAAAGCACAGAAAGCTCAAAAAAAAACCAGGTTTTTGGGATCCAACACGCTGCCATCAACCCCCCCCCATGTGGCTTTAATCCAGCCTCCTTCTTTCCACTTTTCCACCCTCCTCAGCTCCACTGCACTTCCAAAAACCTCTTTATCCCAAATCCCACCCCATTCCCACCCGCCTTCGCTCCTCTCCTGCCTCACCCCCACCTCGTGTGTGCCATTCCCAGTCCCAGCTGGAGCCTTCCTGTTGGCAAACCACACAAAACCCTTTTACATCACTCCCCGTGGTGGTGGCCAGGAGCCACTTGCTTGGGAGACAGGCAACAAAACCCTTTTTTTTGGGCTCTCCATCCCCGTGAGAGGCAGTGGGGCTCCAGCAGCACCCCCAGCCCACAATGTGTGATGCAGGATGAGTGCCCCAGGCCCTGCAGAATGAAAGGCTCCCTGCCAGCCCTGCACAATAACGATGTAATTATGGCTTGGCTTGGCTTTGAGGGCTGCACCAGTGCTGAAATGTTGTTCTGTGCTGACCTCGGGCAAGCAGGATGAGCTCATCAGCTCAGAGCTCGCCAGGGAGCTGATGGAAACGGAGAGCTCGTGGTTCCCATCCTCAGCACTCACTGTCTGGGAGGGTGGGGAGACCCTCAGGGTGCCCAGAGAAGCTGTGGCTGCCCCTGGATCCCTGGAAGTGTCCAAGGCCAGGTTGGACAGGGCTTGGAACAGCCTGGGACAGTGGAATGTCTTTAAGCTCCCTTCAAACCCAAACCATTCTATGATTCTTTGCTTTGACCTCTGGAGCATCCCTGGGTTTATGTCTAAGGTGCAGATTTCTGGCTGTAATTTTAATTTTTCCCTAAGCTGAGGAGTCATGGAACTCGACTTTCCCTTCTGCACAGGGATAAAACCAGGGCATGGCTACAATTCCCCAGCAGATATCCTATTGAAAGAACATTCCTGTGGGCATTCCCACAACATCCCATAACTGCCCTGAGCCCCTCAGCACTGTGTTCCATCAGAGGATGTCTCCACTAAGGAACAGGTCCCTGCTCACCACCCAGTTCTTGTCTCCAGCTGCCCCTGGATCCCTGGAAGTGTCCAAGGCCAGGTTGGACAGGGCTTGAACAACCTAGGACAATGGAATGTCTTTAGGCTCCCTTCAAACCCAAACCATTCCATGATTCTTTGCTTTGACCTCTGGAGCATCCTTCTTATTCCTGGGTTTATGTGCTAAGGTGCAGACTTCTGGCTGTAATTTTAATTTTTCCCTAAGGATGTGGCACAGACCAGGCCAAAGTGTATTGAGGAGGTGAAACCATTTGGATGATCACCTGACAGTTTTTTAACCCATTTTCCATCCTGATTTTTTTTTATGGCATTATGTCTGTTTAGTGGATTTCTGTTGGCAGCAAACTCCTGATTTGGTGTGGGATTTTTTATTTGTTTATGTGTTTGTTGTTGTTTGGTTGCTTTTTTGTGGATTTTGTTGTTGTTGTTTGTTGGTTGTCGATTGTTGTTGTTGTTGATGTTTTGTTGTTGGGGGTTTTTGTTGGGTATTTTTACTGTTGGTTTTTTTGGTGGGGATTGGGCTGGGGGTTTTTTTGTACAATAGGTGTCCTCTGATATCATCCTTTTACTTCCTCTCTGTCCCTCCTCTTTGAATTTCAGTTCATCTCCCTTGACCATGGAGAGGAGGAAGAAAACAGAGGAAGCCAAAGATTTCAGGATGAAATTCCTCCAGGATCTGGCTTGGCCAGGTCAGCCACCTTTATCACTGACCTGATGGTCACTACATATGATGAATTCCAGCTCTCTGCAGATCATTCAGTGAGTCTTAATCTTTTTTTCCTTATTTGATTCTGAAAGTATTTTATGGCTACAGGAGTTGAGTCCAGCTTCCTCTGCTGTGGAGGGATCCTGAAAAGCAGGATGGTGAATGTGCTGCATGACAACAGTCAGAGTTTACTAATCCAGTCCAGGCAACCCCAGTCTGTTTCTAGGCTCCACATTCATTTCCAGCTCTGCCCTGAAAGGCATGTTCTGTTGTAAAGCTATTTTTTTTTTTCTTTCTTTCTTTATATGACATTCAGGGGTTTTAAGAGACTACAATTAAACCCAGCTTTTACCAACAACAAACTATTTCCAACAGCACATTCAGATACTCCAGCAAACATTCCCCAGCTCCAGTCCTCCTCTCTGGCTGCTTAAATTGACTCTGAAAACAATGCATTTGTCATGGTAAACCATTCACAAGCTCTTCCCTTTCCATGGATTTTGGTACCCAAAGAACCCCCCCACAAACACAGCATCAAACCCCCAAACACAAAGTGAGCTGAACACAAAATTTTAAACCCATCAGCCCAATGAGCACATTTCCTAACAAGAAAACACTTTTTTCTTTTCCACAAACTCCACATCCAAACTCCCCAGGTTGGTGAGGAGGAAACCATGGTAACTGGACAGTTTAATTGGATGTGTGTTGGCTGGAGAGAATGGGAAAGATTGCAAAATTGGTGCTCAGGAGTCTACATAAACATGGCATGGTTTGGAGAGCCCACGGATTCAGCTGAAGGGGAATGTGATGCAGCACATCTGGCACTGGGGTGTCTCCTTTATGTAACAGGGAGCCAGAGGGGGTCAGGAGCTCTGTGGGGCTCCTGCAAAACACAAATCAGCCACTGCTCCCTGCTCCAGCAGTGCCCTGGACCTGGGGCTAGAGTGGGAAACAAAAATCAGTGATTTCTCCCAGGTATTCTGAGCCCTGCCTGCTTCCCAGCAAGGAGGAAGAGAGCACAGGGCTCCCCCAAACACAGCTCTGTGGGATCCCAGGGGGCCAACAGGCAGCAATCCTTCCACGATGTGTTTTGTTTGCTCAAACATGAAGAAAAAAAAAGCAGAATAAATCTGTTTAGAAGTGCTGTGTGCTCTGAAAAAAGGGGGATTTTTAACCAGCCCTGTGAGGTAGCACTGGCATGCACGAAAGCAGGTCCTGAGATGGTTTAGGACACAAGTGGAAATTCCTTTGAGCAAGTTCAGTGAATGAGGTTTCCCCTGAGCATTGAGGGGGTGACTGGAGATAGGGGCTGATCTTTCCTCTCTGGAGATTTAAGGACTTAAGGTGGCAGAGTAGCGAACATGTCCAGTCCTTGTGAATTTAATTTTGTCTGTTTGACCACCAGACAACCTGGGATAGTGGAAGGTCCATGGCAGGAGGTTGGAATGAGATGGTCTTTAAGGTCTCTTCCATCCTGTGATTCAGTGACCTCAAATTTCCCACCTCTGCAGGATGAACTGACAAGCTTTGGGCTGACCTAGTGCTCTGCCCTTCCTTCTTCTAAATTTCTCCTTTTTCCTCTTTCCTTCTGCTCAAATTACAGGTTCAGCCACTCTTTCTCAGACCTTCTCACTGAGCAATTTCTTATTGCCCACTTGGCTGAAATTCATCATTTACTCATCACCCGACTGCTTCTGCTACATTTTTTTCAGCTTTTTGGATGCTGTGTCCCTTCCATGTCTTCCCTTTCTATGGATTTTGGTACCCAAAGAACCCCCACAATAACAGTATCAAGCCCCCCAAACACAAAATGGGGCTGAACACAAAATTTTAAGCCCATCAGCCCAATGAGCACATTTCCTAACAAGAAAACACTTTTTCTTTTCCACAAACTCCACATCCAAACTCCTCAGGTTGGTGAGGAGGAAACCGTGGCTGAAAACAAACCCACAAAGAGGGATGAGACAGGACAAGAGGAGACAGGCACAGCTTGAGGCTGAGGAATTTAAATTCTTCATGGAAAGGGTGGTCAGGTATTGGAGTGGGGGCATCCCCATCTCTGGAGGTGTCCAGGGAATGACTGCACGTGGCACTCAGTGCTCTGGGCTGGCTGATGAGGTTGGCAGGGTTGAAGGTTGGTTTTGATGAGCTTGGAGGTGTTTTCCAGCCTCAATCACTCAATGATTCTTGTCCTAGGTTACAATGTAAAGGTGTGCACAAAGGGATGTGTTCTATCACCATCTGTTAAACCAGGTGGGGCAGTGATTCTTATCTCTGTGGAGATATCATCTGCTCATGGGCCAGCTTTAAACCAGCTGGGGCAATCATCTTTATCTTTGCCACAGCCCATCCTCCCTCCAGGAGAGATCTCCTGTTCATGGCCATTGAGTCCCAGGGCATGGCTGATAAAATTCCATCATCCCATGGGAGATGCTCCAGCCAGGGGAGGAGCCAAGCCTTTCCTACCCTGATAAAAACTGACATTTGGAACACCAGAGCAGCCCCTACCCACTGGTTTTCAGAGCGACCAGACCTTTCTACAGGATCACAGCTTCAACAAGACAACTTCATCTGGGGTGCTACCACCACCCTAACTAGCAGGCTGTCAGATTGTATTATGACTCTGTTAGTGGTTTTTCTTTTGTCCTATTGCATGCATATATTTTATTTTCTTCTTTTTTCCCATTAAATTGTATTTCTGACTTGGAGTCTCTCACTGGTTTTGCTTTCAAAACCAGTCACAATTCTGAATCGTTTTGGTCAGAAAAGACCTCAACCAGCTGTCAACCCATCCTTCAAAAAACATGGGGACAAAAGGCATGTGGCCACACCAAGGTGAACCACAGCACATCCCTGACCTTGTCAGGAGAATGGAGCCCACTTTTGTCCCAGGATATCCCAGAGGTGCTCAGCCACCCTTTATCCCTCCCGTGCCTCTCGGGGAGCCGGCGGGAAGGGGCCGGAGCGCTGGGAGCCAAGCCCTGCGTGTTTGGGGAGTGAGCAAACCCCACTGAGTGGGATCTGGCTGTGCTGTTTGTGTTGCTAAAGAGCAGCACGTGGGGCAGGGATCCGCTGGGCTCCGCCGGTGGGTGAGGAAAGGCTGGAACCCGGCCGCGTTTCGAAAGGCGAGACGTAAACAATGATTTGCCAACGAGAGTAAAAGTAAGAGGCTCTCAGCAGAGGCTGTAAACAGCCTTGCACATTGTAGCTGGAACCAGAGGGCCATTAGCCCTGTTATTGATACCCCAATAATCAGAACCAGGGGGAGATCACTGCCAAATTGCTCTGCTCCTGGCTGTCCCTGCACATCCTCGTCTGGCAAAGAACGCTCTTCCCTTCCGTGCCTTCAGCAAAAATTGCCTTTTTCTGCTCTCTCTGGTGCCTGGGTTGGCTTCTCCAGAGCAGTTAAAAACTCATTGCAAGCTCTTAGTAGATGTAGAGCAAATCTGAACCGAGAGAAAGCACCTGATACCCATCAGGAGGTTCTGTCCCATGTTGGAGCGGGATGAGCCCTTCCACCGTGGATTTGGAGACAAATGCACACCTTGCAAGCACTTCCAGGGGTCTCCTGACTGAAATCCCAGCACTGCAGCTTTATTTATCCTTACCCTTGGCTGTAGAGGACAGATGGGCTTCCCAAGGTCTGTCCAGGAGGGCAGGAGGGGATTCCACAACCAGGATTTGCCTCTAGGTGCCACAGCTGAGGGTGACCCTAGACTACAGGGCTGACCAGATCATGTTAACCCCCTTTTTGTTGGCTAATTCCCTGTCTTTAAACCCCAGATCTTCCCACCCAAGTGTGGAAACATCCTCCCTGCCCCTCACCTCTCCCTCCCTGCCGGTGTTTCCCCTTCATTCCCTGATTTCCTCTTGGCCCTGTGCTCCAGGAGGTGCTGACAGCCGTGGGATGGGAGCAGAGAGGCAAAGCTGCTGACAGGGAGATGTTCAGCTGATGGGAGGCCACCAGCACAGAGCACCTCAAGGGATGCTGCTGCTCCTTCTGCAGGTTCTCCATCAGAGCTGGTGCATTTCCAAACCTGGCAGGGAGCACAGGGAAGTGGAGGGATGCAGATGCAGGCAAAGGAGCAAGGACCAGATGTTAATCGAAGCCAAAGAGTACAGAAAGGCACAGATCAGCAAATCCCAGAGCTCTGAGCAGTGGGGAAAGCTCACACAGATTTACTTGGGACCATGTGCAGCCCTTTTACAAAATAGTTTGCTTTTAATCCTTTACAGCGGGGCTTCAATTAAAGAAGAAAGAAAAGTAAACAACGAAACAGAAATGGCTGAGGATTATTATCTAAGAGGAGGGAGATCTGCACAAATGTTTCCCTTCACCATGGGATGAGATGTTTTCTTTGCTCTGGCTTTGAGGGCAAAGGAGATTAAAGAGGAGCCACCCATTTCCCATGAGAGCAAGGTCCACACTCACCCTGTGCTGAAATCCCAAGGATTTGGTTGTCTCAGTCCCCTTGGGGCTCCTTTAAAGTCCTGCTTAGCAACACAAAGTGAATGTTCCATCAACAGTGGAAGTATAGACCTGCATTTTCTCGGAATTTGTAATTCCCAGTTGATACAACACAACTCACAGCTCCAGGGAGATCTGGGCTGGATCACAGGGTGAAAAAATGGCTTTGAAGGCAATTGCTGTGATTAACCAGGAGGAACTTTTTTTTTTTAAAAAATGGTGATGCATCCAAAAATTTTATTTTCAGACTCCATTTTTTGAAGCGAGGTTGAGTTACCTGAGGTCACCAAGCTGACCCCACCTTCCTACCTGAGCTGCCCCACGTCACACACAAAGAGCCCTGACAGATTTTTGGTCACAGCATCAAACTAGGAGCCAGGATTCAACAGGCCAGTCCCCAAATCCTTCCAGTCCCTGCTTCCCAGGCAGCATTCCCCACCATGGGGAATGGCTTATCCCATTCTTCCATTCTTCCATTCTTCCATTCTTCCACTCTTTTTTCCATTATTCCATTATTCCATTTTTCCATTATTCCATTATTCCATTTTTCCGTTGTTCCATTATTCCATTATTCCATTATTCCATTTTTCCATTATTCCATTTTTCCATTATTCCATTATTCCATTATTCCATTATTCCATTATTCCATTATTCCATTATTCCATTGTTATGGATTATTCAATTGGGAATGGAATCCCAACATGTCTTACCTGCTGTTCTTCTGGACTGATGGTGTGCAAATAAACACATTTAGGCCATGAGTTTGTGTTTCAGGGGCTTTTCTGAGATCCCTGAGGTCAATCTTCTCCACAACATCAGGGGATGCTCTGTAGAACTCCAAAATGGAAGAAATTTGTTCCATTCTCTTTGTAAAACCTTCTCAGGCACCCTCTCAGGCTGGAACTTCTCATAAATAGCTGGACCACCCTACAGATTTTACAGAAGTCACAGAATCATGGAATGTTTTGGGTTGGAATGAACTTAAAGAGGAATCCACAACCTCTCTGAGCAACTGAATGGTGCCAAAATCCAAAATGTCTCATGATCTTTATATAGATTTTTTTTTTTTCTGGTTCTTTCCTTCTGGAATAGAAGCAAAGAAAGGAGAGCAAGACAGAGTGGAAAAATTTGAATTAAAGTTGGTTAAAAACCCAAAGGATTATTTGCTTATTTTCATACCTGAGCTCAGATAATTCTCTGCACCTCCAGAAAACCTGCTCACATTTCCTTCCCCTGCCACGTGTTTTCTCTTCACTCATCCCTCAGCAGATGCACCCCTGCTCAGGAAAGGGTTTTCAGTCCCCAAAATGTGCAGCAGAAAGGGATTTTCCCCAAAGCCACATCTGCCCTTCATCTCCTGCTGACAGCAGCCTTGCACTGGGATTTTTTATAATTTGTTCAGAGGGAAAAAAAAAAAAAAAAAAAAAAAAAAAAAAAAAAAAGTGTGATTTTCTTGCAAGCGTTCAGCCTGAATAATTAAAATTTGGGGGTGTGCACAACATGGAGGCCATGGGAGCACCCTGCCCTGGATTTTCTTTGTTTAATTTAGAGAGATCCATTGCTTGGGGGTGTCTGGGAGCAGCAACAGTGCTCAGCTTTGGAGGGGGCACAGACCCCAGGGGCCCCAGACTCTGCATCAGAGATGTCACAGAACTCTCTGTCCTCCACCCCCAGTGTTCAGCAGGTGCCCAGGAGGGTGAGAACCCTGCAGAGAGTGGCACAAATTCATCAGTGGCCTGTTAATGAACTGACAGCCAGCCAAATTCATTCCCTTATCTCTCAGCACACAAATGAGGCTGGTGAGACAATTCTGCCTGGGAGTGGGTTTCATTAATGCCCAGCTCCGGAAGGAAAGGATCCAAGGAAATAGAAAATATAAATTCACAGTCGTGTCTCCATCCTTTCCACCTGGGGAGACAAAATAAACCTCAGCCTGTGCCTGAATGATTTTATAGTACCAAAAAAAAAAAAAAACAGAGATAGAGCAAAGTTCTTCTATCCTGGGGACTGTCACCAACATGTCTGTGTGAAGAAAGTGCCAATTAAGAAAATTTGATGCTCTGAAACAATCTGCAAGTCTTTCCTACCTCTCATCTCACCTATAAAAAAGGTTAATGGGTTCTTTCCCACTGAATGGGTTCTTTCTCCACTGAATATTTTACTTGCATCTGACACATTCACATTTTATATATTCTTCTCTTTCTTGGGTGCCTTGTGGGAAAATTTATCTTTTAGGGGGGTCTTAATGTAAGTCTGGAGTTGGTGTAGAAAGACAGGAGCAACATTTGGCTTTGGAACACTGGGATGTAAATAAAAGAGGAGAGATTTAGGTGAGATATTGGGAAGGAATTCCTGCCTGGGAGGGTGGGGAGGGGCTGGGCTGGAATTCCCAGATGCCAAGGAAGCATCCAGAGCTCAGCCTGGAGCAGCTCTTCCAGCAACTGCAGATTTTTTATTTAAACTGCAGGGAATAGACAAACCTGTGCCATCACATCAATAAAATAAAATAAAATCAAAAAATAAAAGGGAAACACCTGGACTTGCTCCTTCTCCTGAGCACAAGGGATTCAAAGTGAAATGTGAGACTTTGGGCCCATTTCTTAAACTTTTTTTTTTTTTTTTTTTTTTTTTTTTCCCTCACTAATAGGACTAAAGAAGAGCAGGAAGCTGTGAATTGCTGTGAATAAAGAGATAAAGATTCTGCAGAGGGAAGAACTGAAAATTATCATAAAAGACAAAAAGCCTGAGAGCTAAAAAGGGTGGAATTTAATAAGGCATGAGAGCTTGTGCTGAGGGGATCAAACAAAAATTTGGATTAAAAGGGGAAAAAATTACAGTTTGGGAATGGTGGAAGGGGGGAAAATATGGAGATGGGGGATATTTATCATTGAGAAACTGAGGCAAAAATTGTCATCCTGAAATGTAGGATGCTTCAGGGCTGGTCAGGAAACTTTGATGCCACTGTGAGACCAGACCTGGAGCATCCTGGGTAGCTCTAATCAGATTTATTTTGCTAAAAGGCTGAACCCAAACTGTCATGCTCAGAGGAAAGAGATGCTGGAGTGGTGCAAAAGTGAGTGGGAATGAAAAAATCAAAGTTTTCAGCCAAATTGGGGAACTTGGGAGAGCTGAAACAAGTCCTGCCCCTCCTGCTGTTTGACATGCAGGTGTGTGCTGCTGGGAGAGGAATTCACAGGCTGGGAAAGGCACCCAGCCTTGGATGGCCAGGGGTCATCCTAAACCTCCTAAAGCTTAGAAAAACCATTTTTTTTCCCCCAAAAAACCATTGTGCCAGCTGGGGTGAGGCTTGTTCATCAGGGAGCAGGAGGGAGCACAGGCACAGCAGGATGGGAATTTGCTCAAGGGGGGAATATAGACAGGGATTAATTGGCAGGGATTTAATTAGGAGCTTGCATGGAGAGGAGAGAGGAGGCTCAGCTGCCCTCCAAAGCTCAGTGAGTGTGGCACGACCTGAGAGCAGAGGAACAGAGCTGGGGAAGGGGCTCAGCCTGGAGAAAAGGGGGATCAGGGGGACCTTGGGGTTCAGAAGGGTCAGAAATCATCAGAGCATCAAGAAGTGAACTTTGTCAGGAGAGGAGCTGCCAGAGCATCCCAACTCAGACAGAAACTGGAGATCCCTCTGTTCCTTTTTCTCCTGCCTGGGAAGACAGATGTGCAAAGTGGAACTGTGGGAGGGGAAAAAAAAATAAAAAATAATAAAAAGTAAAAATAAAACTGAGAAGAACTGCTCCAAGCTTGAATAATCCATTTGGGAAGCAGTTCCCACAGGCAGGAGCAGAGCAGAGGACTCCACAGGAAAGGCCACGAGATAGCTCCTAGGAGGGGCAGGGAAGAGAGATTACAGAGATTTCCTCTGTTTGTTACTCAAACAATGTGAGGAGACTCGGAGCAGCAGCACAGCTGCCCTCTCCTCGTGTGCACAGAGCTCTGGGGAGCAGGGATGAGGATGGACAGGGCTGGGGGATGCCCTGTGAGCACTGCTGGCTCAGCAGAGGGACACAGGGTGACAATGATCCCAAAATGATCCCAAATCCCCATCCCTGTGCTCTGGGACAGGGACAGCACCCAGGGAATGGCTGGAGCTGGGTCAGGGGAGGTTTATTTTGGGTATCCAGAGGGTGCTGGCAGTGCCCAGGCTCCCCAGGGAATGGGCACAGCCCCACAAAGCTCCAGGAAAGTTGGAACAAAGCTCCCAGGGATGCTCAGGGTGATCCTTGCAGGTCCCTCCCAGCTCAGGAGAATCTGTGATCCCACAAAACCTGTCTGTGTCAGACCTGGGGAACTCCAAAAACACCACCTGAGGGAGGAAAACTCTCCTCCTCTCACAGGGAGAGCTCTCCAGCTGCCTTCCCAGCTTCTCCCACAGCTTCCAGCCAGCTCAAACAATCTGGGCAGCTTCCTCCTACCTTTTTATTTATTTTTTTTTCCATCCCATCTGTGGTGCCAACCCCTCACTGACCCTTGCTGCCCACACACCCTGCACAGGCAGCTACAAACAGGCTGGAGCAGAGCAGGAATCCCTCTAAAAATTCTCTGTCAGAAAAACTCCAGGAAAAAAAGAAAATAGTAGAAAGGGGGTCAGGCTGTGGGAGAGCTTCTGACCCCTAGCAAAGGTCCACACTCACTCCCAAACCAACCCACACTTGGTGGCTGGAGCCCTCACTGGACACTAAGGGTTAAAAGCAGAGCAGAAGTTCAGGTCCAGCTTAGCAAAACATCCCTGGAGGGGTTTAAAAGCCCTGTGGAGGTGGCACTTGGGGACATGGGGCAGTGGTGGCCTTGGCTGTGCTGGGGAATGGTTGGACTGGATGATCTCAGAGGATTTTCCCAGCCTAAACAAATCTATAATTCCATATTTCCCAGGAATTTTCCTCAGCTCTAAGTGTTGTTATAAGGTTGAGGTCCTGGTTCTCACACCCACAGGTGCCAAATTCAGGAACACCTTGGAGCCTCCACTCATTTCCTTTTCCATGGGCAATAATGCTGCTTTATACATTTCCAGAATTCTGGAATGGTTTGGGTTGGAAGGGACATTAAAGATCATCCCATTCCACCCCTGCCATGGCAGGGACACCCTCCACTGTCCCAGGTTGTGCCAAGCCCTACCCAGCCTGGCCTTGGACATTTCCAGGGATCCAGGGGCAGCCACAGCTGCTCTGGGCACCCTGTGCCTCACCATCCTCATAGTCAGGAATTTATTCCTATTTCTTCCATTTTCCTACATTAATTATTCCTATTTTCATCCCTGACTATGATTATATGAACTTAAGCTGAGATTTTTCCAAAGTAGAGAGTGTCCTCTGAATATTTACAAAGCTCCTGCTCCACAAGAGGAGCTGCAGTTCCTATGAGCCAGTGATTAAATGTGGATTAATCTCAGAATCGTGGCATGGTTTGGTTTAGAAGGGATCAACCTGTAGCTCCAACCCCCTGAAGAAGGGGCTCAGTCACTCCTGGGCTGTTTCTTTGGCTGTAAAATGGGCAGAAAATTGATTGTGTGATCTCCTGGGGGTGTGCATGAACCTCCCAGCAGAGGTTCCATGGATGCTGCAGGTTTATCACTGCTGCAGTTTCTCAGAAAAAAAAAAAAAAAAAAAAAAAAAAAAAAAAAAAGACGTTTTGGCAAGATTGAAAATTTCTCTTGGAAATCAATCAATTTCCTAGGGAAAAAAAAATAGAATAAAAAGATTTTTTTAAAAGTGCACGTAACAACAGCTGGGTGGCAACTTCACCTAGGATTTCTCCTGCCTGCCTCCCACTCCAGCTTCTCATTTTTCTGCTTTTTTTTTTTTCTCCTGCTATCAATTTTCCACAATATTGCAAGCAGCTCCTGCTCTAATGAAACATCTTATCTGCTTGTTTGAGGTGTGTCTCGCTGCTGGGAGTTGTTTGACATTTTGAATTAGATGGTTAAAGAAGCTGTTTCACTCCATGCTAATTAGAGCAGCAGCTGGTTGTGGTGGGGTTTTTTTAATACAGCACTAAGAGTAAATTAAAAGAAATATAGTCTGGTCTCCCTTAGAACAGTTCAAGGTGCAGGTTTTGAAATAGCTGAGAAAAGGAGTCCTGGTGTTTTATTCCTGTTTTCTTAAGATTTGGTAATTCTGAATCACTGTTTTCCAGAGAATTCAACTTTCCAGTAAAAAGGAATGTCTGAGTTTTGCCTGGTGGTAATTGTGATGCACAGGCAGTGCTATTAATTTTCTTATCCTCCAGGGATCCTACAGATTACAATGGGGTTTAATGGGTCTGTGGAGACCCATGAAGAATAAGAGTTGTGATTACAGAGCTGCTGGTTACACCAGCAAGGATAATCAATCCAATAAAATTGTCCTGGGCTGAGAACATTGGATCCACAGCTGATGCCAGCCAGGATCAGACCCTTCCCTTGAAGCATCCAGTACTGACCCAGTCCTTCTGAAGGGGGAATAAAACATTCCTGGATGCCCACAAATCCTGCATGGTCCAATATTAGATATAAGGAAGAAATTCTTTAGCAAGGGATGGAGGGACAGGACACAGGGAATTGTTTCCCACTGCCAGAGGGCAGGGATGGATGGGATACTGGGAAGGAATTGTTCCCTGTGAGGAACACTTTATTTATTATTTATTATATTTATTATGGATGGAATGGATTTCCCAGAGAAGCTGTGGCTGTCCCTGGATCCCTGGAAGTGTCCAAGGCCAGGTTGGACATTGGGGCCTGGGATAGTGGGAAGTGTCCCTGCCCATGGCAGATTTAGGGTCCCTTTCAACCCAAACCATTCCATGATTCCATGATGACTCCACGATGATTCCACAATGCTTCCATAATGATTCCATGATGATTCCATGATGATTCCATGATGATTCCATGACGATTCCATGACAATTCCACAATGATTCCACAATTATTCCATGACGATTCCACAATGATTCCATGATGATTCCATGATGATTCCATGACAATTCCACAATGATTCCATGATGATTCCATGACAATTCCATGACAATTCCACAATGATTCCATGATGATTCCATGACAAATCCATGACAATTCCACGACAATTCCACAATGATTCCATGACAAATCCATGACAATTCCATGGTGATTCCACAATGATTACATGATGATTCCATGACAATTCCATGGTGATTCCACAATGATTCCATGACAATTCCATGACAATTCCACAATGATTCCATGATGATTCCATGACAATTCCATGGTGATTCCACGATGATTCCATGACGATTCCATGACAATTCCACAATGATTCCATGATGATTCCATGGTGATTCCATAATGATTCCATGACAATTCCACAATGATTCCACGATGATTCCATGACGATCCCACGATGATTCCATGACAATTCCACAATGATTCCATGACAATTCCATGATAATTCCATGATGATTCCACAATGATTCCACAATGATTCCACGATGATCCCACGATGATTCCATAACAATTCCACGACGATTCCACGACGATTCCACGATGATTCCATGATGATTCCATGATGATTCCATGGTTCCATCCACTGCCTGCTGTGCTGATGGCCAGGCTCTTGTGGAAGAGGATCCTTCCTTCCTCTTGGCCTGGCTGCTTCTCTCAGATCTTTCTCCTGCCTGGCTTTGCTTAGAGGATGTTGGAGTAGTGGGAAAAGCAGCCAAGAATTAATGAAAATGGGATGCCTGAGGCTTTTCCATGATTTTCTACCCTGTGGCATGAGGGGTAGAAGGGGCTCTAAAGATCATCTTGTGGGCAGGGACACCTTCCACTATCCCAGGTTGCTCCAAGCCCTGACCAAGCTGGTTTGTAAAGTCACCTCTGAGCCCAATGATGTTTTAAAATCCAGGCTTGCTGGTCTTCAAGCCAAACCTTGCCTCAAAATCCTGTTTACTCCTTCCCTCCCTTCCAATCTGCAAGGACAGAGCATTTGCTCTTCCCACACACTCCATCCTTGTGTAAAAAACAAACAGCAGCACATTTCTGTGCTCACAGCCTGTCCTGGCTGCTCTGAGCCAGGGAGGAGGAAAAGGAGGCAGGAACCAGAGTAAAACCAGCAGAGAGCACTCGGTGACATGGCCAGGGCAGGCTGGGAAGCATCTTTATCATCACACTCCTCTTCTGCTGGTGGTGGTCACATCTTAGTTCCATGGCTTGGAACCACGGGGATGCCCTGGACTCTCTGCCTTTGGCAAACAGACCTCAAGGAACTGAAGGTTTGGTCAACAATTTTTTTTCCCACTTCCACCCTGAAAATTGCATTTGGAAGTTTTCCCAGCGCTAAGAGCCTTCCTGGATATCCAGCACATCTCATTTTGTCTGGGATGCAGAATATAAAGGCATTAATGGCTTTAAATTAAATTAGATATTAATGTTTAGATTATAAATTAGAAAGGAATTCCTCCCTGGGAGGGTGGGGAGGCCCTGGCAGAGGTTTCCCAGAGAAGCTGTGGCTGCCACATTCCTGGAAATGTCCAAAGCAGCTTGGTCAGGGCTTGGAGCAACCTGGGATAGTGGAAGGTGTCCCTGCCCATAAAATGACCCTTAGAGCCCCTTCTTCACCTCATGCCACAGGGTAGAAAATCATGGAAAAGCCCCAGGAATCCCATTTTCATTAATTCTTGGATGCTTTTCCCACTACTCCAACATCCTCTAAACAAAAAGGTCACTTCCATAGTTCCTTCACTTTGTTTGACAGCTCCAGCACCAGGCCAGCTCAGTGATGTCAATTAAATACTTGTCCAGGCTTCAAAGCCTCCAGAGTCACACTGGAGCAGGGGACAGCTCTTTGCAGTGCCATTAGGAGCTGGTCAGACACATCCTCCTCATCCTGTGGTGCCAACACCGAGTTCAGAAAGCAGAATGTGCCCAGGTCTCTGCGGGACATTTCGTGCTTTTGATCAAAAAAAAAAAAAAAAAAAAAAAAAATACACCAAAAAAAAAAAAAAAAATTGAAGGAGTTGATTCATTTCTGGTTCAAGAATTCACCTGAAAGAAATGACAAAACAAAGCAAAGGCAAACAAAGGAAGCAATGGCTGAAGGGAAGTGTCAGAAGTGTTGTGTCCCTCCTCAGTCAGCAAAGAATAACTGTTCATTAAGAGAGAGCTCCTGAAAAAGGTCACCAAAGACACTGATGCATAAGATGAGGCAACCTGGTGACAGAGGTGTCTGATGTGTTCTTTCCTCTGTTGTTCTTTGAGTTCCTGGGCCCTGCAGCAGCTCCTGGTGAAGAGCTGGACCCAGCACAGCCTGCACTGGGTTGGGAGTGGCCAAACCTCTGTGCTTTGTGTTTGGGGAGATTTTACTGTGATCTTCCAGAGCCTGGAGGGCTCCAGGAGAGCTGGAATTTGGGACAGGACACAGGGAATGGCTTCCACTGGGAAAGGGGAGATTGGGCTGGGATCTTGGGAAGGAATTCCCAGATTTGCTGTGGCTGCCCCTGGATCCCTGGCAGTGCCCAAGGCCAGGCTGGATCCACCTGGGACAGTGGGAGGCACCTCTGCCATGGCAGGGGCTGGAATTGGATGTCTTGAAAGTCCCTTCCAACCCAAACCATTTCATGATTTTATGATCCAATATGACCTTATAGCCTCAGGTGGGAAAGCAGAAATCCAGTTTTCAATTATTTTTTTCATGAACACCATTAAAAAACCTTCAAAATACAGTGTTACACAAACTTCCCAATTAACACATTGTGAAGCATCACTTACTCATCTCTTTTTTTGTTGGTTTTTTTGCCTTTTTTTTTTTTTTTTTTTTTTTTTTTTTACATTTCCTGCTTTCAAACACAGCCCCAGGACACAAATCTTTCCCCAGACACTGACCCCAGCCTGACAGGTGTAGTAGAAACAGCACAACAAAGTGACCCTGACTCTCAGAAAATGCACATTTCCATTGAACATTTTCACAGATTTGGTCATTCAAGCCTAGCCCAGTGTTGCTTTTCCAGCTCTGGATTTCTCTGCTTGGATCTGCCAGGTGAGGAAAGCTGCTGGCTTCAAAAGCCATCCCACACCTGCTTTAGGTGCTTATCTGGAGGGTTTTAAACACTGGTTTTGATCTGTTTCCATGTATTCCTCCCCTCTTTCCAGGGAAATACACTGGAACTGTGGCTTGCTGCCAATATCTGAAGGGTGAGCAATTCTCTCTTGTCTCTTAAATTCTAGATTCCTGCTGAGCTCTTTATATAAAAACCAGCTCCCAGCTTTTAAGCCAAGAGATTTCCTGAGTCTGGAAGGCTGCAAAAGTAAAAGAAAAGATGACAATGGAAATTACTGTGCATGTGGAAGCACAGCCTGGGTTGGGAGCCCACAGCTGCTCCCTCTCAGAGAGCCCTGGAATCCCAAATTTCTCGTGGCTCTGCAGAGTTTGTCTGTCTGAAATTCCTCCTTGCTCTGCAGGATGGGGATGTCCAACCCAACAGGGCATTTTTACCTTCTTCTGATAGTGGTTAGCTTTTTTCTTCTGCCTTCACTCAGAGTCAGGATTGAATGCTCAGGAGGTGGATTTCTTGTTGGGACTTGGTTGTTTATTAAATTTTATCTAAAATATCATCTAAATTTTATTTAAAGAGTCCTTCAGCACATCTAGCTACAAGCTAAAAGCAAGGAAAATGGAGGTGTAGCTAGCTAGTTACTAAAGGTTTTCTAAAGGCTAACTATCCAATTAAAAGCTAACATTTATATTATTTATACTTTTGACCCAATAACCAAACAGGTTTTTCTATCCAACCAAAAAACTACTACCTGAAATCATGAAGGAGGAGGAACAAGAAGGAAGAAAGAGACAACACCCAAGAACCTCCATCTTGCCCCATACCTCTTACTATATCCTAAAACCCCAAATTCAAAACCCTTCACCATGTGAAATCACACATTTCTATTCAAACAGCACACCAGTGACTCCAATTCTGTCACTCAAATTTGGAGTGATCTCCAAGGCCTCAAGCCAGAAGCAGTGTTCTCCTGGGGGTCAGTGCCAGAAAGCACAGAAAACCCAAAACTCTCAGGTTTTAGGGTTCCAACATTGTTCCATGTCCTGGAACCGAGGTGGGCTCAGCACAGCTCTGTTTATCCCGGCCTGATCTTCAAATATCCAAGTATTCCTACCTGAATTCAGAAATTCCCTTTCCTGTGGGCCACAAGGATCAAATCCACAGCTGCTGTGGGCAGGTTTTCCTCCATCCCTGGAGCCTCCATCCTTGCCCCTGGAATTTCAAGGCACTGCCCTCCCAACAGCTCAGCTTGTTCTGGGTCTCTGCCACAGCCTCTCCTCTGGGCTCCTCTGATGCAAATTTGCCTTCACTGCACCTGCAGAAAACCTCTCTGCAAGGGGATTTTTAGCTCCTCAAAGTGGGCAGGTCAAGGTTTCTGTGTCCTGACCCTCTGCACTGTTTCTCCTGTGAGAGGAGGGAAGAAGGGACACCTTCCATTATCCCAGGTTGCTCCAAGCCCTGCCCAGCCTGGCCTTGGACACTGCCAGGGATCCAGGGGCAGCCACAGCTTCTCTGGGCACTCTGTGCCAGGGCCTGCCCACCCTCACAGGGAGGAATTTCTTCCTGATTTCTAATCTCAATCTCTCCTGTTTTACTCTTCTGGCAAAAGAGCTGCTCAAAAAAGACAGACACAACCTCCTGTGTACCCAACTGCATCCTCACTTGGTTCTTTGGTGAGCATGGATAAGTCAAATCATGGAATCAGAGTTGTTTGAGCTGGAAAAATCCTCTAAAATCATCCAGTCCAACCAGCACAGCCAAGGCCACCCCATGTCCCCAAGTGCCACATCCACACAGCTTTTAAATCCTTCAAGGGATGGGGACTCCAGCACTGCCCTGGGCAGCTGTGCCAGGGCTGGACCCCCTTTCCATGAAGAAATCTTTCCTCATATCCAACTACCCCTCCCCAGTGCAATTTGAAGATGTTTCCTCTTTTCTTTTCCTCTTGCCCTTGGCTCCAGAGCCCCATGAGTCGTGGGGGTGATGCCTGAACCTCCTGCAGCCTTTCCTGGGCTCTCTGGACTGGGCAGAGACCAGCACAGGGTCATTCATTTCAAACCAGACCCATCACTGGGAACACATCTTGGAGCTGTGCAATCTCATTCCCTCCCCTCAAAGGCCCAGGGCTCTCCCTTTGCCACCTTCCCATTGCCAAAACCCACTCACTGTGAAAATTTCATTTTGGAAACATTTTCTGCAAATGAGAAAGATCTCAATGCAAGGACCTGAATGACACAGTGGCTGCTGAACCCAGGACAGAGCCAACCCTGCACTGGGGTGCTGGGGAGAACCTGAAGGATCAGGATCCTCTGCAGCCCCAGGGGTGGAGTTTAAATGAAATGTTTCTCTTTTTTTTTCCCCAAAGCAATTTTTTCTCCTTTTTTTTTTTTTCCCAGCCAGAAACTGTGAAAAAATTCTTCCAAAAACACATTTCCCTTGAGTTGGAAAATGTTTTTTCCTCACTTATTATTTCCTGTCTGGTTGATAAAGAAAATTCTCAATATTTGGAGACAGAGTTAAGATGAGGGAACAGAAACAAGGGATATGATGCCACTTAGTGGAACATGGATAATAATAAAGAACAATATTCCAACATCCATGGTGCAAATTTTTGGTCACCTCTATGAGGTCATGCTCTTAGTCCTGATGAGCAGTGGGGACTTCCCAGAGTACAGGGCTTTCAAAGCAGCCTGAGCTGTCAAAAACCAGAAAAAAGAGCCTCCCTTCCAATCCTGCAGATGCAGCTGATGGCACTGGGAATTTTGAAGGAGAGTGGGAAAATCAGGGATGCAATAAATTCAGGGATTGCAATGGTGAGTCACAAGACATTGAGATCTTCCCAAGCAGTGCTAATGAGAGGGAGAAAGGACAATCACACCAGCTCATGGCTTTCCCCAAATCCCTACCAGGGCAAATCCAGAATGATGAAACTCAAATCACTGCAAGAACACAGTGAAAGATTGTGGGTGACACAAAACTCCCAGGAAAATATCCATGGGATGTTCTCTCCTGAGAAACAAAGAAAAATTCCTCTCACATGAGACAATTTCTACCTGAAAACTTCTTATCACTTTAGAGTTTTATTGGTGTTCAAGTTAGCGCAGTGATTGGTTTCTTTTTAGAGTGCTAAGTGAAATATAATTGGATATTGAGTTTAACTAGTGTTTTAATTGGTTCTTTTCTGAATCCCTCTGAAATCTATAAATACTTCTGTCCTACCTGTATCTAATGGATTTGTAGCCTGAACTCCCTTCGGAGAATAAACTGGAATTTTATTCCAGTGAGTAGAACAGGGTGAGTAGAATAGGGTGAGTAGAACAGGGTGAGTAGAATAGGGTGAGTAGAGCTGGGTGAGCTTTGTTGCCCAGAATGGCTTGTGTTTGAAGGGACCTTAAAGATCATCTCCTCCCATCCCCTGACCCCTGACCTCCTCCACCTTCCTTTCCCCAAATCCTCTGCACCCCAACAGGGGTTTTTTGGCAGCTCAGCCCTTCCCAAGCCTTTCCCCCTTCCCCTCTCCACCTCTTTCCAAGCTGTTTGCCCCACCAGGGGTGCTGCAGGGATCTCAGGTGGCCTCTTCATCTTTACTTTCCACTTGATCCATTTTACCTCTGAGCTGCTGCCATTACAGCCCACCAAGGCAAAGCAATTCCTGTGCTCCTGACACAGAATTAATGCTGCCTAAGGTGCTCTAAAATTGCATTTATCTGCTCTGAGCAGACTGGAATGCCTGTCTGGGATTGGGAGTCAAGGGCCTGCTGATGGCACAAGTGTCCCTGGGATGGCCCTGTCCTCTCCAGCCTCAGATTAAATTTGTGGAGAAAGTAAGGAAGCAGCAGTGCCCTGTTACCCTCTGCTCTGGCTGTTGGCAAGCAGTGATTTAGGGATTTCTCAGTCAGAGGCTGTGTGTGAAGCATCGTGTCTGAGGCATGGGGGAAGGTCTTTAGGCTGGTATCAAAGTGGTGCTTTTGCCTAAATTCCTTTTGGAGCCACAGATGCAGGAGCAGTGTAGAACTGAATTAAAATATTAGTTCGAACCCAAGGAAAAAGTGCTCAGATTAAAGAATAAAACCAGGCAAAAGAGTGAGGGTTTTCAGTCAGCAGAGAGAACACAGGTTTTCTGGAATTTCTGAGATGGGCTAAGCATTTGTGGGGGCATCTTCCACCCTGGTCCCAAACTATTTATCCCAAATGCCATGAGGGAAGGCAGGACAGAGTCTTGTGCTCATAAAGCACAGCTGTGAAAAAAAAAATGGGCTTGAAACCCCCCCAATTCCTCAAACAAAAGGTAACACTTTGGATTATCCTGCAAAAAAACCCATCCCATGCCCTCAGGATGGATCCAGGGGACATCCTGTGTAAAATCACAGAGTTACAAAGCTTGGAAAAGACCTCCAAGAACCACATGAGCCTATTTTAGGCTCCAAGAGCCTAAAAGCCAAGGTTTGACTGGACACCTCCGTGTCAGGAAGTGAACCTGGATTAACCCTTTGGAGCTGCTGGAACTCTGTCAACGTTCGAATGTTTGAGTGTGCGTTAATAACAAAAAAAAAAAAAAAAAAAAAAAAAAAAATTATAAACAAATAAAAAAATTGGGCAAGCTGGAGTGGCCAGAACCTCTTATCCCTCCTGGCCAATGCTGTCCCAAGTCTGGAAGCCTCCAGCCCAAGCAGGGGGGTGGAGAGAGGGATGAGTGACATGGCGCTTTCCTGGAAGAGCGCGGCCGGCGCCCCAGTGCAGCTGTTGAAAACCCAGCGTGGGAGAGGCTGGATGAATGCAGAGAGTGACATTTCTGGGCTCTGCTAAGTGCCTCACAGCAGGCTCTGCTATTTGCATTGCACAAATAGTCATTTTATGATTAAAAACAACAACAGCAAATAGAAGCGAAACCGAGATAAAACCGGCGAGCGCCGTGCGGAGGTTGGGGGGTGCAAGGGCTGGTTCTACCCACAGCTTTAACCCCTAAACCTCACTGAGCCTGGGTTGAACCTTCCCTTCCACTTTTTCACACGTTTTCTCCTGCTAGCTCCTCACCCAGCACACCCACGTTTCAAGGGCAGAGAAATAATGCCAGAAATGATGGGGGTTTTTTTGTGCCTGAGTGGCTGAAGTGGATCAGAGCAAGACAGGAACACACAGGGGGAGGAGGTGAGCTTTCTCCTGAGGGAAAGATTTTCACAGAATCCCAGAATCCCTGAGGTTGGAAAAGGCCTCCAAGGTCATGGAGTCCAACCTGTGACCAATCCCCACTTTGTCACCCAGCCTGGAGCACTGGGTGCCACATCCAGCCATTCCCTGGGCACCTGCAGGGATGGGGACTCCAAACCTCCTTCCCTGTGGGAAGTTGCTCTCCAGCCCTCCATGATGAAGAAGGATTTGGCAGCTTGGAAGAAGAGAAACAGGCTAAAAATTCCCAGAGGAAGAGCAGGAGGGATTTCTTCTCTGCCTGGAAGTTTTTAAGCCCTGTAGACACGTGGGCCAGCAGGGAGGTTCTGGTGTCACTCAGCAGGAACAGAGATGGTGCCACCAGCAGATCCAATCACTGAATCATTAAAGATGGAAAAATCCCCAAAGATCATCCAGTCCAACCATTCCCCCAGCACTGCCAAGGTCACCACTGACCTGTGTCCCCAAGTGCCACATCCACACAGCTTTTAAATCCTTCCAGGGATGGGGACTCCAACACATGACCACCTTTTCCATGAGGAATTTTTCCCAAATATCCAATCTAAACCTCCCCTGGCCCAGCCTGAGGCTGTTCCCTCTCCTCCTGTCCCTGTTCCCTGGGATAAGATCCCAAATCCACCCCTCTGCTGTCCCCTCCTGTCAGGGAGTTGTGCAGGTCCCCCCTGATCCCCCTTTTCTCCAGGCTGAGCCCCCCCAGTGCAGATGGAGAGCTGTTTTCATCATGGGACAGGAATTTTTCAGGGTCCCAGACAGAATTGCTGGGGCTGGAGAGATCCTGGAAAACCTTCTAGAACCTGCAAGAAAGAGAGGAAAGGAAGGGACACGGAGATGCCCTGAGGCAGCACTGGCTGTGTTTTTCCTTCCTCCATAAAAACCCCATGGATCCAGCAACAGCCACACAGCCTGTGGTGTCCAGCAGCCCCTTTTGCAGCCCAAATCCTGTTTTTCCTCGAGGAAGAAGCACTGGTTGTGTCCTTTCAGGCTCCCTGCATGATGCTCTCACTTTCTGGATGCCTCAGGAGCCTGGAGGGAGGAAGCTGAATCCTGGGCACCCTGTGCCACACCATCCTCACAGTCAGGAATTTATTCCTATTTCTTCCATTTTCCTGCATCAATTATTCTTTTTTTCATCCCTGACTATGATTATATGAACTTAAGCTGAGATTTTTTCCAAAGTAGAGAGTGTCCTCTGAATATTTACAGAGCTCCTGCTCCACAAGAGGAGCTGCAGTTCCTGTGAGCCAGTGATTAAATGTGGATTAATCTCAGAATCGTGGCATGGTTTGGCTTAGAAGGGACCAACCTGTAGCTCCAACCCCCTGAAGAAGGGGCTCAGTCACTCCTGGGCTGTTTCTTTGGCTGTAAAATGGGCAGAAAATTGATTGTGTGATCTCCTGTAATTCCTCCCCCCTCCCTGACCCAGAGTCATCTCTGCCCCAGGGTCAGCACAATCTCCTGAGCAGAAAATGCTGAACCTTTGCAGCATTCTCAGCTCCCTGCCAGCTCGTTAGCGACAGCCCAGAGGCACAGGGGATAATTGTGCTCTCCCTTATTGTTAAACCTGTAATTTGTACCTCGCCCGAGGCCAGATATCCCTCGGGAGGAAGGATGCTTGAGGATTTCAGAGTCTACCTAGTCTATTAAAAAGAGAAGAGAGAGGAGGAGGGATTTGGAAGAGAGGAACAAGAGGGTAATAAACAACCAAAAATACCTCCAGGGCAGTGGGGAGCCATGGGAACAAGTTGTTTCCCTGTTTATTCAAAGCTCCAGCTGCATTAAAACCTGGTGCACTTCATCTCTCCCTCCAAGCCAGGAATGACTGGAGCCAAGAGCAGCAGTGGAGGAGTTCAGTGTCCACCCACCAGTGGGGTTTGGACCTCAGGATTGTCCCCTGTCCCCACCAAGCCCTGCTGCAGTCCCCAGGGTGCAGGAGGGGACAGCCCCAGGCAGTGCAGGTGCAAAACTGAACCTGTTCCTCAGACATTTAGGAGTAATTTCCAGACTGCTCAGAGCCATCCATCCATCCTGGCCGTGTGGAAGGGGCATGGCAGGATCATTTCCTGGGTGGTTTTGGAGGAAACAGCTCCATCCTTCAACTCCAAACACCTGGGCCAGCAGCTACAGCAGCACAGAATGCTCTGACCCATTTCTTCAGCATCTTCCAAGCCCACCTCTGAGTGGAAGATGTCCCCACCCATGGAAAGGGGGTGGATCTGGATGATCTTTAAGGTCCCTTCCAACCTAAACCCTTCTATGATTCCATGATAATCAAGGATGGGATTACTTGGGAACATTGCACCTCTTGCCTAGGACCTACTGCTTACCCTCAGTGTCTGAAACAAAGAATAGCCCAGACTTGGCATCCATTTGAGATGTTCAGACAGGCAAGGAGGTAGATGTTGGATGGCTGAATAATTTATTTTTTTTTTCATGGGAATAACTATTATTATTTGTTTGCCTCACAGCTGCAGACCCCAGAAACATGGATGAGCAGCAGGAGCAGCATCATTTAGACACAGGTTGTATTAATTCCTTTCAATACCCACATCCCAAGGAAAATCTTCAGCCATTACAACACCAACATTTCCCAGAAGTGAAAAAGAAAGGAATTTCCTTCTGTGTGAAACTATCTTACAGATGGTTGAGACAGGAAAGTCTTTGAGGAATGAAATAGCAGGGGCAGGACGTTGGAGGAATGACCTGGACTAAATTTAACCCAGGGAAAGAAAAGCCTGCTGCTAAAAATGTTTGTGCTATCACAAAGGAGGGAAGAGCCCAGAAATGGGAATGTTTGAATGGGAGGAAGGGGCAGGAAGGCTTTCTTTGGGGTCAGATGGGGGATTTAAAAAGTGAAATTTTAGTGGTAGGGAAAAAAAAAAAAAATCCCTTTCCACTCAGTTTGGTGCATGGGTTTGAGTGGGGTTTCACAGCCTCAAAAAAAAAAAAAAAAAAAAAAAAAAAAAACAACTGAGCCACCAGCCAGGTTCTCTTCTGCATAAATACAGGGAGATGATAATTGGGGAAGGGCTGGAAACTTTCTGGCACTGTTTGAGTGTTGCAAAGTAGCCCCACTGGAGAGATCCATCTCTAGGACAAGACATTCTGAGCCATTGGACACGCTGAAGGGACAGAGAGGACAGTGACACTGCCCATCCCATCCAGCTGACCCAAAGGAATGGGAAATGCCACCTTCATTTCCTCCAGCCTGCAACTCCAGCCCTCAGACTTTTATGAAACCAAGCCTAGAAAAATGGGGGAAACACCCCATCCTGCCACAAATTGTATTTTTTCATTTTAAATTCAAAGTGTGGGGGTGGGAAAAAGCAGGTTTGGAGGTTTTTGTGGTGAGCATTGTTTTTGCAGCAACTCCAACACGTAGAACAGTCACCCAGTTCCCTTTTACTCACCCATCCTCCCCATTTCAGGTGAAATCTGGGTGTTCCAGGTTATCCATCCAGGCCATCATCATCCCACTGCTCCCAAATCCCAGAAAGAACTGGAGATGGTGTGGGCAGTATGGTTCTGAGTCTGGTTTTGCAGACAGCAAAGGTCCCTTTTGTCATAACCCACCTCCTGGATTCAGGCTCTTTGTGTCCTGCAGGGAATCACTGAGGTTGGAATGGACTTTAGGATCCAATCCAAACAGGGAGAGCAGAACAGACTCCACAGCATTCCTGCTGCAGATGTGAACTGAAATGTCCCCCTCTTGAATCAGGAAAATGCCTGGAGCAGGGATTGGTTCCCACCATGGAAAATGATTCCAGCAGCCAGGTGAGCCCAGAGACAGAAGCAAAGCCCCAGTGCCTCCCCCTCAGTGCCCTGGGGGCTGTTCCCTGATGATGGGAAGGCAGCAGGGCTGGCAGCAGTCATTTGGGGACACGGGAATGCCAGCACAACCCATGGCTTTGTGTCCTTACCCTATGACATCCATGTGTGGCAGACAATGGGGGCGTCCTGTGCTCCCCTGAATGGGGCAGGGCTGTGCACAGGCAGCTCAGCAGCCCCAGGGCCTTGGCAGCTCTTTGCTCCCTGGCTTATGATGGATGGAAGAGCTCCCAAGGCTTCCACGGGGGGGTAGGCACAGAAACAGGGCTGGGCAGAAGGAATGGGATTGTTTTGGGAATAACAGGCTTTTCTGTTGGCCTGAGGTTGCGTGGGGTTTTCCCTTTCCTAGAATATGATGTGGATGGAATCTTGGGTCTCTCTCTCTGTCAGAAGATCCACACACCAGAGCAGGTCCTGCAAACCTCTGTGTTCTAGTTGTGTCCATTTTTGCCAGGAGATTTACAGGTGAAATTCACCTTGGGCTTTCTTCTCTGGGCCTTTGAAGGTCTGAGGAGGGGACACACATCTGCCACATAATCAGAATAATTTCAACTGGCAGAGAGCAGGTTTGAGGTTAGATATTGGGAAGGAATTGTTCCCTGTGAGGGTGGGGAGGCCCTGGAACAGAGTGCCCAGAGAAGTGTGGCTGCCCCTGGATCCCTGGAAGTGTCCAAGGCCAGGCTGGACAGGGCTTGGAGCAACCTGGGATAGTGGGAGGTGTCCCTGTCCATGGCAGGGGATGGGATGGGATGATCTTTAAGGTCCTTTCTAACCCAAACCATTCCATGATTTCATGGACACACCATTTCCTTGGGCAAAGCCTCCTCCTCCCTCCTCCTCCTCCTCCTCCTCCTCCTCCTCCTCCTCCTCCTCCTCCTCCTCCTCCCCCGGAACATGAGGGCTGAGGTTGGGACTCACTGTGGGGACAGAAGGGAGCTGCATCAAAGCTGATTTTGTCCAACAGCACGAGTGGGGTCGTGAGCAGGAGCTGCACTCACCACAAAGGTTGGGTTTCTCTCCAAGAAAGCAAGAACAGAGCAGGGTTTGGCCTGCATTTATCACCCCTGCTGAGTGTGATGGAGCTGGGTGGAGATCCCAGGGTTTGGCTGGAGCACAGGGTCCCGTGGTGCCAGCAGCAGGAGAGCAGCCACATCTGGAACATCAGCATGGAAGGAGAGCAGTGCCTCCTGGGCTCTGGCTGGGTGTCTTGGGCTGCAGTACAGGATGTGACCAAAAGTCTGTGACCATCTGCTAAACCAGCTGGGGCAGTGCCCCTGATCTCCTGGCACACATTATCTGCTCATGGGCCAGCTTTAAAACAGCTGGGGCAATCATCTTTATCTCTGCCACAGCCCATCCTCCCTCCAGGAGAGATCTCCTGTTCATGGCCAGTGAGTCCCAGGGCATGGCTGATAAAATTCCATCATCCCATGGGAGATGCTCCAGCCAGGGCAGGAGCCAAGCCTTTCCTACCCAGAGAAAAACTGACATTTGCAACACCAGAGCAGCCTTTGCCACTGGATCCCAGAGGAAAGCCAGACCTTTCCACATCATCCCTGCACCTTCAGAGGAAACTGCCCCTTCTCCAGGAGCACTGCTCCAGCTGAGCCACATCTGCCACTGCAGGAGGATGCAGCCACCATGGAATGGGACTGTGCCAACACCCTGACTGACTGACGGGTGTCAGCTTGGATTCTGACTCTGGCAGGGTTTGGGATTGTTCTTTGTAATACTGCATTTCTATTTAATTTTCCTAGTACAGAACTGTTATTCCTGATTCCCATATCTTTGCCTGAGAGCCCCTTAATTTCAAAATTATAATAATTTGGAGGGAGGGAGTTTACATTCTCCACTTCAAAGAGAGGCCCCTGCCTTTCTCAGCAGACACCAGTTCAAACCAGGACACTGGGACAGGTTGGTCATGCCCAGGTGAGACTCCAACACACACAAGGCTCATCCTGATTTTGGACAAATCCCAGCATGGCCATCCCAACCCTTCCAACACACTCCTAAAAGTCTGGACTCACCTGTCTATTTTCAGGGACACCCTCAAGAAATCCTTGCAGAAGGTCCATGGAGTTATTCTGCTCATTAATCTGTGGTGAGTGTCACTTACAAAGTGACAAATCCCCATTTTCACAGCAGCTCTGCTCTGATGTGGCTCCATATGTAATTGCCTGGGATTCCTCAGCCCATGTTCAGCAAATAATGACTCTCATGGAAGTTATTTGTAGAACTTAATAATTTCCATTAACTGCATTATGGGATTGCATTTTTAATTTTTTTTTTCTGTAATAATACATAATGAAATAATTGTGGAATTTCTAATAGGTAATTATCTTGCTGAGAACAGTTTAAAACACCAGTGAGTGTGGGTTGTTTTTAGCTGAGCATGGGGAAAAGAGAAGGAGAATGAAACATCACCTGGAGCAAGGGGCAGAGATAACAGCTTTTCGTGGATCCAACAGTGTCCTCAAACCTTCAGGTCAACAGGACTGCCCAGGATGAATCCCAGAATCACTGGGGTTGGAAAAGACCTCCAAAATCACTGAGTCCAAGCCATGACCAATCCCCACTTTGTCACCATCCCAGAGCTCTGAGTGCCATGTCCAGGTGTTCCTTGGACACCTCCTGGGATGGGGACTCCAAACCTCCCTGGGCTGCCACTTCCAAGGTCTGACCAGGCTTTCCACGAGGAAATTCTTCCTGAAATCCAGCCTGAGCCATTCCCTCTCCTCCTGTCCCTGTTCCCTGGGAGCAGAGCCACATCTGTCCCCTCCTGTCAGGGAGTTGTGAAGAGCCACAAGGTTTGAAAACCTTGTCAGGGTAGGCACAAATCAGAACCAAGAAGCCTTTTGATTGTTAAATCACACAGAAATCCTCAGAAAAGCTGGGATCAGATGGAATATTAGAATATGTCCTCAAGTAACAGGACTGGGTAGGGGAATCATTCCATAAAATTATCTCCTCTGTTGGGAACTGCAGTCTGGGGCATCTCTGTAAGAAAAACAGAGAGGAAAATAAAGGCAGAGACAATGAAATGCCAAATGAGAGCTCAGTCCTGCTTTGATGGGGAAGCTCTGGTGGTGTGGAGGAATCTCCCTTCCCTTTCCATCCATCCCATCACAGCCACTCAGGATGTTGATGGTTTTCCTGCTCTTCCCATGGTGCCTTCTCCTCTCACCCTGCAGGAATGATGGGGGTTTTTTTGTTTGTTTTTTTGTTTGTTTTTTTTTTTTTTGTTTTTTGTTTTTTTGTTTTTTTGGTTTTTTTGATTTTTTTATGTTTGTTTTGTTTTTTTTTTTGTTGTTGTTGTTGTTGTTGTCTTTTTTTCTGACCCTGAGCCCTTCACTGAGACCTAGTGTCCCTGAGAGCCCTCACTGGCAGCTCCTCCAGCCTCTCATGTCATAGAAAACTTTGAGCAGAGAGTTTTTAAAACATCAGAGTCCATCAGATTTCAGCCCTCCCTCCTTTCTCCAAACTCTCCCCTCCTCAAAGCAGGTAAATGAAACACAAGGGCTAAATTTTAGAGATATAAAATCTTATTGGGAAAATATTTCTCCTCCCAAAATGGCCCATCTGCCTATTTTTAGGCACATGTTTAACATCAAGCAGAGCAGAGGCACATATTTAAGCAATTTGTGAAATCAGGGCCATTGTGTGATACTCTGATTAGCAAACTGGGAATTAGGGTTCATAAATTATAGTTAATTGAACCAAATCACTTAAGCTCTTTTGTGCCTGACTTTTCCCATCTAAATTCACCAACAGTAGCAAAATAACTCCAACTACCTGGGACACAATCCTCATTGTGTTCCCAAGCTGGGAAGGGAGACTCCCAGATAAAACATGGCCTGAAACATTCATGCTCCAGTTTTTTAAAATGAAAGGAGGAGGGGTGGAGTTGGTTTTCTCTGACTGCAGCTTTATAATGATTTTTCAGATGGAATCAGCACAATATTCATTTTACCCAGGCACCCTTTGTACATCCATTCCCCTGGGTTCTCCTAGGAGTATATGGATTTTTCCTGCAATTTATTTCAGCGAGAGAGCAACGTGGGAGATAAAGCAATCTCAGGTTGAGGGGAGTCATCTTCCTTATAGAAAATAAATGGCCAGCAGACAAAGCACCCTGGAAAGCTTTTGACTGAGGCAGGTGATTACTTACCCAGAAATCAAACTGCTGTAGTATTTCCAGGATGCCAGAATGGGCTGTGACAGAGCTTTTGAGCAGAGAGTGGCCTGTGAAATTCAAATGGAATTGTGAATAGTTTAGCAGTCAATTCTGCCTTTTGTGTAAAGCTCTGGTGGTTCTTCTTCACCCCAGAACCTCAGAGCATCCCGGGGAGGGGAATTTACCTCTCACCCAAGGTCACCTCTGTGGCAAAAGGAGACCTGGAGAAACTCCTTCCAGGCCCAGGTCTCCAGGGAGGATCCCTGAAAAAAAAAAAAAAAAAAAAAGAAAAAGAAAAAGAAAAATACAAAGTCTGTGACCTCAGAGGGAAAAGAGGAGACCAGGAGTGCAGCCAGTCCCTTCATCTGGGTGCCAAAGTGATAAATTGCAAAACACAGACTCTCACCCACTGTCATTAGTGGTGCCTCAAAAGCCTGAAGGGAAGAACGAGGGAAGAGAAGCATTTTGTTATTCTGTGCCCTCCCTCCCGTGGTTTTTGGTGGTCAAAGGACACAGAGATGGAGCCCAGAGGCAGCTTTGGGTCCTTGCTGGCTGCAAGAGATGCCAGGGGAGCAAACCTGCCTGGCACAGCCTCATCATTCCTTGGAGCCCCTTTGGCTGGAGCAGTTCTTGTCCCTTAACTACAAAATACACTGGGTGGCAGGCACAGTTTCCTTTTTCACCCCAAAACTGAGCTGAAAGGAGATTATTCCATTAGAAGCAGGAAAAATAATAATTAAAAAAATATATAAATACAACATTTTTCTATTTTTCTTTGTGAATTTCTCACCTTGTGGAGGGAAAGAACTGTAATTCCTGGACCTAACCTGAGCTGTTTCACCACTGCAAGCAGCCCCAACAACCAGCCCCATATCACAAATGTGCTTTAAAGAACAAATTGCAAACTCAGAGTGAAAAAAACCAAAAAAAACCACCCAGATGTCTACACTAAGCCAGCTGTTGATCCAAAATTATGGTTATATTGATCTAGGCTGATGGGAGCAAGGTATCACTTGAAAAATCTCAGTCCAAAAACACCTGAAATCTTGAGTGTAAAATCAGCCTATTTGTCCTCTTTGACTACTGTGGATCAATTCCTGCTCTATTAAATTTGAGCAGCTCCCATTTGCTACAATCAGCCAAGATTCCTCACACAAATCCCCCTCTGAGCTGGGACACCTTGAAAAGGGACCTGATTTTCAGGAAATACCTGGCACCCACCTGCTGGACACTGGAACCTTTTCATTTTGACGTGGCCTGGGGCCATTAGGATTGGGAACTGCAGCAGTGGAGGCATTCAGTCATGAAATGGAGACTTTATAAGAAATTTATTTTGTATAGAAAGGCTGTCATTGGTGGCGTGCTGTCCATACAATAGCTGGGATGGGAAAAGGGAAGAGTTTAAACAAGGCTCTGAGAAATTAGAAACATGCCTCTACTTTAATGGTGGTTTTTTTCCCCAAAAAAAAAAGCAATTAATGCAACATACATTGACCTCCCACAGCCCTGAGCGTGCTGACATGGGAACACATGCCCAGCTTCACCTGGAAACCAGGAATCTCCAAGGGATGGCTTGAATTAACTCAATAAACCAAACAAATGTTTGTTTTAAACGTAGCAATTAATTATCTCCTTGGGTCTCCTTCCCCAGTGCTGGCTTCCCTATCACCTCATCGCTGCCTGTGCTGCATACAATGTTCTGTTCCTTTCTTTCTTCCTAAAGCTCCTAATGGGGTGCAGCCAGCCAGGCCAGCAGCTTCGGAAACAAGCACAGAGCGAATTTAATAACAAGCAAACCTGCACTTAATAAAGTCTGTCATCAGTAATGTCTCCACTGAAAGCTTGCCAGGAGAGAATTGTTTGCACTTACTGTGTGAGCCAAGTCACAGCTTTAACAGGCAAGGCACAAATAAAACCCAGCCTTTCCCATTCTTTTTGCATCTCTGTTTCAACCTACCAACAAAAACTCTGGGGCAAACAATGAAAAAATCCAGATTCAAGCAGGGGGAAAAAAAAAGAAAAAAAAAGAAGAAGCCAGCGTCCCCCCCATTATTCATTCCATTATGAAACACATTTCATAATCTAATAATTAGCAAGGGGACAATTTTGTTCAGCATGAATCTGGAGTCTTTTGTCATTTGGTGTTAGCACCCAGAACAAATGGACATTGTGCAGAGCCGGGTGCCGAGGGCTCCCGCTGGGCTGGGCTCCCTCCTGCCCTGTCTCCAGCAGGATGGTGGTGAGGATGGCAGGATGCAGAGCAGGCACACGCTGGCCGTGGGACAGTCCCCCCCTGGGCACTGGGGAGGCAGGGCAGGCTGGGTCTGCACGGGCTGAGGCACACAGCTCATCCCTGAGCCACTGCCAGGCTCTGCACAGATAAAGGATTCCAAGGCTTGCTCTCTGTGGCTGTGCTCCCCGTGTTTTTGAGAAAACAGAACAAAAAAAAAAGGTGGGAAATGTAATTTAATGAGGGTTTTTTTAGCTGCCCTATGGAGCTGGTGAGGTGCTGAGGTCAGACAGCCTCGACTTCTTCAGGGCTTGTGGAACCCTTCCCTGTCCCCTGTGGCAAAATCAGCCAGATATCCCTTCTGCCCAGGAGCAGAGGGAAATCCCCTGAGAAGCTCTCTGCACCAAAAGCTGTGCCTCGTGCTCCAGAGTGGGTTTGTGAGGAGCAGGACATGGCACATGGAGGGTTGGGGTGTGTCCTGGTTTGGAGGACAGGTGTCTGCCAATAAAGGCAGGAGCTTCTCTTTGAAATGGAGAATGGAAACCCCCTCCCTCCAAATTATTATAAATTTGAAATTAAGGGGCTCTCAGGCAAAGAGATGGGAATTAGGAATAACAGTTCTTTACTAGGAAAATTAAAATAGAAATGCAGGATTACAAAGAACAATCCCAAACCCTGCCAGAGTCAGAATCCAAGCTGACACCCGTCAGTCAGTCAGGGTGTTGGCACAGTCCCATTCCATGGTGGCTGCATCCTCCTGCAGTGGCAGATGTGGCTCAGCTGGAGCAGTGCTCCTGGAGAAGGGGCAGTTTCCTCTGAAGGTGCAGGGATGATGTGGAAAGGTCTGGCTTTCCTCTGGGATCCAGTGGCAAAGGCTGCTCTGCTGTTCCAAATGTCAGTTTTTCTCTGGGTAGGAAAGGCTTGGCTCCTCCCCTGGCTGGAGCATCTCCCATGGGATGATGGAATTTTATCAGCCATGCCCTGGGACTCACTGGCCATGAACAGGAGATCTCTCCTGGAGGGAGGATGGGCTGTGGCAGAGATAAAGATGATTGCCCCAGCTGGTTTAAAGCTGCCCATGAGCAGATAATGTGTGCCAGGAGATCAGGGGCACTGCCCCAGCTGGTTTAGCAGATGGGGACAGAATCCACATTGCTGGCCACATCCTGTATTGCAAACCAAGAGAGGATGAAACCAAGGACACTTCTCCTCCACGATGACCTCCTCAGAGAGGCTTCATTTCTGCTGGGAAGGTGGCTCTAGGTTGGTTTTAAAGGCTGGAGGAGCAGATGGAGCTGCTGCTGGTGACCATTGGGTGCTGCTCAGTGGTGATCCTGAGCAGGAGGTTGAATGTGTCCAGCCAAGGAGCAAAAATCTTTGGGAAAGAGCCCCAGCACTGCTGCACCACCAGCACCTCTCCTTTGGAGCTCCTGCTCTCCCCTCCTCCCTGGTCAGCACACACCCTGAGCCAGAAGTTTGTGGGTTTCTGTGATTTTGAGAGGCCAAAATTTAGAAAAAAAAATATTCTAATAACACTGTTAATGATAATAACAGGAAAATTAAATTAATTCCTAAAACATTAGGAATGAATTCCTAAAACATGGCAGTGATGTGGGATCTCCTACAAGCAAGGAACAGGGTTCACCTGCAGCTCTCCAAACTCCAGGACACCCCAAATGGAGAGGATATTCATGGGATGGTGGTGCTGTCCAAGAACAAGTGACCATCGAGGTGACCCCCCCAGCCAAGGGCCTGTTTGACCACACTGACTCCCAGGACAACAGCTGGGTGTGCTTCTACCAGATCCATTGCCTGGGGCCACACTACAGAGAAAAATTGCCAAAAAAACCCCTTTTAATTCCTGGGGTTTTCACCAAAAGGTGGGAGATTTTGGCATCAAGGAGAGCAGCCCAAAGGGGAACTTTGCTCTTGACTCTCCAGACATCCCAACCTTTTCTGGCAGTGTCTGAACTGGTTAATAAAGATTCAGATGCTGCTCTGAGCAAGAACTACCTGAGGAGCTCAGTCCTCTCCTGGTTACTCCTGGTTCTCTGTGTTTGTGCAGGATTTAGGACACATCCAATTTCCTCACTTGTTGTTTGGGACCCATCAGCCAGGACAGGCTCTTCCCTTGGACTGCAGGAGTGGGAGCAGCTCCAGGAGCCACAGCCTTTCCAACCCTGGTCACTCTGTCCCCACTGTCACCTTCCACATGTCCCCAGTGTCAAGGTGGCCACCAGCTGCAGCAAGGACAAAGCCATCAGTGCCAGGTTCACCTGGAGAGGCCCATCCTGGTCACCACCTGAGGAGTGACATCAGTGTGAGCATTGTCCCACATTTGGGCATCTAAAAATGGGGAGAAGCAAGGCAAAATAAGGAGTTTGTCCATATCTGTTACCTGCTGCTTCTCCCACCCCAGGGAATCCCTTCCCCATGGAATACAGCCCCTGGAGGAGAGGGGGTGTTGCTGGACAAAAATGGGAAGGGGATGTGCTCACCAGGGACAAACTGGTCAAACTGGGATTCAGCACT